>OY293414.1:53710171-54332671 GCA_958502065.1 Chrysolina americana | reverse complement strand
TAGATAGATAGATAGATAGATAGATAGATAGATAGATAGATAGATAGATAGATAGATAGATAGATAGATAGATAGATAGATAGATAGATAGATAGATAGATAGATAGATAGATAGATAGATAGATAGATAGATAGATAGATAGATAGATAGATAGATAGATAGATAGATAGATAGATAGATAGATAGATAGATAGATAGATAGATAGATAGATAGATAGATAGATAGATAGATAGATAGATAGATAGATAGATAGATAGATAGATAGATAGATAGATAGATAGATAGATAGATAGATAGATAGATAGATAGATAGATAGATAGATAGATAGATAGATATAGATAGATAGATAGATAGATAGATAGATAGATAGATAGATAGATAGATAGATAGATAGATAGATAGATAGATAGATAGATAGATAGATAGATAGATAGATAGATAGATAGATAGATAGATAGATAGATAGATAGATAGATAGATAGATAGATAGATAGATAGATAGATAGATAGATAGATAGATAGATAGATAGATAGATAGATAGATAGATAGATAGATAGATAGATAGATAGATAGATAGATAGATAGATAGATAGATAGATAGATAGATAGATGATAGATAGATAGATAGATAGATAGATAGATAGATAGATAGATAGATAGATAGATAGATAGATAGATAGATAGATAGATAGATAGATAGATAGATAGATAGATAGATATAGACAGACAGACAGACAGACAGACAGACAGACAGACAGACAGACAGACAGACAGATAGATGGGGAAAAGAGAGGGTTATCTTCAAGTGTGGAGGCGTAGAAATACCCCGTAAGAATAGTCTTGTGTACCTGGGTATCACTCTGAGCGAAGGATGCAGTTTCTCGGAACATTTGAAGGTTGCCTCTGATAAGGCTGAAAAGAAAATTGCAGCTCTGTCCAGAATAATGCCCAACATAAGGGGACCTGGGCCAAAGAAAATGGAAATGCTCTACAATGTGGTAGATTCCATACTTCTGTATGGTGCTCCCATATGGCATGATCATAGATAGATTTATTTCATTTCGACAGAGTTGTTTTCACTCGTCTGAGAAGTCACACACATAAATATTGAACATATGTTAAAATATAAAATATAAAATTCGTCCAAACATGAATCATTCATTAAAATATCTGAAAACACTCGTCTGAGCTACTTCAATTTATTATTACTAACTGGATCGGGATGTTGAAGAATTTCAAAAGTTAAACTCTTAAACTCCCTCAACATTTTTTTTCTCTGTCCCCAAACTTGCTTGACATCAGTACAGCTCAACTCGTTGAGTTCTTCATGACTGCAACTGCATGTTTACAAAATCCTTTGCAACTGCATTCACAGTTCCACTTCGTCACTGGTGTATCTGGAGATCCCAATTCAATTTTTATTTTATGGGAAAAATTTCAATGCGGAACTTTGCAGGCAAAGTCCAAAAATTGTCGCTCATCCATAGTCTCTACCTCACAGATAAAACATGATTGGCATTGAAAACTGCATCCCCTTCGACCACAGGCCTACTTTTTCCAGTTGAATATTGAAAATTTTCAGCCAAATGAATTTCCACTACAGGCATTTTAAAGGAAACAAAGTTGAAACGTGAATTAAAATCTCAAGTATTCAAAAAAATATCAACAAAACCTAAATCGTCAACTGTCACGTGACTGATGTGACGTTTGCTTTGTTTTTCCGGAGTTTTGGCGACCGCGAATAGGATTTTGTATCCTAAGTATTTTTTTCTATTTTGTATTCATATTTCAGTAATGATTTCAAGTCAAAATGTTCATGGTGCACCATTTATATAGGTACTGCTGTTAAGATTATCCTAGATCTAAGTACTCATACATCTCAACTACTGTGTTGAGGAGTACATCATTTCATTAAATTGTAATATTATATCACATATTCAGTAAGGGGGGTATAGTATACTGTTGTGACAAACTAACATCTATCAACTAATTGGTACAGACGTGTGTTTTCCTAAATAATGAATGAATGAGTTTTTCATAATTGAATCCATTCTCACAGATTTGTTATTTGGTCTAACCTCATAATATTGTTTAAATATCAAGGTGTTACTTTGACACTACGCATTGTTGAATTTCTTAATATATATTTGTTTTGAAATATTGTTTCCTTGTTGGTCTGGTTACAGAAGGAAGTCAATTTATCTTATTTCAATTATCTGATTATCTATCAACGATTAGGTATTTTGTACTTTTTATTCCTGTTAAACTAAAAATTGCTGGCGTCCAAGCCAGTCGAATTCTTGAAGTTCAAAATTTGAAACACTTGCCTGCCACATAAAAATCCGAAACTGGCATTGGTGAGGACCAGGGGGATTGACTGGGTCTAATGATTTTCTGATCTAGTAACGATGATATTTCCTCTCGACTTTTTCTTTATGGACATTTGGATATCGGTATACCGGGATTTCGTCCTTGGTTTTTATGTGGTGTTTAACTTGTTTGGTGAATGTCAGTGGGGCATCTGGATGATGAAAAATATAGGAGTATTTCCTGCATAATCTTCTGATATGCATCTCCTCTTCTAGGATCAGATGGTCTGTTCTGATTAGGTCATCCATATTGTTGATTGGATCTGAGTATCCAGATGGGATTATGTCAGCAGAATAGAGGTGATGTTCTTGAAGATTGATTGAGTTACTGCTTACTGGTTCTACTAATGCGATTTGGAGTTTATCTGGACCGAAGTTGACGATTTCTGTCCAGGCTAGATGATCGCAGGCATCGGTGAGAGCTTCTCGGATGCAAGCGCCCTGTAGTTCTTGTCTTGGTATCATGATGGTACCATTATTCTCTTTCACTGGTAATCGTACTTGCTTCACGCTATCAGGCTCTAGTTGGATTGAGTAGAACTGTGTTTTGTTGGTCTCGTAGTACTGTATTGGGAGAGATGATTTTTCGGTGAAAAGGGAAGAATCAGGGAATTTCAGTTCAGCTTTGAGAAAGTTCAGGTTGTCGAGTCCAATAAGGCCATCAACAGTTTTGTGGAATTTAAAAAAGTAAAACTTGAAAGTACCATTTGAGTTGATATAATCGTTATAATATTGGAATCCTTAATCAGGATTGAGGAAAGATTTCGTTGATTCGGTGTCAATGAGGAGTTTGAGGGGAGGATCGGAAATGGTTATATAAGGAAGTTCCCTCTTATCATCAAAGGTATGGAGTTCTACTATGTTTCTGGATTTTGTCTGGAATCCATTGGAAAATTCACAGCTTGTTCCTGTTGGTCTTCTTGTACTTGGAACTCTTCAGTTGTGTCTTGATTGGAATGAAAGCAGGTTTTTTCGTCATAGTAGGGGTTCGCTTCGTATCCAAAGTCTTCTTCGTTGGTTGAGGTTGGGTTCTCATGCTCCTTGTTGGTGCTCCATAAGTATGTCTGGTACTGATGCTCATTGGTGTTAGTTCTTGCCCGTTCTGTTTGTTTGGTTGATTCTGTTAGAAACGTTGGGGCTGCACTTGTGGTCACATCTGTCTCTGGTTGGTATTTTGCTGCCATTGTGGTCTGGAGGTTGGTTGTTGTGGTTGTCCAGATCTTTGGAAGTGCTGTACGGGTTGATACATCCATTGTGGTATTGACTGTTGGGCAAATTGATAGTTTGCAGCTCTGTGAGCGGTCTGGAGTGGTTTCTTGGGTACTTGTGGATTTACAAACCATTTTTGCATTTTTGTTGAGAAGTCCTTGTATTAGTATGTGATTTTGGAAACAACCAGGTTCTTCAGCATTCCAGTATTCATTCAGTAGCATCGTTGATAAGTTGATGAACTGGTTTGATTCATTTGGACTTCCATCGTATTCGGGGACGATCCAGAAATTCTTCAAGTCGAACTGGTTTGCCATATTGACGGGAATTATATTTTTTGCGGGTATTTGATGGACAATGGGTGAAATAGAATTGGTATTCGTAGGTGGATTTGGTAGAATTAAGGTAGGAGGACGTAAACTGTTACTTGGAATTGATGAATCAGGATTCATTTATGCTTACAGGATAACGATGATGGCTCGTTGCATATTCGTTCACCAAAAATGTTCTGCGAAATTGTTCCTATATGCTAGACACCTTGGTGTACGGTAGTGAAGAGGTATTCTTGTCTACGGCCAGCATTCTCCTCAGAGTATTTCCTTTTCTTCGGAACTGGGTTCGGGAATAGTGGATAAAGGTTTAATAACGACGAGGATCTTCTAAGGGCTCTTTCACTATCCTAACGACTGCGCCAATTATATCTCTCGTTCACACAAAAGGGTTTTTAAACACTTTTCATTTGAACAGAGTAACAACTTAAAATATAGAAATATGAATACTAACTATTATAATTCGATTGATGGTATTCATATAGAAATTATTATTGGCTTTGCACGAATCTGCTATAAACCATTGCAAGTCATCGATCACTAATATTTCTGACAAATGGGGTTATCGAAATGTAACTAGCTTTATGCCACTCGCTATTTTATTTTCTTCAAAATTTTAAGTGAATGTTCCTTACAAAAAATCTTGCAGATTGGAAATGAACTATTCATTATGAAATTTTGTCACACTTTGAATTTTTCTTTAATAGTGAAAGAGTCTACTACTGATTTATATGAATTGAAGATTTATTCCAACGTAAAAGGTACCATATTCATAGGAGATATCTTCTTAGTTGGATTACGAAAATGAAAACGAAAAGTTAAGTTTGACAAACTGCTTCAGCAATATTGCGAAAGATGAGTGGAATAGTAATGTATATGTTTCGCGAATGGATTTTTTTTCAATCACACAAATAAAATGAATATTTGAACCCGTGGTCAATGAACAAGAACAAACAAACAAGCGGAAAACGTTCAATTATAAATTCCTTGTATTCAAGGTATTCAGAAAACATATATTACAATGTACAAAATATATACAATATGCACAATACTCCCTTGTAGAAAGACATATATTAGATCAATACTTAGTATATTAGTGTGGACTCTTCATAGCTCATAGAATTGACTGGGTCAACCGCGTTGATGGTACCAGGTGGGTCCTGAAGAATTGATCGTAAATTCAACTTTCAGAATTATTCTCATGCAAAGCTTACGCAAAGATAATTAAAAGCAGAGTAATGTGATGATTCAAAAAACAGACCTGTATAAAATAACCGGCTTCAAACTATGTATACATGAGAAGTAACTGCTCAGCTATTTATGTGGGTATGGATAATAGTCCGTAACTATTACTTATATCGTAAACCTAATCAAGTATGAATCTTGTGAATCAAAATATATTCAGTTCTTCAACTTTTCTGAGGAGCTACCGTGAAAAGTATCACACACAACTACCCAAATAACTCAAGTACGTTACGAAACACAATTGTTGTTATTTCCGTCAACCAGCTGCATACCCTTAAGAGTACAACCCTCAAAAGTTTTCGAAAGACTTGTCCGAGCCAGGGAAGATGCTGATATGATATGATATGATATAATAGCATAGCTGTCGGATTGGGAAACATCATTCATCATTTGTCGACGTCCAAAAATTATCTTCATCATTTATTGCATTTGCAACGTATTTTCTCCAATGATTGTTGCCCTGTACTTTTCTGTGGAAGGAAATATTGTAGCACGAGGCGCACGCCGAGTGTGACAATCCCACGAGTATAAAAATCACTTTTGCACAAGTAATGTATGTACCTATTTTTCCTACGGCTACGCGATAACTTTACCAACTAATAGTGATGTTATTGACACATTACGCAGGAGAATCAAAGAGGTTGACTGTGTATCAATTCAACTAACTTCTACTATTTCAAATAATTATTCTGAAATGCAAAATATTTGCTTTTATATTAGACCTAAGAGATCAAGATCATAATTGAACACATGTTAATATCAGTAAACATAACAAATCTAAAATATCACTTACTAAGCTATTTAGGTCCACATCGACCAGATATGACCAATTGCCTCAGCTGGTAAAGTGAAGTGACTTGCACACGTCAACTTTATCAAGATAAAAAAAACTGTTCTTCTCAAATAGGTTGTTCTTTTGTGCTCGGAAATTATAAATATGATAACTTAAAGCGGAAATTCTGAAGAAAATTTTGCAATTGACAGCTGATCCACACGTGTGCGATTTACTTTTCGCACACGTTCTATATGATAGTAGGGAAATTAGTTTTTCACCTAGTCTGCCCCAAGGTTATTGTAATAAGAAGCCACAAAACGTTTCACTTCACTCCTCCCCAGTTCAATGATGTGATTGAGTTCACAATAGTAGTGGAAAGTCTCATAATGTGAACGTTTGAAAATTCCTTAAAAACGTAAGTTATTTTTCAAAACGTTTCATCAAATTGACTTCCGAGAATCATGTACCCTGAGCAGAAGGATGACGGCCTTCTGCATTCGTCCGGCTACGATTTTTGCCATATTACGGCAAGCCGGTATAATTTTTCGGTTTGAGGGCAGTATATCCATCATTCCACCAAGAGCCCCTATTATCAGCACCACCAGTTAATTCTTTCCTCTCATTGGACGATGTTCGTTTCCCAGAAACCGAAAACCCAATGACGAAAATCATCTTAGTCTGTTAGTTAGAGGACTACATCATGTTTATTGGCTTGTATTCGGATGACGGTGGAAAATAAGTAGTTTCAGTAGGTTCGGCACTTCTCATTTTCCACAACGAACTGATATCCCCAGAGCATAAGGCGTGCCTTGTCTATACCGTACGAGTGTTGTAGATGGCAGTACAATACTCGTACTGCCGCGTTATGCATGTGAAAAATTAATATCTTAATTTTTTCATTTGTTAAGTATTTCCCAGTAAGGCCCTGTCTCCGAAGCTCCGACACGTACGGAGGGTCTGCTGGCTCATTTGCCCCAATAACCACTCTCCACGCCGTGGGGCTAGCGAGTATTGTTTTCGAGAATCATATGCCCTTAGCCGAGATTTCTGCCATATTACGGCATCCTGGTATGATTTTTATGTTTGAGAGCTGTGGTTCCATCATTCCACCAAGGACCTCTATTATCAGGAACACCATTTCAACAAAATAGTTTGATTGAAGCCTGCGGAGTTCAAAGAGTAGATCTCAATAGTCTAGTGTACTAATTTTTGGTGGCGTATTCACTTTTCAGCTTAGGAAAACCCGGAAAACCTGCAGCACCACCTCGTGTGGTCGGTGTGCACTCCAAGCTAGCACTAGACGAGATTGGCATCTAGACAACTCACAATACACTTGCTTTTCAACAAGGCATGCGGCCGCCTATCGAATCCGATATAAAGTAGCTGAGAAAAATTCTCGTACCTACATCGGATTCGAACCGACTATCGCTATGCTGGAATTTCGAACGGCCTGTGCATTAGACCGCTGATCCACCGACCACCTAAATGGTTTGGAAGGAGTTAGTGTCCAATGCGCTGGCCAAGTCATTGATACTATTCATACCCTTTTTTTAAGAAGCTTTCACGCAAGCTACTATAAAAAGGGCATTCAAAAACAAATGCTCAATATTCTCATATTTAAATAAATTACAAATAGAGCATATTTCGTTAGTATGGATAATATGAGTATTTTGATAACAAGATATTTTAAATACCTTTTATTGGAAGCTTGAAGTTGTGCAATTATTCTCGTTTGGTAAATTGGTATCCTCATAGAGAGATAGTTTGGTAAGTTGGGGTAAGTTAAGCTTGGAGCAAACAGCAAGAACGATGAACGAAGTAAAATGTCAACATCCCTTTGTATGAGCATATTTTGGTACCTTTCCGTTAACTCAAGAATTGTTTCCCTAGAACGAACCCTACCATTGAGGCATCTTTCAAAAAGGTCCACACAGCCAATTTGTTCAAAATAAGTTTTTATTTGCCAAAACCAATTGTACTTAGGGCAACCATTATGGTCTAGTGCTTCTTGAAAAATTACGACCATATAGAAAAGTAACGTATATCGCTCATATGCGAAAAGTAAATGGCACGTGTGCGAAAAGATAATCGCACGCGTGTGGATCAGCTGTCAAATGCAAAATTTTCTACAGAATTTCCGCTTCAAGTTATCATATGTATAATTTCCGAACAAAAAAAACAACCTATTTGAGGAGAACAATTTTTTTCGTCTTAAAAAAGTTGACGTGTGCGTCACTTCACTTTACCAGCTGAGGCAATTGGTCATGTCTGGTCAATGTGGTCCGAGCTTAGTGAGTAATATTTTATATTTGTAATGATTATTGATATTGAAATGTACTTAATTATGATTTTGATCTCTTAGGTATAACATAAAAGCAAATATTTTGCATTTCAGAATAATTATTGGAAATAGATGAAGTTAGTTGAATTGGTTCACAGACAATCACTTTGATTCTCTTGCACAATGTGTTGATAACATCAATATTAGTTGGTGGAGTTATCGCGTAGTCGTAGAAAAAATAGGTACATTACTTGTGCGAAAGTGATTATTATAGTCGTGGGATTGTCACACTCGGCGTGCGCCTCGTGCTTCAATATTTCCCACTGAAAAAAGTCACTTTCTGAACTCGTAATATAATATTCTATTACGATGGGTACAGAAAAGTACAGGACAACAATCATTGAAGAAAATACGTTGCAAATGCAATAAATGATAAAAATAATTTCTGGACGCCGACAAATGATGAATAATGTTTCCCAATCCGACTGCTATGCTATTATATCATATAATTGTGTTCCGTGACGTACTTGAGTTATTTGGGTAGTTGTGTGTGTCGTTTGTTACTTTTTATGGTAGCTTCACAGAAAAGTCGAAGAAGTTTAAACTGAATATATTTTGATTCTTGATACTTGATACTTGATTAGGTTTACGATATAAGTAATAGTTACAGACAACTATCCACACCCACATAAATAGCTGAGCATTTACTTCTCATGTATACATAGTTTGAAGCCGGTTATTTTATACAGGTCTGTTTTTTAAATCATCACATTACTCTGCTATTGATTATCTTTGCGTGAGCTTTGCATGAGAATAATTCTGAAAAATCAATTTACAATCAATTCTTCAGGAACCACCTGGTACCATCAACGGGGTCGACCTCCCCGGTCATTTCTATGAGCTATGAAGAGTCCACACTTATATACTAAGTATTGATCTGATATCTGTCTTTCTACAAGGGAGTATTGTACATATTGTGATATTTTGTACTTTATAATATATGTTTTCTGAATACTTTGAATACAAGGAATTTATAATTGAACCTTTTCCGCTTGTTTGTTTTTTCTTGTTCATTGACCACGGGTTCAAATTTCGAAAAAATATTTATTTCATTTGTGTGATTGAAAAATAAACCCTTTCGTAGAAATAGATTGTTTTTGGAACTTTTAAGATTGCCTGATGACACGTAGACCTTAGAACAATATTTTTTTACCAGTGAAACATATACATAAATATTCCACTCATCTTACGCAATGTTGCTGAAGCAGTTTGTCAAACTTAACTTCTTGATTTTATTTTCGTAATCGAACTAGGAAGATATCTCCTATGAATATGGTGCCTTCTACGTTGGAATAAATCTTCAATTCATATAAATCAGTAGTAGACTCTTTCACTAATAAAGAAAAATTCAAAATGTGACAAAATTGTATAATGAATAGCTCATTTCGAATCTGCAAGTTTTTTGAACGGAAGATTCACTTAAAATTATGAAAAAAATAAAATAGCGGGAGGCATATAGCTCTTAAAGACCAATCGGCCGTCAAAATATTAGCTATCCCGAAAGTCCAATATAAATCCACAGGTATAGACCTGACATTTGAAACCCTTTCACGCTCTTACTTTCTATGGATTAATAAGAGATTTGAATTATTATTTATTTCTGCCTGCATTGAAGGCAAAATTTATTTCTGCAATGAAAAACTAATTTTTGTTGTGGTATAGAAATTACTGAAAGATAGGGATATTAAACGAAATTATTTTATTATTCTCGAATGCAGCTTTTTTGGATCAGCTGTATGAAACATTATCGTACGAGTATATTATTTTTTCGAATCATCCAAATGCAACTTATTTTGGTACTACCAAATGCAACCTTTTTTCTCAACTATCGAATATAACATGTTTCAAAACAAAATCAACATTTTGACTTTTATTGAAAGTACTTTCAAATGAGCGTTCTTTCCAATTGATTGATGTTACTAGTATTGATTATTTTTGACGTTTTTGGTCATTGGGAAATTTAATACAAATAGCCAGATCGAGTGTCTGATGGCGATCGATGTTCATTCACTGTTTTACTACCACCGATACCTACACTCAAGTATTGCACCAGTTCCACAAGTGGCTTCAAGTTACCGAAACTTTCAAATTATTCTACTGTTTTTCTACTCTTCACGTAAGGTGCGTTTAACGATTTTTTATTAAGTCCAAATTGACTGAGGCACAGCATCGCGCATGAAAACTCCAAAGAAATCGAGTATTTCCATAGGTTAGGCATTCTTGAGCGAGTCCACATCGTACAAAAGTTGCTTGATATTGGGCAGCTTCACTTGGAGTTTTTGGCAAATTTTCTGTGAAAAAGACCGTAACCAATAGATGTCTTCCGTGGCAGCGTGGTGACGCTTGTGTTCGTCCAATTCTTCATGGCTTTTTTGCAGGAGATGAAGGTCCTAGCAATGGTGCTGGCACGATCAGTCAACGAGCTCAGCGCTTCCAAAGCAGCGAATATGGAAAGCTAACGCAGCAAACCTCTATTCGCCGCTTCGAACGATATTTTTCAAGGCAATTTGATGTTTTTACGATAGCCCATTTTTTTAATTTATCAGATTTCAATGTATTCCTCAGATGCTTGGCGATTTTCATAACTACATTTTTTTCAAATGACTTTTTAATTTTTTTGATGTCTATCTGTTCGCATCAGAAAGAGAAGCCACTACCAATCCCATGCTGAGATTATGTTCAGCTTTCATCGCTGCAGTTTTTTCACCAAATTTCGCATCTTTGGACTTGACATGTTTTCCAATCTCGATTTTCCAGCGCCCAGTCAATCTTGTTTCTTTAGTAATTCTATAGTCTGGGATATGCTACATCGTGAGATCTGGAAGCAGCGTTAAAGGGGTTGAAGGGGTGTACGTTTGGTAGTAGAACCATCATTGAATTTAATAGTCACCACCCACGTAATGTTATCAGTTTCAAGATGAATATCGAGAACTCTGACAGTCTTCCACTTCAACGGGGAAACATTTTCTTCCTTGACTATCTAAATCACCTGATTTGATTTTTGTATGACCACCTTGGAATCATTATTGCCTCGCTTGTAACTCAGAGATATACTCCTTGCGCCATCGTTGCCAAAAATGCTGCATAATTTGCTGGAGTCTCTTGAAGTGTCATACCGATTTTCGGGTACTTGAGTGAAGCAAGGTTCGGGTATAGAGGTAATTGGTCTTCCTATTAGAAAATGTCCAGGACTAAGAGGGCTGTAATCATCGACATTCGATGACATTGGAGAAATGGGTCTGGAATTTAGTACGCCTTCGATCTGTACTAAGACAGTCATAAAATATTCATAGTGTAATCGGGTATTACCTATAACCTTCTTTAAATGCGATTCACAACTTTTTACCCCACTTTCCCACAGCTTGCCAAAGTTTGGTGCTCTGGGAGGTATGAAATGAAAATTATTACCCTCAGACACAATATTTTTTTCAATTTCCAACGGCTCTGCTTACAAAAATTTTGCAATTTCTGAACGTGCCCCTACGAAAGTAGTTCCATTGTCGCTATAAAAATCAGTAGGTTTACCTCACCTGCAAATAAAACGTTTGAAAGTTGCTAAAAATGCATCACTCGGTAACCACAGATTACAGAAACTCACAGATGCGAAGCTCCACCCATTTCCTTTGATGTTTGAAATGCCGCCTCATTGTCCTCGGACCTTTGAATTTTGCGCGAGTTATGCCACTGACAAATGCGACTCCGGCATTCATTGCATTCATAACTGGCGCAGTCAAGTAGGATTCTGAAAGTCGTGGATTTATCGAAAATTCACTTCTGCAGTATCTACTGTTAATTCAGAATTGCGAACCATCGTTCCATCGAGATATAAAATATCCTAATGACCTGAAGATTTCTAGATTTATTCTCTCTGATAATTTCGAGCGAGTGGAGTTACATGCATTTCCAGACGCTACATAAAAGGCATGTGGTGTAGCTATTTACATACGTTGTATTAACAACAGTGGTAGTTTTTTGTCCCATTTACTCTGTGATAAGAGTAAGGTTGCTCCAACGGAACAACCGACTTTACCTAGACTAGAACTGACAGCTGCACTGACATCCGCTAGATTGATAGGTCCTGAACACGCGATTAATATAAATTTCGATAGAATTTATTATTGAAGCGATTCCACTATTACTGTATGTTAGATCAAAGGTAGTCCTGACAGTTTCAAAACATTCCTGAAGAATCGAGTTATCGAGATTCAATCATTGTCAAATCCAAATGATTGGATCCACGTTCGATCAGAAGATAATCCAGCTGATATGGTGTCACGTGGTAGCACAGCTATGAACTTGCTATCCAATGATATGTGGTTTCAAGGTCCATCTTGGCTAAGAACTGGTGACTTATCACTAATCACTGTTGATGAAGGTTCAGTGACAGCGTTGCCGGAGCAACGAGTTGTTGTCAATACTGCACTATTCCAAAATGTTCTATAATTTTATTTGTTTTCACGTTTTTCATCACTATCTAAATTAATTCGAGTTTTGGGCTATTGTTATCGATTTATCAATAATGCGAGAACTAAAGAGTTGGATACGAATAAGATTATTAGTAGTAATTTGACTACACAGGAATTGAAAGCGTCATTTCAAAATTTAATAAAATTTTCTCATATTCAATTATTCAGACAAGAATATCTTAATCTCCTCAACAAGCGACCGATAAGTAAGGATAGTTCAATTCTTTCTTTGAATCTATTCATGGACCAAGACAATCTCATTCGGGTTCGTGGCAGGATCCAGAATGCAGAGGTTTCTTTTGTTCTGCATAATAAGCATAAGTTGACTGAATTGATATTCGAGTATTATCATAAAATGTCATTGCATTGTGGACCACAGCAACTATTATATACTGTCAGACAACAGTATTAGCCAATATCAGGTCGCAGATATTGGTGGTGACCATTGTGAATGTTAACATAGTGTCCTACTACCGAATTCATTTCGAACGATTTTTTGTGGCTTGAGCGAATGTGGAAAAACCAACGCCGTACTGAGCTTGCTGTTCAGGCCAAACGGAGCCCGCTTCAGTTTACGTCCATTTAGAGTTGCTGTACCAACTGGAATATGTGCTGACATGAGTCAATGGTGTGGGCTTCTTTCCATGTAGCAAAAATGACGAGATAATCGATCTGTCAAAGGTCAGAGAAATCCCAATTTCCGTATGTGACGATGTAGCGAATAACAAACAAAATAGACCCAGAGAGTTCTATGCCATGGCGCGCCACAAGGGCATTGACGTGCCCTACTTATGACAAACCTACTCAGAAATACCCAAACAGCTAATCAGAGACAAGTGCAACATAAAAGGACTATTTCAGCAAGTTGATATGAATTTGAAGCACGCCTTCAATGAATACTCCTCTCCAGATTACACTTTTGATGAATGTCGCCGCATGTGTTCCACAAACATTCGGATATTTGGCGATTTTGTAGGGATGCAACATTTATTAATGAGTATTTTCAGTCCAGTTTGTACCCTTTTTTTCGGACGCCAGCACTGAGTTTTATAAATGAAAATATGTTCTAATCCATCCATGGGGGGTAGACAACCCATTAACCGTCGTCAACATGGGTTGCCTATCGCTTATTGATATCAGCTGTCGACGGTTTCACGTATGATTCCAATCGAACCTGCTTCATTGTTTCCTCTGGTTTTTATATGCTGTGAAGTAAAACTGTGTGTTCACCTCTTTAAGGTTCATATAGCGTTTTTCCATTAAGAGAAGGGTTGTATGTACTCTCAAAAAGAAATTCATAAAAATTTTCATTTTGGATGGCACCTACAGACAGCTAGACATTTGCCGGACATATCCCAAAACTGCAACTAGTGTGAACATCGGACGATCGCCATGAAGCCGTGTGATTTCACCAATGATAATGAAGAACCAGGTATGAACCACATATGATTATGCTGAACGTGTTGTCCAAAAAAAAATGTAGACTTCGTGAAGATCAGCAGAGCATATATTCGAGAAGGTGTATACATCCAATTGGACGACGGAACTTTTTGAAGTCATTAAAGTGAACATTTCCCAACCAACCACGTACTCACTGGACGACATGAAAAGGTGATCAATCAGCGATGCTTTCTATAAACAGAAACAAGAAATATCGAGGTATATCTAGTGGAAAATATCATCAGACTTTAAGGGGCGTAAGGTTCTTGTGAAATGGCTTGGTTTTAACAGTACACACAATAGTTGGATCGATACCGAAAATCGCTTGTAATTCAATGGAAAATTGACACAGCTTCCACTGAGATTGGAGGCCTCTTTTCACTCTTTGTCAGAATGAAAATCTGCGCTGAGAAAATTTTAATTGAATAAATTCCCGTGTTTGTGCGTCAGTTTGTGATATGCTTGGTGTATTGCATTTCCAGTCTAACGGGTCGATCTCTTCGTCACTAGTATCGGTGAAATATGATTTCTCATCGTGTTCATTATCGGAGTGGGCAGAACGTTCTGCTGAAGTCGATTCAATTCAAAAGGCTGGGTTTGAACAAAACAAAATAATACATTTTAAGAAAAAATTGATAATAAATAATTTTAAACATTTTTAGCTTAGTGATTGAGTACAATATATTTTGTATCTTGAAGGGTATGTCTGTTGAACATTGCTGGAAAACAGATGTTTGATGTCAGTTTCCATGAAATATTCAGTTATTTTCCTTGAATATTGGCTGAATGTCATTGTACAATTCAGAAACAGGCTTCCTGGGACGCTGTTCATAAATCGGGGGGCTAGCCAGTAAAATGATTTCTGTGTTGATGTTTTTGTAGCGCAGGGTACGAAGAGTATGGATTTTCCTCTGACGGTTGTTTTTTTGACAATTCTATGTGTAAAGAGTGCTCATACCTCTTCAAAGCTTCACATATATTTATACAAGTTTTTCTGACGTTACCTATCTTGAGTGCCTTACAACGTGGTACGGAGGGTTCTCTTCTGTTTCGCACCTTGGCAGAAAGTCTCAGAGAAGTTTATTGTAGGGTGGTTATACTTCTGATATTACTTTCATATGTACTACCTCAGATAGATAAATGATGATACAAGATGACTGAGTGGACCATTGGATGATAGAACATGGGAAGAATGAAATAGCATATTAAAAGATTAAGGCACAAGTTTTCTCAATTTTGATGCAGTTTCCTGGATATATTTTTTTCCAATTCATATTTTCGTCAATAAATAAACCAAAATACTTGTGTTATGAATTTCTACTGGACTTCCAAATGAGAATACTTGTCTTGTACCTAAGTTGACATATTTACTTTTTTTAATCACCATAAGAAATAAATATGGTCCTAAAACTGACCCCTTCGGTACCCCACTGAAGGTTTCTCTAATGTGACTGACTTTGTTGAAATTGTTAAAATTGTTATAACCGTCAACCGGTTGCACCCCTACATGCAACCCTCAGAAGTCAATGACTTGTGCGAGCTAGGGGAAGACGTAGCCCTTACCTTTTGATACGTGTGATGCCACGCACGAGACCGGTGGCAATGCTGAGATTGGAACTCATGCTTCACGTTTATGAGACGAGAACTCAACCCGCACACCACAGTGCCCCATTTCACTTCACTTCATTTCCTACTTCAACTTATTGCTTTCTGCCTGTCAAGTTACTTTGGAACCACTCATTACCTACCCCTCTAATGCCTATGTCAGTCAGAAATGGTATCAAAAGCTTTGGTGATATGGATGATATCTTCTGTAATAGGTAAATTAATTTATATCTATCCCCTGCTGTATTTCTGTGGTAGAATTCAATGAAACCAACTCTGTTCCTTCACCTTTGCGGAATCCGTATTGATTTTCAGAAAAACAATTTTTTTTTGGTAATTATTTAAGTTGTCTGTGGTCAGTCTTTAGAATAACTTTGATATAATAGAGAGCAAAGCGTGTAACAAAAATATTGTTACATCTAAATGTCCATTTAATTCCAAAATCGTACTAGAAGCGACACCTAATAACGAACATGTATACTTGTCTAAAGAGTAGACAACAGAATTGTCTCACTAGCTAAGACGTCCAGTGACAGCTGATGGCAAATAGCTGAATTTGTCTAAGGGTAAATTTTATTTGAAGACAGACCCTTCTGGGTTGATAACGTTGGGTTCATATAGATGTCACCGTCATGATGTCAGAAATTCAGTTCGAGAATTGAAGAAGTGGGATGAGTCTCTCTTCTTAGTTTGGCGGTCGAAGTGTGAGGAGGTCGCTTGAAGGTGTGATTCAGGTGACAGTAATAAATTTAAATCCATATGAATTGATGCGATCATAAGTATTTTTGAATGAACCTCAAGTGAATAATACTGGGAATTAGATTGTCGATCAACTCCAATCCAGAAGGAAGAGCCAATTGCAATGGAATTCATGATCTAATAACCTGTCGATCAACCATCGATGATGGCCTTCTAGTTGGATGCAGTGTTGCGATGATAAGCAGTTATTAATCACCTAGGGCAAATTCTGATGTGTGATCACGTGGAAAAGAATCTACCAAGAAACCTAAACTAGTAGAACTTGGAGGCATAGTTCATACCAGACGATTCCCTGAACCTATTACGTGAGGTGTCATCTTGTTCATGCTCAGGTTAGCAGAACAATAACCAAGACGTTCCTGTCATAATCTCAACACTGTATGAATGAACTAAGGTAACCTGTGTCGCTAAAGCAAATTCAGTAGTAATATTGTTTGAATATTAACGTGTTACTTTGACACTACATTTTGTTAAATTTATTAATATATATTTGTTTTGGAATATTGTTTTATTGTTGATCTCGTTACAGAAGGAAGTCAATTTATCTTATTTCAATTGTCTATCATTAGGTATTTTGTACTTTTTATTCCTGTTAAATTAAAAATTGCTGGCGTCGAAGCCAGTCAAATTCTTGAAGTTCAAAATTTAAAACACTTGCCTGCCACATAAAAAATCCGAAACGGGCAATCTGGTCCAAAGAACCTACGCCGTTCTCTGCTGAGCAGTCGAGCAATCAAAGTAACCCCGGTTACGTTACAAGCGATAGGGCGGTAGTTGTTCAAGTCTGTTTTTTTACCGCCTTTGTGGGCAGGGATTATGATACGTTTTTTTGAAAATGTCTTGGAAAATTCCTTTGGATATTGAGAAGTTGAATAGTTTCGCTAGAATATGTTCGACATTATCGACAACTTCCTTGAGGAATCTAGGTTTAATATTATCACTTTTTGCTGATTTTCTGATGTCCGTTTTTATAATTTGTTCAGCTATTTGTTCAATGATAGACTGGAACATTTTCTAAATGATGTCAATATAGAAATGTATGAACAATTTTATATCGTAGGTGATATTAATAAAGACATTATAGTGGATAACGATGAATTAACTCAAGAATATATAGAACAGTATTCTACAGATATAACTCCAGCTATTATCAGAACCAACATTATCATTCATCATAGGCACAAACATCACTAATACTATGAACAAAACTCAAAAAAACCATTTTATAAAAATAAATTTTCTTCAATCGATAGAGACAGTGGCAAAATGTTTACATCTCAGAAAATGTCGAAATTGCGACTGATGCACTTATCAAAAAACTCCAACACCATATCAAATGCGCAACAATAACCATTAGGAAAACAATGAAACTCAAAATCGAATGAATTCAGGTTTATAGCTGGCGGAATATACACACGACACACATTGAGTTTTTTTTGGTCACTCAGCATAACACTGATCCACAAGTCTTCGCATTGGCTACCTGATGACGAAAATGCCCTCTCGCAGCATATTTATGTGTCTGACTAATGCTCCAGTGGTTATCGAGGCAGGATGATAACATATGTCTGACTGAGTTTGTTATTTGAGAAAGATATGGTCCAGACAAGTTCCTAAGTCATTATTTCTTGTTTTATTGAGTTGATACATGATATGTAACCGTTACCACCTAGTATGTCTCAATGAAGTTGGGATTCCGGTGTTTCTGCAAGTGAATTTGAATTTGTCACCCATGTAGAAAACATTTTTGCGGAGTTGACTTTCCGCAGTATATTCTGTAGCTCATCCAGAAATACCTCTGTTGGAAAATCATGTGATCTATAGAGCCCTAGGACAGTGAATGTATACTCTTCGATTCGACCTTTAACAGAAATACTCTGCGAAGATCTCATATTACATTTATAGTAATCAATTATATCAATTTCCTGTGATATATATATACAACAACTCCTCCAGATCTTTTTTTCCTCACGACAACTGAAGCACCCTGTGTAACCTGGGATTCAATATAGGTCTGTTTCGTTTTCATAAATCCAGATTTCAGTTAGAACAATAGAAGAATAATAATACTACTACTACTACTATATATAACAGGAACTGGACAAAATTTGCCCTACAACTACGTATATTACGGTTCATGCTGATTAGCGGAGTTTTACTTAATAATTCAGTGGAAATTATTCAATTTTCGAATGGTTTCATGATTGTTTTATTTGTCATATTACTTTCTATGTCATATTCAGCGAAACAATTCCATACTTAATTCATTTTGATACAAGAAATAAAATTAAATTATACTACAAGAAAATTTTCTGGATTTTTTTTCTTCGATCTCAGATTCTTTTTGAGGTTCACTTCTTCGGGAGAGGGTAGTTCCTTTCTCTTATTGCCACCACTTCCTGATTTCCCTTGCTCCTCTTGCTTGTGTGGATGTTCGAGTTCTGATTCAATTCTTCGAGACTATATTTCTTGTTATTTATTGTCAGTTTGTGATTCCTGATGGTCACTCTGATATTATTCTGCTTGGCTATGTTGAAAAATTGTCGTAGCTGCTTGTGTACCATCTGCTCCTCCTCAGTTGAGTCCTCGCAGATGGCACTTTCGTTCCTTTAAGTTTGTTGGTATTCCTCAGTATCTCATGTTTCGTCATGTAGGATATCACCTCGATTTTGTGTATGCTTGTGTCGCTATCTTTCGTATTCATGAAGCTGTATAAATTATTTAGGTCAGCTTTGTTCAGCGATACTTCCAAGGTCTCCTTCAAAGACTCTAGCACTGAAATCTTCTCATCGTTCTCTAATCCGAGAATCAAGAGATTATTTTTGCTTTCTCTATATTCTATTTTAGATACTTTTTTTCGAAGATCTTTGTTCTCTCTTGCCAGGAGTTCAATTTTTTGTTAACATTAGATAACTATTCTTCGATTTTTCCTAATAAGTTCTTCGTTTTAGCTGATCGAACCTCTAGAGTCTTGAGTATTCTGTATAAAACTTTTATCGAAACATTATCATTTTCGCCATTCATTCTGGAGAAATAGACTCTGAAATTGACATTGTCTAGGCATAAAAATATTCAAGTTCCACTCAATTTCAAGCACAGTGAAATCGGTAACATTTTCCAGCAATTTGAATCCTCAGTACGGATAGCCCAACCGTACAAATTGTTCACATCAAGAGACATGGCAAATAGGTGGAGGGATGAGTGTGGTCATAGTTGTCACCTACGTATCTATTAGTAGCCGTGAAGCACCTTTTACATCACTGACTTATACCGCCGCAAACTCCTCGCATGATGAACATAAGCACGTCAACATCCTTCAGAATCTGTAACTCATACTGGGTGTACTTCAACGTGCAGGTCGACGTGTTCTCCTGTAGGAGGTAGAACCACACGGGGTCCAGGTCTCGACACCAATATTTCGAAAAATTTCGAAAATGCCCGCCAAGAGCAAAATGTCTGTTTTTATGTACAAGTCAGAGTATTCGCCCAGTGTATTCGTGTTTAATGTTTGCCACACATTCTGTACATGTTTGTGTTCTGCCTTGGTTATGTGACAATAGTTCAACTTATTGTAAAAATTATGGAGAGCCAGTCAATTTTCAACTTTTTTACTGAATCGATGGGATCGTATAAAATACACTTTTCGAGTGAGTAATTCGTACTGGGTGGCATTCAGGAGTAAAAACTCATGCCTATATATTTTCAAGTAATTTTCTGTTAGAGTTTGAAACAAATCGTCTAAACTCATGCCCATGAAACGAAAACATTTCGTTTTTCACCCAAGTTATCTGAGAAAACTCCTCAAAAGCAGAGCTTGTGCGAGAAAAGGAGATCCGGGACCTACAACTTATGTTCAAGTGGATTCCAAACTACTTCATCTCAGTGTCAGTGGTGGAGATCGAACCCAGGCCACCTGGGAGGAAAGCAAAAGATCTATCAGCACAACCACCTTGCTTCATCAATGAATTGGAATTTGATGTCAGTGTTGTCGTCATACTGGGTGGAAGAAATATATTTTTTTTTATGTACAGGCAACAGGCTGATTTGCCCCTTCCCTGCTATATCTCAAAGAATCAAATGGCAATCGTATACGGATAAGTTGTGGAAACCCGATGGCACCACAAAAGATTTTCTGTAGCACATATTGCGATGTGCATTCGCAGAAGGCGCCAGTGTAGTGATTATGGTCTCTATCAAGTTTCCTCGATGACTATCATAAAATATCAAAGTGTTGTCATATTTACACTTGAAATGAAATCCTGCACTAAAAGGAAAATTTTTTGCCACTTTTTGGTTTGTGAAGTGCAGCCAACATCTTCTAACGGTTCTAAAATTGATTTGAATTTCGCATAAGTCACAAATGGGGCTTTTTCTCCAAATACAAATTCCCGAAATTCCACATGATCGTAGCGATGGAAGGCAATATTACATGAGTTTGATTTTTTCCAATCAACAGTATGACTCTCCAGTTGTGTATTGAGTAGCCGGGACAAATCTTCAATATAACGAAGGTGATAGCGTATATTACTATCATCGTCTATCTGGCATCGCTTATCTTATCTTTCAAATTCAATACAGTTTAAGTACGGGGATATAATGACGTTCTGCCGATATTTATTTGCACCTGATAAAGAGCCAAAACGATTGCCCAATTAAACCAGGCGTCTTTTACTTTTTTTTTTCGGATTGATACAAACTTGTTTTTTGTCAACTCGATGAAAGGTAATTGTTATCGACGCTTGATTTGTTGGATTTGACCTCTAAACTCAATTTTTTTTGTGGCTCGATCCACTCTTCTACTCATAAAATTCTGACAGGTCATTTCAAATTAGATCGACTACGTTTGCGAGAAATAATCCCTTCAAATCAGTAACCTCATCAATAGCAACGTTCTCAGTGCTGAAATATTTGAATTCTATTTTTGTTTCCGATCTAAGTAAGTTCTGACAAATTCCCTACAGAATATTGAATTTATTTCAATCATTGCTCAATATCTTTTTGAGTCAAATTTATTGTTATACCTGTACGCAAATGTAAAGAAAATGCCGTTTTCAAATCTTCCTATTTTACCCTTCACGATAATTTTGAACCGGAGTAAGCTTATCCTTGGCAATTTCGAACAACTTCTGTGGGTGCGCCTGGTTACTCCCCCTGTTGTAAAGTACGTGTTGGAACTCTGTGACTTTTTCCAAGTTGCTTTTCAAGGCAGCGGTGAATTGATTTGCTAAGAACACCTTGCAATCCTCGAACTCTATGAGGATAGCTTCCAAAATCTAGTTATTTTGTCGGGATCAGCTGTGGCTAGTTCAGCGGTAGCTCGGCCAACTTTTTCAGCTCTTTTCTGCAACCCAAAGCATGCGTGTTAATTTCAATCACATGATCCATCTGCGAAAAAGCAAAATAAAATTTCCATATGTTCATAGAATTAAAGAAATAAAAAAGTATTTTTGCTTCATGCTCTATATATGAAATAAATATTTCTCAAAAAAAATTGTGTTCATGCTGTATAGGTGAAATAAAAATATTAGCCAAAATTTTTTAAGCTCCACACTCTATATTTCACATTTAAAGTTTTTGTTTCCACCTATATTAAAATTTTTGTTACGCACTGAAAATATTTAAAATCGTACACAAAAAAAATCTGATTCACACTCTGTATACAATACAAAATGAAAAATGACATAGTGTGTGGAATTGAACAGTATTAAAACGCATCACAATAGAATTTTTTGAACAAAATTGAAACACGATTTTTCTCTTATTATGAAACACTTTGATTCATGCAATTAAGAAAATAATTTTGAATCATGCACCAGTTTTTGAAAAATGTACTCACTTTTTACAATTGAAGTGGCGTCTCTGCAATTGCTCAGACGTCGATGTTTAGGCGTCGATACAAGTACGAACACAGTCATAGAAACAAACACTCGGATATTCAGACAAGAATAATCATAAAATCCCCTTTCCACTGCTGTATTATTCGCGCAAGACTGCCGGTATCACGTGGTCAAACTATTTTAATTGCGTATTAGGACAAGAACACACGTGGCTCATATTGGTCGAGTGGCTGCCGCTTGGCAGTCGACTCGGCATAGTGATCCCATGCCTTGCACATGAACGCCCACACGAAGCACACAATTATTTACATTTCGACCATGCGGCTACCCAATCACGCTTGTTTCGCTTGTTGACGCTTGGCACATCTTGTATTGTATTGTTATTGTTGTCAAGCAAGTGTGATGTGAATTGCTTAGATGCAAATTCGAACGTCTGGTGCTACCTCGGAGTGCACACCGACCACCCGAGGGAATACCCGGAAAACATACAGCACCATGTTTTCCGGTTTCTCCCAGTGCTAAAAAGTGAGTACACCGTCAAACAGTGAATCACCCCGGAGCGCCACGACAAATGATGATGATAGCCGTCTTCTACCCGCACAAATATGCCTTTGGTTACACTCCATTGGTGTTTATGAGGGAGTATTATTATTATTATAGTTAGTTTAAAACTCCTACGAGAGTACTATATAAAAAAGAATGAGATCCATTCGATAGTTGGTGTTCTCAGAAAAAAATGCTGATGGGACTCTGAATAATATTGTTGGGATAGTTTTAAAGTAATATTGGCATCAAAACATCAGCGATATTGATACAATATAATTTGAATATATTGGTAAAATTTCGAAACTAAATTATTATTACAGTTCTGTAGTCTGCATTTTGGTCATCATCCACTAAGTGAACTGTCTTGAAAACCAGTTGTGAAACGTATAATAATAATAATAATAATAAAAATAATAATAATATTAATAATAAGGAGGGCCAACCACCATCCAAGGCCTTGGTGAGTTGCGACACCACTTTCCTGAGCAACCGGTGCAAAACCGAATCGGCAACAAAGGCGCACCCTGGAGAGAATGCTCATTCTCTCTGATGTCGGCCGTGGGTATACTAGGCTAACCCCCCAGTATACCCTAATACTCGGTTCCAAATGAACGAGGAAGAGGCCCTCACAACCGACCCCTTGATGAGGGGTCATGGGCAAGGTGGTGGGGCCCAAAACGATGGATTGCCACATGACGACGACCGCAACGACAACGGACGCTTTGAGTGGACGGATGAATAAAGGGGCGGTCTTATGGATTGCTATGAGAGCAGTGAGCCCGCCCGAAGAGGATACATGGCAAGAATGCATGCTCTGTGGTGTGAGATACACCCTGAGCATGCCGCTTTTTCCGCCCAAAACCTGAGGGATTATGTATCTCATCTTCGGGCACGAGGCTATGTCAGAGCTCCCCCTCAGCCGGTTGACGAAGTAGCAGAAGTGGCTGTAGAGGACGCACGCAACATTCTACCTACGGAAGGCATCAGAACCCGCAGGGCGCTTCATCACACCAAGCCCCTGAAGCCACAACAACTGGCACGGGTGGATGCGGAGATTCACGATGTCCTTTCAGAAGAGGCTGACATCTGGCAGATCAACTCTGCCGTGTATGACGCCGCTCAGGCCCTTTCCCAAGCGGAGAGGAGGGATACCACCCCTCTGATTGGGAGGCATGAGCGACGCATTCACAAGATGGAAGCTAAGATCAAGTCGGCGAGACAACACGCGTCTCGTATCCAGTGTGTGGCGGACTACGTGGCGGCCAATAGGCCCTTCACGCCCGCAGTGCGGCGAATTGCCGCAAATCTAAGACGAGCTCACCACACACTAAATCAAGGCGTGCTGTTAACCATCAAACAGCACTGTCTTGATAGGATACGAATGCTGGTGGCTGCAAAAAAGTCACTGGTGAGGTGGGCGAGGAAAACATGAAATTCCGCGATAAACCCTCTCGCCTATTCCAAGATCCTCCACGTGTTGTGGATAATCCGCCGGCGGCTGATCGGGTAGAAACCTTCAGGAAGAACATTTATGAGTTTCCGCAACCACTAAACGTAGATACTCCAGCCCTAGCGCAGTTCGAAGCCTTCTGCAGGAGGCTTCGTCAGCCTGAGATCAATGAACTGCACAATCCGATATCCTCGGAAGAAGTTCGACGGGCCCTAAAAGGCTCTAAGAACTTTGCTGCTCCAGGCCCCGATGGCCTAAATAAATATTGGTGGAAAAAAATTCTATGTACCCACCACCATATAGCAAGAGTTTTCAACTCATGGCTAAATGGGAAGCAGCAGATTCCGGATTGGTTTGTCGAGGGGAGAACCGTGCTAATCTCCAAAAACGGAGATTTATCCGATCCGAAAAACTACAGACCGATATCATGCTTGAACGCATGTTATAAGATGTTTACACGTATCTTGTACATGCGAATACTCTCCGTAGTTGAGCCGGTGTATGAACGGATATATGAGCAAAGAGGATCAAAGAAGGGGGTCGCTGGCTGCAAGGAGAACCTGCTGATCAACAAATGCATTACTCAGGACTCCGTGCAGTACAAGCGTAACCTTTCAATGTCCTGGATCGATTATCGCAAGGCATTTGATACAACATTGCATGAGCTCATCATGCATTTGCTCAGATGCCTTGCGGTACCCGATCAAATAGTGAGATGCATTGAACAGCTGATGCCGCTCTCGAGGACTCGCTTTACCATAACATCTGGTCAAGTCAGAATCAAAACAGAGCAGGTTATCTTTAGAAGGGGCATGTTTCAGGGAGACTCCCTCAGCCCTCTTCCCTTCTGCATCTCACTACTGCCATTGTCCGTTGCACTACGGAAAACCCGTGGATACAACTGCGGCACCCCCAACAACCGGAGGCATAAGGTCACCCATCTGTTTTACATGGACGACCTTAAACTATATGACTCTGGGGAAAAGGATCTACATCAGTCCTTAATGGTGGTGCAAGAGTACACGCATGCTATCGGAAGCATCCTACATCATCTGGATACCGGAGAGACGTATACTTACCTAGGAGTGGAACAACGCCATTCCCAAGAGGTGAACACTGTTAAAAACTCTCTCCGCGGCAAGTATCAGCATAAACTCTGACAGATCTGGTCATCAGAATTGTCGGGGAAGAACAAAGTTGCTGCAACTAATATGCTTGCCGTTCCGATTCTACTTTACTCCTTTGGAGTAATGACATGGACTCAGGAGGAGCTGCGACAACTCGATGTTAAAACTCGCAAAATGATGCATCTGCATAGGAGCTTGCATCCTAAATGGTCCGTTCCACGGTTATACTTCCCTCGACAACGGGGAGGCCGTGTAATTTTGAGTTTGGAGTGTCTGCATAACAGAATGGTACTGGATGGAGCCTGTAAAGTCATCAGGAGTTCAGATCCCCTTCTCTGCTTGGTATGTGATCATGAAAAAGCAGGGATTGGAGCATTTCTTTTCAATCAGCAACCCGTGCAGCCGATGAACTCGGTCTCGTATTCGACACTGAACGGACAAACCCAAACTCTATCACCGAGTTGGAAACCGTTCAGCAAAAAGCCCACGTAAAAGCTGCGGAGTGTGAGAGGCTCCTGCAGCTACATAAGGATAAGCCGATGCATGGGGTCTTCTTCAAGAACATTGAAGACGGCTTATCCAGAGACCTGACCTTCTCGTTTCTCAGGTCAAGTGGGCTGAAGTCGGAGACCGAGGGATTCATAATGGCCTGCCAGGATGGTGTCTTCAACACTCTCGTCTACCGCAGTCGCGTGATGGGTATAGAGGTCCCTGACACTACATGCAGAGTGTGTCGTGGGGCAGCTGAGACCATAATGCATTTGCTGTCAGCTTGTCCAGCTTATGCGGTCTCAGCCTATATCCACAGACATAACGCGGCCCTACGAGTGTTGTATTACCATCTATGATACTCGTACGGTGTAGACGAGACACCGGTGTTGCCTTATACTCCGGGGGATATTGAGTCCGTGGTGGAGAATGAGAAGTGCCGAATCTATTGGAACTATTCATTCCCCACCCTCAGGCAAATACAAGCCAATAAGCCTGATGTAGTACTCCTCGACCATCAACGTAGGAAGATTTTCGTCATTGAGTTTTCAACTCCTGGTGAAACGAACATCGTCCGAAAAGAGGAGGAAAAACGGACTAAATATCGAGATCTTCTCTTTGAACTCCGCAGGCTTTACCCAAACCATTTTGTCAAGATGGTGGTTCTGATAATAGGGGTCCTTGGTGGAATGATGGACACACTGCTCTCAAACTTCAAAATCATACCGGCTTGTCGTGACATGGCAGAAATCATAGCCGGGCGAATGCAGAAAGCCGTAATTCTTGGTTCACTCCGCCTACTCAGGGCACATCATTCTCGGACCCAGTAATCACTTACCCCATGGACGAGGGGAGTGTTTACAGGGTTTAATGATACACCAGCGCGATCTCCGGAAATGTCGGGGCTCCGGAGACAGAGCCTGACTGGGTAATTCCTAAAAAATTATAATAATAATAATAATATGGTGGTGCAAGAGTACACGCATGCTATCGGAATGGAGTTTGGGATCGACAAATGTGCCACGGTTCATCTCAAAAGAGGACGATGCGAGGAATACGGAGAGGACGTTCAGCTCGTAGATGGAAGCATCCTACATCATCTGGATGCCGGAGAGACGTATACCTACCTAGTGGTGGAACAACGCCACACCCAAGAGGTAGCTACTGTCAAAAGCTCTCTCCGCGGCAAGAATCAGTACAAACTCCGACAGAGCTGGTCTTCAGAATTGTCGGGGAAGAACAAAGTTGCTGCAACTAATATGCTTGCCGTTCCGATTCTACTTTACTCCTTTGGAGTAATGAAATGGACTCAGGAAGAGCTGCGACAACTCGACGTAAAAACTCGCAAAATGATGCATCTTCATAGAAGCTTGCATCCTAAATTGTCTGTTCCACGGTTATACTTCCCCAGACAACGGAGAGGCCGTGGAATTTTGAGTTTGGAGTGTCTACATAACAGAATGGTACTGGATGGAGCCTGTAAAGTCATCAGGAATTCAGATCCCCTTCTCTGCTTGGTATGTTATCATGAAAAAGCATTTCTTTTCATGGCAGCAACCCGTGCAGCCGATGAACTCGGTCTCATATTTGACACTAAACTGACGAACCCAAACTCTGTCACCGAGTTAGAACCCGTTCAGCAAAAAGCCCACGTAAAAGCTGCGGAGTGTGACAGGCTCCTACAGCTACATAAGAATAAGCCAATGCATGGAGTCTTCTTCAAGAACATTGAAGACCTTGGCTTATCCAGAAACCTGACATTCGCTTTCCTCAGTGCAAGTGGGCTGAAGTCGGAAAACGAGGGATTCATAATGGCCTGCCAGGATGGTGTCTTCAACACCCTCGTCTACTGTAGTCGCGTGATGGGTATAGAGGTCCCTGACACTAGATGCAGAGCGTGTCGGGGGGCAGCTGAGACCATAATGCATTGGTTGTCAGCTTTTCCAGCTAATGCGGTCTCAGCTCCGGGGGATATTGAGTCCGCTGTGGAGAATGATAAGTGTCGAATCTATTGGAACTACTCATTTTCCACCCTCTGGCAAATACAAGCCAATAAGCCTGATGTAGTCCTCCTCGACCATCAAAGTAGGACGATTTTTGTCATTGAGTTTTCAGCTCCTGGCGAAACGAACATCGTCCGAAAAGAGGAGGAAAAACGGACTAAATACCAAGATCTACTCTTTGAACTCCGCAGGCTTTATCCAAACTATTCTGTCAAAATGGTAGCTCTGATAATAGGGGTCCTTGGTGGAATGATGGACACACTGCTCTCAAAATTAAAAATCATACCGGCTTGCCGTGGTAGCAGAAATCTTTGCCGGACGAATGCAGAAGGCCGTAATTCTTGGTTCACTCCGCCTGCTCAGGGCACTTGATTCTCGGACCCAATAGTCACTACCCCACGGCGTGGGGAGTGGTAATTGGGATAATTGCGCGCCCAACGGAAGTATCGTGGCTCCGGAGACAGGGCTTGTCTCTACCTCGGGTGGTCTGCGCGAACTCCAAGTAAGCACCAGACGTCTGGATTGGCATCTAGACAACTTACATTACCAATCGACTTCAATGAAAATGAGAAAAACACCAACCTACTTTGAAAAATTCTAAGGATATTTTCATAGAAAATACTCATATGGTTAGATCAGATGAAGCAAAGAGTCTTGGTGTCATTATCGACAGTAAGCTAAGGTTTGAGAAATATGTCAACAAACTTGTGCAGAGAGCATACTCTACAATTAAACTTATTTAGAGTAATCGACATTACTTATCGATAAAACTGAAAATGAAAATATGTGACAGCCTGGTTTTGTCCTTTTTTAACTATGCTGGTTGCCTATATGGACCAAATTCAACCAGTCTATTTAAACAAAATATTCAGAAAGTACAAAACTCTTGTCTGTGTATATGGTATAAGAAAACGAGAAAGAATATCGCACAAACTTAAGGAATCTGGCTAACAATGAACATGAATTCAATTCAACTGAAAGTTGAAGCTACTGTAGTTCAAGTGGTCTTTAGAAAGAATTCCATGTATAGTTGCATAATTTCTTGGATTACCTAATACTACAACATACACTGGCCATAGCTTTAGAAGGTCCTCTGCGTCGCTTTTAGTTGGCTCAGGAACTGATATTTTGAGACTTACAACACCATGATGGATAGTGATCATCGAACGTTGCAGAAGGCTACCTATATGTAGAGTAAGTCCGTGGAAGGAAAATTGAGAATTGGAAACGGAATTTTATTTGTGTTATCCAGAAAAGTGGGAATGTCGAAGTCGAGCAAATGAATACTTGCAACATATACTGGTGGTAGCATAGAAAAATCATTTGATTGAGTTTTACCAAAATCATTGTTTATAATCAATATACACAATACAATGAATCTTATAGATAATTAGTATGGATGAAAAATGATTTTGATACGTTTAATGAAAAACGATTGAAATGAGAAGGATGGGTAGATTACCTGTAGTTAAACAACGTAGTCTTTACTTTTATAAATAGAATATTTTTCAACAAGAGATGACAATACTGTTTTTTTTTTCGTGAGGTGAGAGTTTGTCCACGAGCGGAACGGAGTGGAGCGAGTATGAAATGCTATTTTTTCTACGATAGATGTTGTTTTTAACATACTGGAATTTTTTTATCAGAGTCCAAATTAACTATAGTTATTATAGAGAGAAGTTCAAAAATGATCGTAAAAATTTTTATAAACTGTCAAACGAAGTGACGTTCGTTTGCTGATTCAAGTGCCAAGTAGTGAGATTAACTGTCATTAGTGTCAAAAATTTCCATCAGGTCGCATTATAATGTTCATTTGCTTCATTTTCATCTCCACAGTAAATAACTACCACTTTCCTCTAAGGTATGCGGTTGAAAAATTATCATTTTCATATACATGAGTACAAAAAAATTTTTGCACCCTGTTCGTTCATTTGAAAGTTATCGAAAATTACACATTTTTAACGTAAACATTTGTTTGACGTATAAACATTTTTCAATATATGCATTTGAAATGTCAGAATAATCTGGCGGATCTGATTCCCTTTTTTTACCTGACCACGATAACTTTTGAATGATTTGATGTGAAATTACGGTATAGGAATTTTTTTGAATGGAATGAAATTCTAAAAATATTCAGATGGTTAAAAGAAAATTGAATTATCTTTTCAACGATGTGACACGTGACCCCCAATGTCATTTAAATTTTCTTAGTTGATGTACCGCCTTGCGCTATCTATGGAGCAATCACAATGTGTTTAATTTTAAAAAGTAGTATCGGTGAAACCCCCTAAACGATTTTTTTCAGGTTTGTACGTCTACTCGTTCAAAAGTTAGCAGGAGGAGACTATTAACAGCCGCACTGTATATGAATATTGAGATATTGGATTCTATAGGTTTGAAAACCTATAAATTTTGAGTTTTACCAATCATAAATGATGTATACCTACTTGTGGTTTATAGCCAAAGATAATAAATCATTTTGCAAAAGTTTGAGAATTTCCTTCGTATGAAGGTCGGATCTACAGAATTCTAAGCAAGATAGCAGAAAGTGTATATTTTCCGCATGTGCCGTTACCCTAACAACGCAAAGCGGAGGTCATGTAAGCAGTGAGGTATGCATGTGGGGAAAAGTTGCTAAAAATAACTTCAGCTTGCGGAAACAGTTATTATCCTAACAAGTACTGGGAGCGGAGTTCGGGTGAGCAGTCGAGTGCGGAATAGTGCCTTTCCGTATGAGTAAGGATCAAGATTTTTTCTACAAGCGCATTGAAACATCTTATGTAGCGCTCTTGAACAAACTTTCACGTGCGGGAAAAATTACTACCGCACTAGTGCGGAAAAAACTCACTTGAAGTGACATTAGCTTGCGGGAAAATTTTTTCCGCACTAGTGCGGGAATATGACACCTCCCAAACTAAATTGCGTGCGGGAATAGGGCGGATCACGCACGCTTGTAGGAAAAATTCTTTCCCGCACTAGTGCGGAAAAATGACAATTCCCATATTAAATAGGGTGAATCACGCTATCACGCGCGCTTGTAGGAAAAAGAAAATATCAGCTCGAATTTGAAATTTGGAATCAAAAATATCCCAGAAAATTGTCAATAAAACGGAATATAAAATGTTTGTAAATCAAACAATAGAATACTCATTTAATAAGCTTCATTGAAATCATAGTTGAAAACTTGCCATACCTGTCTCATTTTTAGATACTGGAGACTGTATTCCATGTGATAGATTGGTTCTTACATCTATATGTTTTCCAGTTGATTCTTCAGATATCGCACATTCCAAGAAACTAATAATCATCATCAAAAGCAGAAAGTACGGGAGGTTCGGGAACAACATTGTTTATACAACACCTAACACTCTTGTGTTGAAAATTGAGTGAGAAATGAAAGTTTTGTTACTAGCTGATTCAGTTTGCTAGTACTTTTCGATTTTAATGAAGTTTTAAATTACTTTTCACTTAAAGATATCTGTGAGTACATTGGCATTTTATAAAAAACATAAATTTCACACTCATTGGTTATGAAATCGAAGGTTTACCTAACGCTATATAAACTTTCTCCAACTGACGTTGTTAATGTTTCATTTATTTCTTGGTTTAACTCAGACGGAGAGAAATTATTTGAACAGATCTTCTTTACTGCTGATTATGAAGAAATGCAAATAAATCTCCGAAACCGAATTTGCTGATGACAAGAGACAGAACTTCCTGAAGAGTTGTGAATTTTTACTACCAAGATATTTTACAGAAACCGTCCAGATAGTTTTGGCAAATTTGTTAACATTATATTGATTACATCTACCTGTATTACAATTCAATGAATTTCTGGTTTAGCCATTATCTGATCGGGTCTTATCAAGTATTAGTTTGTTGATTACTAAATTTTCTATGGTTTTTCTGTTCAGGGCGATATATAAGATTGATGTATACGTTTTCTTTTTATTTGCAGAAACATACGTTTTCTGCAGCGCCAGAATGGATTTATAGCTCAATCATTGAAGCGGCCACCGTCTTAATATGAACACGATACATGGCAGTATACTATACCAAACAATAAAGCATGAAATGGGTGATTTCTAAACAAAAATACTTGTAGAAAAACAACTGTACTAGTCCGTAGTTTTATTATGTTATGTTTTGGACTCGCAACTATCATTTACTAATTTGTTGTAAACATTTAAAAACAAAAAATGTATTTTTTTCATTTGATGGCTTATGAAATGAAAACTCATACGGCAGTCTGGATAAATTGTAGAGATTTGAAATACGAACAAAAGGAGTTTTTTTACGACCCGATCGGATCATTAGTAACGGAGAAAAACTGGAAAAACCGGAAAATTTTTGCGATTTTTTTTTAAATTAATACCACTGGTCTGCAAAAAAAATTTTTTTTTTCTCCTTCTTGCTTTCATGCATGAATTCATCATATTTTGTGCTCTAAACACGGAATCTGACATACAATTAAGTACCACACGTAGATTTCCAATATAATATTTATTTAATTAACAAACAATATTATTAAAATACCAATTATCATAACGAAATGAAAAAATATTACGGTCTAAGTTTTACGGTAGGCTTTAGGATAGTAAATCATAATTTGGCAATATCGTAGCAGCATTTCATCGACAATCGGTAACGGTGTTTTTGAAAGGTAAAAAACAGTCAACTCAACCACCTTAGATAAGTACGGTGACTCAACTATGATTTTCATTGGGAGGGGGCTGGGCAACAGTTAATTGGTCTTTTCTCTTCTATGTTCCCTTCATCGTGAGATTATCTGAATATGTACTTAAAGTCTAGTTCATACCCTCGCGAACATCGCAATTTTTCTGCGAATAAAATGGCTGCCGACATGATTCTGCATCAACGATTGGACCAGAATGACTGGAAGCCATTTTATTCTCAGAAAAATTGCGAAGTTCGCGAGGGTATGAACTAGACTTAAGGCGAGTTGACACATGCATGGTTTTAGTTGCACCAATAAGAACTAGCGAGCCAGTAAATTTAATTTGCGCATGTAAACATAGACTTGCATACAAGTTAAATCTTTGCATGCATAGACTGAAAAGGTATGCTTCTGAAATTACTGGCGCCAGTGGTGACAAATATCGGCGGAAAATCAAAATGATACCTGAATTTGCTTGTGTAAACAAGTAGATGCAATTCAGATCGCCACTTTTTAGTTTGATATTTGTTTCAGTGGAGCTACTAATTCGTGTTGATTGAAGTTTGTTAAATATGCCTAAAAAAAAGGGGTCATCCGAACAAACAATGAAATTTCTTGAAGGCTATGAATCTTATTTATGCTTATAAACTATATATATATATACTTATATATAAATATAACTTATAAAACTGAAGATGGTCGAGAAAACACTAATAAAAAACTTTCAGAATTAATGGATATTGAAGGTTTTGGAATTGGAGTTCAGTCGATATATTGCGCACTGGAGTCAACTTAAAAATGAAACTGGCGAGCCAAATATTCTGTTTTTGCAATCACCTCTAAACATTTACTGACATCCTTTTAGAACTGGCGCGATCACTGGCTCCACTAAAACCATGCATGTGTCAACTCGCATTTATGATAATCCAACCTTGCATCACTGCAAAAAGCATGTGCACCCTGTTTTTGATGTGCGCATGCTCGACATCAGTTTTGGGCAAGAATTAAATTAATTTCATTTGAGTGATCATTCAACAGTGCTTTGTCCTCTACACGAAGTCTTACCAGAGACCAGGGTCGGTTTTTTCATTATCACAGACTTCGATATCACCGGCTACCGGCATTTATTAGGTATGTATATTCTTTCATTTTGATTAAACTGAACGAACTGAATTGAAGTGATCCGACTGTTGCATTTAGAACAGTCACTTCAGTTCATTCAGTTTGAACATAACGAAAGAATACACCTATTGTACATGCTTGTGTGCAGTTTTTTGTTGTTGTTAGTTTTTCAAGATGTAAGGTGTGTACGAATGGCTGATCACGTCTTTTTCATTGATCAGTTACAAACCGATCTCGGACTGATAATGTTGGCGTATAAACATTTGTTTGAAATTTTTCCTCAATAACTGATGAAATTCAGTTCATTGCTTTTTTGGTTATTTTCCTATTAGTAAAAACAATTGATTTCGAACTATTCTGAAAGTGAAAATTCGTTAATTTGTCCTTATACATGTCTTCGTTTAGATTTACTAACGTGATCATGTCATTCACGCTGAAAAACTATTAATTTTCATTTCCTAGAAATGCTGGAAACTGAACCAAATTTGTCATTGCTATAAATTTAATTCATTAACAGACTGTCATAAAAATAATGCGTTTGAAAGTAAGAAATTTCTTAAAATATTAATCAAAACATTTAACATAAAATTCTTCAGATGAGACACTATATATAATTCCAACGTTTTTCGAAAATTTACTGAAACATCATTTAGGATCAACGCAAGTATAAGATTTATATTTTATACAGAATAAATGACCTAATTTTGTTTACTTTATTTCAAATGAAGAGAAATAATTCCGACTACGGTCGAAAATACCACAAAGTGGAAATATGAGGCGAATATCTGACAGAAAACTTAATTTTAGATGAACTCATTTTCGACAATCCTAATGGCAATGAAGTATGCTTACATTGTGGTACTGAATCCAAATTTACAAATATAATTCAAACCGGTTTTTGTGAATCACTCTATATACATAATAGAAAAACACGTTGAAGGGCCATCACTGACGATCTTGAAATCGGCTGATTAGTGGGTGAATAGTGTGTTCCGATCTTATTTCCAAACACTTTGAATGATATAAAAAATAAAATCTTGACAACATTCCCTTAATACGAAAATTGACAATCTTTATGCGAAAATGATGCTTGCTAAGCAGTAAGACATATATTTTGATAATCATACTTCGTCCGGTACCATCATATTTTGCTGATACCGGGTCTAACTTGATGACGCACATGTGCTATATATTTCTATGGGAACGATTATATGGAATGTATCTGAATGATCTTCCGATATTCCATATTAATTTAGCAACACGCGGGTCCAAGTTCATCGGCTGCACGGGTTGCTACCTTGAGAAGAAATGCTCCAATTCCTGCTATTTCATGATCGCATAATGACTTTAAAGGCTCCATATTGTACCGTTATGTTGTGTAGACACCCTTACACTCCACAGCTTTGACGTGGGCTTTTTGCTGAACGGGATCCAACTCAGTGATAGAGTTTGGGTTCGTCCGTTCAGTGTCGAATACGATACCGAGTTCTTCGGCTGCACGGGTTGCTGCCTTGAAAAGAAATTTTTCATGATCGCATACCAAGCAGAGAAGGGGATCTGAACTCCTAATGACTTTACAGGCTCCATCCAGTACCATTCTGTTGTGTAGATACTCCAACCTCAAAAGTCCGCGGCCTCTTCGTCGTCTGGGGAGGTATATCCGTAGAAGAGACTATTCATAATGCAAGCTCCTATAAAATGCATCATCTTGCGAGTTTTTACATCGAGTTGTCGCAGTTCTTCTCGAGTTCATTCCATTACTTCAAAAGAGTGAAGAAGAATCGAACCGGCAAGCATATTAGTTGCATTAACTTTGTTCGTACCCGACAGTTCTAATGACCAGATCTGTCGGAGCTAATGCTGATACTTGCCGCAGTTAGGTACCTCTTGGGAGTGGCATTGTTCCACCCCTAGATAAGTATACGTCTCTTCGGCATCCAGATGATTTGAATGTCCTCACCGTATTCCTCGCATAGTCCTTTTTTGAGATGATCCGTGGCACAATTATCGATCCTAAACTCCATTCCGATAGCATGCGTGTACTATCACACCACCCTGAAGGACTAATGAAGATCCTTTTCTCCGGAGGCATATAGTCTGGGAGGGCCGCAATTGTATCCACGGGTTTTCCGTAGTGCAATGGACAATGGCAATAGTGATATACAGAAAAAAATAAGGCTGAAACACGCCCCTTCTAAAGATAACCTGCTCTGTTTGGACTTGATGTTATGGTGAAGCGAGTCCTCCAAAGCGGCATCAGCTATTCAATGCATCTCTATTATTTTTTAATTTAATATGGCAAGGTATTTGATTTAATGCATAAATGAACCCATGCGATGTTGTATAGAATGCCCTGCAATAATCGATCTATACCATTGAAAGGTTACGCTTATACTGCACGGAGTTCTGCATGATGCATCTGTCGATCAGTTAGTTCTCCTTGCAACCAGCGACCCTCTTCTTTGACCCTCTTTGGTCATTTATCCGTTCATACATCGGCTCATCTGCGGAGAGTATTTGCATGTATAATATATACAGATAAACATCTTATAGCATGCGTCCAAGCATGTTATCGGTCTGTAGTTCTTCGGATCAGATAAAGCTCCGTTTTTGGGGATAAGCACTTGTTAAATATTTATTATACTTTTATTCGGAATACTTTGTATACTAAAACATTTTATGAGATGATGACAAGTTTCGTAATTAGAAACCAATAATAGTTGTCAATAAAAAATTTATAATTTGAAGACAGTGTTTTAGTCAGAAAAGCTGGTTTGCTTCATAAATATTGATAAAAAGCTAACATTTTGGTCCTTCGAGCCGGATTTATAGTAAATGAATAAAGAACTTCCAGTTTTCACAGGGAATCCAATGAAGTGGTTACAATTCATTTCGGTATTCAGGGAAACGACAGGTATGTGTGGTTTCACAGAAAGAGAAAATATGGCACGTCTGCAAAATTCATGAAGGGCAAAGCAAAGGAGAGTGTTCAGGCACTTTTGAATATTACTACGGAAGTGGATAAGGTATTTGATACGTTGAAAAAAAGATTCGGAAAATCGGAGAACATAATAGAAGATCTGATCAATACGGTAAGAAAGATTCCATCTTTGAAAGAGGAAAAATTAGAATCAATCATGGACCTTTCGTGTTCCATTAGAAATCTTGCTGTCACATTGACGAAAATAAAATGTAAAGAATTTTGTCATATCCTCAGCTTGTAAATGAAATAGCCTATATATTTAAAAATGGAAAAAATGGGAAAACTGTTAGTATCATGAAAACAGGCAATAAACATGTTACAATTATAGATTTTTCCAATTAGTTCATGAAAATGGCAGATGCGGTAAACCATATAACATTTTCCTATGCTGATTGTGAAAAAAAGAAGAAATTTGTGTGTTCAACTTCAGAAGTCCAATAGACCCCGCAAGTGGTGACGTCACAAACGTCAAAATATCATTTGGTAACAGCTTTCGCAAAAACGTTTCCTATGGCAGTGAACCGGATAACGAGCTTGGTTAAGGCGATTGCTATTGTTGAAGAGCTTATAAAGATGTAAAAATAAAATTAATTATCAGTCACTTGAACTCACTTTTGGAACCGAAACCTAACGGACCCCAACAAAGATGGTGAATTGACGTCACGCTTGCGGAGTCTATTCCACCAAAGCTGTAGCTACTGTAAGAGCGGCTTCACATTATGCAATTTTCATGCAAGACTAAATTTTACACTGCGCTTGCGCCCATGCAAGTTATGTGCAAGCCTAAAAAATTTCGACTGGTTGAAATTTTCACGCAATTCAATGCCAATAGCACACCAAAGTACCTGTATATATTGTTTTTCGAATGTCTCCTAACCTTTAACTCCAACTTAAAAAAGAAATAGAAAATTTGTCAAAAGCGTTAGTGATAGGTGGAATGTAATTTTTCGAATTTCAGTTAAGTACAAACCAACAAAATTTCAAAATATTTTAATGAGGTTAGATTTTCTCGAAATATATTATGTTGGTATAAACTGCTGGCAACACAACAATAATTGCATAAATGTAAGACACAATTTCTACATTGCCTTGCAATACCTGCCGCTCTAAGGAACATGATCACAAAATTGAAGAATGACACTTCTTTAGACAACTAAGTATCGACAAGAGATGGGATTGGGTGAAAATCAAAAAGGTTTGCTTTTACTGTATTGGATTGAATAATCATGGTATTAAAAGATGCAGGAGAAAAAAGATATGCAACAAAGGTGGGCGCAAAAGTTATCACCACCCATTGCTACACAGAGATTTTACAAGTTAGCAAGCTTCTTTTACCAATTCTAATCCAGAGGATTCATTCTACAATGGAAATCAAGTGCTTTTAAGAATAGCTCCTGTAGTTTGTAACGTTTACGATTGGTGAATCGTTATTTTCCTCATATGAACAGGACACAAATTGACTACCAAAAACTTTATCACTCGAGCACCATATGAGTTTCCTAGAGACATGCTATCCGATTTCACATGGAATATAACTGTTTTTATTTCCACAGATCACAGTCCTCACGGATATCTCTGGCGATTTGTGTAAAGTCAATCATTATTTGGTTATCAAGGATTGTTTATAAAACAAAATCATAAATATGCGGTTTACTGTCGTTAATACGTTATTATTTCTTCTTCTCTCTTTCATTTTGTTTAAGGTAGTGTCGCTTCATTAAATCGGTTTGACATAAGAGAGAAATGTTTATTCATTTTTGACATCACGGAATGTTATTCTGTACTCGCACTACATTGTTTTAAACATTTGCTGTAGAAATGGATAAACTACAGTTCTCTGTTCTATTCTGTGGTGGAATTCATTATTATGTTGTTGGCAACTATGAAATGAGAGGAATGTTTTTTGTTATAACGTTTTGGAGAGGACGGAAATGTTTGAAACTCCATTGGTACATTTCGGACATGGTAACGCTGATGCTCTCTGGAGGTTGAAATCAGTAATTTAATTGTGACAACCTTCCTAATATAAATGGGACCATATAATTAAGAGCTCTGCCAGGAAATAAATGAAAACAAATTATTATTAATGAATATCAAATAATGAGACATAATCAGAATCCAATCAATGTATCACCAAATTATGACAAATTATGTGTAGCTATGGTACTGTAGAGCTCATTGGAGTATTGTAAAGCCTTATGGAGTATTGTAAAGCCTTGTGGGGTATTTTAAAGCCTTATAGAGTATTTTAAAGCCTTATGGAGTATTGTGAAGCCTGATATTGTATTGTAAAGCTCGTTGGAGTATTGTTAAGCCTGTTGGAGTATCGTAAAGTCTGTTGGAATATTGTAAAACCTGTAGCGGTGTTATAAAGCCTGTAGGATATCATAAAGCCGATAAAAGTCTAGAGAAGAAGCAGACCCAACACTATAGAGATCTCCGTGAAACTGTGTTCGTGGAGTCCTGTTAAGACCAGGCGAAGTCCAAGAAAGCCAACAAGTCGTATTTTCTGTAATACAGTTGTGTCAGGTTTGAATGCATTCGGACTAGGTAAGAAAATTATATCTTGGTTAACACATGTCTTTTGTATTACGACTTGAAGGAACCTTTCTTTTGGTGGATATTTTCGAGAACAAAAAGGTTCATAAAATTAATATGTCAAAAACCTTAAAGAGTTTGAATTAAATGTTATAAAGAGCATGCTAAAGCTTCTTGCATTGAGCTGGATGCAAAATTAGCAATGAACGTGAACCGAAATAATGGGTTGCCTATTTACTGGCGCTATATCACACGGATCTCGGTGTATCGCTGCCCCGTTGTAAAATATAATCTACTGGGTTTTTGCGCGATTTCTTTTGAAAAAGTATGTTTTCTCATTGACTCGAACGGAGTTGTTTTCGATTTCTGAATTTGATGAACGTATCCTCGTGGCAAATAAGAGTTTTTTAATCATAATTTGTGATTAAGATTTCTCGGGTCTGGTGCAGGTAAATTGTACTATTAACTGTGGCCTCCTGCCGAAACTTATTATTGTATTTTGCAGTTCATCAAGTGTGAAATTTCGTCGAATATTACCGAATTAAAGTGCTTGTCGAGAACGTTTCCTGAGTTTTCCTAAAATCATTGGCAAGTGCACGAACCCTTGACTCGGTCCCTACTACATTTGGGCCGTTTTGTTACATCTTTGGCGCCTCAACGTGTTACCAATAATTACTTGGGGGACATCGCAGGCACTTTTTTTGCGACAACAACCATGGTTTTGGACCATTCTCCAATTTCTACAAGACAAGACTAGAAGTTACAATCGAAACATGCATCTAAGGAATGCAGATAATCAACCCCAGCATCATCGTTGTGAAAGAAATGGACCTACCGTCAATACAGGTGCCGTTAAAAAAGCCACATCGAACATTGCTCAACCTCCTGCCTATGAAACAGTGGTAACCTCAATTGCAGAGCCTCAAGGTAGGAATTTTCCAATTATTTCTGATAGTTTTCCGGCAAGTGAGCCATTAAGAACCAGATCAGTTCACTCCAGAAATTTTCAAGACTTTGGTGGTATGAACTATCCTGCAAGACATAATAGCACTGCTCCAGGATTATTTGTCAATCAAAATGCCATGAATGATAATAGGGAATTATCCAATTCTAGAAGTACTTTCTTGTTTTCTGCAAATAATAATACTCCTATTGTAAACTCGAGAAATGCTAGGGTACAAAAAAGCAATATTCCCGATCAACTAGGAAATCCTATAAATTTTCCAACCAATAATTTTCAAATCAACCATAATTCAGGAAATGTACCAATCACAAATACAACCTCTGATCAGTTGAATTTTCCGGGAAATCCAAGAGGTGTGCCTAACCTCAACCCTTTTCCGGCGATACGGCCCACTGCGACTTTTGAACAAAATGTACAATATAGAAACCCGTTAGAAATTTTAAAATATATACCAAGCTTCAAACACGTGGGTGGCATACACCCTGTAGACTTTATACAGAAATTAGAGCAGGCAACTTACTTGTTTCAAACACCATTTGATATCATTTCCCCTTGGATTGGACATTTATTTGAGGGAGGGGCTAAAGTCTGGGCAGATGCTATTTTACACCCTTTTATAAGTTGGGCCACCTTCAAAGAGTCTTTTCTCAATCAGTTTTGGAATGAAGAGGTACAAGCTGCGGTAAGGCGTGAACTGGAAACTGCTAGATATGAAAGAAGCTCCGGGTCACATGTCATGTATTTTTTGGGGCAGTTTTCGAAATGTAAATATTTAACACCTCCTATGCCTGAAAATAAAGCTATTGCGTGTATAGCAAGACATTTTTAGGCAGAGGTGACGTGCACTTTAATAAATGCAGAAAATTTATAAGGGGTCTTGCAGCGATTGAGACAGGTGGACTATTATTTGAGGCTTGACATTCCGTTGAGAAATGGTACCCCTAGTCAAGCGTGAATATTTTCCAAAAAAATTTGAGCCTTCTCCACGTCGAGATTCACCTATTTTGAATAAAAAATTTGGACAACCGAATGTATCACAACTCACTTTCTCCACAGTGGGTGAAGAAAACCAAGACTCGGAAAACTTTTAACGTCTTTATGTGCATCTCCCCACATAAAGCCTGTGTTGAGCAGGGAGGAAATGTCAAGAAACGAAACACATATCATCAACAAATACATTACCGATACTTTCGAAGATCTTCTCGAAGAAGATGATGGAATCAATGAGTTAGAAACGTCGCGTTGTCGAGTTTTATCGTTCACCGTTAATAATTTTGTTTTTCCATGTTTGGTAGATACAGGTAGCGAAATTTGCGCGATTTCTGGGGTTGTTTGGAATATGATTAACGATGAAAAAACCAGTTATCCGATTTTTCCAGTTAGTGGCGTGAAGGTGGGTGGAGCGTTTAAAGACAAACAACGACAAGTGTCCCATCAAATACTTCTCACGTTCAGTTTGAACAGTCATTGTTTTGAATATGAGTTTTTCATTACCTATTTTTTGGTAATTATTGAGGGAGAGAAGGACTGAATGTTGACAGTTCGTAGACTTTAGGGAAGAGCAAATGAGTTTTTTTCGTGATTTTCAGCTTCGAAAATTTTTACTGGATTGCCTCCTATTTTTAGCACTATAAATTTTTCTACTGTGTTAATACTAGCATGAACACGTCTAAGCCAGTCGATACCCAATATAACAGAGAAATTGAGATCGGGAATAATGAAAAACTCATATTCAAAACAATGACTGTTCAAACTGAACGTGAGAAGTATTTGATGGGACACTTGTCGTTGTTTGTCTTTAAACGCTCCACCCACCTTCACGCCACTAACTGGAAAAATCGGATAACCAGTTTTTTCATCGTTAATCATATTCCAAACAACCCCAGAAATCGCGCAAATTTCGCTACCTGTATCTACCAAACATGGAAAAACAAAATTATTAACGGTGAACGATAAAACTGGACAACGCGTCGGTTCTAACTCTTTGATTCCATCATCTTCTTCGAGAAGATCTTCGAAAGAATCGGTAATGTATTTGTTGATGATATGTGTTTCGTTTGTTGACATTTCCTCTCTGCTCAACACAGGCTTTATGCGGGGAGATGCACATAAAGACGTTAAAAGTTTTCCGAGTCTTGGTTTTCTTCACCCACTGTGGAGAAAGTGAGTTGTGATACATTCGGTTGTCCAAATTTTTTATTCAAAATAGGTGAATCTCGACGTGGAGAAGGCTCAAATTTTTTTGGAAAATATTCACGCTTGACAGGGTGGTTAGGGGTACCATTTCAGATTGAATTGTTTTTCAACGGAATGTCAAGCCTCAAATAATAGTCCACCTGTCTCAATCGCTGCAAGACCCCTTCTGAATTTTCTGCATTTATTAAAGTGCACGCCACCTCTGCCTAAAAATGTCTTGCTATACACGCAATAGCTTTATTTTCAGGCATAGGAGGTGTTAAATATTTACATTTCGAAAACTGTCCCAAAAAATACATGACATGTGACCCGGAGCTTCTTTCATATCTAGCAGTTTCCAGTTCACGCCTTACCGCAGCTTGTACCTCTTCATTCCAAAACTGATTGAGAAAAGATTCTTTGAAGGTGGCCCAACTTATAAAAGGGTGTAAAATAGCATCTGCCCAGACTTTAGCCCTTCCCTCAAATAAATGTCCAATCCAAGGGGAAATGATATCAAATGGTGTTTGAAACAAGTAAGTTGCCTGCTCTAATTTCTGTATAAATTCTACAGGCATACAACCCACGTGTTTGAAGCTTGGGTATATATTTTAAAATTTCTAACGGGCTTCTGTATTGTACATTTTGTTCAAAAGTCGCAGTGGGCCGTATCGCCGGAAAAGGGTTGAGGTTAGGCACACCTCTTGGATTTCCCGGAAAATTCAATTGATCAGAGGATGTATTTGTGATTGGTACATTTCCTGAATTATGGTTGATTTGAAAATTATTGGTTGGAAAATTTATAGGATTTCCTAGTTGATCGGGAATATTGCTTTTTTGTACCCTTCTAATGTAGATTTTGAACCACTAAATAATTTTATAAAAAATGGATACTTTACTTGGGTCAAATCTAATTTTCAAAATCTGTTTTGTGTATGACAAATTTATGATTGCAACGAAATGAAAGACGACAGAAGTTATCGAAGGAATATGTCCTAGAGATTTCAGTCTAGCAGATCATCCAGTTATTTGCCGCAAAAAAATTGTCCCAAAAAGATATGTCGTAGGAGACCATATAAGCTCCTTGAAACCTAACCTAACGTAAATTTTCTGCAATATTTCAAGTTGGCTAAATTCCATAGCAATTGTCACGGATTACCCTGCAGACTGCCAACCCGCTTCAAGAGACATATAGAATATCTCTGAACCCACATTAGCCCATATCGAGGCATTACGAATTTCAATGATAATTATTGCTTTACGATTTTTATCATCCAGGGCTCATTAAGGTCCCAGATCGTATAAGCCAAATCACATTCGCCAAATAACAATCGCCAACACAGATAACGAGTCTAAGGAGCAAGGAGTCTCCAAATCATGGAACACACTGTATTCCATTCAATCATTTTAGTTCTGTTTATTTCTACCTACCAAAAATATTATCGTTCAGAACGCCGTGATAGCAAAAATATAATATTTTATACTAATAAATGAGAAAAGGCGGAAGGACCTCAGTCGATAGCCTTTTGAATTGAGTGTAATTCTAGTTCGATAAACAACATTTATTTTTATTAATTCAAAAAATATCTCATTTGTAACACGTATAACAATTGACTAATCAAATTTATACATCCCATGCAAGGGTTGTTCTTTATAGAACTGGTAACATGTGTGCACACCAATTTAAGGATCCAAGGTCATAGAGTCGGCAATCTAAACATTAAATGGAAATGGGCGGAGCTTGCTGGCTGTATCACATTCCTAGAAACGTAAAATGACGCACAAATTACCCTAGAAAACTGTTTCTGTTCATAATAGTTATTTAAGTAACAAGGAATGTAAAGACGTGTTAACATTCGAGGTGAGCGAGTAACGAGCCGAGGCTTGTCGCTTGCCGAGGATGTTAACAGTCGATACATTCCGTGTTACTTATTACGTTTTCCCGCTGCTTGTTGACCTTTCTCACCTTTTCTTCATGATTATTCGTTCCGCTATTTCATTCTACGTTGCTTGTGCGTGTCATTATTGCCCTGGGCATGTAAATGACACTATTTACAATCCGTTGTCAAGATGAATTAGTAAACGAATTATATAGGCCATTTAATTTTGGTGCTAAGCATGTATGAACTGTTTACAGTGTCGGCAGCGGGAAAAATATATTATTTACAAAACTGAAGTAACTATATATTTTCTTATACCGATACCACAGGAATTTCTACAATTGAAGAGTTATAGAGGTTTCTGAAAAGAATGTAGTTGTCAAATAATTCATCGATTGTCTTGTAGTGCTGAAGGCTTGTCACGCGGTAGATGAGGTTCTAACTTGATTATGATTTTTTTTCCACATTCAGAGAATAAACTTTTGTCAATATTATTTCAATTAGAATATAGAATTATTTCGACTGTGGAAATACAAATGAACCAATCAGAAGCCCCAGTCCAGATCAGATTATGGATAAAAACAAAACTTGAACTCTTGATTGTGATTGGCCTTTCAATTTCGGTGTTTTCAGATTTGGGTAGGTATGAGACAGAAAGTCAAATATAAGTAATAATGCTATGCACGCATTTAAAAGATGCAAATTACTGGTTTAATGAAATATGTATTTCGTTCGAAGTCGATGTTTCCTGTTTATTAAATTTGTTAATTTCTTAGATCAAATTAACTTCTTTGCTAATATCCTTTAATTCTGTCGAAAATCACATTTTTAACCTTTCACTTCATTTGTGAAATAGTCTAATAAAATTCCATTCGTGATTAAATTTATCTTAGTCTGTCTTTTTTTACTGAACTCAACTGAACTGCGGACTAGTGGTGTTTTCTCTAAGCAACTCAGTTTCGTTCAGAAATGAATCGACAGTCTTATCACGAAAATTCAATCACTTGTGGTATTACTACTGAATGTCTGCCAGAAGATAACTATACTGCCAAACTCTTTGATACTTTGATTTCGTTTTTGTAAGATCGAGTGGATATGCTTATTGTATCACGTGATCATCGAGCTAACAGGGTAAAAGGGAATGTTTTCCTACGACCGCATGGGAAAGTAACGTATAACACACTGTATAGTTACACGGAAAGAGGCTTATATCACAAGCGTGTGAAATATTTTTCACACAGTTCGTGAAGCAGCGGGACATATTGACTTCTGACGAAGAGTACGCGGATTCAATCCTCGCCCGCAGATACTTTTTTTTCATTACGATATTGAAAAAAATGACACTTTTCAAATAGATTGCTTCAAATATTTTGTATTTAAAGGAAATTATTAAAAATAAATGAAGTCAGAACTATTCATTGAATTTTCTTAGACATTAGATTGTTAGATAGTGTAACGATTTAGAGACCGGCCCAGAGACCGGCCCTGATCTAATTAATTATGCACCCTCGTTCAACTACAACTGCATATCTGCTGTCGTACGGATCGCCGAGAACAAGCTGGAATAAATCGATTGTTCGATACTATTCGAAGAGCCATCTAGATGAAATGTTCTATACTCCTGAATATTCGAGAGCCGTGAATGGAAACTGCTTGGGAGCATATAAGCGGGACAGGCAGAATAGAGAGGGAGTTACAGTTCCAGAGTTCGCTGATAGATAGCCATAGTAGAAATAAATTGAAATAGTAAACGTTTAGTGAATAATTGTTGTAAATAGTGTTTTGAATAAATTAGGAAAATTAGTTAGTGCAGTTTTACTATAGTATATTTCAAACACTATTTAGTTAACTTACGTTTTATATGATAACACTACACAAATCACTAAATAAAAGAAAAACAATTCAAAATTCAAATACTCATTAACACATTGAAACTTGCCAGACAACACTTGAAACTTAAAATGCATGGAACGGGATAACTCATTCCGCTTATTCCGAAATTTCCGAATGAGCGCTGTGTGATTGGTCACTGTAATGGCGGAAAGTTTAAATGACAAAGGCAGCTGCATGCAAACTGATTTGAAATTTATGAATCATTAGCCATTCCCTGTCCAATGTGAAGTTTACTAAGTTCTTATCAAAATAGAGATTAGGCAATAGAGAAACAAAACTCATTTGTGAATCAAGCATCAGCGTGCTAGTATGGAAACATTGATAATTTTTGGTTCAAATATGGAAACGTCTTGTATGCAATAATCCACGAATATGCTATGCATAACATTCCCTGAATATACTATAAAGAATATACAATGAGAAATATTCAACTCAGAATATTCACATTGAAATATTCCTGGTATATTCTTTCAAGAATGTTCTACTTTGTATATACCTCGAATGTACCAAGGGTATATAGATATTCCAGGAATATTCCATGATTATTCGGAATATACAGGGTGTTATGTAAGTACGTTGCCAAACTTAAAGGAGTGATTCTTCAAATGATTCTAAGACTAAAAACATAGGTCCGGTAATGCTTCGTTTTCAAGATACAGGGTGTCAATATTTTTGAAAGACATAATTTTTTTCGTAAATATCTTAAAAATCCTTCAACCGATTATATTGAAATTTGGCAGTGTTATTAAGGGTCTTAAAGGGCTGATTTAGCCCCTTACTATATCAAAAGTATCTTGTCCAATGGCGTCCTGGAAGGCACCGTAACCAATATTTCTGGTAGAAAAAAATGTGACTCACTGATTTTTTTGCAGTTTTTGTATTCTTTTCACATTGAGCAACTGAAACTGAAAAATATCAGGTGTATGCCACATACCTAATAAGTAATTGAGTTGAAAAATTCTTATTTACAAAATCACTTATAAATGTTATGAACTCCTTGATATATTGTTCTAATTTTTTTCGTTCCAAGCTGCACCCCTCTCTCAGAAGCCTTCAGAAGACTTGTTTCAGCTGGGGTTGACAACGTACGATCCCAAGCCTATAAACATTTTATTTCAATAATTCAAAATAAAACTAATATGTATTGATATCTACTTTACTAGACAAACCTGGTTCCATAAGTAATTCAACAGACAATTGAACATTCAATTTGTTTTCTATACTACGAAAACTCATTCTTCACCAGTTAACCGTATTTATCCTTCATTGGTTTAACAAACAGCAGGCCACTAGAGGCAATAGAAATAACTGAGATACACTTAAGCTTGAGTATTTCCGTAACTTTTTAATTGGAAATTTTGAAATACTTTTTTTCTCCAATTCTTGAATCATGCTTTTTCTGTGGCGTTTTTTAATGCCTTTAGTTATGTATTGGTGATGTGCACAAAATATTAATGTGGACGTTTTCACTTGGCATAACATAGTTCGTCTTTGAGATGTTCACTGAGAATATCTCTACCGGCTGCGAGAGCGAAAATGTGATGATCGGTCTTGTTGACGAAGGGTGTGGTTTTTATACTGCCTGCGAAGTGTAACATGAAAAAAATGGATTGAGAAAATTTGATCAAAATATAATTAACTGTGAACATATAATAATGTAATGAATGTAGGCATTATTCGCATATCCCTACTTTTGCAAATTATCTTTAAATTTGAATTGATAAACTATACTCTTCATTGTAGGTATTTGTAAGTTTATCCTATAGCTTTTCATATTTTTACTTTTTCGAAAGGTCCTTTCAGTTTCTTTGTTAGTATAAGAGCCATCTGCACACTGTGTTGTACTCAATAGAAGTTAGGTGAAGTTTATTCATAAGTAAGCATAGTTTCATATTTGAATTCGAACTATATAGTTCATGAATATACTGGAGTTTCGTCCCAATAGCTTAACCTTTCCTCCAGAAGATGGTCAGTTGGTAACTGAAATACTTGTCGAGTTATTAAAAATAGCGGTTTGGTGTTGGGATAAATCTCCAGTAGGTATGTATATTCATTTTACACCAACGGGTCCAAACAGTGCAGTGCAAGTATACAGTTGATGAGAGTCTAAGAAGTAGTAAGCACTGGCAGATCTAGGGAGTCTTTCAGGGGGGCATGGGTTGATAATTTTTTTTAACCAAACATGTGTGCGTATACAGCTTTGTTCCATGGAGGGGGGGTAATTCGTGGCGCGAAAGTGACAGAAAATAGAAAAGCGCCACAAACGAAATGCCTTTCAATTGATATTTAGATTTGTCAGCGGGGTATTATAAAGGTGGAAAGAAAGGACGTCATATTCAGTTTGTTTTATTTAATATAAAAAAGAAAAAATAATTTAACGATATTGACAGATGCATTCTGAAACTAAATTCATTCTACTTTAACATATACACGGTATTCCAAATTAAGTCGGCACCATGGCCAACTCCGTTATTATTGATGCTACGAATTCGGTAAAATGGGCAAACTAGTAGCATTTTTAATGGCCTTCTCGAAACAAAAAAAAATTGACAGTTGCGTTTTCAAAATATTTCACAAAATGATATTTCTTTCAATGGAACACCCTATATTTTTTTATGCATTTCGATTGGTAATAACATTCTCAAAAACAAATCTCATTTGACTTTTTTTCCTAAAGGTGAAAATAAGACAGTTTTATCAATAGGAAACATTTATAACAAATTTGATGAAGCGCTATAAAATATCGAGTAAATGTTCAAAAACACCGCATTCTTGCACACATATTTGGGCCCTTCTTTTGACACTACGTGTGACATTCAACACAGTTCGGCAATCAATTCTATTAATTATAGTTTCGACATAATTTTCCAGTTCATCTACATTATTATGTTTCATTCTGTACACCTAATTTTTCAGAAATCCCCAAGAATAAAAATCCAGAGGTGTCATGTCTGGTGAACGAGGGGGCCACTTAACAGGACCATTTGTAGCAATCTGTTTCCAAAACAGCCTCGCAGCATTCTTTTCATGCCACTGACATTATGTACTGGTGCTCCATCCTGTTGAAAATAGATCATCTGAAGAGCCTCCAGATCAAGATCATCGAAAAACTCTTCCATTACTCTTGTTAATAAATTAATGTAACGGGGTCCGTTCAAAGAACCATGGTAGAAAAATGGACCGATAATTCTGCCTTTAAATAGACCACACCAAATATTAACACTAAATCGTCTTTGCGTATTGTGGGGATGGACTAGAAATGGATTATGTCTACTCCAATAATGAAAATGCTTTCTATTATACATCACACGATTTGAAAAATTAGCCTCATCGCACCTTATAATGTTTCTGTAGAAGTTTGGATCTTGTCTGCATTTATTCATAAACCACCGACAAAACCCCAATCGTCTCTCAGAATCACCAGGTTCTAGTGTTTGCACTGGTCTTAACTTATGTGGAGAAATCTTATGTTTCTTCAGAATTCGTTGAATACCAGACAGTGGAACAGCTATTTCTCAATTAGGATTCTAACATATCACATTTTTCTTGATGGGAAAACGGCATTTCGAAAAATATTCGAACAGTAGTTGATAGTTGAAATAATTTAAGACATTGTCATGATATACTTCACAAATAGTATTCAACAAAGTTTCAAGGCAACTTGATTGCTCCATAATAATTATGTTTTATCGAATCAAACACATTTTTTCCAACCACATTCATATGACCCCCATTTTCTATTTTCTATTGTGTACAAAAACGGCTTCAATGTTATCATTACAGCAGACATATTTGGATTCACAAAATTAATGCGGCTAGCGGAATGGCTTTAAGATGGAAATTATCGTTTTGTACATTACCTAATACCAAATAGTTCAGTGGTGTCAATTTAGTGGTTTGACATGATGATCACGGGTTTCAACAGTTCACATCCCAGCGCAATTTTTTCTTTTTACTGTATTATTTTGCAATTAGTAACAAAATATTTTCATTCGTATAAATACCAAAATTGGGTATTTGGACAATCATGAGGTTTTATTCGCCAAAACGAAGAAATTTTTTGTACTAGTGAAAGAAATTAATATTTCCACATAAGTCGCTCATTTTCCACTTTAGGAAGAAAGGTGATAAGAGCTTTGTTGTTGGGAATGTTATTACGAATCGATATGCATATAGGGTGTTCCATTGAAAGAAATATCATTTTATGAAATATTCGAGGAAATTAAAAATGTTACTATATAGTTTGCCCATTTAACCGAATTTGTAGCATCAATAATAACGGAGTTGGCAATGGTGCCGACTCAATTTGAAACATCCTGTATAGGTAAATGTTAATTTTGATTGAAACACTGAATTTTCTTCGACTGTGGGGGAGTGTATACCCCCATTACCCCCCTTATATACACGCCTGTAACCAAAGTAATAAATATGAATATGAATATGCAGAATATGAACTGAATCTCACTGATATGTTTGAGGACCTAATGTGAAATGACCCTTTTCCTTCAAAACCAAGTGGAATAGAATTATTCTTTGTTTGTGCGGTTTCCGATAAAAAACTAATGTAAAATTCCTTTGTTTTTGAATATTACCGCTCACCGCCACCGCTCACAGCTTACCGCTAATAGTAAAATGCATTGTAGGGAAGTCCAGTCCCCGACAGTAATTATTTTTCTTCTATCGTAATCTGTTTTGCCGCCCTTTGATTTGGCCGCCTATGTTTTTCACATATTTTCACTGCATAGAAGAATATTTCTGTTTCATGGTTGTATTGGATAATGAATGACTGACTCCTATGAAATTCAAAAACGTGTTGATTTGGGATGTTTGAGTATTTGAGGAAACATTCAATACGAAAAATACGAATAATTTTGGTTTGTATAACGTGTGTTTTCTTCTTGTTGAAAATGAATCCAGGTTAAGTTGCATATCCACACTGGTTGTTGAAGCAATATTAGGAACTTATTCAGAACTCCAGAGGGGAATGGCCCCCATGACCCCCCTCAGATTCGCCAGTGGTAGGAAGTGAGCTCGAATCCTTAAGAAGAGTTATGCTGAAATAGTAAGGCCAGAATATAACTTCGTTTTTGCCATTTTTCCGAGAACACATTCGGTTTTATTACAGAGTACCAGAATAGGAAAATCTTCGCGTTCGCCTTATAGTTATCGAGTTCAACTGCAAATATCGGAAAGTGATGGTAGACTATGCATCGCTTCGTTTTTACTATGCGATACGAAATGGAGTTGCACCCTTCGATGAATGAACTAACAGACGTCAATCAAGGAGAACTAGACTATAAAGATGTTTCAGATCATTTGCTATTTTATTGCATTTTGAAGGTACATGGAAAAAATGAAGGTCCCAAAACCTGTACATATCTTGATTTTAAATATTTCAGCGAGGAACGTTTTCAGAAAGACTTAGTAGAGGCCCCATTTTTCAAAATATATGACCAACACAACATAGACGAGAAGGTTAACTTTGTAGTAAATTGTCTAATATTTCTTTTTGATAGACATGCACGCACCTATAGTCACAAGAAGAATCACCAAGCCAAAAGCTCCTTGGCTGACGGATACATTGAAAAAAATGATGTCTATTAGAGACAAACCATTGAGGAATTAGAAAAAAAAATTATCAGAGGGAAGGTTGCAGTACCATAGAGATATGCGAAACTATGTTAATCAAGCTATTAAATGGAAAAAAGAGCTTATTTTAATTACAAGTTTGAGCAGAGGAGCTACAAAAAAATGTGGAAAAATCTTAGAATAAATAACATATTACCTCAAAAACAAAACGATATTCCGGATGTCCTGAAAAAAACAAATAAATGATTTTTTTATAAATTATATCACCTTGAAAGACCCTACACGCCATTGAATTTCTATAGGAATTCTTTCTTGATGGATATAAAATTGAAATTTGAAGAATTGGATGACTTATGGGTGAAAATTATGAAGTTTGAGTACCCGACGGATAGCTTGATATGAGAAATTCCTGTTTTGGCTGAACCTTGGCTTAGAGACATTGTAGGATTCATAGCAAAATATCCTAAAACTTCCACTTGTGCCGCTTCATTAAGTACTCTTGTATTGGTCCTTTTTTTGTTTGCCACTGATCCTTTTTCTTCAAATTTACGAATCAGTTGTCTGATGTAAGTATGACTTACATTTTTTCCGGGGTATCTTTCGTTAAATGTTGCAGCAGTTCTTAAGGCACAACGATTTTCAGAACCATAGATAAACACCATCTGAATTATTTCTGGCAAACTGTAAACCATGATGAACAGAAAATAGTTCGCAATTCGTTTGAGATAATTTCAATTCGACGGTTTCCTGACTTTACAGTAAAACATTGCACAAAGGACTAAATTTTTACCAACATTGATAGGTAGGTATGAACCCGATAAAAACAATGCTACTTTTTCGAGTAATTTTTATTTATTCTGAAGGAATTCTCCAACATAATTTTGTTTTTTGTTTACAACAAACTGGAATACATGGTGACCATCTAATGAAATGAAATATCCTCTTAATAACAAGAATGGAATTTGAAAATCGATTTAGAACTGAATGGACTGCATTTTTAACATCTGATCAAATAAACTATAATTTTCACACAATACAATTTATTTATTCGAAATATGTTTATGTGCCACCCAGTGTTGGATGAAAATGTAAATTCTTGTACAGGGGAATACTACTAAATGAGACCTTTCATTTGAGGTATTACAAAAGAGGTAGTGCCATTTGACATTTTACAGTTGGGGTGTGTCGCGCCTAAGGGGTGACTCGTGCCTTCACTGAAATATGGTGGTTTTAGATGCCCCTAACTCGTTAGCCTTTGTGCCAAATGGCGTTTTTTGTAACTTTTTTATTTCGCGAGATATTCGCATTGAATGTTTTCAAATTTACGCCCTGTATATGGAATCCGTAAATTTGAAAGAATCTCACATGAAATAAGTGTAATTGTCTGGTTAAACATGAAGAATAGAAGGATCCATCATGCTGCTAATCTATTCCATTAAATATAATCAACTAAAACACCACTCTGTCTGCACCGAAAAATCACGCACCGCAGTGATGTCCACACCTTGAATATAAGGTTCTAAGGTACACTCACGTCACCTAAATTCGAAACGGATCAATTCAAGAGATCATTCAGTTATCAAATTCGCGAAATCCATAATTCAGTTCCCACTAATATAAGAAATGAAACTTTTCGAAACTTCATGAGAAAATAGATGTTTTTTGTTTGACAGTCAGCAGTGAGGGTGTCATACCATTTCCCATGCAAAAAATATCCTATCCAGTTCAATCGTACATTCATAACACAGATAACATTTTTTTATTTATCTTCACCATGTTGCACTTTAGAGATATGTTTGAGGTTAAGTGGAAGAGCAATTTGGTGACGTTCGCGGAAACCAAATTGAACTTCACCTTTTGTTTTCTTGCAAATAAATTTAATAGCGAATATTACTTATGCATGTAAAAATTGAGAAAACAATAAAGTCGTTTATTATTATTATTAATCAATTCTTGATAACATGTCATAACAATATGATTCATAAGACACCATAGTGTTTTTAATTATAGACCCTAGTGTTTAATTCACTTCATAAGACATTCACTAATGAATAAATCTATCAAAGTTCGCAAATTTTTTCTCTCCACATATTCCTACACATGCAATTCAATGGCCATAGTGGGAAGTCCGTTTAAAATGTAGGTATATCACTATTCCACCCTTCCTGCTATTCGAAGTAGTTTTTTCCTCACATTTCAAATGCGATAAAAACAATGATCATGTTTGCTTTTCGATTGGACCTTGAAAGTCGAAAATATAGTGAGTTGTTAAAAATATCCAATGTTTCTTGTTTATAGAACAGATATCTCGTGAATTATAAATATTTCGGTTTTATCCTTCCATCGATTCTTTCGTCCCAGAAAACTTCCCTTATACGCATCTAACCTAGGGTTATTCGAAAATGTATGTATTTTATAAGTTGATGAAAACAATTTGAAATTTTCGAGTTAAGATTAACATTAACTTCTCGGATTTCACTCTTTTTCCTATTTTGAAACATTACTGAGCGAGTGAATTTCATTCATACAGTATATACAACCCCTGACATTGTTGGCATCACAAAAAAGCTGACAACTCTGCAATAATTTCACGGCTGAAATCAGCTGAAGTGTGTGTCCAGGTATTTTTACAGTGCTGAACATTTAATTCAATGATCAGGAATTACCTGGACAATTATTAGCTGGACGTCCAGGTATGATACAAATGGTCCAGGTATAAGCTATTCTCACCAAATTTTATCCAGGTGTATCCGCATCGCCATATATATATATCAATGGTACTTTCGGTAGCCCGCGGTATGCCTAGACCGCTGTGAATCTCAGCAAGGGGGACAAAAGGAGACATGTATTATATAGCAAATACAACAATTCCAAAATGACAAAAATGTTAGTCTGAAATTCAACTTTCAAGGACCGATGACAATACAAGAATTTTTTAATAATAATGTAATAATAATAATGATGATGTGAATTTTTTAATTACATTTTCAATCACTTCCAGTGAATGAGTGAAGGAATGTTTGTTTAATCATGAAGTCGACCAATTAATACGTAATTCAGCACATATATCATGGACCGATGACAATATAATAATGATAATGAATATGACGTCAATTTGCAGATTCCATTTTCACCTACTTTTTGTCGTCAGAATACTCCGAAATTTAACACACATATCAAGGAACGGGACAATACAAATTTTTTATAATAATAATGAATTTCTAACCTCAAACATACCTATTTCATGACTGGATGACAGAGCATAACGTGCCAATAATATAATAATGATAATAAAAATAATAGTAAGAAAATAAAGTATTGTTCAAGAAATGAAGAACCACTGAGCGAAAAAGTCTAAAATACTATTTGATAATTAACTCCATATTTAAAAAAGCTTGGGTACTTTCTTTCACTTTTTAATAATCACAGCATTCACGAATAGCTACAATAGCAATAATAATAGTAATAATCTCCAACATGCGGTCTCAGCCTATATTCACAGGTATAACGCGGCCCTTTGAGTGTTGTACTATCATCTACGACACTCGTATGGTGTAGACGAGACACCGATGTTGTCTTATGCTCCGGGATATTGAATCCGTTGAGGAGAATGAGAAGTGCCGAATCTACTGGAACTATTCCTGGTAAAACTAACATCGTCCGAAAAGAGACCTACTTTTTGAACTTTGCAGGCTTTACCGAAACCATTATGTTGAAATGGTGGTTCTGGTAATAGGGATCCTTGGTGGAATGACGGACACACTGCTCTCAAACTTGGAAATCATACCGGCTTGCTGTAATATGACAGAAATCTTAGCCGGACGAATACAGAAGGTCGTAATTCTTGGTTTACTCCGCCTCGGACCCAATAGTCACTCACTGAGAGGAGTGGGGAGTGTTTATTGGGATAAATGATCCAGCAAGCCCTCCGAAAGTGACGGGGCTCCGGTGACATGGCCTGAATGTGAAATTCCAAACGGATAATAAGACTTTCTCATTAACACTCACATAGTGTACCCAAAAGTATAACAAGTGTAGATAGAGGACTACTATTATTAGCCGTGGCGCATCAGGGTGAATTCCAGCAAGCACCAGACTTCGGTATTGACATCTAGATGATTCACATCGCCAGTCGACTCCGAAAAAATTTTGAAAAATTTTCTCAAATCTAGGATTCGAACATCACGAACACTACGCTTTTTTTAAGAAGGAAGACAATTTTCGTAAATTAGTTTTTGCTTCAGTCTAGTTCATAAAAGCGTGATTCTTTAGATTTTTTGAACTTTCATTTATATTATCAAGAAGAAAGGTTGATGATACTACTTGGCAGAACACCATCGAATAGTTATAAGAAAAATATATCAGGTAATCCAATCCTGCACAATAAGTATATTCGCCGTCTCGTCTCTAACAACTGTTACCCCTACGACCGTCGAATTATATGTTAGATTCTTGGCAAAGCTCTTCACGAGAACTAATTTGCAATGCTCTCTGTACATCACGGCTGAAATTATTCTTAGATTTATATGGGACAACGGCTACGTACCGGTTTCTTGGTTCTCGCCACTCATTAGAGAAGGGCAGTTCACCCATCTGAATCGAAAAATAATATCAGCATTCGATAGGAGTCCCTATGATGAACACTGGAGTATGTTTAGGAAACTGAGCATAACGCTCAGAGTTCTCATGGGAGCTCGTTCAGTAACGAAAAATGCTCAATCTCTTTTTCTTCCATATACCCCTACACCGTATGCTCATTTTGTCAGAAGACAACTTCTTCCCGACAGATACGTAGGTATGCAATGCCTCACTAAATCAGCGCATACATTTGCAAGTGTTACCTGTCACTAACTATAAGAATTTTGTTTTTATACGGACAGAAGAACTACCTGCAGGCAATGCGATATTTATGTTCTAGAAAGCACTCTGACTACAGCATCTACTTTTTTTGAAGCTGAATATTTCCAATCAGTATAAAAGTGGATATCATACATAGCTCCAAAAAATTGACAAATGTAAGCAGAGGTTCAAACCAAGAGTAAATAAATAAATGAAAACAAGTATAATTCAAGTTATGAATATAAATCGATATAAATGTTATGGGAATACCAAGAAAACTCGAAACGGAATATTGTCAGTGAAGTCTATAGTATCAATAAAATTGAGACTCAGTCCATAATATCTAAAGTCAATAAAGAAAACAAATTTTGCCACAATAATGCAGTTTCACCCTCATTCTCAAATTTCAGCAAAAGGGTGTGATTGATATTCATTGAAAAAATATTCTTGTTTCCATCTACTTTCATACATTCTATACCATAAGTAATAATAATGATATTACTACCTCACACATAGTGTACCCAAAGGCATAGCCTGTGCGGGTAGAGGACGGCTATTATTATTATTATTTGCCGTGCCTGATATAATGTATTAATAACTTATATCAAAATATATCAAACTAGTTTGAGATATCATCATAAATACCTACAAAAAAAACCTGGATTACTGAAGCGATAAATGAAAGGGACAAATTATACCAGAACACCATATCGAATCTATTTGACGTTGGAGGTAGTGAAAGAACACATAGCAACAAAAAAGATAAGTGAAACTAGTATGATTATCCGAAACCTGAATAAAAAGAAATCTCCTGGCACAGATAAAATTGAAAATTTTGAAAATTGTTTGAAAATTGTTTTTTCAGTTAACCAGCTGTCATTCCTCTACGAACGACAGCCCTCAGAAGTCGAAACTTGTGCGAGCTAAGGATTAACGAGGTCTTACTTTTTAACGTGCGATTCCTAGCACGAGACCAGTTATCATGCTGGGAATCGAACCCACGTCCCTCTGATTGATAGAATAGCGCTCTGCCATCATGACCACTAACAGTGGAAACCTTACAAAATATCTGTGGGATAATAACAGGTCCTCTCAGTTGGCTCATCGATGTAATCATTCAAACAGGTAAATGTCCTAATGCTTTCAAAGTGGAAGTCATCAAACCTCTATACAAAAATTAAGATAAATCCAAAGTTCTGAGCTATCGCCCAATATCATTAATTTCAAATTTAGCGAAAATTTTCGAAAAGATCATAAAATTAGGAAAGGAAAACTTTTTATCAGAAAACGATACATTATTTGATACCCAATTTGGATTTAGAGCAGGATATTCTACACAAGATAAAATTCGCCTAACCACATCCAGAATATATAGAAACCTAGTGGTAAACCTGTATTGGCTGTGTCTCTGGATCACGTGTAAGCATTCGATACAATATGTTAGACACACTCCAAGACACGGGATTCAGAGGTACAGCACATGTTTGACGAAGAGCTACCTAAAAGATAGAGAACAACGCGTCGAAATAAATGTCAAACTCCGTGAAAAAGAAACCATTGAATATGGTATTCCACAGGGCACAGTTCTGGGACCCATCTTATTTATAATTTATATCAACGAAATTTTCACAGCGAATAGCTCTGGCACCATCATCAGTTTTGTGGACGATACGGTCTTATATGAAGGAGAAACATGGAAACAATTGAAAGAAAAAGTCGTTCAAGATATGAAAGTGATTATAATCTCGTTCAGTCACAAAATACCATTAATTTTTCAGAAACAACGTTTCGACCTTTTACATGTTACGCTAATAAATTCCCAGAGTTTGAGTCACTTGTCATTCAGATTGACAAGAAAGAAGTAGAGATTAAAAGAGCCGATAAAGTAAAATATCTTGGGTTATATATCAACAAATATATGAGATGGAATATTCACATTCAGCATACGGTACAAACCCTGAGATCGATTTTGTTTAAATTTTAATATTTCGAAGGTATTCTGGTTGAAATCCACTTGAAACTTATGTATGACGCGCTAGTAGAATCACTACTAACCTACGGGATCATCGCTTGGGGTACTATTTCCGCAATCTACATGAAATAGCTCGAAGTCAATCCAAAACAAGTTTCTTCAAATTATGTATAGTAGACCACAACGTTATCCGTCGGACTTGCTTTTTGTATAATCTAAAATGTTAGGCATTCGCCGAAACTATTTTCTCAGAGCAGTAACTGAGCAATACAAAAACAGAAGTTTCTTATCTTTGATTGGCCATGGATACGATACAAGATCCAAATTGAAAAAAAATAACATATGTTTTCAGAACAAAAACAATAGGTCAAAGAAGTTTCTGCTAAGTATCTTCAGTACTTTTCAATAAAATCCCAGATCAAATGAAAAATTAAAGAAATATACATTTTTTCGATAAAGCTTCAAAAAAATTCCTACTCAGTACACAAAGGATTGATATTCATCTCCTGGTCGACCCTTTGGAAATTCCCAATTGAATTATTCGCTGCGAATGGTTCTTTTAGAAGATTTTTTGAACTTTCATTTATATTATCAAGAAGAAAATTTGATGATACTACTTGGCAGAACACCATCGAATAGTAATATGAAAAATTGATCAGGTAATCCAATCCTGCACAATACGATACACAAAATACAATTTGTACCATTCTTTTATTGAACTAACATTTGTATAAATTTTAATTTGTTTTCATAATTGGAGTTTGCCTAATGTCAAGATAAATTACTTGTTTATGGAATAAAACATAGTCAAAGAGTATTCATAATCAAAGCACCTGCGCTCAGTCTCTGCCTTCAGAGGAACTATTGTTTATTTGCTCTGGATTGTAATATGTAACCACAGCAACATTTTATGTCTCATTTGTTAAACTATGTATACACATTTTTTTTTATTATCTGCTAATAAACATTTTTATTATTATTACTATTTATGAGAACAAATATTAATTTTCCCCCTCACAACACAAATAATTTGATTCGTAGATGCGCATTTCGATAACCATGTTATTTCCATCAGTAGGATTTACTAAACAGTCAATCCAATTGTTACATTTGAGACTGGTAAGGATTGCAATAATAACAAAGTCAAGAAAAAACGACTAACATGTAGGCCTACCTAGTTCCTTTACTGGCTTCCCACTCAGCCGTTTCTCCTCTGGGGTTGCAACCACCGGTCTCCTGAGGGGGGGTGTGGACTGTAGTTGGATATGGTAGTATACTAGGGAGCACTAGGGAAGTATATTCCTTGCACGGACACCGTACTTTTGCGTAATTCGAGTACTGCCGAAAAATGGCATATACGAGCGTACCGATAGTACCGGGAGTAAAACTGAGACTGCACGTATCGCTAGGTGATTTCCTTCGCGATAGGCCATTCTGAATAGCCGAGTCTTGACTTGTATAAAAAAAAGTTGAACTCTACATAAATAAAGAAATAATTTGTACTAGCAATGTATTACAATGGAAGAACTAAAGGGATTCCCAATGAGTTAAATAAAAATTAAATTGAATACAGGTATAAGTACTTAAATTATAAACTTAACAAAAAATATGATACGGGGCGTAAACATACCCCACCCCAAAATACACAGTATTTTAGACAAGTTGAGCAGAGGGTAAAACACAAAGTTTCACGAGGGGCTTCTTAAATTCCCCTTGAGAAGTGCGAACAGTCGAAACTCGGACTATTCCGTCCGCTCCGGGATGCACTTTAACTACTCGGCCTGTCCACCATTGAAGCGGAGAGGTTAATTCATTTTTTATCAACACTAATTGGCCAACTTCTAATGGTACTTCAGGTTTAAGCCATTTATTACGCTGTTGGAGGGTGTGAAGATATTCGTCGTGCCAACGCCTCCAAATATCTTGGTGTAGACGCTGTAACAGTTGCCACCGATTCAAATGGCTCATTTTCAGGTGAGACAAGTCAGGCTCCGGTATGGTAGTGAGAGGTTCGAGGGTCAGGAAATGACCAGAGGTTAAAACAGATAAATCGGAGGGATCGGAACTCTGGGCGCATAGTGGGCGAGAGTTGAGGATGGCCTCAATCTGAACGAGAAGAGTATAGAACTCCTCATTGGTCAAAATTTGGTTGCCCACAACTCTATATAAATGGGTTTTTACAGATTTTATGCCAGCTTCGCTGAGTCCATTAAAATGAGGACTAGATGGTGCATTGAAAGAAAATATTATATTTTCGCATTCGGAAGCTTCTTTCATGTGCTGCAAAAGAATATTTTTTGCCCCGACAAAATTCGTCGCGCAGTCTGAGGTTATGCGGTTACATCGCCCACGACGACTGATAAAACGGCGTAATGCAGCGAGAAATGCTTCGGAAGAAAGTTCTGATGCCAGTTCCAAATGAATGGCTTTCGTAGCAAAACAAACGAAAAGACATATATATGCCTTTTGCGATTTTATGCCACGGCCTTTCCCTAGAGTAATATTGAAGGGGCCGCCGTAATCTACTCCGACACATTGGAAGGGCTTGACTTGGTTGACTCTCAGAGCAGGCAAATCGCCCATGAAGGGCTGAAGAGGGCTCGGATGAGCCCTACAACATTTTAAACATCGAGAGAGTACATGACGTATCGCTCTCTTTGGGGAAAGAATCCAGAAATGCTGAACAAGTAAAAACTGTAACGTCTGGAGCCCGGGGTGCATATTTTCAGCGTGAAAAAGTTGAATGATGAGAAAAGTTAAACGATTTTTTTCCAGGTAGTAATGCTGGGTGCTTACGATCATATGCTAAACCCGAATGTGCCAGGCGACCACCTACTCTTAGCAGGCCGTCATCTCCAATAAAGGGGTTCAATTTGCGAAATGGTTTAGGTAGCGGAGATTTATTTTGTAACTTAGATATTTCTTGGCTGAATTCGACATGTTGAGTACGCTTAACCAAGACTAATAGAGATAAATGGAGCTCTTGTTGAGAAAGATGCCCCAGATTTTTATTTCGGGGATTTTTAAGATTCATTATAAAACGTAAACAATACGCAATTATACGTTTAATTTTATTCAGGGACGAGAACTTCTCTAAAAGAGAGTCTACAGAGTCTAAAGACACGAAAGAATATAGAGAAACGGTTTTCTCTTCATGAATTGCTTCGGGAGAGGGAACAATTGCGAGAGCCACAGGCCATTGCTCTTGAGGGAGATCAAAGAAAGCAGGGCCGGAGAACCATAATGGATGTTCTAAAACTTCGGAGGGGAGTAAACCTCGCGAAGCACAGTCGGCGGGGTTATTAGCACTGCGAATATGATGCCAGAGATTTGGGGGTATATTATATTGAATCTGACTCACCTTGTTACCAACGAAAGTTTTCAGCCGGTGAGCTGAGGATTTTATCCAATAGAGAGCGGTCATTGAGTCAGACCAAGCAAAAATTTGATGAAACTTTATTCTTGGAGAGTAAGTATCGAGAATAAACCTCATAAGCTTGGCCAATAGTGCAGCAGCACAGAGTTCCAGACGGGGAATTGACAATGTTTTGAGAGGGGCCACTTTTGATTTACCAGCCATTAGGAAAGTTTGAAATTCATTATCGGAGTTCCTACTGCGAATAAATACGACTGCGGCGTATCCACGTTCGGAGCTATCCGCAATGCCGTGGAGTTCACACCTTTGAGAGAGAGCTGGAAAATGACGGGGTATATTCAACTTAGAAAGAAGGGGTAATTCAGCTTTATACTGTGTCCACCTTTCAATCACATTCGAGGGAGGAGTTTGGTCCCATTCTAACCCTAAACTCCATATATACTGCATCAAATGTTTAGCCAAAAAGACAACGGGAGTGAGAAAACCGAGGGGATCGAACATGCGAGCAATCTGAGATAAGATTGTACGTTTAGTGCAAACTTCATCCAGGGGAATCACATTATAAGAAAAATAGTCTCGAGAAGGATGCCATTTCAGTCCTAGAATTTTAACAACACAATCTTCAGGGTTGAATGAATGGTCCTGATGTTGACATTCATCGGGGGGAAAATTTTCCAAGAGGCTAGGGTGATTACTTGCCCATTTGCGGAGCTTGAAGCCACCCCTATTGAGCAATTCAATTAACTGATGTTGTAGTTCACATGCATCTTTCAGGGTAGTCGATCCTGTGATGATATCATCCACATAAATATCAGTCATGAGCACTGAGGAGGCGAGGGGAAAATCTTTTTTTTCATCTTGAGCAAGCTGACAGAGTGTTCTAATAGCGAGAAAAGACGCAGAGTTTACTCCAAAGGTGACTGTGTTAAGACGATAGTCCTTCACCTCATCTGAAGTGGAAAATCGACATAAAATGCGTTGATAATCTCGATGGTCAGCATTTAGTAGTATTTGAAGGTACATACCCTTTATGTCAGCGGTAAAGACATAGGGATGTGTACGGAAATTTAATAAGAGAACGACAACATCTTGTTGGAGTTTCTTACCAACAAGTAAATGGTCATTCAGGGAGAGACCCGAGGGGCAGCGAGAACTGGCATTAAAAACAACCCTCAATTTCGTAGTGGGGCTATTTTTGTTGATTACGCAATGGTGAGGAATGTAACAAACTTTGTGGGAAGATTCGTTTGGAGACACCAGTTCCATGTGATTGTTGTCCAAATAATCTCTCATAAACTTGCAATATTCAGAATAGACAGGGTTTTTTTTTTGTAAACGACGTTCCAGTGAGTTCAAAAGTTGGAGAGCGGTATTTCGAGTAGAATGGAAGTGAGGTTCGATATCATTCTTGAAGGGGAGAGAAACCACGTATCTTCCAGTAGGGGTACGAAAATGAGTTTTTATAAAATTCTGTTCACATTGAGTTTCTTCAGGCGAAGAAATGTTGGCTCGTGAACTTTCTTCCACATTCCAAAATTGTTTTAAAGTGGCATCCAAATCAACCAAATTCATAAGGGTTGTTATGTTAGTCAGTTTTGGGTCCAACGACATTTTTCCCATGAGAATCCACCCATATATGGTGTTAAAAGCGATAGGAACGTCTTCACTTTCCACTACTTTTCCATCCCTCAATATCAAGGAGAAAATATCAGCTCCTAGGAGCATCTCAATAGGGCCAGAGATATTGAAACATTTGTCAGCAAGTTGGAGGTTAACTACGTGTGACCAGTCTCTAGTAGAAAAGGTGTACGCTGGCATATCCGTACATATTTTCGGGAGGATAGCAGCTTCAATGGTAAAAACGGGAGTTGGTGCGTGTACTGGAGCGATACGACAAGTAACAGCATTTGAAGCTGCAGAATGCATCTGATCTAATCCATTGATGGAAAGTGGCAGTTTACATTTTTTCAAACCTAACCTCCGACATTTTTCAGTTATAAAGTTGGCTTGGCTTGTGGAGTCGAGTAAGACTCTAACAGTTTGGTAATTGTTACGAATATCTAGCACTTGGACTTGAGCGGTGGAAAGAAGAACTGTGGAGGAGTATGGAAGAACGTTAGTCATAGAAGTGGTTTGGATTTCACCGGGGTTCATCAAAGAGGTTTCCGAAGAGATTCCTGCATTTTCAGGCTGAGTAACGGAAAGAGAAGGAGAAGGCATATTGGCAGAGTCGAAATGCATTAACGTATGATGAAATGAACTATTACAACTTCTACAGTTAGACGTGGAGTTACAATATCTTGCAGCATGTTTTGACCCGAGGCAGTGGGTGCACCAATTATTTTTTTTCACCAAATCGTATTTTTCTTTTGGAGATTTACCTGCGAATAAGGGACATTTGTAAATTGTGTGGGGAGCTTTACATAGCGCACAGTGATTGATATTTGGCTTGGTATCTACCAAGAGAGAGGACGAAAAAGTAGGAGCGGATTTATTGTAAGTTACAGGTTTTTTATTGGGAGACTTCGAAGTATATTTAACGATACTTTTGGTAAATCCCATTGAATCGAGAGCTTTACATTGTTTTTCCAGAAATTTAAAAAGATCATTAAATCTTGGAACACCTGAAGATGGATTGTTGAGTTCGAAACGTTTCAGAGTTTCGGCATCTATCTTTTTGCTCAATAAATGGAACAAGACGAAATCCCAACTATCAACGGGAAACTTTAAATTTTTTAGAGCTTGCAAATTATCACTTAAAATGTCTAATAAATATCTGAGATCCCGAGGAGCTTCTGAGGTTAATTTTTGAGCATTATTTATTTCTTCCCAATAAAAGTTGGCCAATAGTCTTTCATTCTGGAATCGCGATGTCAATGTCTTATAAGCGATTGAGTAATTGTCATTTGTGAGAGGAAGATTTTTGAGGGAAGCGAGTGCTTCTCCGGAAACAACTGACAACAAATACTGAAATTTTTCTATATCTGATAAAGAGTCATTTTTGTGAATCAACGAATTGAATAAATCGATAAATGTCGGCCAAGCTTTCAAATTTCCACTAAAATTAGGGACATTTAATTTTGGCAGCCTAACACTTGATACTTTCGGCAAAAGTATAGGCTTTGCTTCAAAGAGATCATAACAGATAGTTTTGATACGAAAATATTCTTTATCGACCTCTTGTCGACAATTATTTTCATCCTCCAAAAGTCCAGGCTCTTCCTGAACACATAATAATTGAACTATTGAGCTATGAGACTCGTTAAATTCTGCATAAGTTGTACCTAATTCAGAGTATCGCATTTTTAGAGAACTGTGCCGCGATAGATCATCTATCGCAGCAAAAGCTAATTCAAAAGTTTCATGAATTCGGGATCGGTGTATATCTCTTGTCGCACGGTACTGCTTGAGCTGTTTTGCGGCCATCCCGACTGTAAATTAATTCTTGAAAGACGTCAACTTGAAAGTTTTTACTAGTGAAAGATATGAATATGTAAAAGAGAATGACTAGACTAATCGAATTATAGTGCAAATTTATTGACCTGGTACAAATTATACTTTTTTATATCAAAGTATCGTGATATTATCAATGTTTATCGTTCCAAAATACTATTTCAGTAAAATGTTTCCCTAAGCGGCAAGAAAACATGTAGAGTGTAGCGACTGTTCAACAAGAAACAAAACGAGATAAACAAACTACGCAAAAAACTGGTCCTACCGTCTGTGTCTATGATTGAAATAAAATACGTTTAATAAAATATTTACTGTTTAAACGAAATTGGAATATTTTCATTGAGAATGCCCCTAGTAAACCAATTATCCGGCTCGAAGCCGACCAAAAAATGTTACATTTGAGACTGGTAAGGATTGCAATAATAACAAAGTCAAGAAAAAACGACTAACATGTAGGCCTACCTGGTTCCTTTACTGGCTTCCCACTCAGCCGTTTCTCCTCTGGGGTTGCAACCACCGGTCTCCTGAGGGGGGGTGTGGACTGTAGTTGGTTATGGTAGTATACTAGGGAGCACTAGGGAAGTATATTCCTTGCACGGACACCGTACTTTTGCGTAATTCGAGTACTGCCGAAAAATGGCATATACGAGCGTACCGATAGTACCGGGAGTAAAACTGAGACTGCACGTATCGCTAGGTGATTTCCTTCGCGATAGGCCATTCTGAATAGCCGAGTCTTGACTTGTATAAAAAAAAGTTGAACTCTACATAAATAAAGAAATAATTTGTACTAGCAATGTATTACAATGGAAGAACTAAAGGGATTCCCAATGAGTTAAATAAAAATTAAATTGAATACAGGTATAAGTACTTAAATTATAAACTTAACAAAAAATATGATACGGGGCGTAAACACCAATTATTTCTGAGAATGTTATAATGCCATAAGTAACCATGGACCCTACTGTCGTATTATTTTCTTTCCATTCACCCAAAATCGTATCTATTACCGTTTTCAATATCCCCATGATCTCATATTGAACTCATTCTATAACATTTGCCACAGTTGAAAAACTTTATAAGCATATTTCCATTGATATATTATTCTCTGTTTTATATTATTTTGTTTTTGTTGTGTTAAACCAATTTTATGGATTTATCAGAACAAACTTGCTGAAAGTCCGAATAGCTATAGAAAGAATTATATTAAATTTTTTGAATGTATGCACAAAATTCATTTCTTGTTTGAGCAGTAAGAGAAAAGTTTACTGAAGACCAAAGAGAACGAGTACGTTAATTTTTCATAAAACACACAGAGAAAAATATTCCACCAAGAAATCATAAACAATAATTGGGTAAAAATTAAATATTTTATATATAATTGTTATAATAATGAATTACTCCACTTGAACATTTTCGAATTTAAAAACTTTACCATTGTTTTAATGTTCAAAAACTGATAGCTATTTACCCATTTTTGCATTAACTTCAAAAATAGTTTTTTATTGGTTTTCTCTAGAGCTTGAATCAAAATATCCAAAGTTCATCCAAACATAAATTATTAATTCGAAATTCATGCCGTATTGTCCTCAATTTGAATGCTTTTTAGTTTGTTAAAAAGTTACTCATATCCAAGTCTAGAACACATATTCTACCAAAGCTTCTTCGGTCTGTTTGTATTTTCATTTGTTCCTCATCCTACCCAAAATTAGTGTTACATATCATTAACCACCAGATTTTATTAATAGATACACGGGTCAAGTGCTCCCAGGAAGGCCTCTGGACCAAAATAAAAGACGGATTAAAGAAGCTCTCCGTTGAAATGAGAACCAAAATGAAAAATGACCGATGAGCATTTTTTATAATTTTATGAAAATTAAGACAATTTAATAACTAGAATTTACTAATCAGCAACATTTTATGGGAAGCCTGGAGAAAATAATGTAATTATAGAGACTACTTTTCTGTTGGAAATTCACAGTCCACGACATTTCTATCTAGTCCACAAAATTAGACAAACATTATGTGACGGGCTTCACAAACTTAAATTTATTATTGGAATATAAATTAGCCATAATACTAACTCTGTGAAGCCCCCGATACCTAGCATGTATGTTGCCAAATCTAGGGCTAAACAACGAGCTTAAAATGTTGTGAAATATTGGGGCTCATCTACGTAGTAAAATTATTAATCCGTATATTGGTACACTGCCCTCTTCTGTGGATGCCTTGAACTAGGTGGTGTATCTTGGGAGTACTAACGTGTTGTTGTGAAGCCCTAACAAAAAATTGGGACTGAGTTCAATGTACTTAATGAAGCCCATTAGAACATATATACAACGGCATACGTTGTGTAGCCCACATTTGGGACACACAACGTCTGATCGGGACACACAACGGGCGCTCCATATCTCCTACAGGCTCTTCATTGACCGTTTGTAGATGTCACAAGTTACTATTCATTTATACTCTCTTTGCCTTATGGTACTAATTCAGAGTGCATTCGTTTCAACTTCGAGAGACCTCATAAAGCCGTGCTGATGAGTTGGTAACAACGAAACAGCGCTGTCCACGGATCGTGAGCTCTCGGAGTTGAAACGAAAATACTCTATTCACTTTATATATATATATATATATATATATATATATATATATATAAAAAACCAATTTATCTAAGAATATTCTCAGTGAAAATATCCCTTGGGGTTGCAGTCAGAAAAAGTGGCCTGGTAAAGAACAACTCTTTGTTAAATTATCGAGCTTTCGACAATCCTGATCTTTACATTGTTAGGAGTGACAAAGGAAATGTAACTGTAATAATGTACAGGCAGGATTACTTAGAAAAAAGTCAACATTTGCTTGATGATCAAAAGTATTATCTTAAAATTTCAAAAAATCCCACTTCTACGATTCAGCAGAACGCCAACAAACTGGTTTCGAGACTTGAGACTGATGGTTTAATCGATTCACAAACTTCAAAAAGTCTTAAAATTTACAACTCTACAGCTCCACGTTTTTACGCTCTTCCTAAAATTCATAAACCAACATTAGCAATGAGACCTATTGTTTCGTCAGTTAATGCCCCCAATGGAAATTTAGCTACTTTTCTGACCAATATATTAACTAAGGCTTATAATACAGAAAATGATTTTTATATAAAAGACTCCTTTACATTTAGCAATTTCATAAACAATTTTCAACTTCCAGAGAATTATATAGTGGTGAGTTTTGATGTTGTCTCGCTGTTTACTAATTTACCATTTGAAGTAGTCAGATCAATTCTATCCAGAAAATGGGATGGGATAAAAAATGTGTGTACTCTAACTTGGAGTGCGTTCATTGATATCCTTGAGTTCATTTTCGATTCAAATTTTCTCCTTTTTAACAATTCGTATTATAAACAAATCTTTTGAACCCCCATGGGTTCAAAGATCTCTCCTATTCTTGTAAATTTTGTATTAGATGAACTTGTGCAGGACGTTCTATCTCTGATTCCCTATGACGTTCCTTTTGTGAAGAGGTATGTTGATGATCTGATACTCTCTGTTCCATCAGAAAGAGTGGAAGAAACGCTCTATTATTTCAATAGTTGTGACATTAATCTACAATTCACTTCAGAGGTAGAGGAGAATCATAGTATCCCGTTCCTCGATATGAGAGTTTGTAGAGACAATCATAACGTTCTACGTACAAAGTGGTACAGGAAGCCGATTTGTTCAAATCGTTTCCTGAATTTCCACTCTTATCATCATAAGAGCATGAAGCAAAATCTGATTGTCGCACTGAAAAACAGAGTGACAGGTCTGTCACATCCTGTTCATCGACAGGAGTGTTTGAAGGAGTTGGGAAGGATCCTCTTGGACAATTCTTATCCTAAATACATGATTAATAAATTTCTTTTTAATACTTCTACCATAAATAATAATAACTTTAATAATATCATTGAAATTAACGTTAACACTTTGAATAATCAAACACAATCACAGCAAAGAATCTTATGTAAATATAGGAGCCTTCCTTATATACAGGAATTAACACCCAAACTCACCAATATTTTTAAATCTCCAGAAATTCGCATAGCGAAGAAAAATCTCAAAACTGTAAATTTTTTATACTCAAAAACCAAAACTCCTCTTTCTAAATTTGAACAAACTAATGTAATTTATCAATTATCTTGTGTCAATTGTGACAAAATATATATTGGACAGACAGGTAGAAATCTCTCCGGACGTATTGCTTCACATAAGAGTGACTGCAAATTAAAAAAACCCAGCTGTGCACTTGCAGAACACAGCATTTCAACTTTTCACAATATTAATTTCAATGAACCCACAATTTTAGCAATTGAAGAAAATTATTCCAAAGAGATGGTTTACGTTAGTAAAGAACCTAATAGTATGAATAAGCGGTCTGATATAGCCAATCTTAGTATAATTTATAATTATATTCTTTCTTTCCACAAAAATAATGTTGCAAATTCAAATAACTTTAATAATAGTTCTCACAATCCCCCATAGAGGGCATACCTCAGCACAGAGCTGAAGCGTGTTTCATGGAACATACAAGGTTGACTGTTGACATTTGACGTGTTTGACGTTGAAATCTGACAATACTCTCTTCTTCTTTTTCCTGACATATTTTTACCGCCCTTGTGCGTCCCTTGAACCACGTGCGGTCTCAAAGGCGAGTTTTAAAATGATTAACATTTTTCCAAATTTTAACTAAAAGTTTTCCTTCATAAAATCATAATGTTTTTTAATTGTGTTCATGTACATGACATAGTTTTAATATTGTTGTTTCATCTCGTTTTGTGTTGTGACATAACCTTACATACATAAGGAATGACCAAGAAGTTCCTCTGCTGTTTTTACAAAATTAATCTCACGTTAGTAAGTTGTTTTACATCATATTAAGAGTGTTCTGTTTGTTTCACACGATTAATATTTTCAGATGTCTTGAAAATGAAAATAAATATTTTCGAAAGCTCGACAATTTAACAAAGAGTTGTTCTTTACCAGGCCACTTTTTCTGACTGCAACCCCAAGGGATATTTTCACTGAGAATATTCTTAGATAAATTGGTTTTTTCAACTAGTCCAGTCAAGAGACTACCTCTCTCTATATATATATATATATATATATATACAGTGTGGTCTAACGAAAACTTAACACCTCGATTTTCCGGCTTTAAAATGAAAATGTGGAAAATCGCTCGGACCCGTCAATTTCTAATACGGGGGGAACAACTTTATATATATATATATATATATATATATATATATATATATATATATATATATATATATATATATATATATATATATATACGGAAAATCTCAGTTATTGTATGAAGTATTGACATGTCGAAGTTAACTTCCGGTCTGACCGGAAGTAACATCAACTTTCTTATTTTAAATGGAAACCCTATTTTTTTTTTTTTCGCTTTAGTCAGCATTCAATTTCCTTCCTAATGACATATCACAAGTTGGTATCTAACCAGAAACTAGATCAGAAAAAAATTATTATTGAAATTCACCGAGTAGGCCGTGGAAGCAAAATGAAAGCCAAAAATTGAAAAGTTGGCTATGGAAACCATACGTCACTTGATAACAGTTGCTACTACTGTGATATTTTATTTACATTCGTCGGCGTTATAAAAAGCCGCCAAAAAAAATATTGGAAAAATTGGGAAAAAAACAATACTCTGTAGGTCCATAATTTAAATAGGAACATACAACTTTTTCTTGCCTGTACTATTCAGCATAACCATTCCTTTCTAATGATATAATAGAAAGTAATTTTTTGAAATGAAATACCAATAAATCCAACTATTATTATTCAAATAACAAAAGAACAGATTTATCGAAAAAAAATTCAAATTGATAGGATTAAAGATAAAATAAATTCAAAACAAATGTTCGAAATGCATTCCCTTAGCGTCAATACATTTATTGACTCTGGTGATATTTTCATGTAAAACGTTTCTCAACATTTGGGGCGTGATATCTTGGAAAGCTCTATGAATTTTTACTTCTAGCTCATGTAGAGTTGTAGGCTGTGTGGAATATACCCTATTTTTAAGATGCCCCCATAGAAAAAAGTCGCACGGAGTAAGATCAGGTGACCTTGGTGGCCACCTGACTGGACCATGGGTTGTTATAAGTCTCTCTTGAAAGCGATTTTGAAGATAATTTCTTGCTATTCTTGAATTATGCGGAGGGGCGCCATCTTGCTGGAAGTACATTCTCTCAGTTATTTCCGCTGGTAGGTTGTTAATGAATTCCGAAATTTCATTCGTTAAAAAATTAAAGTATCTCTCTCCGGTTATTTGGCCTTGAAAAAGAATGGGGCCAACAATATGAGTTCCAACTATTCCTGCCCAAACATTCACACCAAATCTCTCCTGGAAGCCACCTTGTCGAAACCGGTGCTCGTTTTCTATCGCCCTGAAACAAAAGACCGTTCACACTTTTAGCACTTTACACTTCGACTATCGACAATAATCCAAATAAATTTTATTGGACTATGCCCTCTGGTAAAAATGCAACCTTAGACACGTGTTTCGATCTTAGGGATCTCATCAGTACGGTGAAAGCAAGTGTAAGGATGTTATATATTCGTGGACTCGGATTTCACGCAGGTAGCTATAGCTGCCTCCGTGGCGACGTCGTTTCTTGCCTCGTAAACACGAGGTGTTTCGACTGAAGCCACAAATGTACGGTTGGCTTCCTGTTTGTTGACTCCGTTCGTTTGTTGTTTCACCTGCAATCAAGTGTTGCACATCCTTACACTTGCTTTCACCGTAGTGATGAGATCCCTAAGATCTAAACGTGTCTACGGTTGCATTTTTACCAGAGGGCTTAGTCCATTAAAATGTCCTACTTGTTATTCACAATTTCCCTCGAGAGCACATCTCTGTTTATATATACAGTGAGGACCAAAAGTCCGTCGCCTCCCCCCTGTAACTTCTTTATTCTACATATTACAAAAAAATGTTAAATACATAAGTTGTAGGGTTTCATTCGATCTCTTTAATGGTTTAAGTTTCATTCATACAGAGTGTCTCAAAAAAGCACGGTGATTTAGAAGTTAATTTTTTTAAATGGTATACCCTGTATTTCATTGCATTATTACATTCTACGTTGAATTCTGAACAAGTATGATAGATGGTTTTCTATCAAAAAAGTTAATAGCTTTGGACTTATGAACACTTGTAAATAATTATTTCGACTACTTTTGCACCAGTTCACGAATAAATTAATGAGGTAGGCTATGCACGCTAGGCGCGTTTATTTTATCCATGACAACGAAAAAAAACTCTTATCTGTTTTTGCCAAATGTCATTGACATTTTGTAGGTTTTCAAAACTTTGTTTCAAACGGTTTTCAATTTCTCTTGTTGATTAATATGGCTCGTTCAGTAGCAGACAAAGTTGAAGTCGTTGTCATATTTGGTGAAGCTAACCGAAATTACCACGCTGCTATTCGCATTGTCAAATAACGGTTTCCAGAACGTCCGATGTGTCGAAAATATCTGCAGAAATTGGTGGCAAAATTTAACCAAACTGGCACCGTGAAAGATGCTCCGAGATCTGGGAGGCCGAAAATAATTACGGAAGATGTTGAAATTCAAGTACTAGCCGAAATGGTAAATAACACACAACAATCAACTAAGCAAGTAGCTGAGACATGTGATGTTTCTAAAACATCAGTAAAGAGGGTTTTAAAACAAAATAATTCCATCCTTACAAAATAAAAAATTTGCACCAATTGGTTGAAGATGATCCAGACCGGCGACTTGAATTTTGCGAGACCATGGCAGAAAGAATTGTTGCAAATCGACTTTATTTGCAACACATCTGCTTTAGTGATGAAAGCACTTTTTTCCTAAATGGAAATGTGAATACCCAGAATTGTAGATATTCGAGTGATGAGAATCCCCATGAATTCCGCGAGGGGCATACTCAATTTCCCCAGAAAATTAATGTTTGGGCTGGTATTTTAGGTAACCACATTGTAGGTCCCATATTCTTGGAAGAAAATTTAAATGGTCCCAGATACCTCCAAATGCTGCAAGACACAATAAGTCCCAGTATCGATGAGATCGTTGCGCAAAACCCACATGAATTTTACTTGGATGTAACATTTCAGCAAGATGGAGCGCCACCACACTATTTTCAGGAGGTGAGAAATTATTTAGATGAAAGGTATCCAGGTAGGTGGATTGGACGTCGAGGTACAACAGAGTGGCCAGCTCGCTCACCGGACCTCTCACCGCTTGATTTCTTTCTCTGGGGCTATGTGAAATCCGTAGTTTTTAAGACAGTTTGTGGGTCGTTAAATGAACTGCGCCGTCGAATTATTGAAGTGTGTTCAGAAATAACACCTCAAACCTTGATTAATGTTAGGGAAGAGTTTACAATCCGACTATTTATGTGTCAAGAAATGCATGGTGGACATGTCGAACATCTTTTGAAATAGATAAAAACTCACCGTTTTTAGTTATAAATTAAAATATCTCTTCAGTTTTTAATGATTCTTGATCTGTATTTATGGACTACCTTATTTGTTAATAAAATGTTTCAACTTCATTTGTACTAGTTTTTCGTGAGATTCAACAACTCTAACAATTGTAAAATGGTACGACGAGGTAAGTTACACATGGTGCCATCAGCAGTTTGCAACATTGGATAGCTTTCAAAAAGTTAGGATAGGAAAGTGGAATACAATGTGATCCATTTGTTACGATTTTCTCATTGAACTGGCGCAAAAGTAGTCGAAATAATTATTTACAAGTGTTCATAAGTCCAAAACTATTAACTTTTTTGAAAGAAAACCATTTATCAAACTTGTTCAGTATTCAACGTAGAATGTGATAATGAAATGAAATACAGGGTGTCCCATTTAAAAAAATTAACTTCTAAGTCACCGTGCTTTTTTGAGACACACTGTATGAATGAAACTTAAACCATTAAAGAGATCGAATGAATCCCTACAACTTATGTATTTAACATTTTTTTGTAATATGGAAAATGAAGAAGTTACGGGGGGGGCGACGGACTTTTGGTCCTTACTGTATATATATATATATATATATATATATATATATATATATATATATATATATATATATATATATATATATATATATATATATATATATATATATATATATATATATATATGGAACTAGTAAATAGTGGGGCTATGCATATATATATATATGAAAGTTGGGTAAATCGTGACTGACAATACTTGTAGAATTGGAAAAATCTTGAGGTTGCAGTCTTATGTTGGTCTTAAAGAAAACTCTTTGTTATCTTGTCAAGCTTTCGGAAAAGTTTATTTCCTTCCTCAGGACAACTATAACAGGACAAAATTAAAAATGGAGAAATATGTCGAATCTACTAACATACATAACTTGAGTAAAAATTTAAATTAGCATCAGTAAAGTAAAAAATATTGTATAATAATTATATATCACTCTGCGTCCATACATTGCAGTTTTCGCATTACTTACTGCGTCCGTAGTTCAGCCAAACTCAGAGTTAGAGCGCCATTCGCGCGATCGTATACCTGAAGGGCGTAAATTTTTTTCAGCATTTCGATTTTTCTGCGTCCACTGAATTTGGCAATATTGTAGTCTGATATATTCAGTGTTTTCATTTCAACGTTAGATTACATTTTGACTGGTGGACATTCAAAGGTGAGTAGCTGTTCAATATATACATCACATATTTCTTATTTACAACTCTGATTTCGCTTCAAAACGATTTTATTAGGTTAACTTGTAACTTGTAACTAACAAACTAAATAACAACTAACAATGTAATCATGTAAGTCAATTTTAAACCACTTCCAATCGTCTGAAAATTTTCAAATTTGGCACTCATATCGAGGACCGACGACGAAACAAGAATTTTATAATGATAATGTAATAATAATAATGATGACATGATTTTGTAGATTCAATTTTCACCTACTTCTAATCGTCCTTAAAACATGAAATTTGGCACACATATCAAGTACCGACGACAATACGAATATACGATAATACGAATGTAATAATAATAATAATGATGTGGATTTGTAAATTCAACTTTCACCTACTTGCAATAGTCCGAATGATCTAAAATTCGGCACACATATCAAGGCCGACGACGACAATACAATAATTTCTTAATATCAGTGTATCAATAAGAATAATAATCAAAATTTTCAGTTTGAATTTTCACCCACATAATCATCCGATTAATCTAAAACTTGGCACAAATATGGAGGACCGACGTCAATATAAGAATTGCATAATAATAATAATGATAATTAGAATGTTTTAATTTAATTTTCATCCACATCCAATCCTCCGAATAATCTAAAATTTGGCACACATATCAAGGACTGACGTCAATATAAGAATTTTATAATATTACTGTAATAATAATAAAAATAATGACAATTTTTAAATTCAATTTTCATCCACTTTCAATCTTCCGGATAACGTAAAATTTGACGCGCAAATCAAGGACTTAAAACAATACATAAATTCCATGATATTACTGTAATAATAATATGCCAACGTATGGGGTCTTCTTTAACAACAATCGAAGACCTTGGCTGAGCTGAAGTCGGAGACTGAGGTATTCATAATGTCCTGCAAGGATGGGGGTCTTTAACACCCTAGTCTACCGTAGTCGCGTGATGGGTATAGAGGTATCTGACACTAGTAGCTTCAGGGCGTGTCGGGGGGCACCTGAGAACATAATGCATTTGCTGTCAGCATGCCCAGCTTATGCAGTCTCACCCTATATCCACAAGGAATAATGCGGCGCAACGAGTGTTGTGCTACTATATTCGACACTCGTACAGTATAGACGAGACACCAGTGTTACCTTATGCTCCGGGGGATATTAAGTCCGTTGTGGAGAATAAGAATTGCCGAATATATTCGAACTACTCATTCCCCACCCTCAGGCAAATACAAGCCAATAAGCCTAACGATGTCTTCCTCGACCACCAAACTATTTACCATTTTCAAATCTACTTTCATACTGTATTTACAAGTTTTGTCTATAAGATTTTCTCTTAATGACATTATAGTATATTTATTAATATTATTATTAGGGTGATTTTTGTCACGGAGTTTTCCGCTCCAGACGAAACGATTATTGTTTGAAAGAATAAATTGAGAAATGGGGAAGGGTGGAACGGGGTGAACTTACAGGGGTTGAATGTGGTATTTCACGGTTTTTCGCGATTTGCAACGGAAGTTGACCTCCTATCGAAAAAAGTTAAATGGCAAAGTTGTTGATAATAAGACGATCTACAATTATTGTTCTCAACAGTTCTCCACATATCCTCAAATTTTCCTGGAAAATCGAAAAATATAAAATGATTTTTCAGACTTAAATTTTTGTCTTGCGAAGAAATTAGTTTGTTTTTCACGAAATGTTGTAGAAATCTTTTTCAAGTAAAATGTAATTTTTTTGTCGCGAAATACATATTTTTCCTTTGTTTTTTTTTCGACAAATTACTTGAAAAATTTGTCTTTTTGAACTCGCCAGCCGCAATTTTTTTGTTGAAGTGTCAACCTTTAGAACAGATTTTCAAAATTCAATTTTTCAAATTTTTGTTCTGAATTCATATTTATTTATTGAAATTAACAGTTGAAACCATTAGAGAATGTTAAATTCATGTTACCTGAATAGGTACCAAGAATAAACAAGGACATAAATAAGGATTTGATTATGATAGAAAGGCGAAATGAGGTGAAGTTTTGGGGTTTGAAATGGTTTTTCACAATTTGCAGCAAAATATAACCTCCTACAAAAAATTTTGTTGGCAATAAAAGATCTATAACTATTGTATTCAACACTTTTTCCACATAACCTCAAACTTTCTAGGAAAATAGGAAAAACCGTTTTAATTTATTTTTTTTTTCTTGTGTAAATATTTCGTTTGTGGCAAAATTTAGTGGAAATATACCTTTTCATGCTCTAAATTAGACGTTTTTTCGCAGTGAAATATATATTTTTCTCGAACTTCTTTGAAGTATTCGAAGAGGAGGCGGCTCCTAGTAGCTTCCCTGAAATGAAATATTATGATAGAGGAGCAGCAGTCGACGCCGAAACGACCATTAGTATTTGAATAGCATCGGAGCAAACAAAACCCTTTTCGAGAGCAGAGTTGCTTGTTTAAGTGGAAAGTTCATAGTTAACGTATTTAATGGAAATAACAATATTAACTTTCTAACTCATTTGTTAATGTATACAGGCATAAAATGTATTCTATTGAAGCTTTGTTTATTTATTTCATCGTTTCATTTTGTCTCTACAATTTTTCTAGGATTCTCACTCTTTTTTTAATCATTCATCAAATATACATGCACGTGTACGCTGATTAACAGTAAAATTCAGATATTCACCTTGTTATTTCCATTAAACAAGTTTACGCAAAACAGTAAACTATGAACTTTCCACTTCAACAAGCAACTCAGCTCTCAAAAAGGACGCTGCTTGCTCCGATGCTATTCAAATACTAACCGGTCGTTTCGGTGTCGGCTGCTGCTCCGCTATTATAATATTTCATGTCAGGGAAGTAGCTACTAGGACCCGACCCCTCTACCTTTTCTTTAATTTTTTTTATAGGAGTTTAGTTTTCGCTGCAAATCGTAAAAACACATTTTACCCCCAAAAGTTCACTTCATTTCGCCCTTCTCTCATACTCAAATCCTTATTCATGTCCTTATTTATTCGTTGTACCTCGAAAGGTTTCAACTGTTCATTTCAATAATTTTAATGAATAAATAAGTTTAGAACAAAAATTTAAAAAATTGATTTTCGAAAATCTGTTTTCTGGATTTTTTTCCATAGTAGTGCTACTCTTTCATTACATAATCTAAAAGTAGACGCTTCAGTGGCAAAAATGGCAGTTGGCGAGCTTGAAAACACTTTAGTCGTTTTTAGGAATTAGCCAAAAAAAAACAACAATCTGTATTTCGATACCAAAATATTACAGCTGACTGGAAACATAATAAGTCACATTTCCACCGAAGTTCGTGAGAAAAAAGTGCGCTAGACAAAAATTAAAAGCTGAAAAATGGGTTTTTTCGATTTTCCCGGAAAATTTGAGGTTATCTGGAGAAATGTTGAAGACAAAAGTTGTAGATCTTTTAATTATCAACAACTTTGCTATATAATTTTATTCGACAGGAGGTCAACTCTCGTTGAAAATCGTGAAAACCCGTGAAATACCACTATCAACCCCTAAAAGTTCACCCCTAACAACCCCTTCTCCATTTTGTAGTCTACAATTTACTTTTTCCGTAATAATATTTTGTTTCTCTTCCAGTAGGTCTCATGCTGTTGATAATTTTTTTATCTCAAAAATGCAACAGTACTGCTCTACGGTGTGTTTTAATCTTGTACATTTCGTACGCTTTTTAGTGCCTTTGACAAGAATTATGATGCAGGTATAATAAAAATATTTTCTCTGCGGCTTTGGTGGAATTTAATTATCCCAAAATCAATTTTGTTATTAGAAAGTTGACATTTGTGGAAGAAATATTTCAAAATACTTGCCATCTTATGCTTTTTGCATGTATTTCGTTTCAACACATGTCATGGAATAAATGTACAAAATAATCGGTTAGCCTTGACTGCCAGTGAATTACGAGCAAACATCACGCATACAATAGATAGTCGTGGATTCTTATTGTAATGGTTTTATTTCATACCTTGAGTGGCTCGTTGAGAAAGTACAGTCTGTCACAACTTGGCAAATATAGCTGCAACTCTGAGATGCGCGAACGATAAACATAGAGCGTAAATATCCCGTACCAATCTCAATCGGGAAGAACAAGAAACGACTCCGGCTGTGGCCACCCAATATTTAGAGTCGTAGCTATACGTACCAAGCTGTACACGCTCACTTTCAGAATGCGTTCGGAAGTTTCCACTTACATCGAGTTTTCATTCCAACATCGTTACAGATTATTCTATTATAGATTAATCGCGAAAACTTTTGTTTGTGACTTCGATTTTCATCGGATATCGGACAAATTTTAAAGAGTTTTTATAATGAAACTCACTATACAATGGAATTGTATTCTCATTTCTCCCGCTGAAAAAATGAATATGAATTGTCGAGATGATCATATTCCTGGCAACACTGTCGGACGCACACTAGTGGATACGATGGACCTATTACCCAAAACCGGATGCAGAGTTACATATATGAAGAATTAATATATTTTAGGGTGCAGAAATGTTGGTAACATGTGCGGATGCAGTAGTGTATGTAAAGTAGGTGACCATATATGATATATATATATATATATATATATATATATATATATATATATATATATATATATATATATATATATATATATATATATATATATAGGAGATATGGAGCGCCCGTTGTGTGTCCCGATCAGACGTTGTGTGTCCCGAGTGTGGGCTACAGAACGTATGCCTTTGTATATATGTTGTAATGGGCTTCATTAAGTATTTTGAACTCAGTCCCAATTTTTTGCTAGGGCTTCACAACAACACGTTAGTACTCCCAAGATACACCCCCTAGTTCAAGGCATTCACAGAAGAGGACACTGTACCAATATACGGATTAATAATTTTACTAAGTAGATGAGCCCCAATATTTAACAACATTTTAAGTTCGTTATTTAGCCCTAGATTTGGCAACAAACATGCTAGGTATCGGGGGCTTCACAGAGTTAGTATTATGGCTAATTTATATTTCAATAATGAATCCAACTTTGTGAAGCCCGTCACATAATGTGTGTCTAATTTTGCAGACTAGATAGAAATGTCATGGACTATGAATTTTCAACAGAAAAGTAGTCTCTATAATTACATTTCTGATATGATTTTTTTCTCCAGGCTTCCCATAAAATGTTGCTGATTAGCAATTTCTAGTTATTAAATTGTCTTAATTTTCATAAAATTATAAAAAAATGCTCTTCGGCAATTTTTCATTTTGGTTCTCATTTCAACGGAGAGCTTCTTCAACCCGTCTTTATTTTTGTCCCACAGGTCTTCCTGAGCCAACTGAGAGGACCTGTTATTATCCCACAGATATTTTGTAAAGTTTCCACTGTTATTTTATCTGTGCCAGGAGATTTCTTTTTATTCAGGTTTCGGATAATCATACTAGTTTCACTTATCTTTTTTGTTGCCATATGTTCTTTGACTACCTCCAACATCAAATAGATTCGATATGGTGTTCTGGTATAATTTGTCCCTTTCATTTATCGCTTCAGTAATCCAGGTTTTTTTTTGTATGTGTTTATGATGACATCTCAAACTACTTTGATATATTTTGATATAAGTTATTAATACATTATATCAGGCACGGCAAATAATAATAATATTAGCCGTCCTCTACCCGCACAGGCTATGCCTTTGGGTACACTCTGTGTGAGGTAGTATTATTATTATTATTACTTATGGTATAGAATGTATGAAAGTAGATGGAAACAAGAATATTTTTTCAATGAATATCAATCACACCCTTTTGCTGAAATTTGAGAATGAGGGTGAAACTGCATTATTGTGGAAAAATTCGTTTTCTTTATTGACTTTACATATTATGGACTGAGTCTCAATTTTATTGATACTATAGACTTCACTGACAATATTCGTTTCGAGATTTCTTGGTATTCCCATAACATTTATATCGATTTATATTCATAACTTGAATTATACTTGTTTTCATTTATTTACTCTTGGTTTGAACCTCTGCCTACATTTGTCAATATTTTGGAGCTATGATATCCACTTTTATACTGATTGGAAATATTCAGCTTCAAAAAAAGTAGATGCTGTAGTCAGAGAGAACATAAATATCGCATTGTCTGCAGGTAGTTCTCCTGTCCGTATAAAAACAAAATTCTTATAGTTAGTGACAGGTAACACTTGCAAATGTATGCGCTGATTTAGTGAGGCTGCATACCTACGTATCTGTCGGGAAGAAGTTGTCTTCTGACAAAATGTGCATACGGTGTAGGTATATATTGAAGATAAAGAGATTGAGCATTTTTCGTTACTGAACGAGCTCCCATGAGAACTCTGAGCGTTATGCTCAGTTTCGTAAACATACTCCAGTGTTCATCATAGGGACTCCTATCGAATGCTGATATTATTTTTCGATTCAGATGGGTGAACTAGCCTTCGCTACTGAAATTTATACAAATGTTAGTTCCATAAAAATTGGTACAGATTGTATAAGTTGTCTAAAATATCCAATCACAGCAAATAATTCAATTGGGAATTTCCAAAGGGTTGATCAGGAGATGAATATCAATCCTTTGTATACTAAGTAGGAATTGTTTTAAAACTTTTTCGAAAGAATGTATATTTCTTAATTTTTCATTTGATCTGGGATTTTATTGAAAAGTACTGAAGATACTTAGCAGAAAGTTCTTTGACCTATTGCTTTCGTTCTGAAAAGATATCTTACTTTTTTCCAATTTGGATCTTGTATCGTATCCATGGTCAATCAAAGGTAAGAAACTTCTTTTTTGTATTGCTCAGTTACTGCTCTGAGAAAATAGTTTCGGTGAATGCCTAAATTTTAGATTATACAAAAAGCAAATCCTGCGGATAACGTTGAGGTTTACTACACATAATTTGGAGAATCTTTTTTTGGATTGACTCGAACTATTTCTGGTGGATTACAGAAGCAGTACCACAAACGATGTTCCCGTAGGTTAGTCGTGATTCTACTAGCGCGTGATACATAAGTTTTCAGATTTCAACCAAAATACCTTCGAAATATTTTAATTTAAACATAATCGATCTCAGGGTTTGTACCGTACGCTGAATGTGAATATTTCGTCTCATATATTTGTCGATATTTTACTTTATCGGCTCTTTTAAGCTCTAATTATTCCTTGTCATTATGGATGACTAGTGATTCAAACTCTGGAAGTTTATTAGCGTAACATGTAAAAGGTCGAAACCTTGTTTCTGAAAAATTAATATTGAGTATTTTGTAAATGAACCAGATTATAATCACTTTCATATCTTGAACGACTTTTCCTTTCAATTGTTTCCATGTTTCTCCTCCACATAAGACGACCGTATCGTCCAAAAACTAATGATGGTGTCATAGCTGTTCGAAGTGAAAATTTGGTTGATATAAATTATAAATAAGATGGGTCCCAGAACTGTGCCCGTGGAATACCATATTCAATGGTTTCTTTTTCACCTAGTTTGACATTTATTTCGAAGCGTTGTTCTCTACCTTTTACGTAGCTCTTCATCAAAGCATGTGCTGTGCCTCTGAATCCTGCGTCGTGGAGTGTGTTTATAAATCGAGAATATTTGTATAGAATGCTTACATGTGATCCAGAAACACAGCCAATACAGGTTTACCACCCTCTAAGTTTCTATATATTCTGGATGTGATCATGCGAATTTTATCTTGTGTAGAATATCCTGCTCTAAATCCAAATAGGTTATCAAATAATGTATCGTTTTCTGATAAAAAGTTTTCCTTTCTTGATTTTATGACCTTTTCTAAAATTTTCGCTAAGTTTTGTCATCGAATACATTCGATATGGTGTTCTAGTATAATTTGTCCCTTTCATTTATCGCTTCAGTTATCTAATTTTTTTTTTCAAGTCTTTATGATGATATCTCAAACTGGTTTGATATATTTTGTTGATATTAGTTATTATTACATTATATAAGGCACTTATGGTATAGAATGTATGAAAATAGATCGAAAAAAGATTATTTTTTCAATGAATATGAATCACACCCTTTGCTGAAATTTGAGAATGAGGGCGAAATTGCATTATTGCTACAAAATTCGTTTTCTTTATTGACTTTGGATATTATGGACTGAGTCTCAATTTTATTGATACTATAGACTTCACTGACAATATTCGTTTCGAGTTTTCTTGGTATTCCCATAACATTTGAATCGATTTATATTCATAACTTGAATTATACTTGTTTTCATTTATTTATTTACTCTTGGTTTGAAACCCCTCTTACATTTGTCAATTTTTTGGAGCTATGATATCCACTTTTATACTGATTGGAAATATTCAGCTTCAAAAAAAGTAGATGCTGTAGTCAGAGTGCTCTCTAGAACATAAATATCGCATTGCCTGCAGGTAGTTCCCCTTTCCGAATTGAAACAAAATTCTGATAGTTGGTGACAGGTAACACTTGCAAATGTATACGCTGATTTAGTGAGGCATTGCATACGTATCTGTCAGGAAGAAGTTGTCTTCTGACAAAATGTGCATACGGTGTAGGTATATATTGAAGATAAAGAGATTGAACATTTTTCGTTACTGAACGAACTCCCATGACAACTCTGAGCGTCATGCTCAGTTTCCTAAACATATTCCAGTGTTCATTATAGGGACTCCTATCGAATGCTGATATTATTTTTCGATTCAGATGGGTGAACTAGCCTTCGCTAATGGGTGGCGAGAACCAAGAAACCAGTACGTAGCCGTTGTCCCATTTAAATCTAAAAATAATTCCAGTTGTGATGTACAGAGGCATTGTAAATTAGTTCTCGTGAAGAACTTTGCCAAGAATCTAACAGATAAAAATCGACAGTCGTAGGGGGTAACAGTTGTTTTTTGTTAGAGACGTGCCGGCGAATATACCTATTGTGCAGAATTGGATTACCTGATCATTTTTTCATCATTACTATTCGATGGTGTTCTGCCAAGTACTCTCATCAACTTTTCTTCTTGATAATAAATGGAAGTTCAAAAAATCTAAAGAAACACGCTCTTATGAACTAGACTGAAGAAAAAACTAATTTTCAAAAATTATCTTCCTTCTTAAAAAAGTGTGGTGTTCGTGATGTTCGAATTCTAGATAAGAGAAAATTTTTCTAAATTTTTTCGGAGTCGACTGGCGAAATGAATCGTCTAGATGTCAATACCGAAGTCTGGTGCTTGCTTGGAGTGCGCACCGACCATCGGGGATGGTGCTATAGGTTTTCCACTGCCGAGAAGTGAATACGCCACCAAACATTAGTAAGTCACCCCGCAGTGCCACGGCTAATAATAATAGTCCTCTATCTGCACATGTTATACTTTTGGGTATACTATATGAGTGTCAATAAGAAAGTCTTATTATCCGTTTGGAATTTCTCAATCAGGCCTTGTAACCGGAGCCCCGACAGTTCCGGAGGGCGTGCTGGGTCATTTATCCCAATAAACACTTCCCACGCCGTGGGGTGAGTGACTATTGGGTCCGAGAATCATGTGCTCTGCGCAGGCGGAGTAAACCAAGAATTACGGCCTTCTGCATTCGTCCGGCTAAGATTTCTGTCATATTACGGCAAGCCGGTATGATTTCCAAGTTTGAGAGCAGTGTGTCCGTCATTGCACCAAGGATTCCTATCACCAGAACCATCATTTTAACAGGTTTGGGTAAAGCCTACATAGTTCAAAAAGTAGGTCTGTCTCTTTTCGGACAATGTTCGTTTTGCCAGAAGAAGTTCCAACAGATTCGGCATTTCTCATTCTCCACAATGGAGCATAAGACAACATCGATGTCTCGTCTACACCATACGAGTGTCGTAGATGGTAGTACAACACGCGAAGGGCCGCGTAATGCCTGTGAATATAGGATGAGACCGCATGAGCTGGACAGCAAATGCATGGTCTCAGCTACCCCACGACACGCTCTGTATCTAGTGTCAGGGAACTCTATACCCGTTACTATGGTAGACGAAGGTGTTGGAGATTATTATTATTATTGCTTTTGTAGCAATTCGTGAATGCTGTGATTATTAAAAAGTAGAAGAATGTACCCAAGCTTTTTCAACGAAGGAGTTAATTATCAAATGGTATTTTTTACTTTATCGTCCAGTGGTTCTTCATTTCTTGAAAAATACTTTATTTTCTTATTATTATTTTTATTATCATTATTATATTATTAGCACGTTATGCTCTGACATCCAGTCCTGAAATAGACATGTTTGAGGTTAGAAATTCATTATTATTATAAAAAATTTGTATTGGCTCGGTCCTTGATATGTGTGTTAAATTTCAGAGTATTCTGACAACTGAAAGTAGGTGAAAATGGAATCTGCAAATTGACATCATATTCATATATATATATATATATATATATATATATATATATATATATACCTTTTTTTATGTTTATTTTTTGAAGGAGGTTAGCTCGACTGGCTAAGTTAAGGAACGACAAAGGGAGTTGTCAGGTATTGCAGTCGGAGACACTTTAATTGTGTGAACTCTTTATTTCAGTTCAAGCTTTCGAGAATTATTTTTCTCCTCATCAGGAACACTGGTGAACAAAAGAAGAGTTGACTATTACAATCAGTGAAGGGAAAAAAGGATTTCCAAGTACTTACGAAAAGTGAGGTTGTAACGAAGCCGGTTGCATTAAACATAAACACTTTTCCTTATGAGTTGTGACATATTAAAAATGTGAATAATAAAATTGTGTGAGTACAGGAACACATTATACTAAGTCGTTGTAAAAATTGAAAAATTTTTGTGAAAATTTCCTACCACGAGGATTCAAGTTCACATGTTTTCATAAAAAGGCGGAAAACTGTAAAAAATAAATATTGAATTGTGACATTGACATTGATAGGTTTGACATTTGGCATTTACAATCAGTGCTACCAACTGCAATCGTGATACCAACTTAAATTTTTATTTTTAAATGTAAAAGACAAAAGGGACTTTTTGGCATTGGGAATTTGTTTGTTAATATTCTTTATTTAGTTAATGAATTGATTATGTTTGTTGAGGTGAAGTAAGTATGTATATATAACATTAAGTCCTTCTATGTCCTTCCTGGTATTGAGGGAAGATGTATCTTTGAAAATGTGAGCCATTTCTAGGAACTGTCTTTTTTGGAGACTGTTCGAAGTATCTAATATTTTCACTTCATCATATAAGAAATTGTGGTCCGATTCTATGGTGTGTTTTGCTAGAGTGCAAATTTTTTTATTAGTTCTGATATCACTTTTGTGTGAGGTGATTCGGTCTTTAAGTAACCTTTTTGTTTGACCAATGTACGTTTTACTACATTGACCACAGGGTATAGAATATACTACATCTGACATGTGTGTCACTTTGATTTTGTCTTTAAGTTTTGAGAAAATATTTTTAATGATTAAAGTATTTTTGAAAGCTAATTTAATATGTGTAAATTGGTTAAAAATATTCTTGAGTTGGATTGATAAATTGCCCAAGTGTGGCAGAGAAAAGTATTGAGTAGGAATGTCAATTGCAGGCCTGTTGTCCACCTGAACTGAATTGGTGGATGATCTGCTGAGTATTAAGTTATGTATGAGTTTGCTTTTGGAATGAAATACCAAAAAATCCAATTATTATTATTCAAATGACAAAACAGATTATCGCCATACGCAAAAATAACATTAAAAATAATGTGGAATGATAAATTATATCCTGTAGGTTCTAGGTTCAATAGGAACATAAACGTACTTGACATCGTCCATAGATATTTTAATATCTACCTATGGTCTGATCTAGTTTCTGGTTAGATACCAACTTGTGATATGTCATTAGAAAGGGAATTGAATGCTGAATAAAGCGAAAAGAAAAAAAAAATAGGGTTTCCATTTAAAATAAAAAAGTTGATGTTACTTCCGGTCGGACCGGAAGTTAACATTGACATGTCAATATGCTCAAATTCTAGCTCTTATGTCATTATATCGACGCTCCAAATTTCACAAACCTACTTCATACAATAACTGAGATATTCCGTAGGCAATACTTCCGTAGCCACCCGGTATATGTAGATTACTGAGTTCCTGGGTTGAACCGCGTTGAGAGTTTATAACTCGACGTTTCGGCTCCTGCTTTGGAGCCATTTTCAAGACAGTGACTTCGAGGTCTCTATCTGTCTACTCCTCGAGTCGTGGTCTGATGAGGTAACAAGGTCTCTATCTGCCTACTCCTTGATCTCAAAAGACGATCTGATGTTGGTTGCACTACGGTATTTAATGGTACTTGGGTACCTGAAAGTGGGCGTGTCTTGCGGGTTTTCTCGTTCGTCCTACCTGTGTCTGCCTTATGTTGATTGTTTTGGATTGGTATAATTGATTGTTGTGGTTTGGTGATTACGGTCGGAAGAAGCGGTTTCCAAATGGGGTTCAATTTACGACTATCATCTTTAATATTCAGGCAATTAGGACGTTTTTGGATTTCGATGGCTTCTCTGATGAATCTGGATGTTCTGGAACGTACTGGGGCGATGGTTCTGGTTTTCTCAAAATCTATGGGGTGACCTGTTTGGATGAAAGGGCTAATGCGGAGCTGGTGTCTCGGTTTCTAACGGAAAGGGAGTGTTGATAAGATCGGAAGTGGATCTGTTTTGAAGTTTATCCTATATATGAATGGGAGCAAGTAGAACAGGGAATTTCGTAAATACCGTGGTCTTCGTTGGGAAGTTTGTCCTTCGTTGATCTGATGAGGTGTGACAGTTTTTGCTCCTGTTACTCCTTTGATGTAAGGGAAGAAAAGTTTGGATGGACGGTCTTCAACTTGTGGTTCGATTTTTTCAGCTTATATATATATATATAGTCGTTGCTGACTAGTTAAGATCAAGCTAGGGAACTTGTTGGGTGAAGAGAGAGGTTTCTCTTCTTCACGCCGGCCGTTACGGACACCGGTATGGTATCCATTTTACATAAATTCAAATATAATTAGTTTTTATCCATAACAAAATAATGTTTTAATGTGTGACGATTATCTTTATGTATATCTCACAAACTGTTTCTGAATATGTTCAATAACTGTACACGTCTTTTTACTTCATCCATTGCAATCAATCTCAACAACACCTTTCCCTGATGATGACAATAAAACTTGTCGAAATATTGGAATAAAGTGTTATAAGAGTATACTTTCCTGCATGCTGCTTACCCAACAAGTTCCCTTTATATAAATATATATATATATATATATATATAAAGTGAATAGAGTATTTTCGTTTCAACTCCGAGAGCTCACGATCCGTGGACAGCGCTGTTTCGTTGTTACCAACTCATCAGCACGGCTTTATGAGGTCTCTCGAAGTTGAAACGAATGCACTCTGAATTAGTACCATAAGGCAAAGAGAGTATAAATGAATAGTAACTTGTGACATCTACAGTCACTAGTTTGAAACTTAATTCGACACGAGCCATGGAATCCAAAGGTAGATGTTTACCTACAACATTGACAGGCAGACAAATGTTTATTTGTTCTGTCCAACCCAAGACTCAATCAAGTTTCTCATAACGCACGAGAAACTTGATTGAGTCTTGGGTTGGACAGAACAAATAAACATTTGTCTGCCTGTCAATGTTGTAGGTAAACATCTACCTTTGGATTCCATGGCTCGTGTCGAATTAAGTTTCAAACTAGTGACTGTAGATGTCACAAGTTACTATTCATATATATATATATATATATATATATATATATATATATATATATATATATATATATATATATATATATATATATATATATATATATAAAAGGTCATATCAGCAACTAAAGAGAAAATAAATATCATGTATAAAAATGTAAAAACTCAATTGAATTTTAGTAGAAATAAAATAAAAATGTACCATATAGAAATAATTGTAAATAGGTTAATTAATTATAAGAAATCAATAAAAATCAGTGACTCACAACCATAAGTGATCGAGAGTGTTTGTGAAAATCGAAAAATAACGGGCCTGGTAACGGAAAAAAAGTGAGGGGGAGTTATCAACAAAAAAGGAAGCGGAGGTCCATTTTGGAGAAAGCAGAGAAAAATTACATCAAAATTCCAATTAAATGAAGAATTACATCTAAATCTCCACAGAAACACTTAATATACCAAATTAGGAAGTACTGAAACTGAAAACAGCTTATCTTGACAAACGTTTGGTAAGAAATCCAACCTGCAAGCCAAATAGGAGAACCAGAAAGGTATTTGATTCTTATATAAATCCAAAATTCAACAAGCAATCCAGTGCACGAGTTTGAACTTTCCTTTCTTTCCGAACTTTTCTTCATAACCAGTTAGATCACTAAGACAATTTCCGCGTATCAGTGCACGAAACTATTCCTTTTTGAGAACTTTATTAGTCTTATTTTATCAATTATTTTCATTTCAACACACGAACTCTTCTGTTTACTTGTAATTTAAGGTTAAAGGCATTTCCGTTTGAGGAACCATATGAATGGCAAGTGTCTATTAAAACAGTGACGGTGCCGTTCCTCTAATGTTTGAAATTTACATGACTTTGCCAAGTTCACATATTTAGCAAGTAAGGTAGTTTTCGTAGGGGCAGGTAAAATAGGAATTTAAGAAATCTACTGATAATTATGAGACTTATTAAATTAAAAAAAAAATAAAAAATTGATTATTGAGAATAAAATGAGCAATATTTGAGTTGAATTCATATCTTTCTCTATTTCCAAGGTAAATTACATATTATTATTATATATCATTCTTGACATCCTTTTCCTGAATTCTACCTTGAGATTGAGGGTTTCTCATGTGGCGTACCAAGAGAGCAGCTGGAGCACCTGAAAAGAAAGAGAAAGGTAACATCTAAAAGCAAAGAGTAAGTATTTGTAAGGGCGTTCTGATATATTAGTTGAATACAATACTTTATTTACAGTCTACAAACCACTGATTATAAATATGAATAAAAGGTAACAAATTTCTAACTACTACTATTGTTACTATCAATCAAACTACTTTCACTAAAGAAACACTATAAAACAAATATTCGAATTTAATACAATTATTTTTCTACGCATTCTACAACTACTAAAAATCACGAAAATAATAATACAGTTTATTATTATCAACAATCACTAATAATATCACTAATATTATTAATATATTCAAACTATTATTATTTTTATTGTAATTATTGATAACCAATTCATCATAACAAATGTCACCTCAACTTAGGGCACTCTATAATTCTTCACACACATTCAATTTCTTAATATATATATATATATATATATATATATATATATATATATATATATATATATATATATATATATATAAAGTGAATAGAGTATTTTCGTTTCAATTCCGAGAGCTCACTAGTGACTGTAGATGTCACAAGTTACTATTCATATATATATATATATATATATATATATATATATATATATATATATATATATATATATATATATATATATATATATATATATATATATATATATATATATATGTATATATATATATATATATATTCTCAGTGAAAATATCCCTTGGGGTTGCAGTCAGAAAAAGTGGCCTGGTAAAGAACAACTCTTTGTTAAATTGTCGAGCTTTCGAAAATATTTATTTTCATTTTCAAGACATCTGAAAATATTAATCGTGTGAACAAACAGAACACACTTAATATGATGTAGAACAACTTACTAACGTGAGATTAATTTTGTGAAAACAGCAGAAAATTTCTTGGTCATTCCTTATGTATGTAAGGTTATTTTTAAATCTACAGAAATTCGCATAGCGAAAAAAAATCTCAAAACTGTAAATCTTTTATACTCAAAAACCAAAACTCCTCTTTCTGAATTTGAACAAACTAATGTAATTTATCAATTACCTTGTGTCAATTGTGACAAAATATATATTGGACAGACAGGTAGAAATCTCTCCGGACGTATTGCTTCACATAAGAGTGACTGCAAATTAAAAATACCCAGTTGTGCACTTGCAGAACACAGCATTTCAACTTTTCACAATATTAATTTCAATGAACCCACAATTTTAGCAATTGAAGAAAATTATTCCAAGAGAAATTTTCTAGAGATGGTTTACGTTAGTAAAGAACCTAATAGTATGAATAAGCGGTCTGATATAGCCAATCTTAGTATAATTTATAATTATATTCTTTCTCGCCACAAAAATAATTTTGCGAATTCAAATAACTTTAATAATAGTTCTCACAATCCCCCATAGAGGGCATAACTCAGCACAGAGCTAAAGCGTGTTTCATGAAACATACAAGGTTGACTGTTGACATTTGACGTGTTTGTCGTTGAAATTTGTCAGTACTCTCTTCTTCTGTTTCTCTACATATTTTTACCGCCTTTGTGCGTCCCTTGAACCACGTGCGGTCTCAAAGGCGAGTTTTAAAATGATTAACATTTTTCAAAATTTAAATTAAAAGTTTTCCTTCATAACTCATAAAATCATAATGTTTCAATGACCAAGAAATTTTCTGCTGTTTTCACAAAATTTATCTCACGTTAGTAAGTTGTTTTACATCATATTAAGAGTGTTCTGTTTGTTCACATGATTAATATTTTCAGATGTCTTGAAAATGAAAATAAATATTTTCGAAAGCTCGACAATTTAACAAAGAGTTGTTCTTTACCAGGCCACTTTTTCTGACTGCAACCCCAAGGGATATTTTCACTGAGAATATTCTTAGATAAATTGGTTTTTATATATATATATACAAGTTCCCTGGATATATATATATATATATATATATATATATATATATATACATATACATATATATATATATATATATATATATATATATATATATATATATATATATATATCTATATATATATATATATATATATATATATATATATATATATATATATATATATATATATATATATATATATATATATATATATATATATATATGTTCCAGTAGTGACTGTAGATGTCACAAGTTACTATTCATTTATATATATATATATACACAAGTTACTATTCATTTATATATATATATAAATATATAAATGAATAGTAACTTGTGACATCTACAGTCACTAGTTTGAAACTTAATTCGACACGAGCCATGGAATCCAAAGGTAGATGTTTACCTACAACATTGACAGGCAGACAAATGTTTATTTGTTCTGTCCAACCCAAGACTCAATCAAGTTTCTCGTGCGTTATGAGGAACGCAAGCAGAATCTAGAGTGAATAGAGTATTTTCGTTTCAATTCCGAGAGCTCACGATCCGTGGACAGCGCTGTTTATATATATATATATATATATATATATATATGTGTGATATACTTGTTTCAAGGAGCAAATAATGTTCCAGTGACTGTAAAACAGTCGATAACAATCCTTTAAGAGGTGACTATAACTTTGTATAGTATGTATGGCATATGTCCAACAGAAAACAACTACTTCTCTGGAACATTATTTGCTCCTTGAAACAAGTATATCACATATACCATTTCGTATCCGAAATGTCTTTCTGGGGTGCTCTCTAATCTGTCACCGAGGTGGATCCTGTGAGCAATTGCAGTATTCCTCTCGGAGGACGATGACGAACATCGGGACCTCGCGTGCATACAACCGTGATAACCTTGACTGCACTGATGAGGTACGATATTCCGAAACCGGTCTGTAGTTGGCTCTCCGTTTGAATCAGGCAAAGTCCTGCTGTTTGTTTCAGAGAGCTCTTGCAAAGTTGTTCCTTCAAAGTAAGGATCTTTGCACATATGTCTGACAGATACAATTCAATATCTGTCGAGGTATCAGCCAGAGAAGTAGTTGTTTTCTGTTGGACATATGCCATACATACTATACAAAGTTATAGTCACCTCTTAAAGGATTGTTATCGACTGTTTTACAGTCACTGGAACATATATATATATATATATCTTAAAGGATTGTTATCGACTGTTTTACAGTCACTGGAACATATATATATATATATATATATACCGGGTGACCACGAGGTGAGGTACGCCCCCCAATTTTTCTATAGTTTTGAAGATACAGGTTTCAAATTTGGCACGTCGATATATTACTCAAATACGCATATTTTGACTCCATAACCGAAAATTCACCACTTCCGGTTTAACCGGAAGTGACCCCAAACTTTTTTTTTCAAATGACACCCTGTACAATTTTTTTCATTATCAGGAAGAACACACAATTTGTGATAACACTGTTCTCCAAAATTGAAAATCGGTTGAAAAATGGCGGAGATACAGTTGATTGTTCAATCGAACAAAGTTGGCCGTGAACATCAAACTCAAATCATCACAACTGACGAACGGCGTCAGCATTTACGAGAGGAAGGTTCGAGGTAAGATACAGCTAAGAATTGAGCTTCCCATGTAATTGCAGCAACCATATTTCCCATCAATTATCAAACATTTCCTCAAAACGGATTAGTACCCATAAAGAAAGGCTCACAACTGCCATTTCTCAAATAGCAACATACTCTTTTCACATTGTTATGTTGAAAGATGATGAATTATCAGATTACTCGAATGAAAAGATTTGAAGAATTCCGAAAGGAACCAGAAATACAATATAAGTGTTCCCAAAATTGAATGTTCTTCAACGAATGCGGCTTTGAACATAAGAAAGCTAAACAAAAAAGCATATTTTGTCAACAAAGTGACAATTTGTTCTACTCATTCAATACAAGAGAATTGTAACTTGTTGAAAAACATTCCGATGGAGCGAAAATTTACTAGAAATGAAAAAGTAGATTTACTGCTAATTTATGGCGAGTGTAGAAAAAATGCAACTGCGGCTTGCATTCTTTACAGTGAACGATTCCCTCTCAGACAACGCCAACCAAGTAGAAACTATTTCGCACGTTTGGAAAGGCAATTCAGGATAGAACCAGATGACAATGTACATGATCAGGATAGTTTTATTATTGATGCAGAGACGGAAACTAATGTTTTGGCTGTTGTTTATGTAGATCCCACCATATCACTTCGACAAATCGAACATGAATTACCAGTTGGACGAGAATCAGCTCGAAAAATTCTAAAAAAACATGGGTTTAAGCCGTATAAATATCAGATACATCAGCGCCTTTACGAAAATGATCATCAAAGAAGGGTCCAATATTGCAATTGGCTACTTGAGAACCACATAAGGAACCCGAATATGACGAATATTTTCCGACGAATCAAGATTTATGAATCTTGGTATGTTCAATAGAAACAACACCAGATACTGGGCAACTGAAAACCCCAGGCTCATAAGACAAGGGAATTTTCAGGAACGCTTTGGATTCAACGTGTGGATAGGTCTGATAGGAACTCGAATCATTGGGCCCATAATATTTGATGGTATGTTGAATGGGCAACGCTATTTGGGATTTCTACGAAACGAAATAGAAGGATTCATGGAGAATTTACCTCTCGACGTCTACCAAAATATGTATTTCCAGCAGGATGATGCACCTCCCCATAATTCCCGAATAGTAACCAGTTACCTAGATGAAACATTCCCAAATCGATGGATTGGCACGAATGGTCCTACAAGATGGCCTCCGAGGTCACCGGACCTCACGCCACTGGATTTTTTCATATGGGGTTACCTGAAAAACAAGGTTTACTCTTCTAGTCCTACATCAAGGGAGGATTTGGAACATCGCCTTAGAGAAGCAATTGCAAGTATTACTCAAGCTCAGTTAAATGGAGTTATGGAAGCAATAGTGAGACGTGCAATTTTGTGCAGAGAACATAATGGAGAACATTTTGAACAGTACTTGTAAATCATTTTTTCATTACTTTGATTTCTGTTAGTGTAGTAAGTGACCAGAACCAATAAACAATTTACTTCATACCTTTTTTTTCGTTCAGAAATTAGTTGTATCAAATGTTAGAAATTGGAATAAATATCTAATACATTTTTTTTACTCTGCAGGTATATTCTTATGGTGGATTTATACAGCAGTTCCAATTCATGAGTTTTTAGTCACTAGTAAGAAATCATAAGAATGTTCGTTAATGGAATATTTATTCCAACAACGATCTTAAAACTGCTGTATGAATCCACCATCAATTACGATTAGCATACGAGTAATGAGAAAAAAGTTCGCTCCATCGCCGTAGAATGTTTTTCGACAACTCACAATGTTCCATTATTCAGAATGTACCGCAAATTTTCACTATTTTTTTTTAAATATGAATTTTTGTTTAGCTTTCGTAGGTTCAAGCAGCCTATGTTTAAGAATAGTCAATTTTGAGAACACTCATAATGAAACATCCCGTATCTTCGATTCCTTTCGGAATTCTTCAAATCTTTTCATTCGAGTAATCTGATAATTCATCATCTTTCAACATAACAATGTGAAAAGAGTATGTTGCTATTTGAGAAATGGCAGTTGTGAGCCTTTCTTTATGGGTACTAATCCGTTTTGAGGAAATGTTTGATAATTGATGGGAAATACGGTTGCTGCAATTACATGGGAAGTTCAATTTTCAGCTGTATCTTACCTCGAACCTTCCTCTCGTAAATGCTGACGCCGTTCGTCAGTTGTGATGATTTGAGTTTGATGTTCACGGCCAACTTTGTTCGATTAAACAATCAACTGTATCTCCGCCATTTTTCAACCGATTTTCAATTTTGGAGAACAGTGTTATCACAAATTGCGTGTTCTTCCTGATAATGAAAAAAATTGTACAGGGTGTCATTTGAAAAAAAAAGTTTGGGGTCACTTCCGGTTAAACCGGAAGTGGTGAATTTTCGGTTATGGAGTCAAAATATGCGTATTTGAGCAATATATCGACGTGCCAAATTTGAAACGTGTATCTTCAAAACTATAGAAAAATTGGGGGGCGTACCTCACCTCGTGGTCACCCGGTATATATATATATATATATATATATATCTATATATATATATATATATATATATATATATATCAAGCTAGGGAACTTGTATATATATATAAAAAAACCAATTTATCTAAGAATATTCTCAGTGAAAATATCCCTTGGGGTTGCAGTCAGAAAAAGTGGCCTGGTAAAGAACAACTCTTTGTTAAATTGTCGAGCTTTCGAAAATATTTATTTTCATTTTCAAGACATCTGAAAATATTAATCGTGTGAACAAACAGAACACACTTAATATGATGTAGAACAACTTACTAACGTTAGATTAATTTTGTGAAAACAGCAGAAAATTTCTTGGTCTGAGAATATATATATATATATAAATATATATATATATATATATATATATATATATATATATATATATATATATATATATATATATATATATATATATTGTATTCAACTAATATATCAGAACGCCCTTACAAATACTTACTCTTTGCTTTTAGATGTTACCTTTCTCTTTCTTTTCAGGTGCTCCAGCTGCTCTCTTGGTACGCCACATGAGAAACTCTTAATCTCAAGGTAGAATTCAGGAAAAGGATGTCAAGAATGATATATAATAATAATATGTAATTTACCTTGGAAATAGAGAACGATATGAATTCAACTCAAATATTGCTCATTTTATTCTCAATAATCAATTTTTTATTTTTTTTTAATTTAATAAGTCTCATAATTATCAGTAGATTTCTTAAATTCCTATTTTACCTGCCCCTACGAAAACTACCTTACTTGCTAAATATGTGAACTTGGCAAAGTCATGTAAATTTCAAACATTAGAGGAACGGCACCGTCACTGTTTTAATAGACACTTGCCATTCATATGGTTCCTCAAACGGAAATGTCTTTAACCTTAAATTACAAGTAAACAGAAGAGTTCGTGTGTTGAAATGAAAATAATTGATAAAATAAGACTAATAAAGTTCTCAAAAAGGAATAGTTTCGTGCACTGATACGCGGAAATTGTCTTAGTGATCTAACTGGTTATGAAGAAAAGTTCGGAAAGAAAGGAAAGTTCAAACTCGTGCACTGGATTGCTTGTTGAATTTTGGATTTATATAAGAATCAAATACCTTTCTGGTTATCCTATTTGGTTTGCAGGTTGGATTTCTTACCAAACGTTTGTCAAGATAAGCTGTTTTCAGTTTCAGTACTTCCTAATTTGGTATATTAAGTGTTTCTGTGGAGATTTAGATGTAATTCTTCATTTAATTGGAATTTTGATGTAATTTTTCTCTGCTTTCTCCAAAATGGACCTCCGCTTCCTTTTTTGTTGATAACTCCCCCTCACTTTTTTTCCGTTACCAGGCCCGTTATTTTTCGATTTTCACAAACACTCTCGATCACTTATGGTTGTGAGTCACTGATTTTTATTGATTTCTTATAATTAATTAACCTATTTACAATTATTTCTATATGGTACATTTTTATTTTATTTCTACTAAAATTCAATTGAGTTTTTACATTTTTATACATGATATTTATTTTCTCTTTAGTTGCTGATATGACCTTTTTCTTGACTTTAAGTTTCCTCGTTCTTTTTCTAAACTCTACCTGTGATTGGCTGTGTGACAGTTTCATATACAAGATGTTTCTTGGAAGAGTTCAGAGTGTTCCGTTTACTTGGCTCGTAATCTTATGATTTGAGAATAATTCTTTATTTTGCAAGGTTTCTGAAGGATTTTTTTAATTGAAAGTGTGACATTTTGAACTGGCAGAGGTTATATCTTTTTGAAAAAGTCTATCTACCACTACTCTTATATTCTATTTTCATGACAATATATATATATATATATAGAGATTTACAGTTTTGAGATTTTTTTTCGCTATGCGAATTTCTGGAGATCTAAAAATAACCTCACATACATAAGGAATGACCAAGAAGTTTTCTGCTGTTTTCACAAAATTAATCTCACGTTAGTAAGTTGTTCTACATCATATTAAGAGTGTTCTGTTTGTTCACACGATCAATATTTTCAGATGTCTTGAAAATGAAAATAAATATTTTCGAAAGCTCGACAATTTAACAAAGAGCTGTTCTTTACCAGGCCACTTTTTCTGACTGCAACCCCAAGGGATATTCTCACTGAGAATATTCTTAGATAAATTGGTTTTTTTCAACTAGTCCAGTCAAGAGACTACCTCTCTCTCTCTCTCTATATATATATATATATATATATATATATATATATATATATATATATATATATATTTATATATATATATATATTTGGGTTTGCGGTCTGTTTACCAATAAAACTCATTCGTTCTATATCTCAATATTTCGCTAATCTTTATTAGCTTCTTCAGGAGAGAAAAGCTGCAAAAACATGTTAGAAATTTTGAAAAATCAAACCAAAAATTATACAACTGTTCCACTTACAATCATAGAGTCGGTAATCCTTTTGTGTTCATTAGTGTTCTGGGGAGCTTCGAAATATTCATCAACACCAACTAGGTAATATCCATTACTAACTGAAACTTTAGCTCTGGGGCACCGGCTTATATATCACGCAGGTAACCAAAAATCTAATGACCAGTAGGTAACAATGAAAAAAAAAGTAAATATATAAAAAAAATAAAATTCTTAGAAACTATCATAGGTACACCACATGTTTACCTATAACAAAAATTAAATTGTGTTTAAAATGTTACTGTATATGTTGTTTAACTGATTCGTGTCGGCCTTGTAATTTACTGTGTTGGGTTTTTTGTTTATATGGTACATCTCAAGGAAGAGTCTAGTTTTTTGATTATTAATTTTTTCCAGGATTTTGACATTAGAGTAGTCAAATTGGTGGCAGGTTTTTTGTGAGTGATCAACAGCTGCACACGAGTTTTTGCCTAACCGGACATCGCTCTTGTGTAAAGCTATTCTTTGTTTCAGCCATTGCGAAGTCTGACCCACATAACACTGATCACATGCACCACACGGAATTTCGTATATTACGTTGCTGTTAAGCGAAGTTGGAGTCCTATCCTTGACTTTTGAAAAAATATTTGCAATTTTTGTGTTATTATATTTAGCAAACCCGCAAACCCGAGAAGTCCCCAGCTGATTTTGTAAAGTTCGGTCGAGAATATATCCCTACTATATATTAAGGCCGTTTCTTTTATCATGTGGTAACATTGCTATATTCTAAACCGGAATAGATACAAAGACGATTAAATGGATGCGGGGATTCTTGCCCTCCCCAACTCATACAGGGAAAACTGAAAATGCCGTTTTCGGTTTTTTACGAATAGAATTGTTATTTTAGGAAATGTAAAAAAATTAAAAAGGAAAGTTATATTGTATTCAAAATGTACTAGAACTACGTAATGATACATTTTTAATCAAGGGCTTTGTGTCAACACCGCCATCATCAACTATTTTTTTCAAATACGGACCTGTCTATTTCATCACAAATATTGATAGAGCGATCAAATGATAAAATCACAATATATATATAAACATATGACCATCACGACCCATTGTGCTCGTGGTATTACCTTTGATAAAATAAAAAAATACGTTAACATCTAGGGTACTTTTATCTTGAAAATCTTTACTGAACAATCTGAAAAATGTGGTGCGCTTTTAGGTTAAAATCACAAAATTAGTGGCATCCTCAGTTTCCCACAGATTTCTCTATACCAAATGTTATACCCACTTAAATTATACCAATGTTACTTACCTGACTGGTAAATTAAGCTATTAGTCTGCAGCGGAGAATAACAATTGTCCTCCCAAATGTTCCATAGGTTAGAACTAACTCTGTGAATTTTGTAAGATATCATGTTATTTTTATGTAGTCCTTCAACAACTTATATTCCTTTTTAATTGTAGCTCTTCCTGAAGAAGTCAATAAAGGTTGACGAAATATTGAAGATTTAAATCGAATGAGTTTCTTTGTTCAACAGACCGCTACCCGAGAATTCCTACTTAGTTAATAGAGTTCGGTCGAGAATACTTTGTTATTAGATATATATATATATATATATATATATATATATTTTTATATATATATATATACATATATATATATATATATATATATATATATATATATATATATATATATATATATATATATATATATACAATTTGAAAACATATACGAACGATATTACGAGTCCCCCGATATTCAATAGATTATTCAAAGCCCAGTTGCATGGAAATATATGTTCTAGCGCTCTAACCAAGCCACAGCGGTGTCGCCAAGTTTATCTTAAATAAATTTTTATTGGGAATGTGCTGATTACACCTTTTATGAGTATTTCTGTACTTTTAAGTGGAAATGCATCCGTCAATCTATTCACATTACTCCTAAATCAAGAAAAAAAAACAATAATGCTGTCGTGCGAATGAAAATAAGTAGGTATACTTAGATGAAAGTACCCATTTTCACATATTACTATTAATGTGTTGACGCACTGTTCAAGTTGATTACTATCACGTTATGTTTAAGAAAAATATGGAAGTTAGTACTGAACATGCAAAAGATGGCAAGAAAGGAGAAATATGTTAGAAAGCCATGATTTTGCAATTCGGTTAGATTTTTTTCGCAACAGTTATCTATAGAACTGGAATTGAGGATGAGTGTATCCCCAAAGTGGATAATTAAAAGGAAAAAATCATTTGATATTATGTAATATAGGTATTGATTCTGAAATACAAATAGAATTCACGACAGAAAATACAGAGTATTGAAAACTGAAATATAATATGAAAAATCATAATTATTTTTTTCACATGTCAAATTTTCACGTTTCTGGTACTTTGGCCAATAGAAGTGGTGGAAACTGCCTGGTCCTCGATAAATCGTTGTTTACCTTTGAACTGTCAAAACTATTTAGGGTCAATTTCATTGACCGGGTCATATGAAACGTTATAATGATATTTTATTATTAAAATTAATGAAAAAAAAAATCATGGTTATTCACTTTTCAGATTGGCGAAAAAAATTATTTTTTCAAATACAACTCGTTCTCAAAATTTTATTTAATTTTTTTTATTTTCATCACCCAAACACGTTGATTTGACAAAAACATTTAAACTAACCTACATAAAATTACTCGTCCTAAACAAAGAGTTTTCATGAAGAATAAAAAAAATTCGATAAAATTTTAAGTTGAATTGTTAAAATTGTTATTGTTAAAATTGTTATTGTTAAAATTGTTATTTCCGCCAATCAGCTGCACACCCTTTAAGAGTACAACCCTCAAAAGTCTTCGAAAGACTTGTTCGAGCTAGGGAAGACGCAGCCCTTACCTTTCAACGTGTGATGCCATGCACGAGACCAATGACTATGCTGCTCTACCATCATGACCATCACGACCCATTGTGCTCGTGGTATTACCTTTGATAAAATAAAAAAATACGTTAACATCTAGGGTACTTTTATCTTGAAAATCTTTACTGAACAATCTGAAAAATGTGGTGCGCTTTAAGGTTAAAATCACAAAATTAGTGGCATCCTCAGTTTCCCACAGATTTCTATATACAAAATGTTATACTCACTTAAATTATACCAATGTTACTCACCTTCAACAGGATCCCTATTCAAAATCATTCAACCTTATTTCACCTCTGGTAGATGACATATTTTAAATGAAATTTCACACAACCACCCTCAACGCGTAGCGAAACGAATTAAAAAGCTTGCCTGACCGTTTCCCTTTGAATATTAGAAAAACATCATGCCTTCCACAGACTGCCTTACTGCCAATAACGGGCTTCGAATAATACGCGGAACTCTACGGGACTCCCGTAAACTGTATGATATCTACAAATCATATGTGGCCTTACACAGATTGCCTTACTATCAATAACGGGCTTCGAATAATACGCGAAACTCTACTGGACTCCAGTAGACCGAATGATATCTACAAATCATCTGTGGTTACACATTCAATAATTTTAACATGCCAATGGAAGCAAACAGTTTTTGTTTTTACGAACTTTTTTGTTTTTGTTCTTACGAATCACCCAGGTTTCCGCAGAAACTCCTCAGAGCTTGTGCGAGCAAGGGTGATTCGGGATCTACAATTTATCAGAGTGTATTTCGAACCACCCCAGCTCCGTGGCAGACCGTCGGTGCCCAGGATTTGAAACGGATACCCCTTGGGAAATCCGAGTGAATCGCCGATGCTTTAACACTACGACCACGTGTTTCAAATAATTTTTCAAAGCACTATTTGCACAATGAGTAAATTGAATGTCATTACTAGCGCGTTATGTTTCGAAAAAATCTGGACAATGGTATTAGACATGAAAAACACAAGTAAGAAGGATGTATCGATGTATGCGCGATTCAGTTAGGTACATAGGAACCTGAAATGCTGATGAATGTAGCCTCAAAATGGATAATAAATAATAAAATTATCGTTTGATGATACGTAACCCACTATTGCTGAAATATATTTAGGATGCAAGTTGGCTTCTGCTTCAAGTAGAATCGGAAATAAACGGTAACATTTCGTTTTATACCAAGTAAAATTACATTTCAAACTGATGATAGATAAACATTTTGATGTAATTATATCTTGGACCCATCGAATTTTAATAGGATCAATCAAAAATTACAATACTCAAATCGCGAACTGAACTAAATATGGAATAGACGACGATATATACTTTTGAGACTTCTGTTGGTCAACGAGAAATTACTTCAAATTGAACTTCCTTACTTCAGCGAATCATAAGAGACTGTTGGCGGAAACTAACCAATGCATCAGCATTTTTCAAGATGGCAGAGGTTCATGAACATAACGAACTAGTGGATATGATCCTAATTTATCGTGAAGTACATCAAAAGGTTGAAGCAGCATCCTGCCTTCATGCAGGACCCTGAAAAATATTAGGTTAATATATTCAGACGTAATTTTCAGTAGCAAACAACGTTTCCTAATGAACTTTTCTCTCGAAACAGTAAAACTTCAATATCAAGATTTTCCAATTTTTGTATACGCTGTATATCGAATATACCATTTGCCTTCCCAAATATTTAGTAATCTTTCTCTTCAAATACCCTCCGCGTAAAAATTTCACTCGCATAATACTCGCCCACTATTTTGTTTTTGTTTTTGATGAAATTTTTCACTATTCTTTGATCACCAAACAATGAATAACAGAATGGTTTGGTTGGAGATACTGTCAAAGAACTTCTGCTTAAGGAGTTGGGGAAGGTGTTTCAAGTATCCCTGAAGACTTTGGAAATAAAGTTGATCTTAAAAATTTGGGAAACACATGTTTTATAAACAGTTTTTGACAAGTGCTATTTAAGACTTTCATGAATGAAATTTTATATAATTGGTAAAACTATTTCCCAGTTATTTTCGAACTGAGATATTTTCGAATATCTTCGATTCTCACCAACCTTGAGTGTTTGAGGCAGTCCAACTTTTCATTCGGACGGCAAGAGGATAGTTCAGAATTTTTTTGTTACCTATCAAAGACACTTTATGAGAAGGAGAACAACTTCATAAGTATTCATAACTGCTCTGAAAGAGGTGAATACTTACAATCCTTCACTTCCTTAGTACATACATATTTTAGTTGATAAATCTTAATTGTTTTATATTACGGTGAATGTGGTAACAAAAGCAGAAACGTCAGTGACTTACTGGAATTGCAGCTCGCGCTTCCTTATCTGTTCAAAACCTAGTCCGTGCAGAGCTTGCTTTAGCACCATCTTGGGAACGAAGCATTCAACTAGAGATATACGAACCCTCTGCCGATCATATTCTAGCCTAAATGACTGATATAAAATATCCATTATTTTGTTTAAGCTCCTGCATATTTGGTAATGACTCTAAAGTTCTCCAAGCATGACCCAGCCTCTGTCCAATACATTAGGCTTTTACAGAAAATCAGGTTGGATGAATACCCCACTTTTAGCGACTTCCATTATCAACTTTACGTAGTCATCGTTCACTGTGGTTCTGTGGACATACATATAGCAACGTTACAAGAACATCGACAGCTGTTTTGGATGCTTCGGAGCCAAAGAAGACACCCTATATCCTCTTCATTACAAGACTGGTATCAACAGATCGAATAACCTGATAATCAGTTCACGTGAAGATGATTCCAAAATAGCCAATAATTACCAGTAAGTCGACCCAGAGCGCAGACAGATTTTTTGTTCAGCTCTATTTTCACATATGGAATAATTACAACTTGATTATGTAACTGAATTTATTAGTAGACCATTGAATCCTGGAGATGATCGCGGATTTACGCGATTGAATCATCATGTAAAACAATAGTTCGTGATATGATGGAAATCCGAAAATAAGTCCCATGGTAGAAATGGGCAAGTTTCTATTACAATATTTAACCAAAACATACTATTAGGTGAAGTTCAAAACTGGCGAAACCCACTTGATGATAGCTATAAAGGTGTTTTTGCTCTGAAGTCAAAATCGAGATACGTTCGTCTTGAAATTTTCAACTGAATAATCTGAAAATATACCGCGCTATGAGTTTATAATCTACAAATTATCATCCAATCTACTGGTTCCTCTAGAGAAATTAGATTAATGTAGTATCAAACTTAGCACCATAAGTTTTCTCCTTCCGTTTCCATATAATATTGAATCAGACATCGGCTTATAAACAAGCATAACGGCATGGAAAACGTTGTGAGAAGCCCACCTGTTTTTTCCGCTTCAAAGAGTAGAAGAGCGAAATAATCAGTTTTTACAGACCGCAATGCTGCCAAATGCACGGGCTTCTGAAAATACGTGGAACTATACGGGATTCCTATATATTACTATATTAATGGTACTTTCTGTAGCCCGCGGTATGCCTAGACCGCTGTGAATCCCAGCAAGGGGGACAGGAGGAGACGTGTATTATATAGCAAATTTCCTTAATATAACTTTGTGAAGCCTTGTATACTGTCATTACGTAGTGTAGCCCTTTGAATATTTTGAAGATGAGAATTGGACTTTGTGTAGCCTCGCGATGTTGCCGCTGATAAATGAGTCATTTGTTTAGTTCATTTTTATTATTGCGACTAGTATTACGTAGTGAATGTTCGGAAGTTGATTGCAGCGTAGTGTGGCCCGATTCCCACCATGTATCTAGATGCGCGTTAGTTCCCCTATAACTTCTGAAGGCAGCTAGGTATCAAATTGAAGTTTTGCGTACTTACCGAATTTCGCGAAGTGGAATGGAGTGAGATATTCCTCTACTTTCTCGAATTGTTCGACGGTTTTTATGTAATTCGTTTTCTTTGGACCAAATTTTTAGTGCTGTTATATATATCTCGGAAAATATTCGGTGTTGATTTATCTTGTATGTTTTTGGAAGTAAGGAATCTGATTATTTCCTAACTAGCTCTTATGTCTCATTCTATGGATTAAAGGTGCATGAAATGGGTGTGCGAAATTTTAATAAAAAAAATCTAAGCAATATTTTCATAATTTTGTGATAGAAGAATCACATTTTTTTCCATTGAAAACGAAAGGAATGATACCAAGTAGGTAAAGCTGAAAGAGGCAGTTTTGATTCTATCAGTTGCGGTTTTTCATTTACTAACGTATATAATCTGAGTTAAAGCTTTTATACAGGGTGTTCCGGAATTCAACGGACAAACTCATATGAGAGGTTCCTCGTTTAAAACAATAATAAATCACATAGAGAACCAATTAATGTCCTAAAGTGAGTAAGTAGTATTAAATATACAGGGCATTGAAATTTAAAAATAAAAATCCTTTTTTCTTTAGAAGTTAGTTCCGTAGTATGCAAGATTCCTGAATAAATTATTGAAGTCTGCTTTTGAGCAAGAGATACTTTCTTTTTTTCTATGGCCCCTTTTTAAATAATTTTTTTCAGATTCTTTGGTTCAGTTTTTATAGAAAACGAATAAACGATAGTGAAGAAGTTGAGCTGAAAGGAAATTTGCATTTCGTCTCTGTTCCTCACTTCAAATAATTATTCAAGGATTTTGTTTTTTATGGATCTTGAAATGAATCAAGCTTTCCACAAACTTTTATTTGACTTGTCCTGTTTTCATTTACACGATTTTATTAGCTTTACTTGTAAACTACCAATGTAATAAAATCTTGGAAGGCAGTTTTAACCTACCGTATCAAAATAAAACATTTTATGTATATGTAATTCGGATGACAATACTATAATTCGGTGTCTTGGAGCTGATCTGCATAATAATAATAATGTGATTAAAATACTTCAATTTTCACCTACCTCGAGTCGCCCGAATACTCAGAAATTTGGCACACATATCAAGGACTGTTGAAAATACAAAAATTCGATAATGATAATAGTGTGAATCTTAAAATTCAATTTTCAAGGACCGATGACAATACAAGAATTTTTTAATAATAATGTAATAATAGTAATGATGATGATGTGAATTTTTCACATCCAGTGAATGAGTGAAGGAATGTTTGTTTAATCATCAAGTCGACCAAATAATATGAAATTCAGCACATATATCAAGGACCGATGACAATATAATAATGATAATGAATATGACGTCAATTTGCAGATTTCATTTTCACCTACTTTCAGTCGTCAGAATACTCTGAAATTTAACACACATATCAAGGACCAAGACAATACAAAATTTTTATAATAATAATGAATTTCCAACCTCTAACATACTCATTTCAGGACTGGATGACAGAGCATAACGTGCTAAAAATATAATAATGATAATAAAAATCACAAGAAAATAAAGTATTCTTCAAGAAATGAAGAACCACTGAACGAAAAAGTAAAAAATACTATTTGATGATTAACTCTGGGGTATTTTCTTTTACTTTTTAATAATCACATCCTTCACGAATAGCTACAATAGCAATAATAATAATAATAATCTCCAACACCTTCGTCTACCGTAGTCACGGGTATAGAGGTCCCTGACACCAGGTACAGAGCATGTCGTGGGGCAGCTGAAACCATAATGCATTTGCTGTCAGCCTATCCAGCTCATGCGGTATCAGCCTACATTCACAGGCATAACATCGTCCGTAAAGAGACCTACTTTTTGAACTCTACAGGCTTTACCCAAATCATTCTGTTAAAATGGTGGTTCTGGTAATAGGGATCCTTGGTGGAATGACAGACACACTGCTCTCAAACTTGGAAATCATACCGGCTTGCCGTAATATGACATAAATCTTAGACGGACGAATGCAGAAGGCCGTAATTCTTGGTTTACACCGACTGCGCAGAGCACATGATTCTCGGACCCAATAGTCACTCACCTCACGGCGTGGGGAGTGTTTATTAGGATAAATGATTCAGTACGCCCTTCGGAAGTGTCGGGGCTCCGGTGACAGTGCCTGAATGAGAAATTCCAAACGGATAATAAGACTTTCTCATTAACACTCATATAGTGTACCCAAATAACATGTGCAGATAGAGGACTATTATTATTAACCGAGGCGCTTCGGGGTGAATTACTAATTTTTGGTGGCGTATTCACTTCTCAGCAGTGGAAAACCCGTAAAATCTACAGCACCATCCCCGGTGGTCGGTGTGCACTCCAAGCAAGCACCAGACTTCGGTATTGACATTTAGACGACTCACATAGCCAATCGACTCCGAAAAAATTTTGAAAAATTTTCTTTAATATAGTATTCGAACATCACGAACACCACGCTTTTTTAGGAAGGAAGACAACTTCTGAAAATGAGTTTGTTCTTCAGTCTAGATTATAAAAGCGTGTTTCTTTTGATATTTTAAATTTATGTTATCAAGAAGAAAAGTTGATGATACTACTTGGCAGAACACCATCGAATAGTAATGATGAAAAATTGATCAGGTAATCCAATCCTGCACAATAGGTATATTTGCCGGCACGTCTCTAACAAAAAACAACTCTTACCCACTACGACCGTCGAATTATATCTGTTAGATTCTTGGCTAATTTGCAATGCTCTCTGTACATCACGGCTGAAATTATTTTTAGATTTGTATGGGACAACGGCTACGTACCGGTTTCTTGATTCTCGCCACTCATTAGCGCAGGCTAGTTCAACCATCTGGATAAAAAAATAATATCAGCATTCGATAGGAGTCCCTATGATGAAAATTGGATTATGGAGGAAACTGAGCATAACGCTCACAGTTCTCATGGAAGCTCGTTCAATAACGAAATATGCTCAATCTCTTTTTATTCCATATTCCATTAAATCAGCGCATACATTTGCAAGTTTTACCTGTCACCAACTATCAGAATTTTGGTTTTATTCGGACAGAGGAACTACCTGCAGGCAATGCGATATTGATGTTCTAGAGAGCGCTCTGACTACAGCATCTACTTTTTTTGAAGCTGATTATTTCCAATCAGTATGAAAGTGAATATCATAGCTCCAAAAAATTGACAAAAGTAAGCGGAGTTTCCAACCAAGAGCAAATAAATAAATGAAAATAAGTATAATTCAAATTATGAATATAAATCGATATAAATGTTATGGAAATACCAAGAAAACTCGAAACGAATATTGTCAGTGAAGTCTATAGTATCAATAAAATTGAGACTCATAATATCCAAAGTCAATAAATAAAACGAATTTTGCCACAATAATGCAATTTCGCCGTCATTCTCAAATTTCAGCAAATGGGTGTGATTCATATTTATTGAAAAAATATTCTTGTTTCCATCTACTTTCATACATTCTATACCATAAGTGCCTGATATAATGTAATAATAAAATATATCAAACTAGTTTGAGATATCATCATAAAGACATACAAAAAAAACTGGATCACTGAAGCGATAAATGAATGGGACAAATTATACCAGAACACTATATCGAATCTATTTGATGTTGAAGGTAGTAAAAGAAAATATCGGCAATAAAAATGATAAGTGAAATTAGTATGATTATCCGAAACAATAAAAAGAAATCTCCTTTCACTGATAAAATAACAGTGGAATCCTTACAAAATATCTGTGGGATAATAACAGGTCCTCTCAGTTGGCTCATCGATGTAATCATTCAAACAGGTAAATGCCTTAATGCCTTCAAAGTGGAAGTCATCAAACCCATATACAAAAATGAAGACAAATCCAAAGTTCTGAGTTATCGCCCAATAACATTAATTTCAAATTTAGCGAAAATTTTTGAAAAGGTCATAAAATCAAGAAAGGAAAACTTTTTATTAGAAAACTATACATTATTTGATAACCAATTTCGATTCAGAGCAGGATATTCTACATAAGTTAAAATTCGCCTAATCACATCCAGAATATATAGAAACCTAGAGGGTGGTAAACCTGTATTGGCTGTATTTCTGGATCACGTGTAAGCATTCGATACAATATTCTCGATTGTTGGACACACTCCATGACGCGGGATTCAGAGGCACAGCACATGCTTTGATGAAGAGCTACCTAAAAGATAGAGAACAACGCGTCGAAATAAATGTCAACCTAGGTGAAAAAGAAAGCATTGAATATGGTATTCCACAGGGCACAGTTCTGAGACCCATCTTATTTGTAATTTATATCAACGAAATTTTCACTTCGAACAGCTCTGGCACCATCATTAGTTTTGTGGACGATACGGTCGTCTTATATGAAGGAGACACATTAAAACAATTGAAAGGAAAAGTCGTTCAAGATATGAAAGTGATAATAAACTCGTTCAGTCACAAAATACTCACCATTAATTTTTCAGAAACAAGGTTTCGACCTTTTACATGTTACGCTAATAAACTCTCAGAGTTTGAATCACTTGTCATCCAGAATGACAAAGAAGAAGTAGAGATTAAAAGAGCCGATAAAGTGAAATATCTTGGGTTATATATCGACAAATAAATGAGATGGAATATTCAAATTCAGCGTACGGTACAAACCCTGAGATCGATTTTGTTTAAATTAAAATATTTCAAAGGTATTTTTGTTGAAATCCATCTGTAACTTATGTATCACGCGCTAGTAGAATCACGACTAAACTACGGGATCATCAGTTGGGGTACTGCTTCTGCAAACCACATGAAATAGCTCGAAGTCAATCCAACACAAGTTTCTCCAAATTATGTATAGTAGACCACAATTTTATCCGTCGGATTTGCATTTTTTATGATCTAAAATTATAGGCATTCGCCGAAACTATTTTCTCAGAGCAGTAACTGAGCAATACAAAAACAGAAGTTTCTTACCTTTGATTGGCCATGGATACGATACAAGATCCAAATTGGAAAGAAATAAGATATCTTTTCAGAACAAAAAAAATAGGTCAAAGAAGTTTCTGCTAAGTATCTTCAGTAAAATCAATAAAATCCCAAATCAAATGAAAAGAAATATACATTCTTTCGAAAAAGCTTCAAAACAATTCCTACTTAGTACACAAAGGATTGATATTAATCTCTTGATCGACCCTTTGGAAATTCCCAATTGAATTATTCGCTGCTAATGGTTCTTTTAGACAACTTATACAATCTCTACCATTTTTTATGGAGCTAACATTTTTATAAATTTTAATTTTTTTTCATATTTGGAATTTGCCTACTGTCAAGATAAATCACTTGTTTATCGAATAAAACATACTCAAAGAGTATTCATAATCAAAGCACCTGCGCTCATGCTCTGTCTTCAGAGGAACTATTGTTTATTTGCACTGGATTGTAATATGTAATCACAGCAATATTTTGTCTCATTTGTTAAACTATGTATACACATTTTTTTTATGATCTGCTAATAAACATTTTTATTATTATTACTATTTATGATAACAAATATTAATTTTCCCCCTCACAACACAAATAATTTGATTCGTAGATGCACATTTCGATAACCATGTTATTTCCATCAGTAGGATTTACTAAACAGTTCCGTCAATCCCAATTATTTCTGAGAATATTATAATGCCATAAGTACCCATGGCCCCTGTCGTATTATTTTCTTTCCATTCACCCAATATCGTATCTATTACATTTTTCAATGTCCCCATGGTCTCGTATTGAACTCATTGTATAACATTTGCCACAGTTGAAAAACTTTATAAGCATATTTCCATTGATATTTTAGTTTCTGTATTGTATTAATTTGTTTTTGTTGTGTTAAACCAATTTTATGGATTTATCAGAACAAACATTTGCTGAAAGTTCGAATAGCTATAGAAAGAATTATATTAAATTTTTTGAATGTATGCACGAAATTCATTTCTTGTTGAGCAGTAAGAGAAAAGTTCACTGAAGACCAAAAAGAACGAATACGTTAATATTTCACAAAACACACAGAGAAAAATATTAACAAAAATTGAGTCAAAATCAAATTGTTATAATAATTAATTACTCCACTTGAACATTTTCGTATTTAATAACTTTACCATTGTTGTAATGTTCAAGAACTGATAGTTATATATCCATTTTTGCATTAACTTCAAAAATAGTTTTTTATTGGTTTTCTCTAGAGCTTGAATCAAAATATCCAAAGTTCATCCAAAGATAAATTATTGATTTGAAATTCATGCAGTATTTTCATAAATTTTAATGTTCTTTAGTTTGTCAAAAAGTAACTCATATCCAAGACTAGAACACATATTCTACCAAAGCTCCTTCGGTCTGTTTGTATTTTCATTTGTTCCTGCCCAAAATAAGTGTACATATCATTCCACCAGATTTTATCAATAAGTGCTCCCAAGAAGGCCTGTGGACCAAAAAAAAAGACGGGTTAAAGAAGATCCCCGTTGAAATGAGAAATAAAATGAAAAATTGCCGAAGAGCATTTTTTAATAATTTTATGAAAATTAAGACAATATAATAACTAGAAATTGTAATCAGCAACATTTTATGGAAAGCCTGGAGAAAAAAATCATATCAGAAATGTAATTATAAAGATTACTTTTCTGTTGAAAATTCACAGTCCACGACATTTCTAGTCCGCAAAATTAGACACACATTATGTGACGGGCTTCACAAAGTTGGAATCTTTATTGGAATATAAATTAGCCATAATACTAACTCTGTAAATCCCCCGATACCTAGCATTTATGTTGCCAAATCTAGGGCTAAACAACGAGCTTAAATTATTGGGGCACATCTACGTAGTAAAATTATTAATCCGTATATTGGTACAGTGCCATCTTCTGTGAATGCTTTGAACTGGGTGGTGTATCTTGGGAATACTAACGTGTTGTTGTGAAGCCCTAGCAAAAAAAATGGACTATGTTCAAAATACTTAACGAAGCCCATCAGAACATACCTGAGGAGTAGGCAGATTGAGACCTCAGCGTAGAATTACGTTTCAACCTTTCATAAATTTTCTTTCTTTTTCAGTTCTTGAAAATGGCTCTAAAATCGGAGCCGAATATATATATATATATATATATATATATATATATATATATATATATATATATATATATATATATATATAAACTGAAAGTTCGGGTTGAACCGCGCCTAGAATTTGTTGAAATTCGACGTTTCGGCTCCGATTTTGGAGCCATTATCATGAACCGAAATAGAGAGAAAATTAATGAAACGTAATTCTACGCTGAGGTCTCAATCTGCCTACTCATCAGGTATAATTACGTTAGGTTTTTGTGACTTGACGTCGGGGTCTCAATCTGCCTACTCCCCATGTCTCGTCACTGGTTCTCTATAAGGTCTTAATCTGCCTACTCCTTCGAGAGAACTAAGGAATTGTGGGTTGAGGAACTGTATTTATAGTGGACGTGGCTGTAATGGCCGTGTGCAATGTATTGGCGCGAGGTGAACTATGGGCGGGAACTGAGTTGGCGCTAGATGAGCTGTGTGCGGGAACTTGGTTGGCGCTAAGTGAGCTGTGTGCGGGAACTGGGTTGGTGGGAAATGAGTTGATGCGTGCAATGAAAGGCTTCTAGGTATTGGGAAGTCTACGTCCGTCGGCAAGCCTCCATTGTGGAGCTATATAATTTTTTTTTCAAGAGACAATGACGATATGAATTGTTGCGAAATAAATTGTACAAAATACCCAAGTTTTTGTTCCAGAGGGTACTATCAGAGATGTTGAGGACTCGTTGTTTCATTTGTTTGGATGTCTTCATGTGAATTCCTTCGAGAACGAGGGCCAAATAACATCATGAGAGTCTTTTCTGCATTAATTTTCAGAGAATGATTATCAGAGAAAGTCAAGAGTGAACCTATATCGCTATTTATTTTATTGATAGCAACATCAACTTCCGACGAAGGCAAGGTTAAATGAAGCGGAGTGTCATCTGCATAGAAATGTATTTGACAATGATCAATTACACGCTTGAAGTCACAGGTATATAATGTAAACAGTAATGGTCCGAGAATGGACCCTTGTGGAACTCCACATGACAACTCAAGAGGACGTGATATATCATTTACAATTTTGACACTCTGGTTTCTACCAAACAGGTAGGCTGTGAAAAATCTGATAGTCTCGTCGGTAATAGCGATGAATTTCAATTTATTTATAAGCAAGTTACAGTCCAGAGTGTCAAATGCTTTAGAAAAGTCCAAAAGAATCAACATATTAAGTTTTTTATTATCAACTCCTCTTAAGAGTTCATCGGTGATATGCAGAAAGGCAGTTTCACAACTGTAACCTTTCCGGAATCCAGATTGGTTTTCTGGTAAAATATTGAGGCGATATACGTAATGTCTTAACTGGTCATCAATTTCTCTTTCTAATATTTTTGAGAGCGTGGGCAATATGTTGATCGGACGAAGATCTTTAAGCTCGTTTACATTAGATTTTTTTGGAATAGGCTGAACAAGAGACATTTTCCATGCCTGCGGATATACATTGCTTATGAGACAGACATTTATTATATGGTTTATAAATGGCAATATGAATGGACAACACATAAGTAAAAGCTTCAGATTAATGCCGTCAGAACCTTGTGCATTTGATTTGAGTTTGTATAAAGTGGTTTGTGTTTTCTCTTGCGAAACCAGATGGAACTGAAATTGGCCAGCTGAGTCGTGCCTATTATTCAGATAAAAATTTACAGTTTCTGGATTTGCGGGAACTGCCGAGATACCATTCACAAAATACTGATTTATCTGCCCTACGTTTTTCAGATGATCTGGCTAACATGCACGATATTTTTGGATTCCCATATGATGCAAATCCTTCCAAATTTTACTGACCTCTTGCTGTTGCAGAATATATTGAAAATATGCTCTTTTCTCGTGTCGACATGCCAATGTGGTATAATTTCTCAGTGACTTATAATATTCATAATGGAGAGGTGACTTAGTTTTTTGCCATCTCACTCGAGCTTTATTGCGCAAGGACATGAGAAGCTTCACATTATCAGTGATCCACGGAGCGTACGGTTTTGTGATTCTGTTTCATAGAGGTGCATGGGTATTGAAGACTTGTAGGATATTTTCATTCATAAAATTCACTTTATCATCAATAGTTGGAAGATTATATATTATATGGAACGGAACTGAGTTGATATCTTGATAAAATTGTTCTTCATCAAAGTTTCTAAAATCTCTTATTTTTTTATAAACCGAAGTACGAATGTTGCAATTCAGATTAATTTCCATGTATATTAGCTCATGATCTGAGATATGAGATGCTGCTGCTACCTCAACATTTTTCTTAATGTCCTCATGTTCTGTTGTTATGATCAGATCAATTTGCGTGATAGAAGTAATTGTGATTCTTGTTGGTTCATCGATAAGCTGAACTAACCCTATTCCTCCTAAAAAATTGTTCATCCTAGAATAGGACGTAGACGATATTTTCAACATATCAATGTTGAAGTCGCCCAGAATAATAATATCGTCATACTTGGGTATCAACATTGTAAGATCATTTTCTAACTTAGCAATAAATTCGCTTACTGTATAGTCCGGGGGCTTATGTATGACACCAACAGCAATATTCAGTTTCGCGATTGATATTAACCCATAACTGTTCTAAATCACTATCTGAATTAATTTTATTATAAGATATACAATTTTCAATGAAAATCCCCACTCCCCCTCCTCTTCCCCGTAGACGATCCTTGCGTAATAAGGTATAACCATTTATATTGCAAACTTCATTTTCAATATTGCTAGACAACCAAGTTTCACTGACACAAAAAATAGAGAAATTGTATAAGTTGATTTCTTTAATATCAGTTATATATTGCTAATATAGGGCTGCAAGTGAGGATTCTCTTTATTTTCTCGAAAGCACTTTGTTTCGAGTTAGTTTGGTGGTTGGTTCAACAATAGTAGCGTATCCTTTAACAAATTTTCGGAAATAGCTCGACAAGCCGATGAACTGCCTTACCTGCTTGATATTTTGAAGTATTGGCATTTCAGTAATTGCGTCTATTTTACCTTTTCCAGGTCTCACACCTTGTTCACTAATTTCTCTGTCCAAGTATTCTATTTTGGTTCCAAAAAATACGTACTTGCTCAGTTTGAGGGTGAGTTTGTGCTCTCTCAACTTCACCATCACCTTTTGTAGATGTTCTAGGCCTTGCTCAATTGTACAAGAAGGAATAATTATATCATCAATATATGGAAATGCGAAATTATTGCGAAGATCTCCAAGGACTCTATTTATCAAAGACTGAAACACCGAAGGAGCATTGGTAAGACCAAATGGCATTCGTAAAAATTCATAGTGTCCGTCCGGTACTATGAATGCAGTCTTAGGTATTGAATTTTCCGCACTTGACCCCGATCAAGTAACACAACCTAGATGAGTAGTACTCAAATAGAACTGAAGGTAACATCTTTTCATAATGTTATCCCTCAAATTATGACATTATTGCCATGTCGCAATTTTTTAAGGATACAATAAGCACATCAGCTAGATTTTCATATCTGTGGGGTATGTTCATGGCAACGAAAACCCAAAAATACTGTCTTGGGTGAAATATATAGCAATAAGAAGGCAATTGAAACGTCCATTGCAGCTTGTTGGGAGCATGTAAAAACGATAGTATTTCCATCGCCTAACGGAGATTCTTCGGTGTCGATATAGTCTAATCAGTACGGCAACACTGCATTTGGAATATCGAATGTCAAATATGACAGAACAACAAAACATCCCTGTCTTCTATGGCTTATTGAAGTGTTTTTTCGTGAATAAAGGTGGTTAAACTATCGTTAGTTTTTATTATTAAGCAATGGTAAAGCATTGTGAAATTTGTAAAAGACCATTTGAAGCTGGAAATCAAAATATGTCATTTCATAGGTAAGCTACCAGTGTCGTAACTATCGAGAAAGGGAAACCGAAGTAGAAAAGAGTAAAATGAATGAATTATGAAAAAACATGTCAATTAGAGCACCGGTTGTTCTCAAAATCCTGTGGAGATTATTCCATCATAATTTCAGGTTTCCATTTCATATTTGGTTTCCATTATTTCTATTTTATTGAACCTCAATATTTCTGTTAACTACGCACGTCACTGCCGTTGGGAGAAGATGTTCCTTACACACAAATAATGCGTGTGCGGCGAGTTACTCATCTAGGTTGTGTTATTTGATCGGAGGCACTTGATAATACCCGGAGGCTAAATCAACTGTCGTGAAATATTCAAAACCTCCCAACTTATCAATCTGTTCATCAATTATCGGAAGGGGGTATTTGTCTTAGATAGTTACAGAGATTTGTGAGTAACGAACGCGATTCGTCAGCTCCTCAGTTCATGACCAATTACTCGAAATCTAAATATAAACTAAATATTCAAAATTGTTTATGAAGCTAGTGAACTATCGTGCCATAATATCCACATCATTAAAATAGTATGTATAAACACATAACACTATGAAATTTGCATGAAATGCTAATAAGGATTGTATAGATTCAAAAAAATTCCGCTACAAAAAAGCAAGCACCCATTTATTTTTGTTCGAAATATTTTTATCACTTACAAAATAGGTTAAGGCCGTTATACATTTGAGATAGGGTCTTTTAAAATGTCAGTGGAAGAAAAGTCGATCAAACAGATTTATGATGAAATCCTGAAAAGTCGCAATGAAATAAAAAATTACATAGAAACAAGTGAAACCCGTCTTTTGCTGAAAATAGAAGAGCTGAAGAGTCTGGTAGTAAGGAAATCTTGAAATAGAAAACTGTCAACTGAAAAATGAAGTAGAATATTTGAAAAGAGCACAAATTATAAAAAACATAATTATATTCGGGCTCACCAAAAAACGAGAAGAAGTAACTGCTATAAATTTGTGCAATGACCTCAACAATTTGTTTGTTGTGGACTTGAAAGAAAACGATTTAGTAGACATTTACCCTCTAGGAAATTTTTAAAACTGTCCAATAAAATTAGAATTCTTGTCGAACTTAAAGAAAAGGCATGTGTTACAGAATTGCAGAAAATTGAAAGGAAAAAATATCTCCATATCTCATGACCTGACCCAGAAACGACGAAATGAAAATAAATTACTAAGAAAGCATTTGAACCTTGCTAGACTGGAAGGAAGAAGTGAAGACTGCTTCATATGAGGCAACAAACTGATAGTGAACGGAAAGGAGTATGGAGCACAAATTATAAAAAACATAATTATATTCGGGCTCAACAAAAAACGAGAAGAAGTAACTGCTACAAATTTGTGCGATGACCTCAACAATTTGTTTGTTGTGGACTTGAAGGAAAACGATTTAGTAGGCATTTACCCTCTAGGAAAATTTGAAAACTGTCCAATAAAATTAGAATTCTTGTCGAACTTAAAGAAAAGGCATGTGATACAGAATTGCAGAAAATTGAAAGGAAAAAATATCTCCATACCTCATGACCCGACCCAGAAACGACGAAATGAAAATAAATTACTAAGAAAGCATTTGAAGCTTGCTAGACTGGAAGGAAGAAGTGAAGACTGCTTCATATTAGGCAACAAACTAATAGTGAACGGAAAGGAGTATGGAGTGAATGATTTAACGGACTATCAAGGACAAACAACGAAAAAGCCAAATAGTGCCCTTGCAACTCCAACTATTGAAGTAGAGAAAATACTCCATGGATCGCAAATACCCTTTAGTACCCCGAAGATTCCCACTGTGAAAAATGAAGTCGCTAATAATCAAACAAAGGGGGTGATGAAGGAAAAACCGTATACCCGCTCCGTTAGAAATTAAATCATTGTGAATTCATCAAATTCAATGAATCTTTCCTAACGTTGAATTTTTTATTTATTGTATATATGCTCAATTATTCGGATATCTTTCATAAGCATCTTTGAAACTGGATAATTGACTAAGGAGACATATTTAACATTTTTATTAATATTTTACATTTTTATTTATTGAATAAGCTGGTTTTATTTTTTAACTTTAGGTGGTAAGTTTTATATTATTTGATTCTGTCGGATTTTGAGAATAGCATATTTATTATATAATGCGAAATGGATGATTACAGCAATTCCAAATAGATACAGTCAGTACTGAAACAGTACCTCAGGGAACAATTCTTGGACCAATTTTGTTCACTTTATACATCAATGATCTCTTTGACAAGAGTACAAAGGGAAACATAATAAGTTACGCAGACGACAAAGCAATTATATATGAAGATGATAGTTGGGAGAAACTGAAGGAAACGGCTGAAGCAGATTTTAAATCACTACTTCAACAGTAAGTTGCTAACCATTAATGTGGAAAAAACATAATTCATTTCATTCAGTTCATATAAATCACTCAGTATCAAGGTGATGGTCAGAGTGTTGAGATTGAATCAGTTTATAGTATGAAATATTTAGGCATTTATATTAATAGCCATTTGAAGTGGGACAAACAGACAGAATATGTTATATCAGATGTATCTTGCCCAAGCTGAAATATCTAAAAAATATGTTTGGCATATGTCAGCTACGAATCATTTACTTCGCATTGGTGGAAAGTCACTTATATTACGGAAATATTGCCTGGGGAGCAGCGTCTTCAACACACCTAAAAAAAGGTGAGGTTATACAAAAATATGCTCTCAAAATAATTTATAAGAAAAAGTATACTTACCCTTCAGAACAGCTCTTCTACGATGCTCATGTACTAGACCTGAGGAGAATTTATTGCAATACCATTACTATATGGCAATATAATCACCAATCTGAACTTATCGATATAGCACATTCCTATAATACAAGACAAAAACAAAATAAAATCGTAGTAATGCCTAAATCTGAAAAAACTATTTTCCAGAGATCCTTCTCAAATTTGGCCACAAAAATTTATAACGGAATACCAATTGAACTCAAACAAATTAAAACCAAAAATCTTTTCAAGAAAAAAATATGATAATGGCTATTCTATACCCCAAACATTCTAGTATGTAATTGGATTAATACAAAAAATAATTGAATAGAAATAGATATTACTTGTAATGATAAACTCATTTTTTGTATAGATGGAAAATAAACCGACTGCGACCCCTACATACATATATATATACATATTTATATATATATATATATATATATATATATATATATATATATATATATATATATATATATATATATATATATATATGTATGATATATGAATATATTATTGAATTTACATTCCCTTAGTCATCAACTACATCTACAATTTAAATCTAAGGTTTTTATAGTTAGTATCTTATGATTTTACGATTATGCGTTACAACATATTCTATTTATTTTAAATATGTGAAAATGTGTAAGCTATTTCGTAATGTGCTGTCTTTAATGCGTGGAGAGGAGATAAACGCGCATCTCACGCACAAGGATTAACAAATCCTTTTGTGAGTACTTATTTATTTACCGCCTGCATATTTTTAAGGAGAATAACATGTATTGTGATATTTTGTTATGCTTATGGTAAATAAATCAATCAATCAAAAAATCAAAAAATAGTTACTGCTTTGAGTTGTCTAAAATCTACACACATGCGATATTCACCCGTTCTTTCTTAACCAATGTGATTGGGCTAGCGTACGGAGATGTAGACTCGCGAATGATCCCATTTTCTAATAATTCTTTCAAATTATTTTGTAAAATATTTTTTTCCATCCCTGGAATACGATAAGGTCGGCGCACCACTGGAACATCATTCACACACCTAATCACCATTTTGACTGTGTTTGTTTTGCCTAGCTGACTCAAATAACGCGAAATACAGTCTGAAAATGTCTGAAGAAGTTTTTCATATTTAATTTTATCACTATGTTCTATATCACCGAATTTGAGTTCATCGCGAGTTACGTCACTATCGTATACATCGACTATATTTACGAAGTGTTCATGTGATTCGGATAAATGACGGAAAAAATTACCTTATTATTTCGTTTGATGAACATTACATGTGGCTGGTTCAAATAATTCCTACCCTCTATAAATTCGTATTTAAGAAATTTGTCTTCAATGACGAAAGCTTTCACATTAGCTGAAACTCTTTGAATTACCACACTAATGCAAGAATATTTGGTTTGCAACGTAGTGTTCATAAAATTACACAATGTCACTTCTTTCGATTTTACTATCGGTAGATTCAATTTGTTAATAATACCCAGTTTAATCAATGTAGCCGAGCTACCTGCATAAATTAAACAATAAACTTTTCTTCCATCTATTCGAGCGACTTGCAGAAACAAATTGTCAGATGATAAAACTTCGTTGATTTGAATTACCTGAAGTTCATTTTTCGGAAACGGACATTTATTACTTGTATTTCCCAAACGTTTATACTTGATACATTACATCTTAGGTTTTCTACAATTTTTAAGTGCGTGTCCCGGAATTCCACGATTAAAACAATTATACGATTTTTTTTTATTTTTGTTACTTTCTTGATGCCTGGTAGTTGGAAATATGTGATTACTTTACGGTAGCCGGTGGCTTAGCGGTCTAATGCACAGGCCGTTCGAAACTCCAGCATAGCGATAGTTGGTTCAAGCCCGATATAGGTACGAGAGATTTTTTCTCAAATACTTTATATCGGATTGATAGGCGACCGCAAGCCTTGTTGAAAAGCAAGTGTATTGTGAGTTGTCTAGATACCAATCTCGTCTAGTGCCAGCTTGGAGAGCACACCGACCACCCAAGGTGGTGCTGTAGGTTTTCCGGGTTTTCCTAGAGCTGAAAAGTGAATACATCACCTAAAACATCAGTAAGTCGCCCCGGAGCCCACGGCAAATGATAATAATAGCCGTCCTCTACCCGCACAGGCTATGCCTTTGGGTACACTCGACGAGTGTTTATAAGGGAGTATTATTACTATTTTTATTAATACTTGAACTAGGAATCGATTGTCTTATGTCACCACGTTGCCAGCTGTCAAACGTCATATCGACTTCCTCCTCCTTGTTATCTGTCACTTGTACACCTAACCAGTGTTGCATTCTTCTTCTTCTCATATTCAATCTTGATCACGGATTGATGAAACATCAACCATAGAACTCTCGTGGATTGGAAGTAAGAGATGTGAATCATTGGGATGTTTATATGAGGAAAAAACATATACATAGGATCCGAAAAAGTGTCATTCAGAATAAAAATCAATGGTTGAGGATAGAAAAATGTGTCGGAGACTGCGCTTCAATCATTTTGTAAGCGTTTCAATCGTTTCGCATGCGTTTCAATCGTTTGGCGAGCGATTCGATTGTTTTACATGCGTTTCAACCGTTTACCAGCGTTTTAACAGTTTTGCATACATTTCAATCATTTTGCATGCGTTTCGATTGTTTGTTGCAGTTTACAATTCAGAAATAATGTCTCAAGGTGTCGTAAAAGCGTTCAACGTTTCGTCAATGTACAGAATATTACAAAAGGGGTAAGGAAGAGGGAAGGTTAAGAGGAGTGAATGATTTTTGTTTTATTAGTCAATACAGAGTATTGTCCAGTGAACACCACGAAGAGGTTAAAACGCACGTTCACGGAAATTAACATGAATTTAATTATATAGATAATTGGCATCTTTCTTTTATTATATTCAATTAAATAATGGCTTTTAGACAATTTTACTTTAATCATCTTTTGTCAATAATGGCTCTTTTTTCACAATATTATGATAGCATCTTTTGTTGATAATGGCTCTTTTTGAAAATTTCATTTTGGCATCTTTTTCTCGGTCCAATAATTTCTGTAAATAAACGAATGGCTCTTTTCATTTATCAATTATTTATGTAAATTCATGCTAATTATAAGGATAGGATACGACATTGGGTTTGTGAGTCTTGATTAAATATTGTTTTGATCTATTGAGGTCTATCAAACAATTGTAAAATTATTTCAATTTGGGTAGAGATTCTTTATGAGTTGTCATCAGCGATATACTTTATGATTTTGTATCCGTGAGATTGTGAAGTATGATCATTAAAGAAATGTCGTGAAAAGGTTCAAAGATAGTTTAGAAAAAGTTCAAAATTCACCTTAGAGCAAGGGCTGATAAGCGAAACCGTCTAAACACTACGAGAAATGAACACCAACTGATGCTCCTGCACTTGCGATAGTGTATTTGTCATCTGGAGGGGCTAGTTGACCATTATCACGGGACCAAAAACTGCAAAACAATTATTTTTTTGTAAAAATATTCAAGTTTATTCAATTATATAAAAACTGGTTAGAAAACTGTTCCTCGAAGTATACCACATTAAAATAATCTGTAATATATATAGAAAACGAGAACTGTTCCTTGTGGCAAATGGAAATAATATTAGAAAAGCTCAACAAATTTGTCGTCACAATATACAAAAACCAAAATAAGGATTTTCCTACGAATTTGTTCCATGATGTATACCATATTGAAATAATTTATGATTTACAAAAAGCTCAAAAAGTTAAGCAGACAAGCAGAAAAAATACAGTTCTTTGACAACCTTTAGGTGACAATTTCCCCTAAATGAAAAACACTTTTTATACCTGACTTTCTAATAGTGATAACCTCCGTTGCAGAGAGGAATTAAAGACAACAAAGCCGATACGCTCTCCTCAGAAGGATACCTGACGTGATTGTGTATGGGAAAAGTCGACCGTGTTTCCTCGATAGCTGAAATTTTCTAAAAACTAACAATAACTCAATATTTTTGATATTTTACGTTACGTTTACCATAACTCTAATTTTTTAATTTTGTTTAATTTTTAACGGCTATAAATATATGAAATTATCATGCAGAAATGCAGCTTGTTATCAGTTATGGAAAACTGTATGAGCAGGAAATGTAATTATTACGCTGGTAGTTTTAATCAGTTGGCATTAGAACTCGTTCGTTGTCGAATCTTCAACGTAACGTCTACTGTTATTCGAATACATACTTGTGAACTGTTGTATATTCCAAAATATTTTCGAATATTCTCAAAGGTTTATTGTTATCGTCTTACTCATTATAGAAAGCGAGCAGCGATACTGAGATGATTCAGTTTTCAACCAGATAGTCAATCAAAAGTTAGTTATCCGTGTTTGTGTACCATTATCCAGATGATAAGTAAGTTTTATTCATTCTAAGTGATTTTTCTTCATGACTGTAGAATTAAAATTGGTATTTTTCGGAATAGTTGGAGATCAGAGTAGAGTGATTGAAACTGCTGTACCAGGTGTACCAACATATCATTTTCGGTTGATTGATTTTTTATTTGCAGATTATTATTATTATTATTTCATTGGTTTCCAAAGAGAAGGATTAGATGTCACCATTCATTGAAATCGAAACAAACCTCATTAGATCCTTAACATTCAAAAACTCACATTCTCTTTCTTTCAGCCTCAGTTTCATTCTGCTCCAATCATATTGACAGGATTCATGCCTGGAGACACCGCGGGCCAATAAATTCTATCAATATTGTACTCCCTCAAAGCGTGAAGAGCCCTGTTCAAGGTCGCCTTAAAAACAATGAGCATCTCAATTACCGACATAGCGGACGAGTGAGAAAAACTACTGGTAGACAAGAGAACTTCATTTCGATATCCGCAAGAAGAAGAGGTACCATAACTGTCAGGCAGTTGAATAATTCTTTGAGAGCTGTTAATGGCGTGAATGTTACTGAACAAACTGTAAGGAATCGTATTCACGAGAATAATTTACGGCCAAAAGACGGAAAGCCTGTTGTTTGTTGAGAGAGCGACACAGAGTTGTAAGACGACGATGAGCAAAAAATCATTCAAACTGGGGAATAGCAGAGTGCAATTTGTACAGGTCAGGTGGAAGAATAATAGTGTGGAGGGGTAGGAATGAAAGGTTTATTGAAGAGAATATGGAAGCGAGGGTAACATTTGGGGGGTGGAAGTGTGACTGTCTGGGGTGGGATCATGTTCAATAGAAAAACTGATTTAGTCGTATTGAAAGGTGAACGTATGAATGCTGATCGGTACAGAGATAGGTGTATGAGAGATATTGTGTTTCCTCATGCTCAAAATGTCGGTCCCAATTTTCTATTAGTTGATGACAATGCTCGACCCCATCGTTCCGGAATCGTAAATGACGCTTTGAGGGAGCACAATATTGATAGAATTTATTGACCTGCGGTGTCTCCAGAAATGAATTCCATCGAAAATGTTTGGAGCCAAATGAAACTCAGACAGAAAGAAAGATAAAGTGATAGTTTTTGAATGTTGACGAATCGGTGAATGCTGTTATGAATGAATGGGACGCTATTCCCTAGGATTTTATTAATGATCTAATAATGAGCATGACCAGAAGACTTGCAGAAATGATGCGGGTTCGTGGAGGACCCACAAACTATTGATTAATATTGGATGCATATTTTATTTTTATGTTTGTGTTCATGTTGCACTAATAAAGTTTGATAAAATTTCAATGAATGGTGACATCTAATCCTTCTCTTTGGAAACCAATAAATGATAGTAATAATAATCTTCAAATGAAAATCAATCAACCGAAAAAATATTCACAAAATAAGTGAGAATATGTGTATTTCTTGAGAGTCAAAGAGATTGGATGATTTTTTGTGGAATTTACAGTTGTTATAAGACCCTGTAGGTTTTTTTAGAATATCGATAAAATGAACACCAATCAGAAAATTCTCCAGAATATAATATGAAGTATGTTCAAATCGGTTCAGAAATAAAAGAGCTGAAATTGTTTGTAATTGGTAAGGTGTAAAATGCTATGTTTTCTTAAAACATGGATATTTCTAATTTCAGTGCACCTATTAATTTTTTTTTCTCAGAATAAAATGTTTGGCGTAAACGGGGGTCAAATGATTTTTAGTCGAATTTGCACAAACAAATACAGGCCGTTTCTTTTATCATGTGGTAACATTGCTATATTCTGAACCGTAATAGATAAAAAGACGATTAAATGGGAAAAAATTTAACTATTGTGGTGAGCAGTACATTGGTCAGAGAAAATCTACGGGGACTCTCGCCCTTCCCGACTTATACAGGGAAAACTAAAAATGCTATTTTCGTTTTTTTACGAATAGAATGGTTATTTCAGAAAATATAAAAAATGAAAGAGGTAAGTTTTATTGTATTCAAAATGTACTAGAACTACGTAATGATAAATTTTTAATTAAACCTTTCGTGTCAACACGGCCACCATCAACTATTTTTTTCAAATACGGACCTGTCTATTTCATCACAAATATTGATAAAGCGATGAAATCACAATTCAGTGGTATATCACACTTGACATTTTTTTGCGTTTCATAAAATAACAGGCATCATCAGTGACAACAACTTTTAATTACGGTCCTGTCATTAGTTCTTTCGTAAATTGTTTTGATTTCTTCAAAACTCATTCAACTATTAGGATACTTCAGTCATTACCCAATACTTTCGATAGGAAAATACCCCAACACAACGAACATTCGTATTTTTCCTTTTTGGGGATTTTTGTATTACAGTAATCCTTGATTCAAGGCTGATTTCTCCTGTATCAATATTTTCACGGATTATTTTCATAATTCTCAATCCTGGAAGTAATGAAAATATTAGTTTTTGATCAAAATACAAGTGTTGTCTAATTTGGTACAATTAAATAGCATCTCACTTCTTTTACCACATTTGAACACGTAGGCTTTGCTTGATTTCTATGGCAGGAAAAATAAATGAGTTGATGATATCTGTTAAGAACTGTCAGACATTTAAGCACTCGGTTACATATTAAAGATGTATTCGAATGACGAAAGGACTGATATGCTATTTACTTATGCAAAATCAAATAGAAATCCTCTTTTGGCAAGAAATATGTATGGTGAGCTATACCCGAATCGTCATATTCCAAACATTAAAATGTTTAGACGATTAGAAATAAATTTGAGAGACTGTGGTGCATTTGACAGTAATAAAACTAGAAAATGTGTTGTTACTGGAAGTATAAGGAACCAAATACATGTTTTAGGTAAGCAAATATTACCTTATAAAGACTAAACAGTGAAGAATAACGTCTTATTTTTCAAATCTACGATTGGTCAGTTACACAAAAATATTTCTAATCAAGATTGTTCTTTACGAGAAATTGCCCACGAACTTGGGATATCTGTAAAATCTACCAGAAATATTTTGAAAAAGAACAAATACAAATGCTACAGGATACGCAAAGTTCATCACCTTAATGAAAGTGATTACGGAAGGAGAGTACGATTTGCGAAATTGTTAAGACGTAGAAATAGGGAAGTTCGGAATATTTGTAAAAAATAATATGGACGGACGAATCAAAATTCTCCAACAATGGTTGGTTTTACAGAAACATCCATTATAGGTGGAATAATACGAATGAACATTTACATAGAGAAACCAATTTCCAGGAGAGGTTCGGAATAAATGTTTAGTTGAGAATTTTGGGAACAAACATACTAGGTTCTTTCTTTTACGATGAGCATTTGAATGCTGACATGTATTTAAATTTTTTATCCAATGAGTTTGATGGCTACTTAGATGAATTGCCATCAAGCACCCGCCGTGAAATACAATATTTTCAACAAGACGGTGCCCCTTCCCATAATGCAGCAATAGTAAGGGAAGATTTAGATGCAATATTCCCAACAAAGTGGATTGGAAACAATGGACCAATTGCCTGGCCAGCTCGATCCCCATACCTTACTCCTTTGGATGATTTTTTTGTCTCGATAAAAAACAAATTAGATGTGGCTGATGAAATTCTCAATGCCATTGGAAACCCAACTATAATGCCTTCCTCTTCCCGAAGTGAAACTCTCTGTGTTAATGACGTTACTTTTAACACAAAAACAAACCTTCCCCAAATAGTATTGAATGACTGCACAAATGTTACTTTTAATTTGAATGGCATTGGTGCTATTACTTGTCAAAATGTTTCTAATAATAATTGATAAATTGTTTCGCAGATGTTCTTGAATTATAACGATTTTTTCTGCATAAAGCTATTTTATTTCCAAGTTGTCAAAATTTGAAAATTTTGAATGTTATTTGTTTCATGACGTAGGTAGGTACGTGTACAAAAAGAAAAAATAGATGTTTCGTTCAACGAGTGAAGAAAGCAAAAATTATCTGAACTATATAAAAATGACGGCAGGAAAGTTTATGATAAAAACGATTATTATTAAAAATATTACAGATTTGTTAATGATTCAGATGGTCGTAGAAAAAGTATAGTGTACAATGAGCATGAAATTACCCATTTCCCACTCGTAGGTAAATGAAATTTTGTAGTACGAGCGAGTACATTTTACAATATACTATTTCCCACACCTGTTCAACCGCCTAGAGAACCAAAATTACGAGGGCTCCATATCCCCTATCGAATTTTACAATCCAGACCATTTGCAATCGAAAGACCATGAAGAATTAATCAAATGGCATAGTGAACGAGTAACTGAAAGTTACGTTTTTTATTCTTAGAAAGAAATCATCGATTACTGTATTTCCGATGTCGATATTCTGACTCAGGCATGCCTCAAGTTTCGTCAACTAATGTTGGATGAACCAATGTGTGCTCGTTTACGGAAGCATCAACAATAGGCTCATCCTTTTACAAGGTATTCAGGCGTAACTTCCTGAAACCTAACACCATTGGAACCATCCCCAGAAGATGTTACAGGTGCACGGAAAATCAATCTAAAATTGCCATTCAATGGTTACTGTGAGAAGAGAGAGAAAGGGGAGTCAAAATAAGACACGCTGGGAAGGGCCCGGAGGCCATAATCGGAGGTTTGGAAGTCTCCTGAGACTTATCAAATATTTGAATTTTAAGGCTGCTATTACCACGGGTGTCCTCGTTGTTTTACGCATCAAAGAGATGAACCCCTACATGATGACTCATCTGAGACTATGAACCTCAGATATGATACAACCAATGCTAAAATCGAAAGGCTAAAATCTCTAGGATATGAAGTCATTGAGATGTCGGAATGTAGTTTCAATAGTATATTATATAACAAGGGACTAAAGTGAATGTTTAAATCCCGCACGTGATGTTTATTGCCTGAGGGCTCGTAGAGCCCGAGGGCCAATAATCACGTAAGGGATAAAATATCTCTTTACTCCTGAGGCATATACGCTAGTTTTTGCACTTCCCGGTATTACAACTTTCAATATTAATACAATTAATAATTTTTATGAGTTCTTTTAACACGGTACTTGAATTACTCAGTAGGTAACGTTATAGCAACAGAATCAACAAAATTTGAAATGCAACTTTATCTCCCTAGGGACTAAAAGATACATTTTAGTCCTTGTTATACGGGACTAAAGTGCCAAAACGTATTTTATCGAATGACGAAGAATAACGTAACTACACAAAAAATCACCCTCTTGTTGTACAATCACATCTCAATCCTCGTGATGCTTTTTACGGAGGTCGAACGGGTACTATTGTGGAATATTACAAAATTGAAAATGAAGAAAAGGTTACGTACGTTGATGTCTGCTCGCATTACCCCTGGGTGTGTAAATAAGGAAAGTTTCCTGTTGGACACCCCAAAGTATTGGTTGGTACTGAATGTAGCAATATACCTCTCTCCTCATACTTTGGATTGATCAAATGTAAAGTACTTCCTCCTGAAGGTTTGTTTCACCCTGTTTCACCTCAAGAATCGAACTGCAAACTCATGTTTGTTCTGTGCAGAACCTGTGGTGAGACCGTGAATCAAAGCGAATATCGTCATCCTAACGAACAGCGGGCTCTCTCTGGCACCTGGGTAATTGAGGAAGTAGTTAAGGCTAAGTTGCTGCAAACTTATTGAATATGGTCATATGACACCATTCAATTTAGCGAAGGAGTTTCTGATCTGTTTACCGAAATGATAAATAAATTTACCAATATCAAACAGCAGGCGTCAGGATGGCCCCAGCGTTGCAACACCGACGAGGAAATAGACAGATACATCGAAGAGTTTTTACAACGCGAAAATGTCAAACTTGAATTTTCCGAAACTTTTGACAATCCTGGCCTTCTATCACTAGCTGAACTCATGTTGAATTCGTTCTGGGGGAAGTTTGGGCAGAGGGAAGATCAAACTAAAACTTTCATTGTAAATAACCCCTCAGAGTTCTTGTCAGTGATGACGAATCCCTCCATCAATATTAAAACCATACTTCCTATCAACGATGAAACTGTTGTTGTAAATTGGGAATATAAAGATGGATGCTACGTGCCTCTTCCTTCAGTAAATGTTGTCATAGCCGCTTACGTCACCACCCTCGCTTGTTTGAAGCTTTATTCTTATTTAGAACAACTGGGTGATCGAGTTTTATATTACGATGCAGATTCAGCGATATATGTAGCAAAACATGGACAAATCGATATTCCAAAAAGCCAATTTATAGGTGATATGACCGATGAATTGGAAGGTTACGGTCTCAATAGCTATATATCAGAGTTTCTGTCTGGGGTCCTAAAATTACGCATATAAAGTTTGGTCTCCCAGATACAAAGAATTCAAAATCACCCCTGTAAGGTTAAGGGAATATCTTTGAATTATTGGGCGTCACAACTGATCAATTTTGATTCAATCAAAAATATGATTTCAACCCCTTCTGAACCTATATATTCTATAGTAAACAAATTCGCCGAACGATGGAACATGATGTCATCACTAAAGATGCCATGAAAAAGTACCGCCCTGTATCTTTGAAACGACATTTCTTCGATGATCATACTTCACAACCTTACGGATACAAAATCATAAAGTATACCGCTGATGACAACTCATAAAGAATCTCTACCCAAATTGAAAAAATTCTACAATTGTTTGATACTCTGTATTGACTAATAAAACAAAAATCCTTCACTCCTCTTTCCCTCTTCTTCAACCCTTTTGTAATATTCTGTACATTGACGAAAGGTTGAACGCTTTTACGACATCTTGAGGCAACATTTCTGAATAGTAAACTGCAACAGACAATCGAAACGCATGCAAAACGATTGAAACGCATGCAAAACGATTGAAACGCATGCAAAAGGATGGAAACGCTTTCAAAAATAATTGAGACGTATTCAAAATGTTTGAAATACATGCAAAACGGTTGAAACGCCTGCAAAACCAATTGAAACGCATGCTAATGTAAGAAATGCGTGCAAAATGGTACGCAATCAAAATGATTGAAACGCAGTCTCCGATTCATTTTTCTATCATCAACTACTGATTTTTATTCTAAATGACGCTTTTTCGGATCCTATGTATATTTTTTTTTCTCCATATAAACACCCAAATGATTCACATCGACCAAAACTTCCCTAACTTCCAATCTACCAGAGTTCTGTGGTTGACGTTTCATGGATCCGTGATCAAGATTGAATATAAGAAGAAAAAGAAGACAACACTGGTTGAGTGTACAAGTGACAGATGACAAGGAGGAGGAAGGTTACTGATATTCCGTGACGAAGAAGAAGAAGAGAGAGGTAAAAGGAAATAATGGTTTGAAACTTGGGTATCCGAAATTGCACTCTGATGCATGTACGCACGTCAAAAAGGTTTGAAACTTGGCTATAGTCGGTAATGCAGATCCCATACTTGTTAGCTGGTGTGAAGTTAGCTCCCAACACCTGTCTGGGCCCAAAGGTCTGGCCGGGTCTTGGCCACCCCTACTGCTATTGTTGTTGTTTATTTATAATTTATTTATTCAACGAAAAAACTGTGTAGATTAATGGATCAGTTTTAATCATTATCAAGTGAGGTCAAGTATTCGTAATTAGAACAGTTCAGTAACATATGCGAATTAAAATACAAAATCAAGATTCTCAAACAATGTTGTGTCATACTGAAAAACCTTCAGAAAAATGTAGTCCGTTGAAACTGTTGAAGAGATGTAATTGTTGGGCTCTAGTTGTAACTTATAATAAAGCATCAATACATTTCATTGGTAACCTGCTTCTCTTCTCTTAACATCTTTCTCATGCTCCTTGGTGGTATCTGTATTGGCTTTTTCTGTCTTGCCAAATTTTGAAAATATTTCAAAACCATATTTGTTGGCATTTTTTTTATGGTAGCTGTCAAAGTGTTTGTATCCATCATTTCCTTTAGAGTTCATTTCTTTTAAGAATCCTAAAATGTCGCTCTTGTCGTCTGTATTATCACCATGAGTGTGAATGAAAGCTTTTGTAACGCCTGAAAAATTATATCATATCAGCAAATTGTCGATAAATGTCATATCTATAATTCTAAGACTCATTGTACCAAGTTATTTTCTCAGATTTTCAGATTATCATGAGATAATATAAGCACTATGGTGCTTATATTTAATTCGCATGAACGATTAAATGCACTGATTGAATAAATAATATGCTTTTTCAATGAAAAATCTATTATAATGTAAGTTATTATATTTTCCACAAGCATGCGTGATCCACCCCATACCAGACGCAATTCAGTTTGAGAGGTGTAATTTTCCCGCTCACTAGCTAAAGATGATGATGATCCCATTATTTCAGATATTATTAATATCAATTCAATTCAATTACGTTTATTGTATACAAAGAAACACATTCTTATTACAAGGTTTAGCTTCATGGTATTTCAGCTATGCTATGTTATGATTATACAGTGAGGACCAAAAGTCCGTCGCCCCCCCTGTAACTTCTTTATTCTACATATTACAAAAAATGTTAAATACATAAGTTGTAGGGTTTCATTCGATCTCTTTAATGGTTTAAGTTTCATTCATACAGAGTGTCTCAAAAAAGCACGGTGACTTAGAAGTTAATTTTTTGAAATGGGACACCCTGTATTTCATTGCATTATTACATTCTACGTTGAATTCTGAACAAGTTTGATCGATGGTTTTCTATCAAAAAAGTTAATAGTTTTGAACTTATGAACACTTGTAAATGATTATTTCGACTACTTTTGCACCAGTTCACGAATAAATTAATGAGGTAGGCTATGCATGCTAGGCGCGTTTATTTTATCCATGACAACAAAAAAAAACTCTTATCTGTTTTTGCCAAATGTCATTGACATTTTGTAGGTTTTCAAAACTTTGTTTCAAACGGTTTTCAATTTCTCTTGTTGATTAATATGGCTCGTTCAGTAGCAGACAAAGTTGAAGCCGTTATCATATTTGATGCTAACCGTTTCCAGAACGTCCGATGTGTCGAAAATATCTGCAGAAATTGGTGGCAAAATTTAACCAAACTGGCACCGTGAAAGATGCTCCGAGATCTGGGAGGCCGAAAATAATTACGGAAGATGTTGAAATTCAAGTACTAGCCGAAATGTTATTTCATGTCAGTAATTCACGTACCAATATCACTCTTTATTTTATTTATGGCAAAAGGCAAATATGAAAATGTAGAGCATACCTTAAATGCATAACTATCCTCCGCCTTCAACGGAGGTCACCATACATGGAAACGCAAAATAGTCCTCTCAAACGCTTCGGAAAACTTTTCGACTGAATTGACTCCAAAGTTCGTTCTTTGTGAAGTATCAAAAAATTTTCAGAATGTGGTCTACGATTTGGTCAATCTGATCGACTCACCAGCAGGCCGATGGATGGATTGTGCTCGTAAGAGTGCAGCAGGTTGACGGATATTAGTTCAATATCCACAGACAAATTTGTGCCAAAACCGGAGGATGAATTGTAACACTATGAAACTTGGCACGTGACCTCTTGACATCAGGTTTAGTTAAAAAAAAAATTACCAAAAAATCAGGGGTGGAACACAAAAAAATTTTGAATTTTGATAATTGGAGATTTCTCGGAAAGTAAAAAGGTTATCGTTAAACGGCTTCGATAGAATAAATTAAATTACAAAGTGGTCTTGTGATACTTTTAGGAGGCTTGGTAGGTTTGGTTCGGTGAGGTTAATGCTTCATATTTGAATCAAATCCGTTTTTTCGAGCTCTGGAAACAACGTTAATCGCCCTAAAATTGCCATTAGGAATAGCCTCAATTGTAGATATATTTTGAGATTATGGATAAGCCTCACATCTCAATCATGAATAAATATTATGAGAATTATGAGATTGGCCAGTCTCGGTGATTTTTTGCAAAAGCCCCTACTAAATATACATGGGCTCTTCATAACTGCTTTCGAAATTTCATCAAGTAGTTGCCACTTTTTTAATAGTTTCGTTTGGTGCTTTAGAAACTATCCTGAGAGGAATTGCCAAAAAATTAATTTTTGGCAATTCCTCCAGCTCCCAAAATTGATTGAGAGTTGTGTCCAGAGAAAATAAATCATTATCAGTCGAAACAGTGAACAAAGAAATTATGTCGGAATTGTTTGAAATATTATCTTTGAATTTTCCTATTAGAACCCATCCAAAAATAGTATTAATTGCTACGGGTTCATTAGCCCCGCTAGTTAAACGTCCATCCTGTAAAATATATGGAAAAACTTCAGCGCCAATAAGCACGCCAATTGAACCTGGTTTATAAAAATTTGGATCGGCTAATTCTAACCGCTTAAAATGTGAAAAGGCGTTACTGTTTATATAATTTTGCGGCATATTCGGACATAATTTTGGAAGTATGACTGCATCTAAATTGAATTTTGGAAAAGATTTGCCCACGGGTTTTATAGTACAAGTAACTCCACTAGCGGAAGTTTTTTCTTGCATATGACCGAGTCCCTAAATGGAAAGTGAAACATCAAAACGTGATAAACCAAGCCGCTTATAACATTTTTTTGTAATGTAACTAGTTTGCGAGCCACAATCTATTAAAATGCGAATTGTCTGATAATTTCCATAAGCATCTAAAACATCGACAAGAGCGGATGATAACAAAACCTTTGAAGAGGAAGAAGCCATTCCACAAAAATTTGTATCTTGTTGAGACGGTTGAGGAGAATAACTATTGGCAACTGCGACATCGTTTACTGTATTCGTTGTAAAACGATTCGATGGAAAATTGTAATTTTGCGTTGTTGGTGAACTTGTGCGATTTTGACTTTCTGCGCTAGCGCTAGCATTATGACCAGTGCCGTCCCGATTTCTATCGTATGCACGAGAATTTTCATTTTAATGTGTAAAATTAATGATGAGATGCATTACAATAACGACATTTATTCGAAGACTGACAATTTCGGAAAATGTGTTGATTACTAAGACAGTTTGTACACCAATTATTATTTTTGATAATTTGTAATCGTTCGGTTGGCGATTTTTTAGAAAACTGGGAACATCTGTAAATGGTGTGATCGCCCTTGCATAAATTGCACTGAGATTTATTAGAATTGGAAAAAAAGGTTGATGTTTGTTTCGTGCCATTGATTGAGTTTGAATAGGATGATGAAATTTTATGTTTGTTTTCAAATTTGACATTCGATGCGTATTTCTAACGCCTTGCAATGCTTGAGAACGAAATTTTTAATGGTTTCGAAAGAGGGGATGCTTGGAGATGCCTCCTCCAGTTCAAATCTGGTAATGGTATATTCGTCTAAATGTTTGCAAAACAGATAAAATAATAAAAAAAAACAGTCTTCAAAATTAAACCTTTGATTTTTCAGAGCTGCAAGATTTTCACTGAAAATATTTACGAGATTCTGAAAAGCCTTGAGATTTTTTGAGTTTGTGATAACTGGTGCATTGTCAATAGCTTGGATGTGAGCAAATGCAATCATTCGCGGGTTATCATATCGTGCAACTAGAGAATCATACGCGGTCTGATAATTATCTGCTGATAAATGTACGCGTTGAACTATAGCTAAAACTTCACCTTGAAGAAATGATAAAACTATTGAATTTTTCGATTGACGATAAGCTCTCATTTTCGTGAATAAGCGATGTATACATGTCATTGAATGTTTTAAACTGTTTTATATCTCCCGAAAATTTAGGAATTTCAATCTGACATTTGGGCGAGATACAGTATGAGTTGGATCAGGCTGAACAGTGTCAGTCGGTTTTGAGTCATCAGAATTTTTGAAAATAGTGAGATAAATTGCTTAAACATATGATGCGTCAAATTCAAAAGATTTGTGGATGCTTTCTTCAACCTCTACATCATCTCCCTCCTGAATAGCAACCAAAGATAATAAAGATCGATGTTGTTTTCTAAAATCGGAATTGATTGATTCATATTGCTGATACATCATTTTAAACTGAATTTTCGAAATATTGTCATTGCCGGAGGCCCTCTCGGCAAATCCTCTGAGTCGATGGCTGAAGCGCTGGTTGCAAAATAAATTTGGAAAATTTGCGACAGTTGAAAGAGACAACTCACCTGGTGAATTTCCTTCTGGGTTCACTTGAAATTGCGGAAATGGAAATCGTAACGAATGCGAGTAAAATTGGCGAGATTGCACTAGACCGAGACGAACACCTTGATGTCTTGATTGGAACTGGCCTTTTCATTTTCTACGTGGACCGTAGAGGGCGTAGATGTCACCTCAACTGTATTTTTAACGCGAAATTCTAAAATACGGTTGAAAGACTTTTGATTGCTCTCAGTTCGTTAATATATTGAAATTTGAATAGTTTGTAAATATTATTGAAAAATAAAAGAAATATTCTTTGAATATATAAACTTGAAAAATAACTAATACTAGGCGTGAACAGAGAGCCTCTGAATTTTTTAAAATTATAACACATTTTGGAGTTGTTTTTGTAAGTTCAGTAACAGAAATGTGAAGTGCAAACCTATAGCTTGAAATTGCATACTTTATTTTTCAAGCAGGTTGTGTATAAGTGATTATTTTCAACATTTATTGACTAAGATGTCATAATTTTGAAGGAGTTGAAAATGGGCGGGAGTAAAACCCAGTATTTTTTTTGGAGTATGTAAGTGAGACCTGTCTCACTACTCTTAAATCATTGGCTAGTGTCTAAAGAGGGTAACGGTTCCTGCTTCATTGCAATTATTCCGGATTAACTGAAATATCTATGGTTTCTGCATCCTTCGTAAAAAACGCATTTGGATTAGGTAACGTGGTAAAAACAACCATTTAGGTACTCTGATATCCACATGTTATATTTGCAAGAAAAAGTAGAAGTCTTCACGACCGAAATACACTTTCGTTTTCAATTGTTTGATCGTTTTTAGCACAGTTATGACACATTTAAGGTTCGGCACCGCCGGAACTTGCAGCGGCGGGCTAACACGAGCCTGAAATCAGCGTTAAGCACGTTTTCTAAGAATACGGGCTCATTTTATAGGGAAATACTGAGGATCATTCTTGTAGAGAATTGAATGATCTTCAACTCTATTCAAACTATATTTTTTTAAATCAAATTTTTTCCAAGATAAAAGCGAAAAAAATTTTTTTTTCAAAACTATTTTTTTTGGGTTCTACCTCCGAAATTTTGGTAAACAATTTTTTTTTTCATTTAACATGGTATCAACTACTAGCGTGCCAAATTTGGTGGTGTTACAACTGATCCTCGTCCCAAAACTGAGTAGACTGTACTATATAACAATATTAAGGTGGCCGTTTGATCCGGCATGACTAACTAATCCGACCGAGGAGGCACCAGCCATTCGATTGAATATTTATCCAAGTATGCAACCATAAAAATGAGGCATTGTTACCGACATCAATTGCTACTATGATCGTAAAATGAAAATATCACGCCGCTGAACAATGTCAGATGACACAATTATTCTCTTTTATTTTATATATTCAATCATCAATTCATATTATGGCTGAATAATATCTAGATAGATATGACTTTTGACAAATATGCCATTGAATAATGTTCTGGCTGTTAGGGAGTGCACATCTAATGAACTAGGAGTAACTTCTGCCAGAAATGTTTACTTTTCCCTTATCGATTCTCATTTGCGTTATGGTATTTGCTTCTGGGGAATGTTTGCTTCAAAAAAGAGCATTGAGATATATGTGTACCCTCTGTTAGGGATTGTATGAACTATTATTAGAGTTATTTAAATTTGAAATGTTATTTTTATGGAGAGAAAGAATATAATTATAAATTATACTAAGATTGGCAATATCAGACCGCTTATTCATACTATTTGGTTCTATACTGACGTAAACCATCTCTAGAAAATTTCTCTTAGAATTATTTTCTTCAATTGCTAAATTGTAGGTTCGTTGAAATTAATTTTGTGGAAAGTTGAAATGCTGCGTTCGGCAAGTGCACAGCTGGGTTTTTTTAATTTGCAGTCACTCTTATGTGAAACAATGCGTCCGGATAGATTTCTACCTCTCTGTCCAATATATATTTTGTCACAATTGACACTAGATAATTGATAAATTACATTGGTTTGTTCAAATTTAGAACGAGGAGTTTCAGATTTTCAGTAAAAAGATTTTCAGTTTTAAGATTTTTCTTCGCTATGCGAATTTCTGGAGATTTGAAGATATTAGTGAGTTTGGGTGTTGATTCTTGTATATAAGGAAGGCTCCTATATTTACATAGGGTTCTTGGTTGTGATTGTGATTGATTGCTCAAAATGTTAACGTTATTTTCGCTGATATTATTTAAGTTATTATTATTTATGCTAGATGTATTGAATAAAAATGAATTGGGATAAGAATTGTCCAAGAGGATCCTTCCCAACTCCCTCAAACATTCCTGCCGGTGAACAGGATGCAACAGATTTGTCACTCTGTTTTTTAGTGCGACGATCAGATTCTGCTTCATGATCTTATGAACAAATCGGCTTCCTGTACCATTTTGTACGTACCACGTTATGATTATCTCTACACACTCTCATATCGAGGAACGGGATACTATGATTCTCCTCTACATCTGAAGGGAATTGTAGATTAATGTCATAACTATTGAAATAATAAAGCGTTTCTTCCACTTTTTCTGATGGAACAGAGAGTATCAGATCATCAACATACCTCTTCACAAACGGAACGTCATAGGGAATCAGGGACAGAACGTCCTGCACAAGCTCGTCTAATACAATGTATCCGGACGCATTGCTTCACATAAGAGTGACTGCAAATTAAAAAAAACTAGCTGTGCACTTGCCGAACACAGCATTTCAACTTTCCACAACATTAATTTCAACGAACCTACAATTTTAGCAATTGAAGAAAATTATTCTAAGAGAAATTTTCTAGAGATGGTTTACGTTAGTAAAGAACCAAATAGTATGAATGAATGATATTGCCAATCTTAGTATAATTTATAATTATATTCTTTCTCTCGATAAAAATAATATTTCAAATTTAAATAACTCTAATAATAGTTCATACAATCCCCCATAGAGGGCAAAACTCAGCACAGAGCTGAAGCGTGTTTCATGGAATATACAAGGTTGACTGTTGACATTTGACTTCTGATGTTGAAATCTGTCAGTACTTTCTTTTTCTACATATTTTTACCGCCCTTGTGCGTCCTTTGAATGGCATGCGGTTCTAAAGGCGAGTTATAAAAATGATTTAACATTTTTCAAAATAAAAAAAAAAATTCTTGCATAACTCCAAATATCATAATGTTTTCCAATTGTGCTTATGTACATGACATAGTTTTATCATCGTTTTTTTATCTCGATTTGTGTTGTGACATAACCTTACATCAATAAGGAATGACCAAGAAGTTTTCTGCTGTTTTCTCAAAAATAATCTCACGTTAGTAAGTTGTTTTTCATCATATTAAGAGTGTTCTGTTTGTTCACACTATTAATATTTTCAGATGTCTTGAAAATGAAAATGAATATTTTCGAACAACCGTAGACACGTGTTTCGATCTTAGGGATCTCATCAGTACGGTGAATGCAAGTGTAAGGATGTGCAACACTTGATTGCAGGTGAAACAACAAACGAACGGAGTCAACAAACAGGAAGCCAACCGCACATTTGTGGCTTCAGTCGAAACACCTCGTGCTTACAAGGCAAGAAACGACGTCGCCACGGAGGTAGCTATAGCTACCTGCGTGACATCCGAGTCTAGGAATATAAATTAAACAGGGATGAGCTCTCGCGGGAAATTGTGCATAACAAGAAGAAACATTTTATTGGACTAAGCCCTCTGGTAAAATTGCAACCGTAGACACGTGTTTCGATCTTAGGGATCTTATCAGTACGGTGAAAGCAAGTGTAAGGATGTGCAGGTGAAGCAACAAACGAACGGAGTCAACCAACAGGAAGCCACAAATCATGATATATGGACAAAACTAGGAGTAAAACATCATCAATAACAACAAGAGGATGCACACTCATTACTGATGATACATTATGAAATGGATTTAAAAATTGTTAAAAAAATATAAAAGCACGTATTGTCCTTGAAGAGGCCAACAACCGCGCCGCAGAGTTATGTTGGACTGGACTGACCAGACAAGACAAATGACATAAGACATGAGCCACAAGGAATCTTAACCCAAGGCGAGTGACAGATGACACTACAACCTAATGATACAGATCTGTGATGGAGCTACATGGAACAATAATATTACGAAATGTGAAACAATTTTGAATGGTGTAGGTGACAGATGAAATGAACCAACAAGGAATCATATTGTCGCAGGGCAGGCTCGCCGCGCTCCTACGATGATTTTTTTTGTGTATGGTCACCTTTAGTGAGCCATTTTTACACTTAATAACTCTCAATTTACACCTAGAAGCCAGTCGAATAATATTAGATTTTTGCATTATATTCAGGTCCCTAGTCTAGTCTCACCCTGTATGATGTAAAGTCCCAATCTCCACCCAGTGGAACTCCACTGTACGTAGTTTTACCGATTTACCGGAAATTCCTGACTAGTTTTCAATTTTATTAATTTGTGGCCCCAAACAGTCGAGCACCCGGTATACAGAACACTTAGAGCAAGGTTTCGACACGCTAGTCTCTTGTTGGGTGGAAAGATTCCGTGGCTCCATTTGTTTTCACAAATTATTTTATTTCAATTCGATTTCTCATCAGGTTGGCCAAATCGGAAAACGGGTATAGATTCCTCGGCGAAGGAATACGTGTATTTCTTCGGCGTTCAAGAATCACGTTGGGTTATGGTTTTTCTCGGGGCTCTCCGAATATCGGACCGCCCTAGGAATCGAGATATCTGAAATTCTGACTTTCAATATCTCCCTAGATCTGGGGAGTATTTAGTGACTTTTGTCAAATACTCCCTAGAAAACGCAGGTAACGGGACTTTAACGGTCATTTGCCCAAATCCCGCGCGTTTTCGCGAGCTAGGGTTTTGTTCAGCCAAGGGCGACGCCCACTTTGGCCCTCTAGGCCAATGGGTGTCGCGGATTCAGCAGTCAGGATTGCATAAATATGCAAGCAGCGAAGCAGCAGATAGCCACTCTTTCTTGTCGAATTGCAGTGTAATAATCAATTTTGTGTTTCCGTTAAATAACTTACGTTTGTTTGGCTTTGCCTTTTGTCTCTGCAATTCATCGTTTTGGCTAGCAGTTAGAGTCAGGTTCTCGGTAATAATAATTCAGTTCACAGTAGATTCATAACGTTTTGTTTCTATCTTAAAGGGGGTTAGACTCACTTGTACGGTTTACAGGTGTTTTATTCGCGCTACGAAAGTACGTTGATAGGTAGTTTAACTCTCGAGCAATAATCAGTGTAAAGTGATCTTTTGCAACGGACACTTAGGGATTTAACTTCATCAAAGTTATTTCCCGACTTAATACCTGTACGCGACGTTGACGAAAAATCCCCATCGTATGAAAAGGGGTCAGGCACCAAAACGAGATCTCACCTGATACAATCGGCTCGATCGTAGAGTTCCACGAAGATTGTATCGTTCGAGCTTAAATTCCTCGGCCTGTCAAGACATCATTAGCTGCGACTTTGTCGTTGGCGAGCCACATTTCCTGTGGTACCTAGGGGTTTCGCGTCCTTCCCATACCTATTTCCTGCGGCTGTTCTCGGCTTTTCCACCTGAGACAGTCTGGTTAGGCTCCGTGATCCTTTACCCAAATCTCTGTCTTGGTTTTTGTCACATCCAGTTGTAAATTTTTGAAGTAAAGATTTTTCAAGTTAATTTTTCCTTTTTGGTGCTTCACACAATTTTGAAGTTAGGAAATTTTATTTAGATAGTTTTTCTAAACCGTGAATCCTTCCTCCCTCGTCCATTTCCCGGCGAGGTCTTGTTAGGTGTTAGGTTAGTTAGCTATAGGGTGACCCTTCTCATCGTCACACTTGAGTTGGGTCGACGCGAGGTCGATTTTAGTGCACTTCTCCTTTGCCACACACTTGCACACGCAAGTAGCCCGACAATACATTACAGCCGTAATTGTTGTCCTTTAGAGCAATGACGAATATGAGATTGAGATCTCATATGCTCGCGGAGGAGAATACCCAAGCCGTGTTCGCCGGCGTTGGGCTTTCTCGGACACCTCCGCCGTCGGGTGACTTAGACGCCAGGCGTCTATTCCCCGAAGCGTCGCGACGCCTCGACGGAGACGTCCCCCAGGTACGTACTACCGGGGAAAATCGTGAGTTGACGATGTCAACTACCTTGTCCCCGAGAAGTGCGCTGGACCAAGGTACTTTAGAGTCGAGCTTAGACGGAGGGAGGCAGCCTTCCCCGTCGGCTCAGGTAGGGTTAGTAATCGATTCCGCGGGAGTTGTCACAACTCCACCTTTGGAAGCCCGTTTTGAGCAATTTCGACTAACCAGAAATGTATCTGTTTGTAGGTCGGAGGGCTACGAAGGAGTCCGTGCTGGCGAAGCTCGTGGGGTACGCCCCCTCGGAATGCGCCGAAGCGCTCCGGGGTCATCGGGTGTGCCCCACGCACCACAGCGGAGGCCAGAGGCTATAGATGTGCATACCCTAAGGGAACCGGGTGATGCTGAGGCCCTAGTGGATGAACTAGGGGGTGGTGGAAGGCTCTCGGAGGGAGTTGGGAATGCTCGCATTCCCATATCTCTCCAGGGGCGGGTTCAGTGTACCTCCCAAGGGAATCACTATGCACAGCCTGAATATGCAACAAGAGCTACGAAGGCAGATTTCGTGACGGGTGTCGGCAGGGACACGGAAGTTGCCACCCGAAATCCCTGGGTGACGACGTCCTTGCCCTCCAGGCAACTAGGAGCAGAGCGGTGGGTGGCTGAAGATGGGTTCGGAGGAATCCGAAACTTTGCGGAAGCCGTCCATCCACACCTTTTTACGAGACATGGCGCCCAACGTGGGGCTGCTGAAGACAGACCGTCTTCAGGGATCTGCGGGTGTAGCCTTCCTCCTGCAAACAGACTTAGAGTTCGGGATCTCTCTCCTGAGAGACTCCCAGTGAATGAAATGGTTATGGGTGAACCGGAAACCCTTTGGCGCCCATATGGCACGTTTACCCGGTTGCCAACCGGGAATCGGCATTATAGGGAATCTGAGGATGTCCCTCGAGTTGCTCGAAACGTCGCTTCCAACCCCGGTGATGTCCACAGGAGTGGATATTACCCATCGAGGAGGCCAGTGCCCACCATCCGGATTCAGGAGAATCCCAGAAGACCAGTGACGGGGGTCGACGACGTGCTCGTGCGACTCGCGGATTTGCTGGAGGATAGACGTCGGGGAACCCTAAACGGTGTTGATGGGGGTTTAATTAACAATAAACCACATCCCAGTTTCAGTGGGCTTCCTCACGAAGATCCAATACAATTTATCCAATCCTCTGAGGATTATTTAGGGGGCTTTGATCCAACCGTCTGGGTGAGCGTTGCAGCTCAGTGGCTCAAGGGAGCAGCCCAGCAGTGGTATGCTCCATATCGAAACTCACGCCTAAACTGGCAGTTTTTCACAAACCGGCTCCAGGAACGGTTCGATAACGATCTGTTGGTCTCGAGCTTAGAAGCGGAGTTCTTTGGCACTGACCAGCTGAAGGGAGAGTCAATAACTTCCTTCATCCTGAACAAGTGGAGTCTTTCACAGAGGCTCTACCCAGAGATGGACGAAAGAAGGGTTGTGCGATTAATATTGAACCGGATCAGACCGGATATCAAAGTCCATTTGCAATTGCATAGATTTGCAACTATTGAAGAGCTGACACAAAAAGCTGTTGCTGTCGAGACGCTACTTCGTAGCACCAGCCAAAGTGTACAGTCAGGGCCGAAACTTGTTTCGAACACCAACCGTCCTCATCAGGCCGACGATGTGCCACCTAAACGTCCTCAGGGACAGCTACAGGACAACAGGGGTTCGAACCATGTTAGGTCCAATAACTTTAATAACAATGGCACTAAATTCCAGAATTATGATCAATCGAGGCGTTCTGGAGGAAACAACGCTCCTTCGAGCGGATGTTTCACTTGCGGGGGAGCTCACTGGAACAAAGATTGCCCTCAGCAAAATGACAACAAGAACGGTCCCAAACGTCAGAGTGCGGGAACAAAACCGTTAGATCAGGCCAATAAGGCACATACGGTTAATACCGTGCAGGCGAGTAAAACCTCGCGTCGTAAGACGTCACTTAAGGACGCAGACAAAATTGCAGTTTGCAAAGAAGAATCAAAAAACTCCAACAGGAGCCATCAGGGGGCTCCATCGGAGTAGGTACTCCTTCAACACCGTTTTGCGGTTCTGTGACAGTGTTGGACTGTCATAGAAATTATGCGGCATGTATTCCCAACAAGGAGGAGGAGAAGGAGTTCCAGGATGTTGAAGCTGGAGTCGTTTCAGCCGAAACGCCACCGTCATCAGGCAAACTACATTGGGCAGACCGGTCAGATTGTGAATCTGTTTGTTTCAGTGTGGTAGATGAGCGTGTGGATCGCGCCACTGGTGGTAGGCGGAAAAAAGTTCACTCGTCGGCAGACGTTAAACGTAGAGGGTTGAAAGTCATTTCAAACATGTCAAGTTCTAGTTTTGGAACGAATGTAAGGGGTTATGAATCATCTTCAGGTTCATGGAGTTGTGAGATCATCGAGGTACCCCAGGTCGTTGTTGGTGGGTCGTTCCATCCGCCACAACACAAGGTTTCGGAGTTAGTGATCGGTATACAGAAGGACCAGGAGGGGCCTGTTGTCAAAGAGAGTGCTAGGGCACTGCAAACTGGGCACAGGTCCGGTATAGGCACAAGTCGAGATGAAAAGGTGTATCCAAGGGAAGATTGCGAATCAAGGTTTCGGAACGAAAAGGTCGTCGAGAGTGACGTACTCTTTTCGGTTCCACTTCGGGGTAGTGAAGACACCGAGGGTGGTGGTCTGTCACTCACTCCCACACAGGACGCAGGTTTCGAGGTCGATGCATGCCAAGTCTCAAGGACGGTATCGAGGGGCAGAGCAGATGGGATCGCAGGTGCGAATCGCCATTCCCCGTTGGTAGATACCAGAGGCGTGGTAGGCATGTCATCTGAGAGAGTTACACGTCTTAGTCGGGGCGGAGGCGAGGTTCCTGAGGGATGCAATCGCCAAGTCCCATCGTTGGCTGCAGTTGGTGCTGCAGTACTTGATGTCAATCGCAAGTCGGAACTTCTGAGTTTCATTGAGACCGACCCGCTTAGGAAGAAGTCGGAGGTGGATCTGCTGGATCCATTGTGTCTATACCGTCGCTGTGATACTAGCTTAGCGAACAACAATGTTGAGGGACGATTGCATCAGTTGCCGCGAATCGAGGCTGAACTGATGGGTCGTCGAGTTAGGGTTTTGGTGGACAGCGGAAGTTCGCTAAATCTCCTGAAACGTAGTTTGTTGCCTGTCACCTGGAGGGTGGATAGGAAGCAAGTGACACCGTTGCAGCTTGTATGCGCCGGTCGTGGCATCACCAGTCTAGGGGAGACAATAGTCGAACTATTAATAGATGGTGTTGTTCACGAAGTTGTCGTGCAAGTGGTGGATGATCTTGTCGAGGATCTTCTGCTCGGGTGTCCCTGGCTGGCATCAAACGAGGCTATGGTCGACTTTGCACGTCGCACCATGTACGTTGGAAAGGGGCCTAGGCAAACTATTTTCTGGGCGGAGGAGGTCTATCTTCCACCAGAAAAGTTCCCTGAACCACAGGTAGCGGACGTACAGCTACCGGCGTTCTCAAGAAAGGAATTTCGGAGTCTTATCCGAGAGTTTGGAGACGTCTTTTACGAATCTCCAAGGCAACCAGTGACAAGGGCTGCTTGCCACAAAATCCGATTGAAGGAGGAGCTACCCTTCAAGCTCCGTCCGTACAAAGTTTCCGATCAGAAGAGGGCTCTTATCCAAGAGGAGGTGGATAAGATGCTCGCTGCAGGTGTAATAAGTAGGTCCCATTCTGCCTTTATTAGTCCGGTCGTTATCGTCACGAAGAAGGACGGTACGGCTCGGTTTTGTGTCGACTACAGGAAGTTGAATAGTCTGACAATACCCGAGTCGTCGGTATTGCCAGGTATTCACGAGACTATCAAAGAGCTCGGAACAGCGAGAGTGTTCACTTCTTTGGATCTGAAGTCTGGGTTTTGGCAGATACCCATGGATGAGGCTAGTAAAAAGTATACAGCTTTTGCTACGCCAGATGGAGCTTGTTATGAGTTCAACTCAATGCCGTTTGGTCTAACGAATGCACCTGGAAGTTTCCAAATCCTTATGACGGAAGTGTTGGTTGGTTATGTCGATAAATTCGTCAAAGTATATCTAGACGACATAATCGTTTACAGCGAAGATGAAAAGGAGAACCTCTACCATCTCCGCCTTGTGCTGGAGAGGTTCAGAGCACATGGCCTGTGGTGCAGTTTAAAGAAGTGCAACTTCGCTCAGCGTAGGCTGGAGTACTTGGGGCATGTGGTGACGGAAACGTCAAACGAACCAATGCCAGGTCATGTGTTAGCGGTTCAACAATTCCCGCTACCCAAGAATGTCTCTCAGCTCCGAGGATTCTTGGGCACCGTTGGTTGGCTACGGGAGTTCATCCCGAACTTAGCGGAGTTGAAGGCTCCGATAAGTGACATGCTCAAATCGAAGAAAGGTCGAGACCTTAAGTGGAACTCTCAAGCATTGGAGGCGTTTGAGAGGATCAAGGAAGTCGTGGGCCGTCCTATGGTCTTGGCCAGGCCGGACATGACTCTCCCGTTTTTCCTGCAGACCGATGCATCTGGGGTAGGCATCGCTGCAGTCCTTTATCAAGTTGATTGTCACGGCGACAGAAGGATCGTTTCACATGCTAGTGCCAAGCTCAAGGGCGCGGAACTAAACTATCATGTGAACGAGACTGAATGTTTAGCCATTGTTTGGGGTATCAAGCGATACCGTCATTATCTCGAAGACCGTCCATTCACTCTTCGAACGGACAGCAAAGCGTTGACTTGGTTATCCAAGTTCAAGGACGCAAAAGCGAAGTTAACTCGTTGGGCCTTACTTCTACAGGAGTATTCCTTCACTGTGGAGCACGTCGCAGGTCGAGACAATCAGCTAGCTGATTTCTTGTCCCGTAATCCCTCGGGGTCTCACAGTGAAGACTTGGATGCTGATGTAGAGCGTATGGGGTTGCCACCTATGAAGGTGCAATTGTCTGAACACCAAGGTGTGGTGAGCGTCGTAGAGACGCCGGCTGAAGTGGTCGTGCGGCGGCAGGCCATAGATAGGGAGACGCAAAGGTTGAGGGCGCGTATCAGAACGATACAGGAGTTAGGTCCTACGTCCAGGGACGATCTTCGTTTTATCAACAAGTTTTCAGATGTCCAAGGGGTTGTATATGTTTCTTCTGCTGGTAAACGGCTATTGTATGTGCCCGAGGCGCTCCGTGAGGACGTGTCGGCTTATTACCATGAACACCCGACCGCTGGTCATCCTGGTCAAGAGGAAACCTTACGTGCCTTGAAACGGCACTATTGGTGGCCGGCCATGGAGGACTACGTCCGGGCCTACGTGAGAGGTTGCCTAGTCTGCCAGTGCGTTAAAGCCGTACGGCATCAGGAAGCGGCACCGCAACGGCCTAGTGTGCCGAAGCGACCGTGGCAGATGCTGGCTGTTGACGTCCTGGGGCCCTATGCAGCCTCAAGGAGGGGAAACAGGTTCGTGGTAATTGCCGTCGATATGTTTTCAAAGTGGGTTGAAGCCAAGGCCACTAAGACATGCACGTCGAAAGTAATTTCTCGTTTTCTAGACGAAGAAATCTTATCTCGTTGGGGTTGTCCAGAAGTCGTCATTTCTGACAACGGCCCGCAGTTTCAGAGCAATCTTCTGCTAAAATACTACGATGCGAAGAACATTGAGGTCAAATTTTCACCTGTTTATCATCAACAGGCGAACCCTGTCGAGCGAAGGGTCCAGGAACTGAAGAAGTGCCTAAGAGCAAGGATGCTGGAAACCACTTCGGAAGGGCTTTGGGAAGAAGGTCTGGCTGCAAGTCTCTATTGCTTACGGAACCGTAAGAATAGAGCAACAGGGGAGACTCCAGCGGAGTTATTGTTAGGATATACACCTGGTCGTCCAGGAGATTGGAGGCTACCTATGTACCGAGATCCGGTACATAATAGCCCCGAAGATCGGCAAGAACGTCTTGCAAAAGCAGCCAGACGTCAGGCAGTTTATCAGAGGAATTTATTCCCTGATAAAGATCTACCGTCGCCACGGACCTACGGGGTCGGCGACCGCGTTTTAGTTAGGAATTTCGTCAAAGGAAACTTCGGAGGTACACTGTCAGGACCGCATCCGATCACGAGGGTGATGGGGCGAGACAGTTACCTCGTAGATAGGAACGGCACCGAGAGGCTGGTGCACGTAGACGATATCCGTTCTTGGGTAAGCAGGACTTTGCCGGCTGGCGTCCGCCACGACGATGGTGGCCCAGGTCCGGATCAGCCAGAGTCCAACGACGCTGACCAAGAAGTGACAGGGGAAGTCACACCTAGGCCGACGACTGGGGGCGGTCCGAAGCCACCTTCGTTAATCCGGGTACGAGCTGACGCACCCAACTCAACGAATCCACGGGAAGTAACGGTCAGTTTCGATCCAAAGGACAAAGCGGTCCGGCGGACAGTGAAAAGGTTGAGGAGGAATCCACAAGGACGGAAGCGCGACTCAGACTGCGCGGAGAAGAGAGGAGTATCCCGTAGGAGTCCGTTGCCGGTGGTGAACTCTGGCCTTTTGGAGATCAGAGATTCTGAACTCCTCGTCGCAAACTCACCAGTAGGGGGGCGTGCTACTACTGAAGTAGACGCTCTTACCCGTCAAGCGGTCGTTCCCGACCAAGGTCCAGCGTACGATTCAGATTCGGAAGTGGAAGCTGCTATCCGAGAGTTAGCACTTCCAGTAGGGGGGTCTCCATTATCATTGATGGTCGACCCGGGAGAGAATGTGAGACAGGAAGGCTCAGTAAGGACTGAGATTCCTAGTAAGAGTACAGGACGGCGAAGGAGATGCCGAGCTGTGGCGCTGGACTCCGACAGAGCTCCGATCCAGCGGCCACCGACAGACTCCGCCCGTCAGTATGTTTCGGTGACCGGGTCTGACGAAGATCCCGTACCAGCCCAGAGCTACAGCGAAGCTCCTAGAGTTAGTAAAGACTGTACTGAGAACGATTCCGACATGGAGGATGACGCTCCAGTAACTTTGGTGGTTCCAGCCTTGGTTCATCAGAGTGCGGAAGGTGACTATTAGGGAGTTAACGTAAATTTAGCTTTTGTCGGTTGTTTCGTTTGGAAATAACTTCGACCAAGTTAAACTCTTTAGTAGGGGGGTGTCGCAGGGCAGGCTCGCCGCGCTCCTACGATGATTTTTTTTGTGTATGGTCACCTTTAGTGAGCCATTTTTACACTTAATAACTCTCAATTTACACCTAGAAGCCAGTCGAATAATATTAGATTTTTGCATTATATTCAGGTCCCTAGTCTAGTCTCACCCTGTATGATGTAAAGTCCCAATCTCCACCCAGTGGAACTCCACTGTACGTAGTTTTACCGATTTACCGGAAATTCCTGACTAGTTTTCAATTTTATTAATTTGTGGCCCCAAACAGTCGAGCACCCGGTATACAGAACACTTAGAGCAAGGTTTCGACACGCTAGTCTCTTGTTGGGTGGAAAGATTCCGTGGCTCCATTTGTTTTCACAAATTATTTTATTTCAATTCGATTTCTCATCAGGTTGGCCAAATCGGAAAACGGGTATAGATTCCTCGGCGAAGGAATACGTGTATTTCTTCGGCGTTCAAGAATCACGTTGGGTTATGGTTTTTCTCGGGGCTCTCCGAATATCGGACCGCCCTAGGAATCGAGATATCTGAAATTCTGACTTTCAATATCTCCCTAGATCTGGGGAGTATTTAGTGACTTTTGTCAAATACTCCCTAGAAAACGCAGGTAACGGGACTTTAACGGTCATTTGCCCAAATCCCGCGCGTTTTCGCGAGCTAGGGTTTTGTTCAGCCAAGGGCGACGCCCACTTTGGCCCTCTAGGCCAATGGGTGTCGCGGATTCAGCAGTCAGGATTGCATAAATATGCAAGCAGCGAAGCAGCAGATAGCCACTCTTTCTTGTCGAATTGCAGTGTAATAATCAATTTTGTGTTTCCGTTAAATAACTTACGTTTGTTTGGCTTTGCCTTTTGTCTCTGCAATTCATCGTTTTGGCTAGCAGTTAGAGTCAGGTTCTCGGTAATAATAATTCAGTTCACAGTAGATTCATAACGTTTTGTTTCTATCTTAAAGGGGGTTAGACTCACTTGTACGGTTTACAGGTGTTTTATTCGCGCTACGAAAGTACGTTGATAGGTAGTTTAACTCTCGAGCAATAATCAGTGTAAAGTGATCTTTTGCAACGGACACTTAGGGATTTAACTTCATCAAAGTTATTTCCCGACTTAATACCTGTACGCGACGTTGACGAAAAATCCCCATCGTATGAAAAGGGGTCAGGCACCAAAACGAGATCTCACCTGATACAATCGGCTCGATCGTAGAGTTCCACGAAGATTGTATCGTTCGAGCTTAAATTCCTCGGCCTGTCAAGACATCATTAGCTGCGACTTTGTCGTTGGCGAGCCACATTTCCTGTGGTACCTAGGGGTTTCGCGTCCTTCCCATACCTATTTCCTGCGGCTGTTCTCGGCTTTTCCACCTGAGACAGTCTGGTTAGGCTCCGTGATCCTTTACCCAAATCTCTGTCTTGGTTTTTGTCACATCCAGTTGTAAATTTTTGAAGTAAAGATTTTTCAAGTTAATTTTTCCTTTTTGGTGCTTCACACAATTTTGAAGTTAGGAAATTTTATTTAGATAGTTTTTCTAAACCGTGAATCCTTCCTCCCTCGTCCATTTCCCGGCGAGGTCTTGTTAGGTGTTAGGTTAGTTAGCTATAGGGTGACCCTTCTCATCGTCACACTTGAGTTGGGTCGACGCGAGGTCGATTTTAGTGCACTTCTCCTTTGCCACACACTTGCACACGCAAGTAGCCCGACAATACATTACAGCCGTAATTGTTGTCCTTTAGAGCAATGACGAATATGAGATTGAGATCTCATATGCTCGCGGAGGAGAATACCCAAGCCGTGTTCGCCGGCGTTGGGCTTTCTCGGACACCTCCGCCGTCGGGTGACTTAGACGCCAGGCGTCTATTCCCCGAAGCGTCGCGACGCCTCGACGGAGACGTCCCCCAGGTACGTACTACCGGGGAAAATCGTGAGTTGACGATGTCAACTACCTTGTCCCCGAGAAGTGCGCTGGACCAAGGTACTTTAGAGTCGAGCTTAGACGGAGGGAGGCAGCCTTCCCCGTCGGCTCAGGTAGGGTTAGTAATCGATTCCGCGGGAGTTGTCACAACTCCACCTTTGGAAGCCCGTTTTGAGCAATTTCGACTAACCAGAAATGTATCTGTTTGTAGGTCGGAGGGCTACGAAGGAGTCCGTGCTGGCGAAGCTCGTGGGGTACGCCCCCTCGGAATGCGCCGAAGCGCTCCGGGGTCATCGGGTGTGCCCCACGCACCACAGCGGAGGCCAGAGGCTATAGATGTGCATACCCTAAGGGAACCGGGTGATGCTGAGGCCCTAGTGGATGAACTAGGGGGTGGTGGAAGGCTCTCGGAGGGAGTTGGGAATGCTCGCATTCCCATATCTCTCCAGGGGCGGGTTCAGTGTACCTCCCAAGGGAATCACTATGCACAGCCTGAATATGCAACAAGAGCTACGAAGGCAGATTTCGTGACGGGTGTCGGCAGGGACACGGAAGTTGCCACCCGAAATCCCTGGGTGACGACGTCCTTGCCCTCCAGGCAACTAGGAGCAGAGCGGTGGGTGGCTGAAGATGGGTTCGGAGGAATCCGAAACTTTGCGGAAGCCGTCCATCCACACCTTTTTACGAGACAATATCCTGAAACCAGGAACACTAATCCTAATGCTAACAATAATACATTAATCAAATACATGGAACAATATTTGTATGAACAATATTCGACAGAGGATTTTATTATACTTAGTTAATCTGTGAAATTAATATTTATTGAGGTACTCAGTTGATTATCTCCACTACTTCTATTATCTGCAAAAATTAAATAAGAGTAAATTTCTCTCAAGTGATTTACATGTTTTTTTATTCAGCGCATTATCCGCTTGTGCAATGTGAATTATTTCTTAAAAGAGCCTTTTGGCTGTGTTGTTTTCAGTAGATAATATTTTTACAGAATTATAATCCATACAATGTCCTTCCTTAGCGACATTTTCACTCAGTGCACATCTTTCCGGGTGTAGTCTACTGTCGCTCTTGTGTGAAGCGATGCGTTCCTTAAGTGGTCTGGACGTTGGTCCAATGTATTGTTTTTCACAACTTTGACACTGTATACAATATACTACATACGAACAGCCCTGGGATTGCGAACTTTCGATTCCATCACGAACGAACGAAAGATCAACGATTCGAACTTCAGACGACAAGAAGTAATCGTCGGGTGCTCTCGGTACTTGATGAAAATGGAGGTAACATCATCGTAGATCGTAGAAAATAAGAAGAAATGAAAAAATGAAGTAGCATCAACGTCTGTAATTGAATTTAAAATCCAGAATAAGTTTTTGGCATAGCAAACGGGAAGATGAAAATTATAAGTGAATTAAAAAAATGTGGACCAACCGGGATTCGAACTCGAGACCTCTTGGTTTGATTGGAAATTTCCTGTAAATACCTACATAAATGACATTTTTGGACGATTCGACTATAATAATTGATTCCCAATAAAATCGTCGGGTGATTTCGGTACTCGATCACTCAACACAATAAAATCAACATGGAACGGTAAGATGATGAATTAAACCGCATTAAACATAAAATTCTGAATTGATAATTGACATAATCTCGATATTCTCAATTTTCAATTATTAGTTGAAGGAGTCCAGAGTATTGATTGAAAATTTTATTCTGATGTGAAGGAAATTCATTTCTTGAATGTTTGTTTTTGCGCTTAATTCTACCTTGTGCAGGTTTATACCTAAGGTTTCCTTGAATCTAAAAAAATAAAAATATATATATATATATATATATATATATATATATATATATATATATATAATAACAAAGTATTCTCGACCGAACTCTATTAATTAAGTAGGAATTCTCGGGTAGCGGTCTGTTGAACAATGAAACTCATTCGATTTAAATCTTCAATATTTCGTCAACCTTTATTGACTTCTTCAGGAAGAGCTACAATTAAAAAGGAATATGAGTTGTTGAAGGACTACATAAAAATAACATGATAACTTACAAAATTCACAGAGTTAGTTCTAACCTATGGAACATTTGGGAGGACAATTGTTATTCTCCGCTGCAGACTAATCGCTTAATTTACCTGACTGGAGTGTTGCTATGGTTTGAATAAGGATTCGTTTAAATACAATGGTGTTAATTAGTGTAGGTATTCCATTGGCACCAACTGTCAAACTACACACAACGTTGAATGGAATTTAAAATATTACAATATATACTACTAAGTTGTCCTGTATCGGTTTTGTAGTTAACTGTGTTAGGATTTTTGTTGATATGGACCATCTCAAGGAATAACCTGTTTTTTTGATTGCTGACTTTGTCTAGAATTTTTGGATTTGAATAATCAAACCGGTGGCCTGTTTTCTGGGTGTGGTCGACTGCTGCACAGGAGTTTTTTCCCAATTGGGCATCACTCTTGTGCAAAGCTAGCCGTTGTTTTAACCACTGTGAGGTCTGTCCGACATAACTACCTTCACAACCTTGGCATGGTAGTTCATAAATTACATTGCTAAGGAGTGGAGTTGGTGTTTTGTCTTTGATTTTGGAGTCCAAAATATATATATATTAATATATATTAATTCTTGAAATAGAAAACAACATTTTCAAAAGGACATTTTTAGAAATGTTACAAATTAATGAAGAGAGTAACAGCTTAAACAAGAAAACTGATTTGAATAATTTAAGTAAAATTTTCACCTATATTTTAAAACTGAACAGAGATAAATCGAAAAATTATAGTAATGCTAATACACCTAGTAGAGTCACTTGATTGTATGATATCAATTCAAATACATTGACATTTATTTTCAAATTCAAATACTGTCAGTCCGCATTTTAATTTTAATACAATATTTTTTACTTTACTGATGCTAATTTAAATTTTTACTCAAGTTATGTATGTTAGTAGATTCGATAAATTTCTCCATTTTTAATTTTGTCCTGTTATAGTTGTCCTGAGGAAAATAAACTTTTCCGAAAGCTTGACAAGATAACAAAGAGTTTTCTTTAAGACCAACATAAGACTGCAACCTCAAGATTTTTCCAATTCTACAAGTATTGTCAGTCACGATTTACCCAACTTTCATATCTATATACATGTATATATATGAAGTAATTGTGAGGGTGCAGCTATTGGGAGGGTCTTAAATGAAAACTCTTTTTACTTCTGAGAAAGCTTTCGGAATAGCTTTATTCCTTCTCTAAAAATGGAATTAACAATTATTTTCAAAATAAGTGAGGACATAAATGAGTACTTACAGTACATGAGATCGTGAAATAAATTGCAAAACAGAACTTGGGAAAAAATATATATATACATAAAACTGATGGACGTACCAAAAATAAAATTAATGTTTGTCATAATGATATTATTGAATTGATTTTATACAAAGGGTTGAAATAATATAAATCAATGTGAGTAAAAGGTTGATTCAAGATGGAGTTGAAATATTTAATGGATGGAATTTTCATTTTCAATACCAAGAATATTAGAATAAATTACATTTAAATTTTGTGTATCAGTTTTCTTATTCATAGATAGTGTCTCATTTTTAATATATACCATTTCCAGGAAACATCTTTTGAATTTATTTTTTTCGGATATCACTTTTAGGGGGGGTTATTCTTGCTTTCAAATTTTTTTCAAAATTCTTGCTTTCAAATTTCAGTATTCCTCGCGGATGACGATGACGAACATCGAGACCTCGCGTGTATACAACCGTGATAACCTTGACTGCACTGATGAGGTACGATATTCCGAAACCGGTCTGTAGTTGGCTCTCCGTTTGAATCAGGCGAAGTCCTGCTGTTTGTTTCAGAGAGCTCTTGCAAAGTTGTTCCTTCAAAGTAAGGATCTTTGCACGTATGTCTGACAGATATAATTCAATATCTGTTGAGGTATCAGCCAGAGAAGTAGTTGTTTTCTGTTGGACATATGCCATACATACTATACAAAGTTATAGTCACTTCTTAAAGGATTGTTATCGACTGTTTTACAGTCACTGGAATATATATATATATATATATATATATATATCAGAATAGTAACTTGTGACATCTACAGTCATATATATATATACAAGGTAAACATATGTATATAAACATATACATATATATATATATATATATATATATATATATATATATATATATATATATATATATATATATATATATATATGAATAGTAACTTGTGACATCTACAGTCATATATATATATATACAAGGTAAACATGGCTGGTGATGAAAATTTTGAGAAAAAATTATAGTAAATATTACTACTGAATACATTTCCTCTAGGTGTTTTCATTTATTTAAATTAAGTTTTACCAAATCGTTGAATAGGTAGAAGCGGGACGATTGAGTAGCCATCCAGATCGCCGGATTTGAATCCTATTGATTGATTACTTCTTGTGGGGATGCTTGAAAATAAAGTATACGTGACTCGACCAGATGAATAGGATGTTTTAAAGCTTGCCACAATTGTTGCATAATCAATTTGGCAACCATCAACACAGGCCCCAACAAACCCAACGGATCATAGATTTGGGCTATTAAAGATAATATAGACCTTTTTGTTATGGGTCCTGTAGTAGTGTTAATAGCATATTGTATATAATCGTCTGCGGAGTTCCATAAAATACCCAAAGTTTTATTATGACCATCTCCTAGATTTAAAATATTTGATTCTAGATTGGAATGTACTTTGAGAGACTTTTGAATAGTTAAATTGTTAGTGCGCCACTTTCGAAATTCGAAACCTGCACTATATAAGATTGTATGAACTTTTTCCTGAATTTTTAATAGTTCCTCAATTGAATCTGATCCTGTCAATAGATCATCCATATAAAAATATTTCTTGATCACTCTACTTATAGAAGGAAAGGCGATTTCAGTTTCATCGACCAGTTGTCGAAGACATCTTGTTGCCAAATATAGTGCAGACGCTGAACCATAAGTAACAGTCTCAAGTTCAAAACATTTAAGCTCTTCAGAAGGCTTGTTTCTCCAAAATATTCTTTGTAACGGCCGTTGCGATGGCGTTATTAGGATTTGCCTGTACATTTTAGAAACATCAGAACTGATTACAAACTTCTATTTTCTGAATCGTAAAATTATTGGTATTAAATCATTTTGCACCGTTGGCCCTGTATACTGCACATCATTCAGTGATAATCCGCTATCTGTTTGCATGGAAGCGTCGAATACAACACGAACCTTCGTTGTTAAGCTAGCTTCCCTTATCACTGAGTGGTGTGGTAAATAATAAGTAATTTCCGTTTGAATGTCTAGTTTTGAATTATTTTCGTTTATTTCATTCATGTGTCCTAAATTTCTGTACTCGTCCATAAATTGAGAATATTTGGATTTCAATTCTGGGTCTCTACTAAGTCTTTTCTCCATGTTATAAAATCTCTTTAATGTTAAATATTGACTCTCCTAACAAGTTCAGAGTATAAGTTTCCCGAAAAGGCATACTGACAATAAATCTACCACTAGTATCTTTGGTATGAGTTTTCATGAAATGGTCCTCACAAAATCGTTCTTCCCTAGATAATATAGCTTTAGTATGGTTGAACTATTCAATTTGCCAAAATTTAGTTAATTGAGCATCAATTTCTGAGTCTTTAGACTCCAAATATAAATTTTTTGCTGCTATACTACAATAACTATATTTGACTTTAGAATTCTAAATCATACCATCAGCAATAACCCATCCCAACTGAGTCTTTTGCAAAATAGGTAAGTTTCTCCTCAATTTGACCTACACAAAATAGATTCCAAAAATGCTGAGCCCCAATTATTACATCAACTTGCCCTTTACAATTGAAATTTGGATCTGCGAGTTTAATATTTTCAGGAATTGGAACTTGCGAAATTTCAAAGGACTCGGAGGGTATTTGACCTGTTATTTTAGGAATAATCAAACATGAAATATTATCCATGTACTATTAATATAAAACTAACGTTTCAGTGCCTTTCACAATAGAGGTTTACAAAACCACGATAATTGTTTCTCTGTACAACAGCTTCTTCAAGTGGAGAAGATATAATAAATTACATATTAACTGCACCTTAAATACTTCTCGTAAATTAATTAGGGTTCGATTGTGTACCTACTTCCTAATGAATTCACAATAAATACCATTACAATATTATGCATTACCTCTAACCTTTCCAGGAAAACAAATTAAGGAGGGGTGAATTATTTAATTCAAGTTGGTCATTAAGAAGCTTCTCAGAATTCTTCCATTTATTAATCTCCATACTTTCGAGAAGATTCAGTTCCAAGCCTTTGCTTTTAACATGGACTATTTCAAAATCGTGATCAAAAGTATGGTTTTCGGTTAATAAATGGTTAGCATAAGTAGAATTTGTTTTCTTGTTTACAAAGCTGTTTCTATGCTCGGTTAGGCGTTTTTTGAAGGTTCTACCTGTTTAACCAAGATAAAACTTACGACAACTACCACAGTTTAATTTATAGACTCCACACTTATCTTGTTTTTCCACCTTATCTTTGTTGTTTTTAATATGTCTGCCCAAAGTATGGTCTGTCTTAAAAGCAATATTTAAACCTTGCTTTTTCAATAAATTACCAATTCTAATGCTAGGTTCACCGATATACGTGATAGTACTGAACTTTTGGTGGTCCCTTATAAAAGGATAAACTTCTTGAATAGCTTTCTTATATTGCTTCTTAGACAGAAGGTTATCTATCAACGACGAATTATAATCATTGTTAAGTGCGATTTGTTTAATAATATCCAGTTCCTTATGAAAGTTTGAGGTACTGAGTGGACTGCTAACTAATCTGTGAATCATACTATTGTAAGCTGCCATTTTGTGTTGATATGGGTGTAATGAGCTATTATGAATTGTTATGTCTGTATGGGATGGTTTGTGGAAAATCGAAAATTCATGTTTATTATTTACTTTGGATATTGTTAGATCCAGAAAATTAATCGAATTGTCTATTTCGGATTCTATAGTGAAGTTAATAGAAGGGTGAAGGGAATTAATAAATTCCAAGAATTGATTTAATTGCCTCATTGTTCCCGTGAAACCTACCAAGATATCATCAACATACCTATACCAATATATAAAGTTTTTGAAAAATTTATTATTTTTATTTGAGTTTCTATATTGTCCATGAAAATTTCAGCCAATAAAGGACTTAAGGGGTTACCCATAATCAAACCTTCATTAGATGAATAAAATTTATGGTTAAACTGAAAATAATTTTGGCTTAAAGAAACACTAAGTAAATCCAATATGTCTTGTTTAATGACAGGGTTAATATGATATTTATCTAATTATCTTTCAACCAATACTATCGTTTCCTTGGGAGGGATACTAGGAAATAAATTTTGTACGTCAAAAGAAATTAGTTTGGCATTATTCGGTAATATAATATCTTTAATTTTATCAATGAGTTCGTACGAAAGATTATTAGATAAAAATCATATTAACCCTGTCATTAAACAAGAGATATTGGATTTACTTAGTGTTTCTTTAAGCCAAAATTATTTTCAGTTCAACCATAAATTTTATTCATCTAATGAAGGTTTGATAGATAGATAACCTTCTGTCTAAGAAGCAATATAAGAAAGCTATTCAAGAAGTTTATCCGTTTATAAGGGACCACCAAAAGTTCAGTACTATCACGTATATCGGTGAACCTAGCATTAGAATTGTAATTTCTAGAAAAAGCAAGGTTTAAATATTGCTTTTAAGACAGACACTACTTTGGGCAGACATATTGAAAACAACAAAGATAAGGTAGAAAAACAAGATAAGTGTGGAGTCTATAAATTAAACTGTGGTAGTTGTCCTAAGTTTTATCTTGGTCAAACAGGTAGAACCTTCAAAAAACGCCTAACTGAGCACAGAAACAGCTTTGTAAACAGGAAAACAAATTCTACTTATGCTAACCATTTATTAACCGAAAACCATACTTTTGATCACGATTTTGAAATAGTCCATGTTCAAAGCAAAGGCTTGAAACTGAATCTTCTCGAAAGTATGGAGATTAATAAATGGAAGAATTCTGAGAAGCTTCTTAATGACCAACTTGAATTAAATAATTCACCCCTCCTTAATTTGTTTTCCTGGAAAGGTTAGAGGTAATGCACAATATCGTAATGATATTGTGAATTCATTAGGCAGTAGGTACACAATCGAACCCTAATTAATTTACGAGAAGTATTTAAGTTGCATTTAATATGTAATTTATTATATCTTCTCCACTTGAAGAAGCTGTTGTACAGCGAAACCATTGCCGTGGTTTTGTAAACTTCTTTTGTGAAAGTCACTGAAACGTTAGTTTTATATTAATAGTAACATGGATTTTCATCAAGTATCGGCTATATCAATTCAAAATCATCCATGTAGTTTCCAAATTTTGCTCTCAAGCTAACAGTTGTAGTATACTTGATTGTGCAAAGTAATTGTCAAACTCCTTCAACTGAAAAATCAACTGGTTTTGTTGGTAAATTCAATTTCTTGCAGAGTTCTTTAGTTATGAAGTTACTTTGACTTCCACTATCTAAGAAAACTCTCGCCTCGTGAAATTGATCATTGTTATCCTTTACTGATACTATAGCCGTTAATAAAATACCTTGTTGAGAACTCTTGCTCAAATTGCATGCCGTAGTTTGCACTACTGCTTCATTGCTTTCTTTATTGTTATTTTCTTCTTATCAACCCTTGAGTTGTGATTGTCAGAAACCTGTTCTAAATGTACAAGTGAATTATGTTTTCTATTGCATTTTCTGCAGTCGGAAAGCCTACAAAATTGATTAGTATGCCCTGGTCTTAGACAGTTCAGGGATAGGTGATTCTTTTTTGCCTCTTGGATTCTATTTTCTACAGGCAACTTCAAATAATGTTCACAACTATATATTGCCTGATTATTTTTGCAAAAGAAACACTTCATATTATTTCCTTATGTATTCCCATGAACTTGAACCCTCTGTTTATTTTTATGATTACTTGTATTATTAGTTTGTTTTTCTATATCATTTTTATTAAATTGCAATTCACACTTATGTTTCAAGAAAGACTTCATTTCAACTTATATTCCTCTCAATCACGTCTCGTGACGGAGTCTAGCTTCATTGTAATAATATGAATTGAAAGAACATCCCAATGATCGGTAGGAAGACCCAAAGAACTCAACGCTCGAATGGGCTTAGTTATATTGTCTGATAAACGTCTTAAATTGGTATATGATTCTTTAGGTATACTTTCTAGTTCAAATATATGCCGCAGTGGTCATGATGGTAGAGCGCTAGTCTATCAATCAGAGGGACGTGGGTTCGATTCCCAGCATGGTCACTGGTCTCGTGCTAGGAATCGCACGTTAAAAGGTAAGACCTCGTTTATCCTTAGCTCGCACAAGTTTCGACTTCTGAGGGCTGTCGTTCGTAGAGGAATGACAGATGGTTAACGGAAAAAACAATTTTAAAAAACATTTTTTTTACAACAATATGAGTAAAAACTATCAATTGTTTGTTTTCATATCTTGTCAACAACAAATCCCAAGCCATATATCATAATAACTGTCTGAAACTTCTATATTTTGTATAGCATGAGAAGCTTCTTTACTTAAAGAAGAATGCAAATAGTAAAACTTTTCTGCCTTACAAATAGCTTCGTTATTGTGTACCATGGCCTTGAATGCATCTCGAAACTCGATCCATTGATCATATTCACCTGAGAAAACAGGAAGTTTTATCACTGGTAGTTTAATATTGGATGCCTTCTGTACAGCACCTGACGATATTGTGGAGGCAACTGAACTTTCATTTTGTAATTCATATTTTGTGATAACACCCTGTATACGACCAAGCAAATCATAGTATTGAGTTTCAAATGCAATAATTTCTTCATCTGAACTCTCTGGATCTAATTATTCGATTTCCAGTTGAACTTCTTTGAAATTGTTTAATAATGGCAAGAAATTTGACAGTCTATTTTTCAAATCCAAAATTATTGCATCTGATAACTTGGTTAGATCAAGACCATTCATGTGGTTAGACAATCTCGTTAATCGTGACTTCAAAGTACGTCTTTTTACTTTCAACCTACTAATATCCTCTATTATTTAACTGAATCGATTGAATTTATTCCGATAATTATTCAAATATCAGAAGGAATATTAATAAAGGTAAGTATCAATAGGTGGAATAGGGATAGGTATAAATACCTTTAGAAATTGTTATGGGAATCTCACTCCTAAAGTATGGACTTTACCGTTTCGGACGTTCCACTATATCCGGCTCGAAGGACCAATGTTTCTTCCTCAACAACTTGACTGTTGATTTATCGTGTAGACTGTATTATTACTTTTTATTGTAAATAGAATACTAGCTTCTAGTTTAAATGAATTATATTTAACTGAATGTAACAATAATTGTACGTATTTTTTGTCTTGTTTTTTCAATTAACTTCAATGTTCTGTCATTCCACTCGCTAGGCAGCTTGGAAACACGGCTTTGCAAAATCGCACAGAAGTCAGTAGATATTACTGTTCAACCTAGCTGTGTTTGCTATGGAAAACTTAAATGGGGGTCTTCATAAAAAGGCAGATATTTTGCAATTTCTTTCCACTCTATCGAATTAATATATATGTTTCTGATGTAAACTCACCCGGATTCAATAAATCCTCAATTTTATCTGGAATTGACGCAGATCTTCCTGGCCGAACAATATTGATTGAATAAAGGTTTTTGTCAGTTTTTCTTAGAGTCGACTCATCGGACGGAACAACCAAACCAGTAGCTAAAAAAATCAATGAAATTAACATATTAATTATGAACAGTAAACAACTGATTTTCTGAATGTATCAGATTGACTAGAGCTAACAGACCCATTATATCCATTTGGATTTCAGTGCGTTTTTTTAATGTCGTTCTCATTTGATTTCCGTTTGCGGTTTTTTATATCGATTAGACAGTCGATAGAACTGAGAAATCTTCATTATATTTCAGTGGATAGATTAAATAAAAATTTCTTTACTACGGTGTAAAATTGAATCGTTTCAAAATTATTCGCTTGATCAAAGCTCGTCTCTAAAAACCAATTTCATTCTGTTTCACTTCAATGCAAGTTGCAACTTTCCCCTTATTTTTATTATTAACTATCTCTTATGATGATAAAGGAAAGCCTACAGCAAACTCGTCCAGCGATTCATTATATAAGAAATGAAGGAATCACCAGACAATAAATGAGCTTTTTTATCCACATAACTTAAATGACATTCACCGTTCAGATTTGTACCGCGCTAAATGATCAGTGTTATATCAGAATCCTGAATGAGCCCTTTGTCCCCGAATTACGACACACCCAGTAAACATTGCATCAGCTTCTAATCACAGTAAATTCCTATAACTTGTATTTTACATAAATAGTTCAATATTTCCGTATTTTAACTTTGTAAATGAAGTCCTTTTTCTAAAACAAAAACTATTGAAAACTGATTTAACAAATTGGCGCAGACAGTAGGCTTTTCATAACGCTGTGATCAATTGAAGAAACAGCGGTAGTCTTCAGACTTCTAACGAGTCCAAGAACCCAGTGGACAAGACGTTCTCTTGGACAACTAGAAACCCACGTAAATCGTCAACGTTGCTGACCTTGTCGTGAAGAAATCACCTTTTGGGGCCCGCATAAGTCGTTGAACGTTGCTCATCCTGTCGGAGCTAGAGCTTTATGAAGTAGAATTTCATCTTGCCACAACCCCCGGAGACGAACAAGAAACGCAACCAAGAAGCAAACAAAGAAGAAACAAGCCCTTAGAAGAAATATGAGAGAAGCAAGAAGAAAGAAGACAACGTCCAGAGCCCAAGAAGCTCAAACCACACAACATAGAAGTAGGAAACATATCGTAAGTACCACATTGAATTATTATTTATCTTATCATTTTATCGTACTCTTTTTGAAATTTCTGAAATTTGATTGCTTTCCAGAACAAAATTTTGAACAACCCTATGATGAACAGCTAACTTATGAACAAATATCAAATGAAAACTTTGACTACGAAATAGAACAAATGCAGTCGGATATCCTATAGATATGAATACGAATATCAACCAAAGTTACCCATTAACCAATTCCAAACCAGAGTTTCAACAAACCCTGTATGCAGACAATCTAATTTTAGAACCACGATGTTCAACCGAAACGAAAGTGAATTGTGCAGCAACGCGAAAGCTAATCAGAACTTGCGAATTCGAGCCAGCGAAATCAATGAACGATTTCAAGACAGATCAACAATTCATATAAAACTTGATACAAGCGATTTATATAATTTAATCAGTCCAGCTAATTTTAGAATAATAATTGACACAGGCGCAGGTATTTCAATTTTTGAAAGGAAAAGAGCAGAAAATTATAAGATTTGTCGAAAATATACCAGTTACAGGAGTTACAGATGGAAAAGTGATGGTAAAAGAATCAGTTCCAATACCATTTGGAACTAAAAGAAAACTCAGTTTGGCATAAAGTTTATGTACACGACTTATTGAATTCGATGGAATTTTAGGTAGATATCGACTTTTTGAAATGATTAGGAGTAGTAGATATTGGTAACAAAGCTTTGGTATCAAATTACCAAACTTTCCCATTATATTCAGCAAGTAAAACACTTACTGGAACCTCAATGAAATTAAATAACGAACAGAATTCTGAACAAAACGTTCAAGAAAATGTTCAGGAAAACTTCCAAGAAAACATTCAGGAAAACTCTCAAAAGAATTTTTATGAATATAATTTCTAAAAATTAAATAAATATTGAACCCAGAGTCAAAAAAGATTTCAAATCAAAATTAAGAAACACAGAAGCCATACTGTTAGCTACTGAGAAGGAAAAAGTAAGACTTCCAAATGCCCTAGTCAAAATTATTGAAAAATTAGAATTTTTCGTAACAGGTGCAAATATAAATGGTATTGAAAAATTCAACGAAAATGAAATAGAAACTGACACTGAAATTTTACAATAAAACACATATTTGATCTAAAACTAGTTTTCATACGTTTAAGAAGCTCAAATTTGAAATTACAACCGGACAAATATGCATTTTTAAGACAAGAAGTCACCTATCTAGGACATGTCATTACTAAAGACGGAGTAAAACCAAACCCCGCGAAAGTTGAGTGTATAATTAATTTCCCAGGTCCAGTTAACCCAAGAGAAATTAAACAATTTCTAGGAACTAGCAGGTTATTATAAAAAATGTATTCAAAATTCAAAAATTTCTAAACCTATGACGAGGTTATTACAGAAAGATGTACTACTTCATTTTGAGGAGGAATGTAAAAAACCTTTCCAAGAATTGAAATAAGTATTAACATCAACCCCTATTTCAATTTACCCAAATTTCAATGAACCTTTCATTTTGACAACAGATGCAAGCTCTTTTGCAGTTGGATCCGTGTTATCAGAGGATCAATAGGAAAAGACCTACCTATTGCTTATGCATCCAGAACGTTATGCCCCGCAGAAACGAAATTTTCATCTATAGAGCGAGAACTACTTGCCATGGTATGGTCAGCAAAACATTTTAGACCCCATCTTTATGGTAGAAAATTCAAATTGATAGTAGACCATAGGCCTGTAGTATATTGATAAATAGAAATATGTATCATAACATATTGAATATTATATTTTACATTTAAGTAGGCTAAGGATGATATTATTTGTTACATAGTCAGTTTTGTCCTAGTTTTCAGTTAGAATAGATCACGACAACGAAATTAAAACTTGTGTTGTACAGAAGTCAATTTGTTACAATAAACATAGAAATAAATAATGTCCTGCGTATTAATAGAAGTAAAATAGGATACCATAGGACCATCCTATTACATGGCGATCCTGCCAGCCGATACTAGAGCTGAGAATCATTAGAATGAAAAATGCTATGAATAACGACGAATAACTGAAAATGGGTAGTGAAAATTCCAAGGAAGAAGTGATTATTACGCAATCAGGAATCAGTGGTGGAACTACTGCTGGAACAAATCGTGAAAATAAGTACTTTCTCCTTGAAGTTGTTGCAGTTGTTATGGGCATCTTGGTGTTGCTAGGAATTGGATTATGTTTGTGGCAAAAATCACGAAAGGCGTTGGAAAAGAAGATAAGAAGAGACATTTCTAGAAGCAAAGAACTAGTCATCGAATAAGAGAGAGTGTTGGTGTATAGACTGTAGGTGATAAATGGTGAAGAAAATATAAGAAAAATGATGCATCAATGTTTGTTGGATACCAGGAAGAGTCAGCAGCTCAAATAAATGATCAGATAAGTCTAGATTAAGTTAAAATAGCAGTATTATTGTTAGGAACCTACAAATGATTGAGTTTGAAGAACTTTTGAATTTTGAGAAAGTCAACAAAAAACTTGTGGAATTGAACGAAATTGAAGATACTTATAATAAACTAGGGAATAAAAATGAAGATGAAGTAAAATTAATCAAAACTTGTGCTAGGGAGATAAATAACAATATTAGTGAGGATCGTGAAACATTATTGAATAGATTACAGAAAATAAAACAAACATCTAAACTAGTCAATATGTCTGAAGAATTTGATTTACGAACAGCTTCATCCCTGTTGCCTCTTATGAATGGTTCTGAAAATACAACTAAACAATTAATTGACGTAATCGAATTATATAGTGAACTTTTTGATGAAGATGGTAAAAAACTATTGATAACTTATGTTTTAAAAACCAAGTTAACACAAAATGCTTAACTGAGATTAGATAAAACCTATGCCACCGTGGACAATGTGATAAGAGATATTAAATTGCATTTACTCTCTACTAGATCTACCGCTGCTCTGTCAGTTGAGTTGCACAATAGCAAACAGGATGGAGAATCTATTGATGAGTTTGGTAGAACTATAGAAGAGATGATGGTTAATTTAACAATATCTCAAGCAAACGGAGACGAGGAGGAGTTAATGAGAAGATTTCGATTAATGCTTTTGCAAATGGGTTGAAGAGCCACGAATAACGAACATTAATCAAAGCTATAAATTATGATAAATTACGAGATATAATGGTAGGAACTACGGATGAAGAAAAATCGAAAGTGTCTGGTAGCAATTCACGAATATTTCATATGCGTGGTTAACATATTTCATGATACGGTTATTTTAAAAACAATAACAATAACACAATGAATCGTAATTATAAATATAGTTATCAGAGACAAAACTTTCGACAAAGTCCCAGAGGGAATTTTGATAGTCAGCGAAATAATTATGATGGCAATCGGTCACGAGACCGAAGAAATATGAGAGTTCGAGGTATTTTTAACAACAATAATAACAGAAATCGTACTCACACAGCTTATTTTGCGAAAGAAGCAAATTCTAATAATGTCGATGGAAATGAAATAAACCAATCATCATTTGTAAACGAGCGGTTTTTTCATGCCCCCCAATAATAATAATATAATAGATAATGTGATTTTGAGTATTAATGGAATGAATTTTGTATGTATGCAGTATGTAGGTAATAATTTGAAATTCTTAATTGATACGGGTGCTACTATTAGTGTAATGTTCTCAAAGTTTGTAAATAAGTTCGAAAACATTGACAGTTCAAAGAAAGTAATAATAAATGGAATAGCTGGTTCCACGTACTCATTGGGATTGGTGAATATTTAATTGAAAACAGATGGCATGAACGTTTCACATTCATTTTTGGTTATGAATGAGTTTACAAATGATGTAGATGGATTATTTGGTGCTGATTTTCTAACCAAATATTCAGCTAACATAAATTTTGAGATTTTTTTTTCTTTGTGATCAATGACAGTAAAATAACCATTCCGTTACAATCGAAATATGACTGTTATACTGTCAGTCCTCCGAGGTGTGAAATTGTTAAGTATTGTTGGGTGAAAAGAAATGATGATTGTGTTGTTTTGGGTGAACAGTTGACTGAGGGTGTATTGACAGCAAGTGTTATCGCTAGACCAGATAACAATATGATTCCCGTACACTCAATGTGCAAGATGAGGAGATAAAACTTCGGAATTCTAGGCCAAAGAGTGAAAAGCTTTCGGATTTCGAGTATTGTAAATTTGGAAATGATGAAATGTCTGTTGCACGAGTGGATAGAGTGTTAAATCTTACTGATACAGAGTCATTAAATAAGGAAGAGAAAGTGTCTATAGAGAAAATATATGCTAGATATGCTGATGTTTTTCATCTAGAAAATGACCACCTCACGGTTACTAATGTTTGTACATGGGAAATACAGTTACAGCCAAATACAAAACCTGTATATGTGAAGCTTTATAGGATATCGCATGCTCAAAAGGCAAATATACATGAACAAGTTGGAAAAATGCTTCACGATGGAATTACAGAGGAGGCCAAATCAGAATGGTCCTCTCCATTGTTGATAGTGCCAAAAAAGCCAGATAAAGAAGGCAATAAAAAATGGAGGGTTGTTGATTACAGGCTTCTTAATCAGAGAATAGAAGATGATAAATTTCCATTGCCCTCTATAACAAAAATATAAGATTCGTTGACAGGTGCTGTTTATTTTTCCCACTTAGATCTATCGCAAGGATACTACCAAGAAGAGTTGCACCCTAGTAGCAGACCATATACAGCGTTTACTACTGATCGCGGCCAATATCAAATGAAAAGGCTTCCAATGGGTCTCCAAAGTAAGTCCGAGTGTGTTTTCTAGAGTGATGACAATAGCTATGTCAGGTCTGAATTATGAAATCATGTTTCATATATTCAGACGAATTGATTTGTTTTGGTAGTAACTTAGCGAATAGTATATGTGCTATGAGAGTTCAAGATCAAAATCGCATGTATTCTCTTATGGTGGTCCATTCTGGCAATATTTGTTCTTTTTGGAGTTGGGGAAACGATCAGAGCGTCGCTGCTTTGCTTTCATTGTGTGATATAGTAGAACAATCGAAATCTGTCAGTTGTCATTGGTAATATCGTTGAAGAAAAAAATATTAGACAACTTCTCCAGTCGAGCGCGCTTTGCGAATAAAAATTGTAGATGGAATATTCGAAGTACGAAAGTGTGATGATAATAATAATGATTGAAAAATAAGAAAAAACATGACGGCGCCTCACACTCGATATCTGTCAGGTGTCATTGATAATATCGTTGAAGAAAAAATACAAGACAACTTTGCCAGTCGAACGCGCTTGGAATATGAGAACAATGATAACTGTTGATGGAATATTCGAAATATGAAAGTGTGATGATAATAATGATGATTGAGAAATGAGGGAAAAACATGACGGCTCCTCAAACTCGATATCTGTCAGCAGTCATTAGTATTGGTTGAAGAAAAAATATAAGACAAAAAACATGGGTGGAAAATACAACGTTTAAGAAAAAAATACTGTGGTTGTCGACATATTATACCAACACATATAATTTGAAAGGAAAAAATGTTGCTAGGCAAATTTCGGGTGGAAAATGGGCTACAGAAAATTTTCAACATTACTATTTTTTTTTCAATGAGGAACGTATACAAGGTGTTTCAAAATAAATATTTCGAGATAAAAAATGCCGGTTTAACGGAGGTCTATTCAATGTGCGCTAGCAATGTGTACAGGGTATGCAACATTTGAGAAAACAAAATTTACGGTTCTACGTATATAGGGTGTCATAAAACACATAAATTATTAGAAAAAACATAGCGGCATCTCACACGGGACATCTGTCAGCTGTAATTTGAAATCGCTCTCGTTTTATTTTATATTTATGATTGAAAAAACGAGTTATATTAACATGGTAGCGATGCAATAGCGTATACAGAGTTTATTAAAGAATGTCAAAAAAATCATACTGCCGTTATCGAGACGGGAGACTCATTAAATTTGTAAAGAAATCTAACGTGTACTACGTGGGAAAAGTGACATCAAAATATGGTTTTTCTGAATTTGAAATATCCTATTTAAGAAAGAAATCCCTCGAATCCCCTCGAACCTAATAATACAAACAAATGTACCTGGGAACAATAATCAACTTACGTTATCGGGAAACGTACCTGTGGACAAAATTACTTCATCCGTTAATGAGAAATCAGGTATATATAATCTGAGACCAAGAGTACCACTTCAGTGATAGTGGAATACTTACACTCGTAATTTTCTGAAGAATCCTACCGCACCTCAAAATCCAAGAAAAATGGATACACGATCGAAAACCCAAAAGCCACACAGAACATTGAGCGAGGGTCGTGAAAGCCTTGATCATTATATCAAATCCACATTTTGTTTTCATTTATCCATTATGTCGAAGACACGGCGAGTGTCGATATTGCGGATGTTATGGCCAAATTACCAAAACCTCATATATCATTAAGATCATAAGTCGGAAGTTTTAATTGAAAATTCCGAGTTGTAAGTAGATCATCTATGCGGATTCTGGGACCGCATGCGCAGTACGGTCAAGCATGCCAAACGCTAGGGAGTCGGCCGTCGCTTCTTCGCGTTCATCGTGTGACGTAGTCGAGACAGATCCCTTGGATTGATAACATTTTGCTAATAGAGCGCGGCACACACATATTTTGAATTAATTGGATTGAATTTAAAAAGAAAAAAGATTTTTCAGCAGCAGAGGTTTTAACCATCGTCCTTTTGCTTGGTAGCGAGTGACGCTAGCCTTGCCTCCACGGAGACTTCGTACAAGTTGATATACAAATGTGGGGTATATATTTCTCCAGCTACCAGACAGAGCACGCTGTTTGAATATTTAAAAAAAAATAATGATTGTGAGTCTGATAATAATAATGATGTTTGGAATAAATGTGAAAAATTGCGAGGTAACGAGGGTGTAACGTTTGAAGGTGCGATTCCAATGAGGAAAGTATACAAGGTGTTTCAAAATGTATAATTTAAGAGAAATGAACGTGACTGCTGCGTGTGCGTGTGTGTGTGTATGTGTGTGTGTGTGTGTCAAATATCATGTGGGACATGGGTCATTGAGGCAATGGAGGGTAGCAAAGTAATCAGTAAAAATATATACAGAGGACGTCTTATATATTATTTAAGAGAAAAAACATGGCGACTGCTTGTCGAAGTTAGTATACCAGGGGTACCAACATATCATTTAAGAGGAGAAACATGGAGGTTGAAGAAAAAACACATCATTGAGCTATTACTGAAGTACATCATCAAAAAAAATATGAAGAGAAGAAATCAATCACTGATGGGGTCCGTCATATTCAACGTGCGATACACAGTATGTGTAAGTTTGAATCTGTTTCTTTTTCGGTGATATGAGATAGGAGACAGACAGATTGACAGACAGTCAGAAAGTCAGTTTGATCGATGCAGAATGAACTACAAAACTAACCTTCTTGGATGTTTTAGCGTTTAAAATTTTAGCTGTTTTTTCGAAAGCGAAAAACGGTTATTGTCGCATTTTTACGTGTTTGAGCGTATTAGAATTTCAGTTGTTTTTTCGAAAGCGAAAATGTGTATTTTCGGCAATTTCATGTCAAATCTCCACAAGAAATACATGTAATCATTCAGTTTTTTTCGGTTTAATTTAAGCCTGTTTTTAAAACGCGAAAACGTTTATTGTGGCTGCATTTTTGCGTTTAAATTTTCAGTTTTTTTTGGAACGCGAAAAACGTCATTTTGATCACATTTTTGCACGGAATCGCCGCCGCAGTACGTTTCGTTTCGTGTCAGTTTGACTCTGTTTCTTTTTTGGTATTCATTATGAGGTGGGTGGGGGAGAGGGTTAGGTAACTTTATTTTTGGAAAGTATGTTATTGCCATTGAACAGTTGAAATAATCAGTGACAGAATGGCATCTGAAGAATACAGACAGAAGGTTAAAGATTTTTCTAGACGTGTCCAAGAGTTAAAGGAAGATATTCAATTTTATGAAGAAAAGAAGAATGTGGTGAAGCAGTTGACTGATTTGGGTATTCAACACAAAGTGTTCAATCAAAAATTATCGCAAATGAGATATCCGTTGAGAAGAATCCAGCCTCAAGCATTGTAGAATATGTCTCCTCAACTGAAAACAAATTTTATTCTTCTGACTGCAATATTGAATAATGTTTAATACGTCAATGTGCCGAAAAGAGTGAAATTCATGGCAATATGCGTGAAGGCAAATGATTTCGATTCTGGTTGTAATAGAACACAATGGAAAACAATGCGTTTAACTCGGGTCAATCAGGGGCAATTAGCAGTGTTTGTTAGTGATGTTCCAGAGAATACAGCATTCAAGTATAAGTTGAAGCTGATATTTGAAGATCTTCGTGAAATAGACGCAAAAACCACCAAATTTATTCCAGCAGGGCAGGGGAAAAAGAAGTCACAAATGGAATATAACGTTTATAGAATTCTTATCATAGTATCTATGATATTAGTATGTATTTCAATTAGAAATGTACAAGAAATAATTTTGGAATTTCAGATAATTTGGTTTAAATAAAATATTCGAAAATTGAATTGAATATATGAGAGAATTACAATTTGTTATCAGTTAACGTTGAAATGCGCCATTCGACGTTATCAATTATGGAAAAACCGCGCAAACAGAAAACTTGGTTATTATGCTGGAAGTAATATTCAGTTGGCATTGAAATGTGTTTATCGAACTAAAGGCTATCGAAAAACCCAGGCCAGCAATTTCGTTATCGAAACCGCAGAGTAACGACTATCGTGTTATCTGCTTCGCGTTCATGGGAAACTGTTGTTTATTTTGAAATATTCTCGAATGTTCTTTTCTTATCACACCAGAGTTATAAAAGTAGTTGGATGTGCGGCGAACGTTAGTTAGTTGTCAACCAGAGAAAAGTCAAGCAACTTAGATATCTTCAGTTATTTTTCGTTTTGTGCATTTATCTCTAGATACAAAGTAAGTTTTTCATACATTTTTTTATTATGTGATAAAAGTGTTTTTCAGTTAAATTGAAATAAATGTTTTCATGTTCTGTTTTTGAGTGTTTTTAGTATGAGCTTTTCAGATTAATTCAATTAAATGTTTTTAGATGAAGTTATTTTCACGTTTTTACGTTTGGTTTTTTGCATTTTTGTTTTTAGTGCAATTTGTAATTCAAAGCAACTTAATTGTTTTCGAATTACAAAACTCTTTTTCAAAATTTTTGCGTGTTTTCTTTATAGCAAAAGCTTTTTATTCCGGTGGGTTCTTTCGGATGGATCTACAAAAATTAAACGAAAGTTCTGTTGTGGAGAGGAAGCCGATCAAGAAACTAGCAGATCTGCCTGTGAGAGCGCCGCAAGTGATAGCGAAAGCAAAAATATTTCGAGGGAAATTTGGCGAAGTGGTGCTGTTGGATTTAGGGGGGAGTGCCACCTTTTTGCCGACAAGAGTGACGGAGGGATATCGGGAATATATAGAAGAGTTGTCAAGCGGTAAATATTCCATCACATTTAAAGGACTGATGAACACAGGGACAGCTAATCCGGCTGCTTCATTTGAGATCATAGAAAATTAAGGTTAGTAGTTTTTTCATTTATCTTCGTTTCTTTGTATGTGCTAAGAGTTCGTTTGAAAATAAAAAAATTTTCTTCTTCATTTTCAGATAGTTATAAACCTTCCCTAATCAACATAACACCATTTTTCTTCAAGCTTCCCTTTGGGCATCATCTCCGTTGGAGCATCGAGTCATTTCAACAAGCTTCACTTCGTTCCTGCAGTTGCAGCGAGTCTCATCTTTGCAGCGTTCCTGCAGTTCCAGCAAGCATTCATCTGCTGATGCTGTCACCTTCATATCACCATTGATATAAATTCACGTAAGTTGAAACATTAGTTGAAAATGGTGTTTTCAAAAACTTTATCGCAAATTGATACATTACTTGAGGCGATCAAACAAAATTACTCAAGTTCCATTGCACGAACATCTTTATATTTGATTAAACATATTAGAAAATGCGAGTTAGCAATGAAAAAAATTAAATTTTCAGTTGGGGAAAAAAAGAAAATCGTTAGTAAAATTGGGGAATTGAAACGTATTAGATGCATAATAAACGTTATGAAAAATGATAAATACATTGGATCGGGGTTGAAACGAAGCAATAGAGTTAAATGGAAAAATGTTAATGCAATTTTCAATGATAGAGTGAGGACGGGTGTAATTATAAATTTGGAGCACAAAGAAGTCCGAAAATTTTTGAGTGGTGCATATTTTCTTTTTAAATCAAGAATTTACAAAATTTTTAAGGAGATGCAATGCCTCAAATGAACATGACGTTGTTGGGGGATTTCATCAAAAAGTCAAATGACGGTGAAATAGTTGATAGAAAATGTTTCAGTACTCCTAATGCAATCATTGATTTGGGTACGGATTCAATTGATTGGTATAATGAGCATGTTGTGGATGTTATTTTGAACCAATTGAAAGAATTTCAAAAAAAAGACAGGGTGGGCGTTGAGTAAAATTCTTTTGCTTGAAATAGCAATCAACAAATTCGAAATAGGCAACGGTTCAAAATTCATATGGTTACCTGGATGAAATTCAAAGCAAACATGCATGATGTGTCAATACTGATAATCAAGAAGATGCGTGTTTTTTATAGCAATCGTGAGTGCTTTGTAAAGGGAACGTTTCACGTGCATCTTCATATCCAAATTATGCCACAGTTTTGAATACAGGAGGTTTGGAAATTCCTATGAAAATTACTAAGATTACAAAATTTTAAAAACAAAATATTTCAGTGAATGAGTATAGTTTAGAAATGAATGTTATCAAAAAAAGACATTTTATGAAGTAGTACCTGCACGATTGGCCAAAAGTAAATTGAATAAACACGTCTATTTGTTATTAGTTCAAGATAAATATTTCCCTAAATTAAACGAATACCACGCTTTGCCTTCGGATACAGATGATTCTGAAATTAAATATAATTTTTGCTGGATTAAGAATATGTCTAGAGTGCTGTCAAGTCAGTTGAGCAAGCATAAATGTGATTTTTTTGTGATAGATGTTTGAATTATTTCCATAGCGAACAAAAATTTAATGAACATATTGTCTTGTGTGAGAATATTAACGAGTGTAAAATTTTATTTCCAAAATTTGATCATGTAGAATTCCGAAATTATGTATATAAACAAAAATGTTTATTTGTTTTTTATGCTGATTTTGAATCGGCTCTCGAAAATTGCACCGTGAAAATTTCGAATAAATCAACAAAATATCGAAAGCATAATGCGTTCAGTGCAGGCTACTACTTGAAATGCTCTTATGATGACGGTTTGTCCAAGTTCAATAGCTATCGGGGTGACGATTGCACGCATTGGTTCACAGATGAAATGGCTAGCATTGCCAAATTTGTTGAATCGAAAATTCAAAATATTGTACCAATGGTATGTAATCCCGATATTGTTAAAGCCAGGATATGTCATATTTGCGAGAAACCTTTTGTAAAAGAGGACATCATTGTTAGGGACCATTGTCACTTTTCGGGGTTGTTTAGGGGATGGAGTCGTCAGGGTGGCAACCTTACTTTCAAAAAGCTTTTTATAGTACCCATTATATTCCACAATCTTTTCGGGTATGACTGACATTTTATTATACGGGATGTAGCAAACGTGTGAGCATACTTCCCACCAATAAAGAGAAATACATTTCATTCACTCAATACGATAGTGAAACTAGCATTAAATTCAGATTCATATCGTTTTATAGAAGCCAGTCTCGACGAGTTGGTTTCCACAATGGATGCAAAAAATTTTAAAATTTTGAAAAAGAATTTGCACAATTAGATGATGAAAAATTCCAGCTTCTTGCTAGGAAAGGTGTATTTCCCTACGATTATGTTGATAATATAGAAAAACTCCTCGACACTGAGCTACCCTCCAAAAACCATTTTTACAATAAGCTAAACGATATTGAAATTGATGATGCGAAGTATGCTCACGTTTGAAATGTTTGGCAGCAATTTGATATCAAAACTTTGGGGGAATATAGCGATTTATACAATATGCGAACAGATATATTGCTTTTGGCAGACGTTTTTGAAAATTTTCGTGAAATTGACTTGAAAACTTATGGGTTGGACCCCTGCTGGTACTATACTTTGTCGGGATGCACGTGGGATTGTATGATTAAATATACAAAGTGTAAATAACAAATATTAAAAGATATTGATATGGTCATGTTTGTGGAAAATGGTATAAGGGGAGGAATTTCAGTTTGCTGTAATAGATATTCGGAAGCTAATAACAAGTATATGCCCACATACAATCCCGCGCAGCTGTCCAAATTTATCATGTATTTCCATGTAAATAACTTATATGGGTGGGCAATGTCAGTGTATACCATATGGAGGTTTCGAATGGGTTGATACGAATATTGATGTGACTCAAATTCCTGATGACAATCCCGAAAGATATATTTTACAAGTTGATTTGGAGTACCCTGAGGGGCTCCACGATTTACACAAAGATTTTCCATTTTGCCCCGAACAGCGCGCACCACCAAATTCCAAATTGAAAAAATAAATGCCAACTCTCCATAATAAAACGGAGTATACATTACACTATAGGAATTTGAAACAAGCTCTGGAACATGGTTTGAAATTAACTAAAATCCATGAAGTTTTGAAATGTAAACAATCTGCGTGGTTTCTTCCTAAGAGGGTTAATATGGAGCAAAAAATCTCATTTTCAGCCCTCGATTTCATAATCGTACCGATTTCGATTCAAACTTGATGGTTATTGAACTGAAAAGAGCCGAACTTGTATTCAATAAACCAATGTATGTAGGGATGGCTATTTTGGATTTGTCAAAAACATGCATGTTTCAATTTCATTACGAATTTATGCTACCCACTATGGGTGTGGAAAAATGCAAGTTATTGTATACCGATACAGATAGTTTCATTCATGAACTAAGGTGTGGCGATGGATATGAAGAAATCATCAAAAAACATATTTCCAAATTCGATACGACTGATTATTCGAAAGATAACGAGTACTGCGTACCACTTGTGAATAAAAAGGTACCTGGGTTAATGAAGGATGAAGCAAATGGCAAAATTATCACACACTTTGCAGGGTTGCGTTCAAAAATGTATACTTATAAAGTGCAGGAGGGTAAAGTATGTAAAAAGGCAAGAGGAGTGAAATATAATGTTGTGAAAAATAAATTAACCTTTGAGGATTACGTGGATTGTCTGAAAAATTCCAAGCAAAAGAATATTACACAATGCACAATCAGATCATATGCTCATAATATTTTTAGTATAGAACAGGCAAAAGTGGCCCTTAGTCCGTATGACGATAAACATTATAGTCTAAATTAATTTTTTTATCCATTTTTTATTTCTAAAATTTTCTCTCGTTTACAGGTAGTACAATGAATTTACAACAATTGTGCATTAAAACGATTTGTGAGAATATACAGTCTACAGGAAGGTTCCTCATCCGCTCACCTTTACCATAATCATTAACAAAAGAAATTATTAAAAATTATTCGCGTTTCAAATGGCCGTATATCATTCATCATCAACGTCATGAAGATAACAATGATGATGATGATAATCATGATGATAATGACTATGATATTCTAATAGATTTCGAATATGTTGATATGTCTGATTTAAGCAATTTGAAGAGACCTATTGATTTTCGTTCGGCATTATTGGATGTTTATGAATTGGAGACATATTGTCATAATGATTCGTACTGTATTTGGATGAAATATTACGAACTTGTTGATTTTAATTTAGTTGTGTACGAAACTTGTTTCAATTGTTTCAAATATTGTGTTGAATGTCGTAATTATGGTAAATTAAATTTTAAAATTCATCATGTACATGAAATTTTCTTTCAATTTCCTGCGTTTTATCACAATAATTCATTTTATATAGAGAATTGAAAAAGTGTCTCAACGTTTGTTTTTGAAAGATTACAATATTAAGTATATTCTTTGAAAATGCGATTATGCCTACAATGGAGGAGGAGGATAGTGAACCCCCAGCTTTGTTTAGTGCTAAGCAAAAAGAGATAAGTTAAATTTTTTTTTCTTCAAATTTTGCTAAAGTAATAATTTGTTCGAAATCAAAAAATATGGTCATCACTTAATACATTTGAAAACATGGTGAAAAATTTGGTAGTTCATTGACTTGTTCTTTTAACCAACAATTGATGAAATAAAAAACAAACTTGGTTTCTTTTTCTCATTTATGACATAAATCATACACAAATTTTTGCTTATAATAAAATAAATATTCACATAAAGCATTAGCCAACATACTATCTAAACATGAGGCTTGACAAAAACCTTCTATAATTTCTTCCAAACTTAAATTAGTTTCATTATCACGTAACCATGATTGAATAATATCAAAAACACCTCTATAATAGTCACAAAAGTTCATAATAATAATAATAATTTATTGTACTCATAACATTACAAAAAAGAAGTACAAGCCAGTAAAAAAAAAGTATAAGTATAAGTATAAGAGTTATAAACTAATTATGGTTAGCTATAATGTTGGGCCAAGTATTCCTCAATAGAGTATGGCTCAAGATCACAGAGTAGTTTAATGAGTGGTTTATTTACAGAATTGAAGTCCGGTGATGATTTGAAGGAAGAAGGTAAATGATTGAAGAATTTAATGCTTGAAAAGAGACCATCTCTTTCAACTGAAGATAATCTGTGCGATGGTACATTATGGTTAATATTATGTCTGGTATTATGGAAGTGTTATGTTCTATATTCAGTGAAGTAATGATTGTTGCGGAAGATAAACTTAATACATTCAAATATGTACAATGCTGGAATGGTGAATAGCCCAAGTGGCTTGAAATGGTTTCTGCGTGAACCTAAGTATCTAAGACCTGTCATAATACGGAGGGCCCCTTTTTTAAATTTTAAAAACCCTGTCTGCATCGCTGCAGCCTCCCCAAAGGATAATACCGAAGCGAGCATGAGAGTAAAATTTGGAATAGTAGAAAGTTTTGACCATATTGCTGTTAGCGTGTTTAGCTAAAACTCTGATGCCATAGCAAGTCTGGTTTAATTTTGAGCATACATTATTAATATGGTAATTAAAATTTAATGTTTCGTCAGTTGTAATTCCTAATAATTTGAGGTGGTCAGATAATTCAATTTTATGTTGATTCAGCATAGCATAGCATAGGTGTAGCCCAAGCTCGATTAACTTTAAACAAGATCATATTTGTTTTTCAGGATTAATAACGAGCCTGGATTTCGGGAACCACTTTTCAGTGTCGATTATCAATGAATTTGCGTTAGATATAAGCTCGGGATAATTGGAAGCTGTTAGCAGTAGAGTACTGTCATCAGCACAGTTGATGATAGCCTTATCTTGATCAGCAAGTAATGCAAAGTCGTTTAAGTATGTAATAAAAATTAAAGGCCCAATGACACTTCCCTGTGGAACACCCATAGACATGTCCAGAGCACTCGACCGCATATAGTTACCACTTTCATCTCTTATTTTTCCTGCTTGTTTTCTTCCTTCAACGAAAGATTTGAACCAGTTTAGAGCAGTACCACGAATACCATAGTATTCAAGTTTGATCAGGAATATTTTGGAGTCAATGCAGTCGAACGCCCTGGACAGGCCCAAAAAAATTCCACAGGCAATTTCTCCTCTATCGAGACGTCAACTTCGCTGACGTAACCACTATCTTGAGACATTTTCGTTTTCAAACTGAATATTTGTCTGTGCTTGCATATACTTTTATAGCTTCAGATCACGTGGTCAATTTTAAAATTTTTGTTGCATGTTTGTTGACTGTGAAAATATATTTGAAAGACCCCTCGGAATTATATGATTTCTATTTGTTTTTCATAAGATTCTATAGAAAATCAACGTTTTTGATCCAACTGTTAAGTTTGTTATTCAAACCGAGCCATTTAACGTACATTTTTTTGCCTATCTTCCTCAGAACTTTTTCCACGAGATATATATCTGGATTTTCAGTTTTTTGTAATTCCTCCCCATAGAAAGCACCCTTGATAGGAGCACACTGCATATCTTCCAGCATGAAGGTGGTGGGCTTGGTAATATTGACTTTGATGATTTTGAATAATTCCGTAGTCCAATTGGGCGTGTAGCCTTTTTCAAAAACGTCCTTTGCCTTACTAATTCGCACAACATCGCCGACTTTGAATTTTCTCGGTCCAGCTATTTTCAAGTGGCTGTATGTTGATTTGAGAATTTCTTTTTCGTTGGTTTTCTCAATTTCCGAAGGTTTCATACCCGTCTTTGAATGACGTGTATCATTGTAAGATTTTGTGATTTCAGGTAATATATTCAGCCATTTGTAGGTGCTATTCAAACTGAAATACTTGTACAATGTTTTCTTCAAAGTCCTTATAATCCGTTCGGCCGTAGAGGCCTTGAGGATGCTGTACGTATTGTAGTGATTTGTCTCATGTAATTTCATCAAACTCTGGAATTTACTGTTGTAAAATTCCGTTCCCTGATCGGTTCGTAGATTTTTTGGACATCGTTTCGTGTGTGCCAAAATATCTGCAATCGTTTTAGTAATTTCCTCACCCATTTTCGTTTTCAGCTGACGAGTCCACACGAATTTCGAGAAACAATCTATAACTAGAATGAGTTTGAAATTACGATTTCGATGGGCGTACGGTCTCATCTCAGCCAAGTCCATTTGCCATAAATCATCTAAGCCTTTAATAATGGTGCGACGTCGAGGATAATTTTTTCTAATAGGTTCATGCAGTTCACGGACAAGTTGAATCTTGTCTTTGGAAGCCATCACACATATGTGATGGCGAAACTGTGAATCCTGCTATTTTATTATGGTGATGTATACACTACATTTTGTCTTTTAGTAAACTCCTCGACAGCAGATTTTACACTCGCTATATCTGAATTAATTTTGGTGATTTGCTGTGAAATACTAATTCGAAACTGGTTTAACTCATTCTTGGTTAGCAGCGTTTCCTTGTGCTTGATATCCCATTTTAAATTGTGCGAATGAATCGAATCGGTTGTCAGTAATTATTTTCAACAAATCTCCACGAATATTTTCAATATCAGATTTGTACTGTTGATTGAATTTTCGAAAAATGACTTCGTTTCATTATAGCGTACCTCACTCAGTTGCATTATTTGAATGAAATTCTGATTGAGGGTTTGAATTTTCCTTTCCAATTGATTGTTTGTTTTATTCGATTCATTTTTACTTTCACGATACAACTTTGTCATTTCATCATTCACTTGAGCTATTTCCGAATGGTGTAGTTCAGCTTGGTGCCGTATAGTTGCAGTAATTTTTTCATCGATTTCATCCACATATTGTTTATTGGCAGCATTAATATTTTTAGTGGGCCTCTTTACATTACTCAATTTCAAATTATCAAAATCGATGTTACTATCTGAAGTGTGCAGCAAGCCGCCGCCTCCAGAGGGCGCAGGTAATTTTCCCTTTCTATCAGCTCTGCCACCAGCGGTGCTGTCGCTACGTCCAAACTTATCGATAACCATTTTGAAAATGTGAATGTATGCATGGATGCATGTCATCTTATAGAATTATATTTGCCTCTTTGAGTTCACTCAAAATGGCAATAATCTCATTGTCAGGCGAAGTATTTCCGGCATCCCGAGAGGCTATCAATAATTTGAGGCGTTCGCATAGTTCGTTTGGGTCATCCTAATAAATAAACTCCATAGGTTTGGTATTGAATGTCATTGCAATAGGTATGTTTTCAGGCAAACCGCTTCCTTTTGCTGCTTTTGGTAAGTTGTCATGAAAACCCAATATAGGACTGAAATTTTTAATGAAGAGATTCAGAAAGAATCCAAACTAGTATTCGCCAAGAAATTTCCGTCGAGAAATGAGCATCAAAATTTCTCGACCGAGTTTTGTTCGCCGTTCTCGAGCGCGATTGGCTGAAGCCAGGCCACGCCCTCCGAACCGCAACTATAAATATAGAGCGCTTTTCGCGTCTCGACACAGTGTTCCGGCTCACTAAGTTTTAGAAACGAAAAAGCTACGTATACTCAGCTGAGTGAAATATTGAAAAAGTATAGAAAAGTATTGTGAAAAATCAGTATTTTCTAAAGTTTCAAAGTATTGGAATCTTATTGTACGAGAGTTCCAGAAAGTTATCGAAGATAATTGGCGAAAGAGAATATTACGATTTTGGCGAAATTGTGTTCCAGAAAAGTCCTTCGACGAAGGTGAAAAATCGAAAGTTCGAGAGAGAAAATTCTAGAAGTCCGAATATTGGAATATTGGGTTTTCAAAGAAGAAAGAAGATTCCAGAAGGTGTGCAGGCTCAAGAAAGAAGATCTTCGGCCAACATTTTTCTGCTGGGCTAACTTGTGTTTCTTGGAGGGATATCAAGAAAACCAAACATCCCTCCAAAAAGAATTCGATTGATCACATGATTGCTGGACACTTTAGTTCTTTTCAGAACTAAAGATAAAGTGTTGAATTTTGGGACTCAGTGCGAGCCCACTACAAAAGAATTCGTAATTTTTAAATATTTTATACTTACTAATCTTACTTTCTCTTTCAGCCTAGCCTGGCCTCCACCGCCGGTGGAAGCAGCGGCTCCGTATTGCCTGGATTAGATTGCGTGGTCCCGGAATCTATGCCAGGTGATGCCTACCGGATCACTGGGGTGAGTCTTCCGTTATAAGACGAGCCATTGCACTAAGGTGAGACGGGGCGGTAAAGCGCAACTTCTCTCCCGGGAGAGACACGGGTAAACTCCCTGGTTAGGCGCGTTAAAACATATAGTTTTATTCTGTTAGATTTTTGCTTAGCTAATTACTAACCAAAAACTCTCTTTCAGCTACACTGGTAAGTAAAATTAGGGACTTTAGGGCTCTTGCTAGGAGTAGGCTAGTTCATAGAAATCATTTGTTGGTATTTTCCCTATCATTTCACAGATTGCTCTTTGTAAAAAAATGGAGAGATTCTGGGCGGCGAGAATGAGGTCGAACCCGGAGCTGGCCGAGGCACCTCAAAATAATAATTCAATTTTTTTTAATAATTTCACCAACTCCCATTCTCGACATGGCGCCCAACGTGGGGCCTTTAATCGCCAAAATGATGATGCACAAAATATCCGAAACGTCGGAAATGATGATTTTCGAAGTTTCGAATTTCCAGACAATTCTGGACTACGAAATGGCGATTATCTCACTGAGATCAGTGAACGATCTCAATTCTTTGATAGGGAACGCCATGCACAAACGTCTGAGGAGGAACGCGTTCAAGCCGAAACGTTCGATCCTCGAATTTCTTCAATCATGAATGATAGCGACTGGCATACTCGCTCTATAGCTTCGACACGTACCCTCGATGGTGAGCGGGCGGAAGCTTCTTATTTGCAGAATGTATCTGCCAACAATCCATTTTCACTTCTCAAAACGTCGCCTACTTCCGATCCCAGCGACGAAAAACTAAGTGGGAACAGGTGGCGCCCAAATAATAAAAGCGAAGAAAGCCCGAGGAGGGTTTCTTTTGCCCCAGAAGAAAATATTCCGGTTGGAAATTCCACGTTAAATCCGGAAACTATAAATACTGTTGCCCCTGCTCCGCCACAAAGCGACATGGCGCAGCTGGTACAAGTTCTTAAAGAACTAACAGGCCATTCGAAGCCGAAATCATTGGATAGAAACAAATTACCCACTTTCAGTGGAAAGGATTCTGAAAATCCTAGATATTTTCTGAACAAATTGGTGTCCGAATTCAGGAAAGCGGACTTAGATCTGGATGATTGGGTGGCTCATGCTAGAAGTCAGCTTAAAGGAGAGGCCCAAACGTGGATGAATTTATACAATGACATTAATGCCACATGGCAATTTTTCGTAAACCGCTTCCTTGACCGGTTTGATAGCCAGGAGCTCCATTCACGACTCCTCGCTAAAATTTATGGAGAAAAACAAACAAAAAGTAAGACAGATATTTTCATTGGGGAGAAAATGGCCCTAATCCGTCGAGTGATGCCAAATCTGCCTGAACTGGAGGCCATACGTCTAATCACAGAACTGATTGACCCTGCAATACAATCTTTTTTGAGAGACAAGCCTATCGTAAATCTAGAAGCCTTTACGAGGCACTGCATTCAAATAGAGGCCAGCTTGACGGCCCCAAGCTGCTTCAAAACGGCTAGCAAAACCGCTATACAGGAACCTACTAGACAAGCTAACGTGGGTTCGAACAATGTTAGTACCTCGAGAAACTCTAATACCCAAAACCAGTATAATGGAAACTGGAGGGGTAATCAGAATACAAACTCCAATGGATGGAGAAATTCAAATAATAATAGAGGTGAAGCCAGAGACTCTCGACAAGAAAGAGAGGACTCTCGCAACTACGTAAGAGGCCAGTTTTCTGCTGCTCGAGGCAGAGGTTCATATGGAAACATGGAACAGAGGAATTCCCCACCGACACAAAATCAAAATCAGAGATCTGAAAATAGCAGACTCAATTATATTGCGGAAGAGGATGCATATTGCTCGGGAAACTTCAGGCAAGACGCACCACCTACGGCGATGGTGACGTCCGCTCGCCAATAAGCCGAGTCCCCACTTACATCCCAAAAGTGGAGATTGTTACCCATACTAACATTTCCACACAGACTTTGGGAGACGTAATCCCTGAAACTATTCCTTGTGTAAATTTTTCAACTCAAACAGACGAGTCTGTTCAAGCCCCCCTATATAATTTTTCCCCCTTAGAGGCTCTGGTAAGCCTAGAAGACGGACATATTCAATGCCGAAGGCTCCCTAGGATCCCTGTGATCGCTGACGGCAGACAGGTATCTGCCTTAATAGACACAGGAGCAAGCACCAATTTCATAAGAGCAAGTCTATTCGAAGATTGCGATCTGTCAAACCTTCCGAATCCGACTGCCATCCGACTGGGTTGTAGAGATAATACTTCCTACAGTCTAGGACAAAAAGAAATAACGTTGGACATTGAAGGACAGGAGTTCCTTATCACTGCTACAGTCCTGTCAGACCTTAACGAATCTATAATTCTAGGAGTCCCATTTCTGGATGATAATGAGGCCATCCTAGATGTGAAACGCAAATGTGTTTACTTGGGAAGCGAGACTAGACAAACGGTCTATTGGAGTCCAGTTTCAGAGAGGGCAATTGCCGAGATTCAGTTGGCAGAATTCGCCGAAGAGCAATTTTCGCCCGAAACGAAGGACAAGATAATGGAAGTAATAACGGACTTTCCTGATGTGTTCGAAGAAACAATCAGGCAGCCGATTACAAAAGCAGTATTACACGACATTAAGGTCAAAGAGGAACGGCCGTTTAGACGTTTCCGGTATGACAAGATGTCAGAAAGCCGTAAACAAATTGTCCACGAAGAAATAAGGAAACTCTCGGAGGCTGGCGTGATAGTGCCAAGCGACTCCCCATATTGCTCCCCTGTAGTACTTGTCCCAAAGAAGGACGGAAAACTAAGATTTTGCGTAGACTACAGGGAGATCAACAAATTGATAGTTTCGGAAGCTCCAAACTTACCTCCTATTCAGGAGACAGTTAGAGAAATGGGGCAGGCAAAAATATTTACCACATTAGATTTAAGAAACGGGTTTTGGCAAGCGCCCTTAACACCGCAGTCTCAAAAGTACACAGCATTTGGTGCTCCTGACGGACAAGTGTACCAATTCAAAGTCCTGAGCTTTGGCCTAAAGAACGGCCCAGCCGTATTTCAGAAGCTTATGTCCTCAGTCCTAGTTGGATATACAGACGTATTCTGCAAAGTATATCTTGATGACATTATTGTTTATTCCCGCGATCTCGAGGAACATTGCGTGCATTTAAGGAGGATTTTAGAACGCCTCAGGACACATGGACTATGGCTCTCCCCACAAAAATGCCACTTTGGCTCAAGAGAGCTGCATTATTTGGGTAGAATTGTTTCCGCGAAAGGAAATCGGCCACAAGAGGCTCATATACTCAACACTGTAAACTTTACCACTCCCAAATCCCTGAAACAGCTGAGAGCGTTTCTTGGAACAGCCAGTTGGCTACGAGAATACATTCCCCATTTTGCGGAAATCGCATCTCCCCTGACAGATCTTATTGATACCCAGAAGAGGTTCAAATGGACTCCTGCTGCCGAAGCAGCATTTAACAAAATAAAAGAGCTGGTCAGTCAACCACTTGAACTTTCCAGACCTGATCCCCAGAGACCTTATTGTCTCCAAACGGACGCAAGCCTCATTGGCATGGGGGCAGTCCTGTTCCAAGAGAACACAAACGGTAACAGAGACATTATCGCATATGCAAGCGCGAAACTATCTAAAACTGAAAGAAAGTATCATGTAAATGAGATTGAATGTTTGGCCATAGTGTGGAGTATTAAAAAGTACAGGCACTTTCTTCAGGATAAGCACTTTAAACTGTATACAGACAACTCGGCACTCCTGTGGCTGAGCAAAATGAAGGACGAACGAGCAAAGCTAACTCGATGGTCCTTGTTACTACAAGAATATGATTTTGAAATCATTCACATCCCAGGGAAGTTGAACCAGCTACCAGATTTTCTTAGTAGAAATCCAATTGACGAGCCGACAGGCCATGATCTATTCTCTGAAACAGAGCGGATGATATTTCCAATTAAGGAAAATAAGGAAAAATCCCCTGTAGGAGAACCACCAACTTTAACACAAATTAGAACGTTTTACGAGGAAGTGAAAGACAGACAAAGAGATTGTCCTAGCCTCCAAAGGTTTATCGAGAGAATTATAAGAGCAAGGAACTCGCCAAATCCAAACCCCTATGAACGAAGAATTCGTGACGAGTTCGTCATAGAAGACGGCGTGCTCTATTTTACAGGCCAGGATCCTGAAAGTCGGCGAGTTGTGATACCGAAGAATTTTCTGCACCAGGTGCTGAAACGGTAGCATGACGACATAGGGCATCCTGGAAGCCTAGAGACCTATCGGCAAATCTCCAAGCACTTTCAACTTTCTCCCCTTAAATCTCACATTAATGACTACATCAAGAGGTGCCTCACTTGCGCAACAACTAAACGTGCTGCCCCTCAGCAGGAAATGATCCAACGGCCAAATTGTCCGGAGAGGCCATGGGAAATCGTCTCAATAGACGCCATGGGTCCGTATCCCGCATCCCGGAACGGAAACCGGTACATACTTGTAGCCACAGATTGTTTTAGCAAATGGGTTGAAGCCAAGGTGGTACAAAAAGCCGACGCCGAAGCTGTCGTCAAATTTCTGCAGGAGGATGTCTTTGGAAGATGGGGTTACCCAATGCTAATAATTTCGGACAGTGCAGCCCAATTCAAGGGCAGAGTCTTTGAACAATTCACAGAGCACTACCATATCGAAATTAAGTGGTCACCTATCTATCACCAACAGGCGAATCCAATAGAAAGGCGAGTACAGGAGATAAAGAAGATGCTACGAGCTGCTTTACTGAACAAGGAAGAAACCCTTTGGGAAGAGCAGGTTCCTAGTATTGTCTTCAAGTTAAGGACTCGATATAACGCTGCAACAGGAATGTCGCCAAGCATGCTGCTGCTAGGATACGAGATACCCCAGCCCGGAGAATGGATTACTCCTTCCCAAAGGAAAAGGAAAAGGCGTAATGAGAACCGTGCAGAGCGCGTTGCAGAGGCAGCCGCTTCTTCTTCGACTTACAGAAGTAAGCTTTTCCCAAATCAGGAAGACGAGCAACCCGTATCATTTCTGCCAGGTCAATGGGTTTTGTGCCGGAATTTTGGTCCGCGTCGTAAAAACTTTGGCCAGACCTGGGTCGGCCCATTCCAGGTCGAACGGCCCCAACTGTTATGTGGTCCTCAAAGGAGGCTACGAACAGAATATCTCCGCCGCTGATCTCCGACCAGCCCCGGATCCCAGAAGTGGCCAAGACCACCTGGATCCACGTCCAACTCCAGCCCCAGGAGAGGACGAATAGACCCTGAATATTGTATATATCCCTCTTTAGTCTTTAAGATAGGCCCGTGGAACACCGGACATTACTATGCCCAGAAGGTGTTAATTGTTAATATCACTGTAGTGTAAGTATATTGTAAAAACTTAGCTCCTTAATATAAGTTAGTTCTTATCCTAGCTATCGCAGGTAATTAAGTTAGAATTATATGAGTTAGGCTAGGGACAAAATATTGTACACCCAGTTGGGTATAGGGGCATTGCCCATTAAAGAAAATAATTGTACTTGTGGTTTGAAAAAAATAAAGAGAAAGAAAATAAATCCTTCCCGAGGCGCACGTTGCCCCGGCGGTAAAAATGTTTGGCATTCCACTAGCAGAAAAGATGTCAGCGATCTTTCGAAGGGGGGGAGTGTCATGAAAACCCAATATAGGACTGAAATTTTTAATGAAGAGATTCAGAAAGAATCCAAACTAGTATTCGCCAAGAAATTTCCGTCGAGAAATGAGCATCAAAATTTCTCGACCGAGTTTTGTTCGCCGTTCTCGAGCGCGATTGGCTGAAGCCAGGCCACGCCCTCCGAACCGCAACTATAAATATAGAGCGCTTTTCGCGTCTCAACACAGTGTTCCGGCTCACTAAGTTTTAGAAACGAAAAAGCTACGTATACTCAGCTGAGTGAAATATTGAAAAAGTATAGAAAAGTATTGTGAAAAATCAGTATTTTCTAAAGTTTCAAAGTATTGAAATCTTATTGTACGAGAGTTCCAGAAAGTTATCGAAGATAATTGGCGAAAGAGAATATTACGATTTTGGCGAAATTGTGTTCCAGAAAAGTCCTTCGACGAAGGTGAAAAATCGAAAGTTCGAGAGAGAAAATTCTAGAAGTCCGAATATTGGAATATTGGGTTTTCAAAGAAGAAAGAAGATTCCAGAAGGTGTGCAGGCTCAAGAAAGAAGATCTTCGGCCAACATTTTTCTGCTGGGCTAACTTGTGTTTCTTGGAGGGATATCAAGAAAACCAAACATCCCTCCAAAAAGAATTCGATTGATCACATGATTGCTGGACACTTTGGTTCTTTTCAGAACTAAAAATAAAGTGTTGAATTTTGGGACTCAGTGCGAGCCCACTACAAAAGAATTCGTAATTTTTAAATATTTTATACTTACTAATCTTACTTTCTCTTTCAGCCTAGCCTGGCCTCCACCGCCGGTGGAAGCAGCGGCTCCGTATTGCCTGGATTAGATTGCGTGGTCCCGGAATCTATGCCAGGTGATGCCTACCGGATCACTGGGGTGAGTCTTCCGTTATAAGACGAGCCATTGCACTAAGGTGAGACGGGGCGGTAAATCGCAACTTCTCTCCCGGGAGAGACACGGGTAAACTCCCTGGTTAGGCGCGTTAAAACATATAGTTTTATTCTGTTAGATTTTTGCTTAGCTAATTACTAACCAAAAACTCTCTTTCAGCTACACTGGTAAGTAAAATTAGGGACTTTAGGGCTCTTGCTAGGAGTAGGCTAGTTCATAGAAATCATTTGTTGGTATTTTCCCTATCATTTCACAGATTGCTCTTTGTAAAAAAATGGAGAGATTCTGGTCGGCGAGAATGAGGTCGAACCCGGAGCTGGCCGAGGCACCTCAAAATAATAATTCAATTTTTTTAATAATTTCACCAACTCCCATTCTCAACAAAGTACCGGTTTACCCAAAACATCCAACCCTGCCGTCGATATTTTACGTCGATTTCGTATACGAAACATCGGTTCAATTATGTCGGTATACTTGTATCTTTTACTACCTTTCGGATAGCCTAGGGAGTTTTTGTAAATGTTCGACAAATCTACAATTGATTTGTGTGCCTGCATATCTTCATTATTATAGTTTTCAGGTGTGTTTAAAAATATGAGTTCATATATACCGGGTGTTGCTTTCCACTGATATCCACCCATTTTAATGAATCCGCTGCGTTTGTCAAAATCTATTTCTCTGTTACCTAGGAACCATTTTGAAGATACACCATCATATACAGGACCGTATATTTCATCTATTTCTTTGTCATTACTCCAATGTTTCATAATGTACGGTTGAGCCATTATAGGATATTGATCGATATATTCCTGTAAGACTTGTTCATTCATGTCTGACGCAAAGCTCTTATCTTGTTCCTCTTGTACGCTAAAGATATCCTCATTATCACCATTATTATCATCTGTACCTGCAACATGTTCGAGGGATTGGAATGGAGTCGTTTCGATGGATTCGAATGGAGACGTTTCACGATCTTCCACTTTCTCTTGTTGTTCAGATTTTGCCTCATTTTTCATTGGGGTAGTAGGAGAATGCGGCAGCGGCATTGCTGCTATTTTCCTCAATGAAACAGATACAGGTTTAAAGAATTTTATCTTCTTCAGATCTACACAATTTCAAAAATATTTTTTTTTTTCGAATAGCTTTTGCAATTTCATTGATTTTAGTCTTTCGAATAACATCAACTTCTTTGCTCAACGGTTTCATGATGATAACTCTGTATACTTATATATTTATCGAATCCTTGAAGATAACGTCCAGCATTTATATCAAAATCTTTCATAATCACAACGGTTCCATATCGATGATGTCGCCAGCATTCTGCACACATTGCCTTGAATTCATCGAACTTCATATATGGGGAAACAAATAATTGCACGAAACGAATTCGGTAATAATTTATCATGCTTCCCAATCATACTGCTATTGAGGCCTCCATTCAAAAAATCTAAATTTTCATTCAATAGGAAATTCAGGAGTTTGCTCGTCAGATGAAAATACCACATTTTCGTGGAGTCTTTATGCGTGATACGTTGCCAACTTGTGGTCCTTGGCTACGAGAATGCGCTGTATTGAACTTGGATTCCCACTTGAATGCGGGCACTCATTGGATAGCTTACAATAAAAACGGCAATGTCGAACAATATTTCGATTGTTTCGGCAATCTCAAACCTCCAATGGAATTGGCAAGATATTTTGGGAGGAGTGTAAGAATTTCATATAATAATAGTCAATATCAAAAATACAATAAGAGTACCTGCGGACATCTCTGCCTAAAGTTTCTACTTCATAATGTCCACCGCTGAGATGCATAAATCGTTGGCTGAAATGCATAAATATGAATCATTGCGAGATTTCACTGATACTCAACTGCGAGCTTGGTCAATCGAATATTTGATTGGGAACGCAGGATCTTGGGAGTTGCTGGATGTATGGCCTAGGTTACCAAAGAACTACAAAAATCGATTCGCTTTGCAGATTAGTCCACCATGTTTCATTCATTATCAAAATGAGTTTGAACTCTCAACGACATCACTAAAAGAAGCAGAGTATCATGGACCAGTTAGCGCACAAGTTCAATATTATTATTGTAATAATAAATAATTTTTTCTCCAGGTTGTTGTTCATTATTTAAGGGGGGTCGCTTCTGACACTATATCAGTCATGTCTATGATATTGACGTTAACGAGACGTTCTTCAACGCTTTCCATCGATTTCAATCTGCCCATTCAATTGAATTCTGATTCAGAATACAGTTTGGCTTTGCTCAGCTTCCATTCGTTTAACAGTATACCCAACATTGAAGAAGGTACAAAATTCTACTACTTTGAAAACGGTGGCAAAACTAAACAGAGTATCGATATCCCTACTGGCTCCTACGAAATTGGTGATATTGAAGCTTTGATCAGCAAACACATCACACCCAAAACGTATAAGGAAAATCCCGAGGAATTTTTCTTCTTCAAACCGGATAATAATACGCTGAAAAGCGAAATATTCTGCCTTAAACACTCAATTGATTTCCGACCTGAAAACAGTTTGGCCCGCATTTAGGGTTTTCGTCTACTTTTCTCAAACCCACCTTGCATTACGCATCAGATCCACCTGTAGATATCATCACAGTACGTACCATATACATAGATTGCAACATTACGCTTGGAGCATTCTACAACGACGCACCGTCTCATACGATATACCAATTTGCTGTTGGTGTTGATTCTGGTTACGCAATTGACGAAACGCCCAACCACCTTATTTATCTACCCATTGCTCATAGAGACGAAATAAACAATATTATGCTGCGTGTGCTGGACCAGCATTCTCAACTCGTTGATTTTCGAAACGAAGAAATAATCGTTCGTTTGGAATTGAAGCGAAAGTATGGTGCTAACTATTCATAAGAATAACTAACCACCATACCCCACCTCAGTCTTCACCAAGACCTTCAACGTGCGTCAACTACTGTCACCGGACAATAAATTGTTTTTGGAATCTCTTGGTTATCATGTTGTCCAATCAAGTGTTCAACATTTTCCGAAAACCACACGACGATGAATCCATACAAAAGGTGGAATGGCGGACTTACTACCCATATGTCAAGTCCTTTCGCAACAATAATGTCATTGAAATCAACATCATTCAATCTGACGCTTACGATGCTTTGTATGATAGCCTGCTATTCATCAGTGGAAAAGTTGTGAAGGAGATGGTCGTGTAACATTCGTAAACAATGCTGGCGCTTTCATGTTTCAATCTGTACAAAGCGGTAAGGAATTGGAGACGGTTCGTGAAGTTGGAATTGTTAGTACTGTCAGAGGGTTTCTCACGTACACCGATGAAGATATCAAGCAATTGGCCAATTCCAGCTGGACTTTTCCCAACAACGCCGGGGTTATTAGCACCAATGATCTATCATTCAACATGCTCATACCCATCAAACATTTTTTGAATATTTTCAACGATTATCAATGTGTTTCCTATGGTAAACACACCATCCGATTAGTACGATGATAGCAACTGTTTCAAAATAGAGGAGACCGGTGGATCGCCGGCTGGCACGACAGTAGTCAAGTTGGAAATTGAAAATATTGAACTCAAAGTTAAGCGAATCTTTCCGCATGATGAAATTAAATTGCAACTCTTGAAGGCCATCCAAGCTGATACTCCTATTCTCATGCCGTTCAGAAAATGGGAACTTCATATGTTGCCTGCTTTCACACAAGGTGCAAAAAGTGAAATATGGGCCGTCAAGACTTCCTCGTTTCTCGAAAGTCCTCGCTATGTGATTGTATGTTTCCAAAAAGACCGTGATTACATCAAATTCAACAATGACCCAACAATATTCGCTCATTCGAATATCACCAATATAACGCTCAGTCTGAACGGTGAGAATTATACCAAAGAGAATATGCATCTGAATTTCGCAAATGGGAATTTTCGCAAGCCTTTTTCAACTATGCACAATTCGTTCCCAGCTACAAAATTACTAATCAACATAATCCTCTGTTGAGCTCCACCGAATTTGTTGGTAAGACTCTCTTTGTCATCGATTGTTCCAGAAGGGATGAGAGCATAAAAAGTTTCAATATTGATGTGAAACTCGAAATCGAGGCATCTGAAGGATTTTCCCAAAATACTAGAGCCTATTGCATCATTGTGCACGACACTGTTATTGAGCACCTCCCACTCAGCGAAATCATTAACAAATTAAACTGAACATATGCTTTCCACTTCAGTATCAATCACAGAGTCAACATGAGAAGAGCTGTTGAAGATATTCAAGGCTTTACCATCGAGCAACAATTCCATCCTATGGAGATTGCCTAATGGATTGGAATTCAATGCAGTAATTTTCTGCTGCTGCCAACTATACCATTTTCCTCATTGAGTAGAGCAGATGAACATACTGCCTATTTCTTGGAGCGAAACGTTCATGGATTTAGGTATTCCTCTGGCTTTGTGGAATATCATCAATAAGATTCCATCCTCAAGAAAAATTTACAGAATGTTGATATCATTTATGTACGAGTACTTCAAAAACGTGACTATTTACTGATAAATTTCATCAATTGGACCTACCTACACGTGTTGTGAATTTGGAGGACTATGATATCATGGATGATTCCAGCATTCGGAAACAACGATGATATCTCACCTTGTATGCATCATATTGATAATCAACCCCACTATAATTGCAGTCTCCGAAACGTAGATATTCTATACAAATGGCTTTGTGATATGTTACCAAAATAAAACTGTATAATAAATTTTTCTATTCAAATTGTTTTTTTTATCTAACGTCACCTGATGATGAAAACGCTGCGTTTTGAAAAATCTCCACCTCATACCCTCAATGATGTGTTTTTTTCTTTAACCTCCATGTTTCTCCTCTTAAATGATATGTTGGTACACCTGGTATACTAAATTTGACAAGCAGTCGCCATGTTTTTTCTCTTAAATAACACACACACACACACACACACACACACACACACACACACACACACACACACACACACACACACACACACACACGCACACGCAGCAGTCACGTTCATTTCTCTTAAATTATACATTTTGAAACACCTTGTATACTTTCCTCATTGGAATCGCTCCTTCAAACGTTACACCCTCATTACCTTGCAATTTTTCACATTTATTCCAAACATCATTATTATTATCAGACCCACAATCATTTTTTTTTTATTGTTTAAACAGCGTGCTCTGGTAGCTGGAGAAATATATACCCCACATTTGTACATCAACTTATATAAAGTCTCCGTGGAGGCAAGGCTAGCGTCACTCGCTACCAAGCAAAAGGACGATGGTTAAAACCTCTGCTGCTGAAAAATCTTTTTTCTTTTTAAATTCAATCCAATTAATTCAAAATATGTGTGCGCCGCGCTCTATTAGCAAAATGTTATCAATCCAAGGGATCTGTCTCGACTACGTCACACGATGAACGCGAAGAAGCGACGGCCGACTCCCTAGCGTTTGGCATGCTTGACCGTACTGCGCATGCAGTCCCAGAATCCGCATAGATGATCTACTGTTGTAATTGAGAATTTTAAAATTCCGAGAAATTCGGAATTTTGATATTTGGAATTCTGACTTATATCTCGGAATATTACTTCAGAATTGTTAGTTATTATAATTTGGAATTTCAAAATTCTGAGTTACAACTCGGAATTTTCAATTCAAAATTCCGAATCATAAATTTTCCATCAAAATTCCTAGAATTTTGAATAAAAATATATTTTTTATAATAGGTGTCCCTTCCAGAGTTTCGTAGCTTCGTTCTCCAGTTTTTCTTTCGACCCTGATTCTTATAATGTACAATCAGCAGCCAATAAAGACTTGTTTTTCATCTACAATTCTTTGATTTATAACGTATTATATTCAATTTAATACTTATTTTTCTCAATTTTCCTTAGTTTCTTACATCTGTGAGCGATAATTTGTTTTTTTTTATTAATATGAAAAATTCAGTGAAAGAAATCCTTAAGATTCTTATATTTGCATGAAGTATATGAAATATCAATGTGCCCCATACCCTGGTTCAATGTGCCCCGTATGCGGGGTGGTTTGATACAAATCCCATTTTTCACAAAATCGATCATATTTCTTTTTCACGTAAGCTTATGAAAAATCCTGTAATAAGATAAAACTGTGTCTGCATTGGTGTATCAAACTTTATCTCAAACTAGCTCTATCACTCAGTTTTAAATTCTTAAAAATATGTGAATCAATCTGCCTCCACTTCCCGTATAGATTCCTTATAACTACAAAAAGCTGTGAAGTCTTCGTGATTCATAATGTGAGCAATGAGTTCAGCTGCATATTATTGTAGTAAAACTTCATTTACTAATTGTTCTAATTTATTTAAAACAGTACTTGGAACAATTATTCACTAAAACATTTACTTCACTATTTTATTTCTACGGTGTCAGTCTCTATCTGCGAACTCTGGAACTGTAACTAACTCTGAATTCTGAGTGTCTTCGTTACTCTCTGATTATCTAGCTTATATACTCCCAAGCAGATTCCATCCACGACTCTCGATTATTCTGGAGTATAGAACATTTCATCTAGATGGCTCTTCGAACAGTATCGAAGGGATCGATTTATTCCAGCTTGTTCTCGGCGATCCGTAGGCCAGCAGATATGCTGTTGTAGTTGAACGAGGGTGCATAATTAATTAGATCAGGGCCGGTCTCGGGGCCGGTCTCGAAATCGATACATTATTTTCTATGGTACTTCTACAGCATATGAATATTATTGAGTGTTTTTGGATTTCCTCAGTGGGTCAAAGTCCATGGTTGAGAGCAGCGCCAATGATGACTTATCGTTCACGTAAATAATGTACCATGTGATTTTTTCATCATAATACCACTGCTGAATCAGATCACTTTCAATATTCAACTGCCTTGGTAGCTTGATCGCCGAGAAATAACCCTTCATCTTCCTATGGCTGAACTTGATTTTCTTCTTGAAACAAACCCTCAGCGTTCAGTCTTCCATCCACATCTCAACTTATCAATTATTATATGATCGACAATTGACTAATAATAATTTTATAAGTGGGTAGCATTTTTTTGTCTTATGTTGACAATCTGTATTCAGTTTTGAGTTAGCAACATGTTTCTATCTTGAGTTGGCAATCCTTTAAGTTTGTTACTTGTGAAACTATTAGGTTAGAATCCAACTTCCTCCCTTACGGACAATAAAGGATACCGCACACTTTAATAGAGAAAGTGGCCCCCTGACGAATTGGCAAAATTTTTGACATGTTTTAGTCTAAGTCATTCCAAACAAAAAGTTCAATGGGCACAACTTTTTCTAGGTTAGTTTTGGCGTCAGAGGCCCTCCAAAACTTTCATTTGTTCTTCATTGTTATACAACACGTATCGGTATTCTGGATAAGAATCACTATTCTGCGTAATCAAGATCTAAATATTCATCAATATGAGATACTATTAGAATTATTGTTAATTGCAGGTGATCAATTATACAGTGTGTTCCAGCTATTACGGTCAAATTAATATTTCAAGTTGATGATGAAACTCCTGGAAAATATAACAAAGTGGTCTATCACTTTGATAGGGTTTTGTCGAATGAGTACCGATTATTATATTAATGCACAGGGAGTTTTGCAAAGAAAAGATGATTCAATTCTCTTTTCAACAATCTAAACATTTTAAAAAAAAGGTATTTGAGGCAATTCTATTCCATTCCTTCGAAGTCGGCGATGCCTCGGCTTTCTTCGTCCAAACGTACCATTTGACTTGGTGTTCCATTGTATCCACACAGAAAACATTCAAATCTCACTACGGAATTATACGCCATATTTCACTTTATATTGACATGAAGTAACAAACAAACAAAACCTTGCTACCCTCCAATGTCGAGACCGAATGAACAATTTTTGAAAGAAATCTGGAGTTCTATTGTGATATCGGTTTAAAAACAAAAATTAAGTAGACAACAGGATCTAGGACAAAAATGTTCTGCTCATACAGGGCGGTACAAAAAAAACAGGTTGGAAGGTAAAATTAATAATTTTAAAATAAAATATCGGTAATAATAATATTATTAATGATAATAATATTATATGTGGCTTATAATCTTAGTAATTGATGCCACTATAAACAGCCCAAAAAAATTCAATAATCTGCGTAACCTCCATTCCCCACTATACCTACTATAATTGATTGTCTCTGAATCACTTGGATGTTAGGTACGACTTTTTGGCCAAAATTAGTCCATTTGTATACCGTAAAAATCCCTGACGTCATAATGATAGATTTTAAACAATATTTTTAAGGCCTTTTTTTGGATAGGTTCGTAATATTTCTCATTCATTTTTATGGCTCAAAATTTCACAAGATGGTCGACCAAAATTTTTCAGTAAGTACGAAATTTTTCGAATATTACTTTCGCTTTATTTTAAAATGAATCAGTCCTTATATTTTTTGACTATGTGATACAGAATATGATGTAGAATAGCATTCTTAAACATTTTTTCATTGTAGATCTCTAAGACGATTTGTAACCATTTTCGAATTATTGAACATTGAAAATTGTAAGCAACTAGAACACACTGTATAATTGACCGAAGGTAAGAACATCAAAGGAAAATAATTTCAAAGGATGTCATATCAATGACTGTTTAGATCTTGATTACGCAGAATAGTGATTATTATCCACGATAACGTTTCGTATTGTTTAACAATGGATAACAAATGAAAGTTTGCCTCTAGCGCCAAAACTAACCTATAGAAAAAGTTATGCACATTGAACTTTTTGTTTGGAATGACTTGGACTATAACATATCAAAAATTCAGCCAATTCGACAGGGGACCACTTTCCCTATAAAAGTGTGCGGTATCCTTTACAAACAAAATATATTTAAAAAATTATTTATTTGTGAAGCTCACATTTTTTCTGTTTATAATTTCATCTAGAACATCATGAATATTTTTTCGTATTTCTTGAAATCACAATAGCTATCAATCATTTTGTAATCTTCTGCAGTATTGCGCATAAACATCCCCTTCTTCAGTGTAAATTTCAAGTTCATGAGGAAAATATGTTTGGTAATTGCATCAGTAGGATCATATACTATTTGATCATGCTCATTCCGGAAATGAGGTGTAATTGTTACCCCGTTTGAGAAAAACTTCGTTCTGACACATAGCTATGTTGTTATTCCATACTTCTTGGCTAACTTTTAAAAAATAAAACTTGCTGGAAGGCTTACCACACAATAATTGTTTTAAATGAATGTTTGATCAATACATGCTCTTATCAAGTTCAAGTGAACATACTGCAACATAGAATCAGTCATATCAATACTTGTGGGCAATGCAACTGTTCAGTATGTGCGTTAAATGATGAATAAATTTTTTTATTATTTTTATTATTAGAATATCTGTGTTAGGCGCGTTAAAAGACATTATTTTTCTTGTATTAGATTTCTTTAGATTTTCACTAATCCACTTCTCTTTCAGCTATCTGGTAAGTTCTGTTAGGGACGTTAGGGTCTGCTAGGTGTAGGCTATTTTTATAGATAAAATCATTGAAATTTTTTCTATCGATAAAATTTCTCTTTGTTAAAAATGGAGAGACTCTGGGCGGCGAGAATGCGGTCGAACCCGGAGCTGGCCGAGGCACCAGAAAATAATCAAACTATTTTTTTTGAAAATTTCACATATCCACATTCTCGACATGGCGCCCAACGTGGGGCCATTAATCGCCAAAATTTTGATGTACAAAACATCCAAAACGTCGAAAATGATGATTTTCGAATTTCTTCCAGAAATTTCCAGACTTAGAAATGGCGATTATTTCACTGAGATCAGTGAAGGAACTCAATTTCACGAAAACTACGAAAGGGAATGCCATGTACCGATGACTGATGATGAACGTGACCCAACCGAAACGTTCAATCAAAGAATTTCATTGCTTATGAACGATAACGATTGGCAAACTCGTTCAAATGCTTCAACACGTACCCTCGATGGTGAGTGGGCGGAAGCTTCTAGAGTGCAGAATTTATCTGCAAATAATCCTTTTACTCTTCTCAAAACGTCGCCGACTTCCGATTTTCCCAGCGACGAAAAATTAAGTGGGAACAGGTGGCGCCCAAACAATAAATTCGAAGAAAGCCCAAGAAGGGTATCTTTTGCTCCGGAGGAGAGTGTTCCAGTCGGAAACTCAACCTTAAACACCGGAATTGAAAATTCTATTGCCCCTGCTCCGCCACAAAGTGACATGGCGCAGCTCTTGCACGTTTTAAAGGAATTAACAGGCCATGGAAGGCCAAAAATGCTCGACAGGAATAAACTACCAACTTTCAGTGGAAAAGATTCCGAAAATCCACGTTACTTCTTGAATAAGTTGGTAACCGAATTCAAGAAAGAGGATTTAGATCTGGACGATTGGGTGGCTCATGCCAGAAGCCAATTAAAAGGTGAAGCCCAGTCGTGGATTAATCTGTACAATGATATAAATGCCACATGGCCATTTTTCGTGAATCGATTTCTCGACAGATTCGATAGTCCTGAACTACGTTCACGACTTCTCGCCAAACTGTACGGCGAGAAACAGACAAAAGGAAAGAAGGATATTTTCATAGGAGAAAAGATGGCTCTAATCAGAAGATTGATGCCAAATCTACCTGAACTAGAGGCTATTAGGCTGATAACCGAACTGATTGATCCAGCTATACAGTCCTTCAGAAGGGACAAAGCTATTGCCAACTTAGAAGCTTTCACAAGACATTGCAATCAAATAGAGGCCAGCCTTACGGCCACTAGTTGTTTTAAAACGGCCAATAAAAATATTTCACACGAACCTAACAGACAGACAAACGTGGGTTCGAATAATTCGAATAATGTGAGAAACCCCAATCCTCAAACTCATAACAATGGTAATTGGAGGGGAAACCAAAATTCAAATAATAATAATTCTACTGGATGGAGAAATTCCAATAGTCGGGAAAATTATAATAACTCGCAACTACACGAGAGGACAATTCTCTGCTGCTCGGGGCAGAGGCTCTTATAATAATATGGGGCATGGGAATCCCCCACAGTCATCGAATCAAAGGTCTGAAAATAGACTCAATTATATCGAGGAGGAAGATTCTTTTAACCCAGAAAACTCCAGGCAAGATGCACCACCTACGGCGATGGTGACATACGATCGCCATTAAGCCGTACTCCAAAAGTGGAAATAATCACCCACACGAATATATCCACTCAAACTATTGAAAATAAAAATCCTTGTGTAAATATATGTTCTCAAAAAGATGAACCTGTCCAGTTCCCTGTATATAATTTTCCCCCTTTAGAGGCTCTCGTCAGTCTTGAAGATGGCCACATAAAACATCGAAAGGTCCCTAGGATCCCTGTGACCGTCGACGGCAGGCAAGTATCCGCTCTGATCGATACCGGTGCGACCACCAACTTTGTCAGGGCGAGCCTGTTTGAAGGCTGTGACTTGTCAGACCTCCCGAATCCTACAGCTATTCGGCTAGGCTGTAAAGATAGTACATCGTACAGCCTAGGCCAGAAATACATTTCATTGGAAATTGAGGGACAGGAATTCCCTATAACTACCACTGTCTTAACATACCTAAACGAATCACTTATACTAGGAGTCCCATTTCTAGATGAAAATGAGGCAATTATTGACATCAAACGTAAATGTATTTATCTGGGAAGCCAGACCAGGAAAACGATATTTTGGAGTCTAGCCTCGGAGAGGGCGATCTCTGAAATTCAGCTCGCCGAATTTTCGGAGGAACAATTTTCACCGGAAACCAAAAGGCAAATTCTAGAAGTTATATCAGACTTTCCAGATGTCTTTGAGGAGACGATTCGACAGCCAATAACTAGAGCTGTGTTACACGACATTAAAGTGAAGGAATAACGTCCGTTCAGGCAATTCCGTTATGATAAAATGTCTGAACAACGAAAGCAAATCGTCCATGACGAGATAAGGAAATTATCAGAGGCTGGCGTTATAGTGCCAAGCGACTCTCCATATTGCTCTCCTGTAGTACTTGTCCCCAAAAAGGATGGCAAGTTGAGATTTTGCGTGGACTATAGAGAAATAAACAAACTAATCGTTTCAGAAGCTCCGAATTTACCAGGAGACCGTTAGAGAGATGGGGCAAGCAAAGGTTTTTACGACGCTTGACTTGAGGAATGGGTTTTGGCAAGCACCCTTAACCCCTCAATCCCAAAAATATACCACGTTTGGTGCTCCTGATGGCCAGGTCTATCAATTTAAAGTCCTCAGCTTTGGCCTGATGAACGGCCCAGCTGTGTTTCAAAAGTTAATGTCCTCAGTACTCGTTGGTTACACAGATGTGTTTTGTAAAGTATACTCAGATGACATCATAGTGTACTCCCGCGATATTGAGGAAGATTGCGTTCACTTGAGAAGAATTTTAGAATGCTTGAAGACACATGGATTGTGGCTGTCACCTCAAAAATACCATTTTGGTTCGAGTGAACTTCATTATTTGGGAAGAATTGTTTCTGCAAAAGGAAATAGGCCACAAGAGGCCCATGTTTTGAATACAGTAAATTTTACTACCCCGAAATCCTTGAAACAGCTAAGAGCTTTTCTAGGAACAGCCAGTTGGCTACGGGAATATATCCCGCATTTTGCAGAGATTGCATCTCCCCTAACAGATCTTATTGACACCCAAAAGCGGTTCAAATGGACTCCTGCTGCCGAAGCAGCATTAAATAAAATAAAAGAATTGGTCAGTCAACCACTTGAACTGTCCAGACCTGATCCCCAGAGACCTTATTGCCTACAAACCGATGCAAGTCTCATAGGAATGGGGGCGGTACTCTTTCAAGAAAATCCAAATGGTAATCGGAATATTATTGCATATGCGAGTGCAAAATTATACAAGACGGAGCAACGATACCATGTTAATGAAATTGAATATTCAGCAATCGTCTGGAGTATAAAGAAATATAGACATTTTCTCCAGGATAAACACTTCAAACTATTTACTGATAATTCAGCACTCCTATGGCTTAGTAAGATGAAAGACAAAAGAGCAAAATTAACTCGTTGGTCGTTATTACTCCAGGAGTATGATTTCGAGATAATTCATATACCTGGGAAGTTGAATCAGCTCCCGGACTTCTTGAGCAGAAATCCATCTGACGAAACAACAGGCCACGATCTGAGTATAGAAACTGAAAGAATGATATTTCCAATCAAAGAAAACAACGGAAATCCCACTTTGGAAGAACAACCTACATTAACACAGATAAGGACTTTTTATGAGGAAGTTAAAGATAGGCAACGAGGCTGTCCCAGTCTTCAACGGTTTATTGAGCGAATAATCAGAGCAAGGAATTCGCCTAATCCGAATACCTATGAAGCAAGAATTCGAGACGAATTCATCATAGAGGATGGCGTGCACTACTTCGTGGGCCAGGATCCTGAATGTCGACGGGTCGTGATACCCAAGAATTTTCTGCACCAGGTGCTGAAGAGGTATCACGACGACATAGGGCATCCTGGTAGCTTAGAGACGTACCGACAGATCTCTAAACACTCTCAACTTTCTCCCCTTGAAACACGAGTAAATGACTACGTTAAAAGGTGCCTCACTACTAAACGTGCTGCCCCACAGCAAGAAGCAATTCAACGGCCAAATTGTTCGGAGAGGCCTTGGGAGATCGTATCGATCGACGCCATGGGTCCATATCCCGCATCCAGGAACGGGAACCGATATATTTTGTTGGCCACAGATTGTTTCAGTAAGTGGGTAGAAGCCAAGGTTGTGCAGAAAGCTGACGCCGAAGCTGCAGTAAAATTCCTGCAGGAGGATGTATTTGGTAGATGGGGTTACCCAAGAATGGTAATATCGGATAGTGCGGCCCAATTCAAGGGCAGAGTCTTCGAACAATTCGCGGAGCACTACCATATTGAAGCCAAGTGGTCACACATTTATCATCAATAAGCAAATCCGGTCGAAAGGAAATCAAAAAGATATTGCGGGCCGCCTTGCTGAACAAGGATGAAACTCTCTGGGAAGAGCAAGTCCCAAGCATCTTATTCAACCTAAGAACCCGTTACAACGCAGCAACTGGAATGTCTCCGAGTATACTATTATTAGGTTACGAAATACCCCAGCCTGGTGAATGGATTACTCCTTCACAGAGAAAAAGGAAACGACGCAATGAGAATCGGGTGGAGCGTGTTGCAGAGGCAGCCGCTTCCTCTTCTACGTGTAGAAGAGAGCATTTCCCCAATCATGACGATGAGCAACCAATCACGTTTCAACCAGGTCAATGGGTTTTGTGTCGCAATTTTGGCCCTCAGAGGAAAAACTTTGGCCAGACCTGGGTCGGCCCATTCCAGGTCGCAAGACAGATCGGCCCCAACTGTTATGTAGTCCTCAAAGGAGGATACGAACAGAACATTGCCACAGATGATCTCCGACAAGCCCCGGATCCCAGAACTGGCCAAGACCACCTGGATCCCCGTCCTACTCCTGCTCTAGGAGAGGATGATTAGCCCGTGAATGTATATATACCCTCTTTTAGAATTAAGTTAGGCCCGTGGAACACCGCATATAACTGTATCCTGATGGTGTTTATTGTAAATATCCCTGTAGAATAAGCCTATTGTAAAACTTAGATACTTAGAATAAGTTAGCTCGAAAGTTAGCTAGATTAGGTAGCATTAGTTAGACTTTTAAGATAGAATTGTACATATAGGATAGGAACCAAACATTGTACACCCAGTGGGGTATAGGGGCATTGCCCATATATATACAAATTGTAAATTGTGGTTTGAAAAGATTTAAATAAAGGAGAAAAATAATTCCCTCCCGAGGCGCATGTTCCCCTGATGGCAAAAAAGTTTGGCAATCCGCTTCCAGAAAAGTGTTAGCGATCTTTTAAAGGGGGGGAGTGTTATGAAAACCAAATATTGGACTAAAAATTCATTAAGACGAGACTTAGATCGAATTAATCTCAGTATTCGTAGAGAAATTTCCGAACAGAAAGAAGTCAGACAATTTCTCGTCCGAGTTTTGTTCGGCGTCTGAGAGCGTGATTGGTCAAAGCCAGGCCACGCCCTCCGGCCGACGATTATAAATATAGAGCGCTTTTCGCGGCTCGACACAGTGTTCCTCACTTACGCCTGCTAACGAACACAAACCAACGTATACTCAGCTGAGTGAAATATTAGTATTTTTGAAATAGTTTTTCAAAGTATTGAAAAGTAAAATAATAACGAGGTTCCAGAAAAGTCTAAGAAGATTTTCTTGAGATTAATTGTTGAAATATTGGAGATTGAAAAATCTAGAAAAGTCCTTCAGTCCGGGAAGGTGAAGAATATAAATTTGAGAGAGAAAATTCGAGAAGTCCAAATATTGGGAATTCAAGATAGAATATTCAAGAAAGTTACGAGACTCAGGAGGAGATCTACGGTCAACATTTTTCTGTCAGTGAAACTTGTGTTTCTTGGAGGGATATTAAGAAAACCAAAGATCGCTCCAAAAAAAATTCGTTTTGACTGCAAGGCAGCTAACACACTTTGTTCTTTTCGGAACAAAAAATTAAGTGTGAAATATTTGGGGACTCAGTGAGAGCCCACAACAAGAGAATTCGTTATGTATTTTATTGTGATATTTACTAATACTATTTTTCTCTTTCAGCCTAGCCTATCCTCCACCGCCGGTGGAAGCAGCTGCTCCGTATTGCCTGGATTAGATTGCGTGGTCCCGGAATCTATGCCAGGTGATGCCTACTGGGGTGAGTCTTACGCAATAGACAAACCATTGCACTAAAGTGAGACGGGGCGGTAAATCACAACTTCTCTTCCGGGAGAGACACGGGTAAACTCCCTGTGTTAGGCGCGTTAAAAGACATTATTTTTCTTGTATTAGATTTCTTTAGATTTCCACTAATACACTTCTTTTTCAGCTATCTGGTAAGTTCTATTAGGGACGTTAGCGTCTGCTAGATGTAGGCTATTTTTATAGATAAAATCATTGATATTTTCCCTATCGATAACATTTCTCTTTGTTAAAAATGAAGAGACTCTGGGCGGCGAGAATGCGGTCAAACCCGGAGCTGGCCGAGGCACCAGAAAATAATCAAACTATTTTTTTAGAAAATTTCACATATTCACATTCTCGGCATTTACATCATGCTTCTGTCGAGAATGTGGATGAGAGTGTGTCATAAATACCCAATATTGGACTCGAATTTCATGAAGATGAGATGTAGATGAAATCAATCTCAACATTCGTACAGAAAATTTCAATCAGCGAGAAGTCAGAATATATCTCGCTCGAGTTTTGTTCGGCGTCTGCGGGCGCGATTGGCCAAAGCCAGGCCACGCCCTCCGGCCGACTATTATAAATATAGACCGCTTTTCGCGCCTCGACACAGTGTTCCTCACTTACGCCAGTTAACGAACTGAAAGCAACGTATACTCAGCTGAGTTTAGAAAAGTATTTTTGAAGCAGTTATCAAAGTAGTGAAAAGTTAAATAGTAATTTGACTGTAAAGAGGTTCCAGAAGATTTTAAGAAATTTATTTTCGAAAATTGTTGCTGAAATATTTGAGATCGAGAATTCTAGAAAAGTCCTTCAACTTGGGAAGGTGAAGAGTGAAAATTTTAAGATAGAAAATTCGAGAAGTCCAATTGTTTGGAATTCAAGAAAGAAGATTCCGGAAGACTACGAGATTCCAGAAGAGATCTACAGCCAGCATTTTTCTGTCAGTGAAACTTGTGTTTCTTTGGAGGGATTACAAGAAAACCCAAAATCCCTCCAAAAAGAATTCATTTTGACTGCTAAGAAGCAAACGCACTTGGTTCATTTCAGAACTAAATAAAAGTGTGAAATACTTTTGGGACTCAGTGCGGGCCCACAACAAGAGAATTCGTTATGTATTTTATTGTGATATTTACTAATACTATTTTTCTCTCACAGCTTAGCCTGGCCTCCATTGCCGGTGGAAGCAGCGGCTTCGTATTGCCTGGATTAGATTGCGTGGTCCCGGAATCTATGCCAGGTGATGCCTACCGGATCACTGGGGTGAGTCTTGCGTAATAGTCGAGCCATTGCACTAATGTGAGACGGGACGGTAAATCGCAACTTCTCTCCCGGGAGAGATACGGGTAAACTCCCTGAGTTAGGCGCGATAAAAATTGTAATTATTTTTGTATTAGATTTCTCTAGAATTTGACTAATCTTTTACTGTTTCAGCTATTGGTAAGTTCTGCTAGGGACTTTAGAGTCTGCTAGGAGTAGGAAATATTTATAAATAAAATTACTGATATTTTTCCCTATCAAGAAATTTCTCTTTGTGAAATATGGAGATACTCTAAAAATTTTGAAATAATTTTTTTTTGAAAATCACCCATCCACATTCTCGACAAGTGATTTTCAAAAAAAATTGTGTCATTATTTTTAGGTGCCTCGGCCAGCTCCGGGTTCGACCGCATTCTCGCCGCCCAGAGTCTCTCCATAATTTATACAGAGAAATTTTCGATAGGGAAAAATATCAATAATTTTTGTCTAAAAAAATATTCCTAGCAGACCCTAACGTCCCTAGTAAAACTTACCAATAGCTGAAAGACAAAAAGATTAGTAAATTCTAAATAATTCTAATACAAAAATAATTACAATTTTAATCGCGCCTAACTCAGGGAGTTTACTCGTGTCTCTCCCGGGAGAGAAGTTGCGATTCACCGACCCGTCTCACCTTAGTGCATTGGCTCGTCTATTACGCAAGACTCACCCCAGTGATCCGGTAGGCATCACCTTGCATAGATTCCGGGACCACGCAATCTAATCCAGGCAATACGGAGCCGCTGCTTCCACCGGCGGTGGAGGCCAGGCTAAGCTGTAAGAGAAAACAATGTTAGTAAACAGCACAATAAAATATAGAACGAATTCTTTTATCGGGACTCGCACTGAGTCCCAAAAGTATTTCACACTTTTATTTAGTTTTGAAAAGAACAAAGTGCGTTTGCTTCTCAGCAATCAAAACAAATTCTTTTTGGAGGGATTTTTGGTTTTCTTTTAATCCCTCCAAAGAAACACAAGTTTCACTGACAGAAAAATGCTGGCTGTAGATCTCTTCTGGAATCTTCTGGTAGCCTTCTGGAATCTTCTTTCTTGAATTCCCAATTATTGGACTTTCTCGAATTTTCTATCTCAAAATTCACTCTTCACCTTCCCAAGTTGAAGGACTTTTCTAAAACTTTCAATCTCTTATATTTCAGCAACAATTCTTGAAATCGAATTTTTAAGAATTTTCTAGATGCTTCTACAGAGTGAAATTACTACTAGACTTTTCACTACTCACTCACTCATAATAAGTCGGCCGAAGGGCGTGGCCTGGCTTAGCCAATCGCGCTCGCGGACACCGAACAAAACTCGAGCGAGATTTATTCTAACTTCTCGTTGATTGAAATTTTCTGTTTGGATGTTGAGATTGATTTCATCTACATCTCATCTTCATGAAATTCGAGTCCAATATTGGGTATTTATGACACTTCACGCTTCCAAAATTCCTTAGTCTACTCTAAAACATTGAATGTTCTACATTGGACATTTTTGTAATTATAGTAATCAAAATGTCGATGTTTGCTGATTTAGTTCAGTATATAGCCTACTAGGGCTCATCACCCCGAATGAAGAAGCGAAGATACGCCAAGGATTGGTGGAATGTGGCAAGAGTATAAAGCGTTATGCTACTTCTATGGGGGAGAAGCAGCATCTGGAAGCGTGTTTGCGAAACATTAATACAATGAAAAACCAGTTCAAAGCTTCACAAAAGCAGGGCATTCTTGTCGACCCGAAGGAGCGAACGTGTGAAATGGGATGACTCCGACTCGGCATTTAGTAGTCGCAATAGGACCGGTGTAATTTTCAACCTCAAACATAAGGACCCTGGAGCATTTTCAGTTGATTGATTGTTCATATTCAAACGCCGTATTCAAAATGCTCTCAAGAAAAAAACGTTAGTCAAGGCGAGCTCTGTTTTCTGTGGAGAATTCGAGATAGTGAAGGCAGCTAGTGTACTGAAAGAGTATAAATACTTTACTACTACAAACTCGCCAATATATCGTGAAACCGACTTGGATGAGTGGTTCAATTCAAAGATTATTGCTCTCATTATGAAAGATCTTGAAGAGTTCCAGGAACGAGACTCAGGGTGGGACTTGCAGAGAGTACTCAACTTAGGTGTAAATATCAATAAATTCACGCCTCAGCTTGGATCATCGTATATCAGTTGCCTGAAGAAATCAAGAAGAAACATGCCTGTATCAACATTAAGAACGATGATGAATGCCAGTCGTACATCATCATACCCACACTATTCGAAGGTCTTGAAAATGGCAGGTATTCCGTTTCCAATGACCATCAAGCAAATTCCTAGATTTGAGAAACAGAATAATATTTCGATGAACGTGTACGTGTTAGAAGAGAACAAAAAGATCATTAAAACTCTTCCAGCATATCTGACAAAGAATAAACAAGATAATCACGTTAATCTTCCATTTGTGCAAGATCAGTATCCCAGTTCTGAAGGTCATTCGGATATTGCTCTTACCAAATACCATTTTGAATGGATTAAAAACATGTCGAGGCTTCTTTCCAAACAGCTGAGTAAACAAAAGGGTCAAAAATTCTTCTGTGAGCGTTGCCTCCACTACTTTTGTTCTGAAGGAAAACTGAATAAAAATATTGAGGACTGCCAAAAATTAAATGAAACTGCTATAAAAATGCCAGGAAAAAATATTTTGAAATAAAAAAATTTCAAAACAAGGAGAAGGCTGACTTACAATCGGCCTTGAAACCAGTCGGAGATCCCAAGAAACCTCATTACGTTCCAGCTGCCATAGGACGTGCAATGTTTATATGATGATACACTCTCATTTTATAAATCTCATCGTGGGCAGGACTGTATGGCGTGGTTTGCTGATGAAATGGCTCAATTGGCTGAGGATATGGCAACAGTTTTTTGGTGTCCTTATGATATCAATATGACTTGGGTGCAGGCAGCACAATTCAAACTTACTTCACACTGCCACATTTGCGGGCAACATTTCACTCCAGAATGAAAAAAGGTTCGAGATCACAACCACCTGATTTCCGGAAAGAAGTATCGGGGAGCTGCTCACGAAGGGTGCAATATAAACTATAAGGACACTCACACTGTTCCGGTTGTTTTTCATAATTTGAGTGGATATGATGCACACTACATCGTTAGAGACATTGCTACAATAATTGCTGGAAAGGTTGATCTACTCCCAATTACCGAAGAGAAATATATTTCCTTCACTAAACACGTTGATGATACCCCAATTCAATTTAAGTTCATTGACTCGTTTCGTTTCATGGCTTGTTCATTGGATAAACTAGCATGGTATCTTCCGGAGTTTCCTAATCTGAAGTCACAGTTTCCCGATGTAGCTATAGGTCACTTCAAACTGTTGACGAAGAAGTCATGCCATATGATTATATCGATTCATTCAGTCGATTCGATGAAACAACTCTACCATCTCATAAATTCTATAATGAGCTGGAAAATAAGCCCTGTCCCCGACGTTTGTATCGACGAGCTCAGGATGTATAGACCACATTCAACTGCCAGAATCTTGGTGATTATGTGGACTTATATATAAAAACTGATATTCTTCTGTTAGCTGATGTCTTTGGAATGTTCAGAACCTGCATTCTCAAGTCACATAAACTAGATCCTGCGCACTATTTCACATTACCGGGCTATACGTGGGATGCCATGATGAAGTATAGCGGAATTGAGTTTGAACTTCTCAGTGATGTCAACATGTTTCTATTTGTCGAGAGAGATATTCGAGGAGGTCTGAGCCAAGTTTGCTCTAAACATCGAGCTCATGCAAACAATAAGTATATGCCAAATAAATATGATCCTTCCAAACCTTCAACTTTCCTGATGTACGTCGATGTCAACAATCAGTACGGATGGGCTATGTCACAGTACCTTCCTTATGGTGGGTTTCAATAGTCAGATACCAATATTGATGTATCAACAATACCTGATGATTCCGATGGAGAATACATTCTAGAAGTTGACTTGTTTGCCCCGAATATATATGTTCTAAGACGAGGAAGCCTTCTGTGAAAGCTAAACAGCTGACAAAATTGATGGCGACCCTTAACAATAAAACCAAATACATAATCCACTGTAGATTATGGGTTGGTCTTGACTAAAATCCACAGAGTCCTAAAATTCAAACAATCACCCTGGCAACAAATGACTTTGAGAAAAATGTATTCAAGTTGCTGAATAATGCAGTCTTTGGCAAAACTATGGAGAACGTCCGGAAGAGGGTCAACATCCACCTTTTAACTGAGTGGAGTGGAAGATATGATGCAGAAGCCTACATCGCTGAGCCTGATTTTAAAAACTGCACCATCTTCAGTGAAAATTTAGTAGCTGTTGAGCTCAACAAGCTGCAAATTTTCGTAAACAAACCGATCTATGGGGGACAGGCTATATTGGATTTAGCGAAAACTGCCATCTATGATTTCCACTATGGTTATATGGCTGAACGTTTTTGGAGAAGACTGTACCGCTATTTACACTGATACAGATTCTTTCGTATACGAGTTATATCAGGACCCCTATGTAGTTATGAAGGACTGTTACAAATATTTTGACACTTCAGACTATCCCTCCGACAACATTTATGGAACAAGAAAGTATTGGGTATAATGAAAGACGAAAATAGTTGCGTGCTGATGACTGACTATGTAGGACTTCGTTCCAAATTGTATCTGATGCTGACATTATTGATGAAAGAAGGGAATTGGAAGAAGCTGAGTATAATGAGAATGAAATCGATGTGATATTGATAAATTTTGGAACAACCAAGAAGGCTAAGGGCGAGAAATCGTCTGTGGTCAGAACTAAGATTACATTCGATGATTACGTGGAATGTCTGAACAGTTGGAAATGTATGACTGTAACCCAGAGACTAATCCACTCTGAGAAACATCAATTACACTCAATTGTACAAGACAAAATTGCGCTCAACACACATGACGATAAACGCTACCTGATACCAAACTCAGATGAAACTTCACCTTGGGGACACTATTCAATAAAAGAAAATTTGATGGATACTTCAGAATAACTTTGTATATATGCTAAAATAAAATGTATTATTTGATGACTATTTTCTCATGATTGGTGGTTATGCTATGCCTACTAGGGGAGTCTTCCATAATGAAAAATGGCAAAGCATAGGCAGTCCTACCCTCCTGGGTGATGTGGAAACGGACTGATAGCAATATTCAACCAACGCTGAATTTCGAAGTATTTTGAATCTGCTTCAAATTAATATCATTTTTGATTCTCTAATGATACTTGATATTTAAATCACTTTTGAAATGTATGTTCGGTTCATTGGATCAATTCATTATCAATCTCTGTACTTTGCTCACAAACATATGATACTTGATGTGAACTTTCATATTTCATATATTTAACGATGCTTGAAATATTATCATTCTATTTGTTTTATTGCGATTCATATCAATGATAACATCGCTATCTACCAATGTTTTTTCTTTAAATGCTGTGTACGTTGGACCTTCAATTTTTTCGTTTTCAAATGCTGTTTCAAAACGGAGTCTATGAGTATCAGACTCGATTATTTTTTTGTTGCTGCGAGCTCTCTTCTTATTCAAAACTGGTTCCATCACAAAATAATTCATATTCTTCTGAATGCTATGCAACATATCAAATACAAGTGAATTCTCTACATTCCATTGAGTCTTCATATGCATAACTGTAACATACTGCACTGAGCGTAACCGTAACATCCGCATCATACCTAACCATACCGCGCCAAGTGTAATCGCAACATACCGCGCCATACCTAACCATACTGCGCTAAGCGTAACTGCACCATACCTGACTATACTGCGCTAAGCGTAAATGAAAACGGTTGCACGAAAACGTATGTATGAAAACGGATGCACGAGAACGGTTGCGCACGGAAACGGTTGCATGAAAATGGTTGCACGAAAACGGTTGCATGAAAACGGTTGCACAAAAACGGTTGCGTGAAAACGGTGGTATACGAAAACAATTGCACGAAAACGGTCGCGCACAGAAAAGATTGCACGCGAAACGGTTGAAACATCCACACAAAAACTCAAAATGCATGTAAAACGCACGTTATCGGAAATAATCATCCCTAAAAACGTTATATCTGCTTCTACTGGCGAAATTACATTATTTCCTCAATATCCAATTAAAGTTGTCTTGTTAGAGTACCGCACGTAGTTGTTCCTTCGCTAATAACGAAGTTAGCCTCCTATGCTCTTGTGGCATTGGAGAATAATTGAACATGTTTCTTGACATCGACACAAACCCATTGGTGTCAAAATTATTGAAATCGTACGACCAGGAGTAACTAAATTTGGACCCTTCTCAATGCTCTACCTCAACTTGTAATGATAGGACGTGCTTATTTTCTGATGATTCGTTAAGATCCAAAAGGTTGGTAATGCACATATTGGGCACCTTCCTGATGATAGATAGCGCTGACGTATTCGATCTCGATGACATGTAATACATTTCCGATTGGGATCGCACGTTGAAACGCTAAACTCCTGTTAAAACATCATATATTTTTTCTATAAATGAGAAGCTCTGTATACCTTCTTGATTGCGATTGAAACGCCCTATGAGCGGTTTTATCCTATCTTGAATAATTTTTGAACACTCTGTGTATGTCTAACAAAAACACTCAGTATAACATATCACCATATTTTTCTATTGGGGTAGCATGTTAAAACGTTGGACCTAGTCATGTTTTTTTTTAAATATGTTAATGAGTCATTCTGTATGTTTTTTCTATTAAATGATATGATTGGGGTATTTTTTCGTCAAACAAAGGGCACTATGGAAATTCTTACATAGGGGTCACTACAATTTTCTATAGTCCGTATGTCAACGCCTCTCAAATGGGGGTGCTATACGTTATGATTGAAATATTTTTTTGTTGAATAAAGGGCACTAAGCGAGTAAACGAGGGCGATTGTAAATGACAGCTGACAGAAGTCACGTGTGAGACGCCACTATGTGTTTTCTCTTAATTTATGTGTTTCATGGCACCCTGTATACGTACAACCATCAATTTTGTTTTCTCAAATCTTGCATATCCTGTGCACATTGTTAGCGCATATTGAATAGATCTCTGTTAAACCGCCATGTTTTATCACAAAATATGTATTTTGAAACATCCTGTATACGTTCCTCATTGAACAGAAATATGTAAAACATTTTGAACCCCCCATATCCCCAATGATGCAAATTTTCTGTGTCCCATTTTCCACCCAAAATTTGCCTAGCAACATTTTTTCCTCTCAAATTATGTTTTGGGTTGTCGACAACCATTCACAATATTTTTTTCTTGAACGATTAATTTTCCACCCATGTAGCATTTGCCAACTATTACCGGAAATTCATGAAAAACTTTGCCCACATTGTCTATCCTCTGAACAAACTCACCCACAAAAACGCAGAATTTAATTGGACAGAAGAATGTCAAAATTCATTTGACAATCTGAAAACGTCTCTTTCTAATCCACCTCTGCTATAATACCCAAATTTTTCAGAAAATAACAGATTCATACTGAGGACGGATGCATCAAAATTTGCTGTTGGAGCCACGTTGTCAAATTCAAATGACAAACCAGTAGCGTATGCAAGCCGTTCATTAAATAATGCAGAGAAAAATTACTGTACGATAGAAAAAAAGTTACTTGCTATTGTATTGTCAAATATATGAAATCATCATCAAATCATTCAAATTCATTTAAGTAAATGCAAAGCATAAAGATCTGTGAACCTCAACTTTCCATATTCCAAATTACAAACATTCAGTATTCATAATTCAATAGTTTAATTTTCAAGTTCATAGAAATACAATTACAGGATATAGAAATATAAAGCAGCTCAAAAAATCGCAAAGTTGCATTGAATTCAGCAATCATCTTCTCGCCGAGCAGCGACCTAAAGAAATGCAAGCCTCGCAAAATGCGAATTAAGCTTTCGGGCCACGAGAAACTATTTTTAAAAAGCAAAATCGAATTTACAAAATACAACTTTATTTGTGAAGACAGATGTGTCTCGTACAACGTCGCTAACAGAACTAAACTAACTATAAAGCACGGTTAATCATATTTTCATAAACCTTAGTCAGCACTACATGGAAGTTACAAGTTAAGGGTTTCTTAGGGGTTTGTATATATAACTTCTCCATCCCTAAGACGAAAATAATACGGTAGTATTATTTTCGGAATTCAAGTCCTTAGGTTTTGTCTTGACACATTTGAAATGTTTTAAAATATCATTCTTACATTTTATAGAGGAATTGTAAAAGATGACAATAACAATAATTATGCTCAGAATAATACAAATATAAAAAGAAATATACGGGGTGTTGTTTTCTTCCAAGGCTTGGAGTCGGTGGAGTTGAGTTTTCTCGGCTAGTTTCTGGAGCCTTGTCAGCTCATCTAGGTTAATCTTATCCAGGACCTTCAGGGGGTGGTCTTCATGGTTAGGTTCGATGATTTCTATTCTGGGCAATTGTAGAGGGGTCTTCCGTATCGGGGAAACGTCGTTGCTGTATTCTTCCCCATTAATGATGAGGCTACATTTCTGGGGTATGTGGATCAGCTGTGGTTTGTGGATTTCTTCATATCCGCTTTCTTTAGACTTTTTTTCAATAGCCATTTGTCTGGCGGGAATAACAATGACATAGGCGTCGTTGACTGGTTCTACTACATCTTGTTCTAGATGGACTTGGAGTGATTGGCATGGCTGTCTGCTCTTTCCTTTCAGTACTTCAGGTAGACAGTCCTCCTTGGATATTTGATTTTACAGGCGGAAAATACAGGTTGTCTCGATTTCGTGGCACGGGCTGTACTCGTAGTGGTGATAATTCGAGTTCAGGATAATGTATGGTTTCAAGGGAATTATGGCATTATTGGAAATCGGAATGGGAAATAAATGATAATAATCGTAAAGATTTTCTCTAAGTATCGGGACGAATCGTGAATAGAATAAGATCATTTTTATATCGTGTTTCAATTTTCAAAAGTTTATAATATGATTGAATGTTATCGAAATATGGTAGACTTCCTTTGTACATGTTAAGCATTATTTCAATTAGTTCTTTGAGCTCGGAAGTTGGTAATATTATGTTATGAATAATATTCAGTTCACCGAATAATATCAATTCTTCAATATTGTTCAGTGTTGACAGTACATTTTGACAGTCGATTATCATTGTATCGAGAGAGTTTTGGAGCCGTAAGAATAGCGTGTATTTGTTCAGACTGTCGACAATACTCTCTATCTGTTTGCTGATCAGTTGTTGATTTTTTACAATGTGTTGCAAGTTATTTGACGTTTCGTTCAAGAATCTTTTTGTGATAGTTAAGTAATTTTTCAAATCATGGTGTAGGATTTTTTGATTATTATTTAGTGTAGAAATAGCTTGGTCACATTTTTCTTCATCTTCGTCATCTAATGTCCCAAAGAGCCATTTGTTAGTTCTGCCCACAAAATTTATTAGGCCTCTTTTTGATCGGCTGAATTTTTGAGGCTTGATGTTTATTAATTTCACAGAAATTTGTATGAGAAGTTGTAACAAATGGTTATGCATATGATGTAATTGTGAATACAGTACATCTTTCATCGAAATAAGGTCGGTTATGTAATTTGAGTTATTGGCTATGCTCTTTATTGGGTCATCAAATTGTTTCAAGTCGATTGGTTTCAGAAATTTTTGTTTTTGGGAAGTGATTCTCGCTTTTCCAAGAGAGAAAGGAAGGATGGGGTTGGGTATTTCTGTCATGGTTATCTGTTGTCCATTAGTGGTAAGGATCCCGAGAAGTAGAAGGAACAGCGTTGTCATCTGGAAAAATTCGTTTCTGAGATTGTTTTCTTTGAGGTTTCAGTTTACTCTTATGATATTTAGAATTTTTCGTTTTTACTTTGATGTCACAATCCTTGATAGGTTGGATTTGCTTATAACGTGGCGATAATTTATTTCGGGGCGATTCTTTCAGAAACACGTTTTCATTGATTTTTATCTCTGGTGGATCATCTCTTTTAGAATTAACTTCAGCAAGGTTCTTAGATTTTTCATTATTTTCTTTGATTATTTCGTTTATTATTTTTTGATTTCTCGCGTGTTTTTCATTGTTGTCAGAAGATATTTTCGAAAATGTTTTATCAAACGGATTTTGGTGTTCAATGTTTCCTTTAATAATTTGAAAAGGGGTGAATTTGGTCGCGGAGTGGATGGTGTTGTTATATCCTAATATAGCGTATATCATTTGTGTAGTTATTAGTCTATCAGGATGTTCGAGTTTCAGGGTTCTGATTTCTTCAATGAGGGTAGAATGTAGGCGTTCTACAGGACTGTTGCTATTGGCATTTTTGGGAGTTATGTAATGTAGAGTTATTTTGTGCAAGTTACAGAAATCTTGAATTAGACTATTTTTGAACTCTGTTCCAGAGTCGCAAGTAATTTTATTCGGAATACCGTAATGGGAAATGAATTTCAATAAACCATCTAATATGCTGGGTGCATTCAAATGAATCGGGTATGCTTGGGCAAAACGCGAGAAGCTATCAATAATTGTCAAAAATTTAGTTTTATCTGCCGAAAATGCATCGATATAAATATGCTCGAATGGGTATTCTCCTATAGGAGTAGGGTTGAATTTGATAATGTTGGGGTGACGTTCATATTTTGTCTTTTGGCAAGTGACACAAGTGTTTATATAATTTGTCACGTCTTGAATCATGTTTGGCCAATAATATGTTCTACATAGGGAGTCTTTCGTTCAATTTATCCCCCTATGAGTGGTTTTTGTTTGGTGATGATGCTGGATTTTAAGTTTCTGTTCGTCTTTGTCTGTGATATCGGTTAACACATTACTCTGGACTAGTTTGAAGGCTGAATGTTTAAAGTGGTTTTGAATCAATGGAATTACTTTATTTTTCAAACGTTCTTCAAAAAGTATGCCATGTACTATTTTCGGTTTGAGATATTCTAAGAAGATTCTCACAAGATCATTTTCGATATTTTTACTTGGTAGTACTATTTTTAGACGAGTTTTATCAAAAGGTTTCGTTACCCTCACCCGAGGGGAAAGAGTGTCTACACTTTCGGAAAGTATAATTTGGTTTTTGAATTTATTCAACGGTTGTTCAGAAATTGGGATTTCAAGAATTGGATTTTCATGGGAAGAGTGCTGAGTTTCATTGCTGTCGTCGGGTTCCTGCGGCTCCTGTACTGCTGGAACTAAGACTACGTTTGATAAGACGTTTACTGTTTTCTTTTCTGGTGGTTTTTCTTTTTCTTCTTCTGTTGGTTTCTTGCCAGTTCGAAGTTTTCGAATTTCATCGTTTAGGCGATTGTCAAGGTCTTGAAGGTCTTCGTCGGAAATTTCTGGGATTTCTTCTTTGTTTGCCAAGTCCGCGAAGATTTCGGGAAAGTCCTCTTCAAATCGGTTGTCTGATAAATCGGTATTGGCTATCATTGATTGGTTTTCCAGTGGGTGGAGTTCTAGTCTGGAAAGGGCATCTGCGACGGAGTTGTTTTTACCTTTTCTGTATACAATGTTGTAATCATACTCTTCCAGCTTCAAGCGCCATCTTACCAATCTTGAGCTGGGGTCCTTGAGGTTGAAAAGCCATTGCAAAGGTTTATGATCGGTTACAATCGTAAATTGATTTCCGAATAAATATGGCCTAAAATATTTGATGAAATTCACTATCGATAAAAGTTCTTTCTCTATCGTGGAATAATTTTGTTCGGATGGGTTTAATGTCCTCGACGCGTACGCGATAAGTTTATCTTTTCCTATGGCACCCTGCTATAAAACGGCACCAATGGCCAAGTTAGACGCGTCAGTAGTCAGTATAAAGGGTTTCTTAAAACCGGGATACTGGAGTAGGGGTTCATTTGTGAGTACTTGTTTGCATGTTTCGAAAGTTTCCAAAAATTCCGAGGTATGAGTTATTTTTTCGCCTTTTTTCAGACACCGCGTGAATGGTTTGGTGAGATGGGCAAAATCTTTTATAAACTTCCGATAATACCCTAATAAGCCAAGAAAAGATTTGATTTCCCTAGCAGTAGTTGGTATGGGAAAATTTTGAATTGCCTTTATTTTATCAGGGTTAGGTTTGATGCCATCGGGCGTGACAACATGACCTAGAAATTCGACATTTCATGAACTCACATTTATCTAGTTGTATTTTCAATTTAGCTTCGCGTAAAGTTTTAAAGACTTGTTTTAAATTGGCTATGTGTTCTTGCAAGGAAGTCGAAAACACGATAATATCGTCCATGTACACAAGACAGATTTTGTTCCGTAAATCTTTAAGGATATGATCCATTACTCGTTGGAAGCTTGCGGGTGCATTCTTCAACCCGAATGGCATGCGAACGTATTCGTAATGCCCATGCTCCACGTTGAAGGCAGTTTTTTCGATGGATTCTTCTTCCATTTCGATCTGGTGGAATCCAGATGCTAGGTCGAGGGTGGTAAAGTAATTGCATTTTCCCAATTTGTCCAGGATATCGTCTATATTCGGAATCGGGTATCGGTCGTCGATTGTTTTTTCATTCAACTTCCTATAATCTACCACGATGCGCCATTTCTTCTTTCCTGATGCGTCGGTCTTCTTCGGCACAATCCATATTGGGCTACTCCAAGCGGAGGATGATGGTCGAATGATTTCATCGGTGAGCATCTTCTGAATTTGCGTTTGGACTTCCTCCTTATGGCAATGAGGAAAGCGATAAGATTTCGTATGTATTGGTATCTCGTCTTTGGTCTTTATTTCGTGTTTGATTTTATTAGTAAATGAGAGTTTATCATGTTCATTTTTCTTCTGGATTCATGTGGTCTGTCCTGATTTTGTCAGAAATGTCTTTTGTCAAATCGTAATATTGAATGTCGGGTAGAGCGCTCTCGATATGATAAAATTCGAAATGTTCTTTTTCAATTTGGATATGCTTTAAAGGGTTCGTGCATAGTGGCAGAAATTGTCCTATCTGTATTATTGAAAATTTCGAAGGTAGCGCGATAGTTCGAAGCACAAGTCAAAGTTTCCGGTATATACAATCCATTGAAATTTTTATTAGTAATTATGATCTCCCCTTCGTTAATATCGACGGGATATTTCCGGACCAAACTTTCGAAAGGCGGTATTTCGAAAGTGAAGGAAGTTTCGTGAGGTTGTCTATAAAAGAACGGTATTTGCACCAGGTCATTGCGTAGTAGCTGATTGGTAAAATCGATATTCAATCCTTAATTTTTTAATTCTTTCAATCCTATAATACCATCAAAAAATTCATGAAATTGAAATAAAATATACTCGGTCTCGTAACAACACTGGAATTCTTCAAAGGCGGGTATAAGAGCTCTAAACTGAATTTCTTTTTCTCCTAGAGAAGTTTTCAATTGGGAAGGTTGTCTAAAAATTCTGTCAGGGAAATATTTTTCGACAATCGAAGATTTCAGTATTGAGGTGTGACATCCTGTATCAATTAGTAATTTTATCGGAGGGTTACGAATTTTTATATATGGCAGTCCATTGACTATGGCAGAGTGAAGTTCTATCATGCTGTCTCGTTCTTTGGAGGCGATTCGTAAAAATTTTGGCCCTCAGACTCGTGAATGTCGTTGCTCCGTTCATCTGATGGTTCGTGGGGAGGACAATATTCGTCGGGGTAATGGTCAGTATAAGAATTATCTTGAAAATGTTCAGGTTGAAATTCTTGTGTAGTGTTAATTTGGTCATAGGAGTGATAGTCGTATCGGTAGTTATTCGGATAATAGTTATAAGCAACGTCAGACTGGTCGTAACCATGATTGTACATTTCCTCATTCATGTTCTGAATGAATGGGGCATGGGTCTATGAACCGTAGAGTTCCTAGATGTAGATGTTCGAAAGTCCTTGTGTCAGGTTTACCTGTTGGTTTAAAAACGTTTCGTGGTGGACCAAACACTTGTCTGTTAGTTAAAAATGTTTGTCTTACTGGTCTGGGTTGGACATGTATTGGTTGACTGGGAAATGGGGGCCTAAAGTTATTCTGGCTGTGATTTGGATATTGACATTGTGTTCTAATGATATTGGAAGATTGATTTCGGAAGTCTGATGCCTGATTTTGGTTCCTGATTGTTTGAATTGGAGCCATCCGTTGTGAATTTAAAGGACTATAATTTAAATGAAGGCTATTATGATTTTGTCCAATTTGTCTATTAGGTTGTTTGGGTGAATTAACGATCGAACGATTTTGGAAAACTAGATTTTGGGTGTGTCTGAAATTCTCATCCTCCTGGACAAGGTTCATTGCTGCTTCTAGGGAATTCGGATTATGGACGATAGTTTGGTCCTGTAGTCGGATATTCAGGTTCCTCAAAAATACTTTGAGAGATTGAGATTCGTATTGTCGAATATGTATTAGTTCAGTAGCTTGGTCCATGTTGGCGTCGGAGTTTATTTTGAAAGCTAATTTACTGCGTAATAAATGGATTCTTTTTGCAAAATCCAGGGGATGTTCGCCTCTATTTGGTGTAAGAGTAAACAATTGTTGTTCGAGGCTATCGAGGCTTTGTCGATCGGCAGAAGTGTTTCTCAATTCTAGTTTTACTTGAGTCCATGTCTTCAGTTCGGACCTTGCTCCGATTAATAACTGGGCTCTATCTTTCAACTTACTCAATGAAATACTCAAGATGCACTGATTCAATGTGGCGTCTGCACCATGATATTTTTTATGAAATTGCTCGGCGGCGTTAATAAATATTTCGAGGGTCTTTGACGACCCATCATATGTTGGAATAGTATCGGAATAAATTTTGAATAGTGTATAATTCATTTCTGTTGCCATATTTGAAACTCGCAATGAGCTTAAATTATTTGTCAAACTTTCAATTATGGGGTCAGTCATCAAATGCTATTTTGTACGTTTATATGCGCTTAATTGTAAAAATATAACTGAAGAATATTTAGACCTTATTGAATTTATATTGAAATACCTCACAAAATAATTCTTAGAAACGATAAAATTATTTCTATTAGGAATTTGAAGATAACAGTGTACAATACAAGCTATTCTTTCTTTCCTCACAGTCAGTTTTCAAACCGTGTAATATTTCACGAGAACAAGTGTCGATGTCTTTGAGATAACGAGCGGCGAACTCTGAGTATCAGGTTTCGAAATGCAATTACGTGTATTTAATGTAGTTATTACTAAATTTAGGTAAATTATAAAATGATTTGAATGTGATCAATAATTGCTTATCTATAGTCAGTCCAACGATTTCGATTACGATAAAAGAAAAAATGATGGATTTACTGAAAGGGTTTGAAAATCAATATTCAAAAATTTCGAACAAAAATCTTTACGATAAAGTTTTGAAGAAAAAAATTTGAAAGCAGAAAGGAATTCTCGACTTACCACGATGGTGAACCAGGACGTCCCATTCTGGAGTCTGCAGCAACTGGGTATGCCGGTTTCTGGTTGGTCTATCGAATCTGTTCTTTCGATAACGGATTAACAGTTAAAACTGACGAATTTCACGATCGATATTCTTCCGTTATCGTACCGACTGCGCCAATTAAGCTTTCGGGCCACGAGAAACTATTTTTAAAAAGCAAAATCGAATTTACAAAATACAACTTTATTTGTGAAGATAGAGATGTGTCTCGTACAACGTCGCTAACAGAACTAAACTAACTATAAAGCACGGTTAATCATATTTTCATAAACCTTAGTCAGCACTACATGGAAGTTACAATTTAATGGTTTCTTAGGGGTTTGTATATATAACTTGCGTCTTTATAAATATTGCGTGCGGTCAAGATCAATATAGTTATTGCTCGTCAATTTGATCAGTCGACTTTTTACATTGAGATTGAGATCATGTTTGACATCTCCCCATCCATGGCCATGCTAACTATCAGCATAAATTTATTTTTTCATATTTTTGTACATTTTTCCTATATTTTTTTATTGTCCGTTACCCTTGTTGATTTTCAATGATAAGTTATTCAATTGCTTTTTTTTTGTGACCGACTCATTAGTTTTTTTGTTCTTCACAATAATAAATATCTATTTAGTTTTCTGAAATGAGTTCTTTTATTACTTGGATAAATGTGGTTTGGGTTGAGAACAGCTTAAAACACCTCTCAAAAATTGCCAAGCGATAACTGAGTTGCGACACGTGGTGGAGGCTTGCTGGTCTCGTTTCTCATTGTGATCTTGGTAGCTGTTTTTCATTCAATCACCAATTTTTTCAGGTGATAAAAAGCATTTTTTCTTAAACTGTAAATTCGGTGATTTTTTTTTCTGTCTGTCAATTCATTTTAAAATTAATGAGGGTAATTCAGTATTTCAAATCGACATTTTTTTTATTTTTTTGATTTTAATAGTATACAGAGTGTAACAGAAAGTTTTATTTTTTTTATTCAATATTTTTTCAATATTTCGAGCAGTTCATTCTTTTAATTTTTTGTTTTCCACTTCTTGAATTATGAGTGATACATTTTCTGATATCTGTTCATCAGCGCAGAAATGTATCAGCATGGTTGATTAATTGTAAAGAATATCTATACATTTCAGCTCTTTATGATTACCGATAACATAATTTGAGAATTGTTTTCACTTCCTACTGGTAATTTTGTTAAATATGTGCGGTGCATCTTCTAATAACTGTTCACCAGCTTGGAACTGTATTGCTAAGATTGGCTAAACGTGAGGAATATCTGTCCATCCAGCTCTTCACGATTACCAATAAATTTATTTTTAAATTTTACATCCCTTTGTCTAACTTTCTGGAACATGAATGATACATCTACCAATATCTGTTAATCAGATTGGGAAAGTGTGTCATAGAGATTGTTTAATTACAGCGAATATCTGTTCCATCAGCTCGTTTTAGTTGACAATCAAATATTTTCAGTTAGTTCGGTCCTGTCATAATGGTATCCATTTGAATTCTTGTAGAGCACAAATTGTTTATTTTTAATTTAAAAATATGTCTGAGTAGTTGAAAAATTTCTGATCTTGAATGACCGATGTATTGGCAAAACTCACTAATTTCTTTGTTTTCGGATAAAGTCATATTTATTTAATGTCAGACTCTGCCTACCCATTATAATATCTACCCTCGTTATTTTGTTGTGCTGACTCACTTCAACATATAAAAGAATATTTTTTTATAGATGAACAAACAATTTTTTTCAAGGAATATTTTTTATGTAATGATATTTGATGAAACAAAAAATTGGTTACTTCATTACTATTATTTTTGATAGTCTCTTTGCGGTTTTCGAATTAAGATTTTGAAGCAATATTTTCTCACTGACATCGAAAAGAAAATACAGGGTGGAACAAAAATTCAGCATTACTATGAATTCAAAATTGGAATATTCCAATAATTGTTTGATAACATGTGATTTAAATTTTAATGAGAAGTGTTCTTCAGATACGCAAATTTTTGAGAATGAATTTTTTAGTTTTTATCGAATTTCCAATAACTTAGAACAATCTGTTCATTCTCCGTATTAATATTTTCTAATTTAATTAATGATCTATTGCGCATATGCAAGGTATTCAAAACCGCTCAAGAAAATATAACTTGTAATTTTCTAATCAAAAAGCTATAATAATTTGTGAAAATAGCTATGGTTGTACTTGAAGCCAAAAATTTACAGCAAAATTCACATGACACAATTCTACGTGGTAAAACGTAACTTCGGATCATTTTGAGAGTGAAACTGCATAGTAGATAACAATTTTGAAATGAATACTTCAAGGTGAAGGTCGTTTATTCTCGTACTGACTTAATTAAATTAACTGTTGTTTAGAAACAACCTTGAAAACGTAATCATGTGAACATGAGGATTTACTTTGAAACGAAGTCACAGGCATTTCACTTCAACTCTTTTGAAAATAAGTTTAACATGTTCAGATACAATCTGTATGCAAACTGCTGTGGACATTTTTACATAAAAAATATTGTAGGTAATATACAGATAGTGTACTGAAAGGCATTGAAGCATAAAATTTCGGCATTTTTCTTCATTGCAGTTTAACGACTTGATGAAAAACAGATTTGATGAAACATTTAAATTTTTCATTAATGTCTTCGAACTACGCATTTGGCAATTGTCTAGATAGATATTTATTTTACTATTCAAATCATTATGTTACTTCCTTACAATTATCCAGGCTATCACCGCGGTATGTACTTGCAGATACCTATTTAATTGGTATTTCAAGAAATTGTTGATGGCAAAACTTGGAGTTAGGAAACGTGTTTACGAGTTTTTGTACAAATCGAGCAGTTATGGATTTCATTCCAAACTCAAAAACTGAGTATACAGGATACAGGCGGTCATTATGAATTCTTCAAAAGTCTAAAAAAAATATAAAGGTTTTGTTGATCATTTTTTTCTTTGTTGAATAAAATTGCATAATTTTAATTTATAAATTCATTTAATTTATACTCGTAACAAAACATTGGATTTTTTTTATATTTTCGAATGGAAAATACGTTCTGCTTTGCAAACACTTATGATTATGCTCATGATGCTGTTGACTTATTTGGTGCAACTGTATGTACTGAGGTTAACTTTTACATAATTTGTGATGTTATAGAAATATGGTGATATAATGAGATATGATATGAGAATATTTGTTGGGTAATAAGGTTACCTTTGTCTTAAGGGGATTATGGATGAATATCCCAAGATGATTGAATAATTGCCTGAGGACGTTTTCGTATATGAATTCACAGGGGGGGGTGTAGAAGAATATCCTTAAGAGGGATGGAACGTCTACCTGTGATATTTGACTCTTGAAGTGTTTCCAAGAGCATAGTTGATGGTTATGAATATATTTTTCCTCGATGTGTTTCCGAGGCGAAATAAGAATAATTGTAAAAAGTTAATGAATATGAGAGATACATTTGCACGGAAAATCATAGTCGAGAGTGAGTCATAAGCAATTATCATGTAGGTGAATAGCATAACTGAACATGTTTGCCAAAAAGGTGATCAATAAATCAAAATTGCTGATTAGAAATTATATATTGTATTTGAAGATTATATGGCTGTCCTAATCAATTCAATCCTAGCATTATTCTCACCTTATTTTTCTTTTATTCTTCTGTTACAAACTTGTTGACAATTTTGTTTCCGTCAAAACACACTTAAAACAAAAATAGAAAATTCTGTACCAGGTGAAAGTACAAGTAAACTAAATTAACAAAAATTGTTTTATGCACCATTCATAAATATGAAGAGTCTGATTCAAACTGAAATAAACACTTCACTATAGATAATAATTGAAAGTAGTAAAAAACAGTATCATTAGGGAATAGTAATTGAATAAAATGCAGATGCTACAAACTTCTTTTGTTGCAATTATAGTTTATAATACGATTAAGGATGAGAAACTATCTCATATATCTTGAAAAAAAAATCTTATTACTAAGGATTATTTATCATATACCAGCAAAGTTTTTTTGGTGATATATCTTGAAAAATATCTACTACTGTCAAGTAGACGTTCGATGTAATATTTTTTCTACCCTGTTGCGTATTTATTACTTTTGTAAGTGAAAGTTTGAATTGAAAAAAAAAGACTCTTTTTCCAAAAACTATTTATTCCGTAACTATGTATAATAATCTCCGTTTCTATCGATGTATACAAAGCAATCTTCCTTCTATCTCGCCTCAACCTAGATGAGGTGGTATAGCTTATAACTGCTCTTGGACAGAAGATTCGGGGAAATCAGTATTAGGTTTCACGATAGGCATAGTTACAGGTTTTGCAGTATGGTGGGCATCGGGATTTCCAATTATTTCATTTTCAGTAAGTATGAAATAGTCAAGAATATCCTCATCGGAATCTGTATTTCTAGCTGTATCATTTCCAATCGATCGTATTTGGTTGATATGTTTCTTTCAACAACGTACATCATCAGTTAATATTGAATAATGTAATTTCCCTAATCTTTTATCTATTTTTCCAAAAACCCATTTCTGTATACCAATATAATTTCGACATTCTACCCTTTCTCCCCTCTGTAACTCTCTGCATTTCAATGAAGAGTTAACCTTGGTTGTATATACCGAATTTGGTAAAATCAGATCTAACCTGCTTTTAATTTACCTGCTAAATAGAAGTTTGGATGGTGATTCGTTTGTTGATGAATCCGTCATTATACGATATTGTAGTAATACTTTTTTAAAGCTACATGTATGTCAAAACTAGGGTTGTTGCTCTTTATAGACTTCAATGACTTTTTTAAAGTTTGATCAAAACGTTATGCTTGACCATTTGTAGATGGACAGTTCGGCGCTATGAATTTGGAAATTATTCCATTATCTTTCAGAAAATTTTGAAATTCTTGTGAAGTAAATATCGATGCGTTATCTGATACAAAGTACCTATCTACGTAATCCAAATTGTGCAAAAATTTCTCGACATTTCCTAACAGTAGCTGAAGCGGTTAAATTTTTTGATGATATGGACCTCAGGCCTCTTTGTAAATGTATCTACTACAATAGAAAAATTGTAATCCATAAAGAATGCAAAATCTGCATGAACCCTATGGAATGGTTCACTTGCAGGTTCCCAAATATGGGGTTCTACTTTTGGTGGATTGTTTTTTACCTCATTACAATGAGCACAATTTTTAACTAATTATTCAATATACAAATCAATTCCAGGCCACCAACAGTCCCCTCTAGCCAAACCTTTCATTTTAACCACACCAAAATGACCAGTGTGAAGTTCTGATAAAAGTTTGTATTGTAATGTTTTTGGTATCAAGACTCTGTGACCTCGCATAATTACACTTTGCTTTAAACTGAACTCTGATAATGGTATTTGTAATGTATTTCTATTTATTAACTTTTTACTCGTTTGTGAACTAATCAAGAGTTCGTTCAAATTCGTATCATTTTTAGTAGCTTCTGCTATAATTTCACTTGATACTGGTAAACTTTCAATAACTTGTATTCCAAAAATATCAACTACATCTTTTAAATCGAATTCACGTTCTTGTGTGATTGGTAGTCTAGAAAGGCAATCTGCATTTGCATGCAGTTTCATCTTTTTGTATCTTATATCGTAGTTGAATCCTTTCAAAAATAAAGCATAATGTTGCATTCGCATTGCACTGTAAACTGGTGAACTACTTGAAGCTGAGAAAATTTGAACTAAAGGTATGCTATCTGAAATAAGTGTAAATTAATTTCCAAATAAATATTGATGAAATTTCTTCACTGAAAAAATTATAGCATAAGCTTCTTTGTCAATTTGAGAGTATTCTCTTTGTGTTTCTGAAAGTGTTTGTGAAGCGTGTTGTATAACTTTATCTGTACCATCTGGATATAAATGTGATAGAACTGCTCCAACACCGTATGAACCAGTTTTGTATCAAAATGTACCAAAAAATCATCACATTGAAAAACATCTTTAGCTTCAAGAAAAGCGTTTCTACATTCATTTGACCAATTGAATGAGACGTTTTTACATAAAAGCCTATTCGAAGGATAAAGTATTGAACTCAAGTTTTTTATAAATCTTCCATAATGATTATTCATTTCTATGAAAGCTCTCAATTCGCCAATATTTGTAGGTCTTGGCATATTATTTATGGCATCAATTTTCTCTTGAGATTTCTGAATACCATGTTTATCGATAATGCAATAATTAATTTGATCTTTGAAAAACTCACTTTTTTCAATATTTACTGTAATATTGTACTGTTGTAATCTTTGAAACACATTTTCAAGTCTTTCTAAGTGTATTTCTTCTGTAGGCCCCGTAATTTTAATATCATCTAAGCCTGATGTAAATCTATTTTTAAAAAAGTTTGACCTCCAGCCATAGATGAGAAAAGTTCATCTGTTGATGGTAAAGGATGATCATCGACTATGAGTTGGGGATTCACTGTAACACTGAAATCTCCACATAAACGTACTGTATTACTACTTTTCAGAATAGGAACAACTGGTGTTGCCCATTCTGATGAACTAACTCTTTCAAAAATGCCTGCTTCTACTAAGTCTTTCAACTGTTTATCAACTAATGTAATCAATTTGAATGGTAAGGTACGATCTTTCAAAAATACAGGTTTAGCAATAGGTTTCAGATGTAATTTGGCTTGAATTCCTGTTATTTTTGATAACCAAGGTTCAAATATACTCTGATATTTATTTTTAAGAACATCTAATTTATCATGTATGCTTAAACAAATGACATTCAATTCCCCAAGTTGCAAATGTAATTGATGTATCCATTCTCTACCTAGAAGTTGTTGTCTATCATGTTTAGTTAAAAACAAATTTAAATCTTTCGTAATATTTTTGTATTTCACATTAACTGTAACGAAACCAAGAAGTGGAAGAGAAGTTTTACAATAACTAATCAATTTCAAATCAGTACTGTTGATGAACGACAAAGGAAATGAGGATATATAATGGTTCTTCCCCATTAAGGTAACAGCTGTACCACTGTCAACCTCGATCTCGATCGGTTTTCCATTGACCTGTAAAGTAGCAAGAAATTAATTTTTATAATCCCGATGCAAAATCTCCCCTATCTGAACTTCTTCAACTTGGTGAGTGGTTTGAGCCTTTCTCCGTAGACAAACCTTTTGCAAATGTCCCCGGACTCCACATCGTCTGCATTGAATATTTTTATCCATCTTGCAGTTCGTAGCTAGATGGCCACCACCACATCTGTAACATTTAAGATTTGAATAATTTTATTTGTATTTTTATCATTTGAATGTGCAAACTGATTTCCTGACAATGTACTGTATTTATTCTTCGACTTCGGCTTAGCACCCATGTAATTGATGGTAGTAGATCCACCCGTATTTCGAACACTCTGTAGCTGCTGCGCATCCTTCTCTGACAATTCCATGCTGACAGCAATTTTGACAGCCTTGTCAAAATCAAGATCTGTAGTTTCTAGTAATCTGGATTGTATTCTTTCACTTGAAATTCCAAAAACGAACTGATTTCTCAATGCTGTTTTCAGGTATGTACCAAAATTACAATAAATTGAAAGTTTCTGTAGAGCGGCGACAAATTCTTGAAGATTTTCGTTTTCTTTTTGGTTCCTTTGATGAAAGCGAAAATTTTCTGCGATTTCTAACAGAGCTGGAGAATAGAATTGTTCGAGTTTTTCCACTATGTCTTCGAAGTTCTTTGTATAAGGATCTTCTGGAGCTATTTTTTATGAAACGTATCTAACATACCACTAACAATTATACTAGTTTATCAGTTATAAGATTATATATGTGTTCGAATAATGTTTGTTGTGATTTAAGTTTTTGTGAATATAAGGTACTTATATATATCCTAAACAATATGTAATTGAAGAACTTAAAGCCGAATTTCTCTCTTGTTTCATGCAATCGAGGCACCTCACACTCCAAGGCACTACTACAAAGCAGTCCCTAAGACAGTCACTATTCCATCGCCGCAGTCAGAATTTTCCACTCCTAGATGTTTGGCTGGAGAAGGACCTGAGAGACATGAAGTTAAATTATTATGGCTCAAATGCATGGACCACATCAGATCTATCGCATTCACTGATTATATGCCATAATCAACCAGGAGCTAAAACTTACGTTGTTGCGTTCGCAGTTTGATTTGAGTAGCCGGTATACAGTTCCCCTGTGAACAGGCATCTATTACCAGAGATGAGGAAGAAAACAACTCCAAATATTCCAGATCCACCGCCATACCATCGAGTACTAGAACGAGCCAAATTCCAAGGAACCTACAGAGAATATTTGGGAAATCATTTAGGGAAACACACGAGTTTCAAAAATGCTGACTTGACAAAACTTACCAGCGTCTATATGTGTGAAGCATTTCGAAGTAATCGATTACACTAGGTTACAATGTACACGAATTAAACTGTCTTTGAACGAAAAACGAATATGAAATCTGTGAATTAACAAATTATTCCGATTTCTAATCGAACATCGAACATCGAACCCGAACCCCGAACCAAATATTCAACTTCCCACCATGTCATATGTCATGCTGTCATGTCTTGTCGTAACTCTTCTCCTTCTCATTACTCAATCGAGACCAATTGGAAGAAAAGACATGGATCAGCACTCGCAACGACAGATTTTACATACCAATATGTTCTGTGGATACTAAAGAAACTCAACACGTAAGATTAGTTCTATCAAGCCCAGCTTCCTGCCATGTTGCCATCCTACCAAAGTCGTCTCTGTCGTAAACGATAAACAGCCTTCATCCTGCTTCAGCCACCATATAATCAATCCTAGTAGACTACAAGCCCAGACCAATTTTAGTGGGGTCATTTGACCCAGCATGAATTATATTTAGAATTATAGTGCAATACGAAACAACTCCTTTCCGCACTGTGCCGTCAGTTGTGAGCGGTGCGGATGAGTACGCAGGTCAAAAAAATTTTCCATCCAGAGGAGGGACTTTTCGACAAAAGATTTTTGGACGGCATTTCTCAAGATGATAGATAACTGAAAAATAATCAAATAGGACCTAATGCCGTACAAAGAGAACGGTACTGAAATCCAGATTTTTTTTTATTTTTCGCCAATTTTTCTTATGAATCCAGATTTATGGCATTTGTAAGATTGAATTTGTATAACTACATACATTCATTTTTAGCAACGCCGTACATATTTGCCAGTACAGGGGTGAGGAGCCCCGCACTTAACCCCCCACCCCTAACTAGTATGTTTGGAACATTTGATACAACATCAAACTCAATTACAGTTCGATTATTTTATCTTTACCCGTGCGTCATCATCACAATACCATAATTCTTAGCTTAGAAGACAAATGTTAACGAATTTTGATTTGCTCATAGCGGTTGTTAGAAAGAGACGTTCGATAGAGGATGTGCGATTTCTTCGATCATAATTTGATGACTTGTTGGGTAAAGTTAAAATAATCGAACTGTATATGAATATAGATTCTATGGAACGATGTCATTTTTTGTTATGCCGTACATTTTTCATGGAACATGGCTGACCGGGAAAATTTATTTCCTTCTGAAAAGGGTAATTTTACGGTAATTTGTTTTTTTTTAAGGGTATATATATTTTACTAGTAAGTATAGCAATAATCAAGAAAAACTCTATAAAAACTAGTTCTATACGACTGGAATTGGTATACAGTGAGATTCAAAAAGTATGCACCTGGAGAAAACTTGTTTGTTATCCATTTTTCAGAAATTCTATTCGTCATAAAATTTGATGCGTTCAAAAAACTTGCACGAAAGTTACCAGAATTTCAAATTTCTAAACGGTATACAGGGTAGAACAAAAATAGGAAATTTGATCAAAAAAGTTTATCTAGATAAGTTGTTTAGAATCAGAACCAACACTCAAATTCAGAATCATAGCCACCTAAGCGGAAAAAATGAAAAAAATCACATGTTTTATGAATAAGTGATCGTAAACTTTAATATTTGTATCGTTTACCAATAATTAATGAATTAATTCAATAATTTCCTTCCATATCACACTGATAGTTACTATGGACATACACACAGAGTGAAATAGGTATCCAATTTGCACCAAAAAACTAGTAAAAATCCAAAAACCATCGATATTCTAGTACAAATGATAAATAAGACCAACTTTTGCATTGAAATGTAAGTGGGGCGAGTGATTACTGGATCTGAGAATCATGTGCCCTGAGTATTATTATTATTATTATTCCCTTAAGGATCTTTTAGTCATGCTCTTCCTCCGGAACCCCGATACTTCCGGAGGACGCGGTGGATCATTAAGCTATATAACCACTCCCCACGTCCTTGGGGTGAGTGATGATTACTGCGTCCGAAAATCATATGCCCTAAGTAGCCCTAATAAACCAATGATGACGGCCTTCTGCATTCGACCGGCTAAGATTTCTGCAAGGTGGTATGATTTTTAGGTTCAAAAGCAGTGTATCCATCATTCCACCATGGATCGCTATGATCAGACCAACCATTTTGGATAGAGCCTGCGGAGTTCAAAGAGTAAATCTCGATATTTAGTCCGTTATTCTTCCTCTTTTCGGACTGTCCGTTTCGCCCGGAGCCGAAAACTCCATGACGAAAGTCGTCTTAACTGCATGACGAAAATCGTCTCAACTCCATGACGAAAATCATCTTACTAGCTTTCAATCTGTGAGGACATTCTTATCCAGATTGAGAATAAAAAATATGGTGTTTCAAAAAAGCGACAAAGTAAAATACTTGAATATAAAGATTGTAAGGTACAGTAGAATAATTTACGGCATTGTAATTCTCAATTATTATTTATTGCCAATAAAGTTTTCTGAATGCCGTACAATATTTAAATATTTCGTAAAAACATAATGCAAAATCTTATCAGCTGTGAGAAATCCTTTAATTGAAAATGTACGGCATCACTTTATTTTTGTTTAGGGATGCTTGAGAAATTAACAGAGCAATGATATTCTAAAAATTACTTCTCTAATAAATCACAGTGCAATTTTTTTTATCAAGATTTTTTTTTGTTCCATCAATTATAACCTGCTATTACATAAAACAAAAATATTTAGCCTAAAAACCGGTTGCCGTACGGCATTTATAACCTCTCTTTGAACAATATTAGATTCAACCCCCCCTAATAGAGGTAATTTTTCATTTTATTTTTTGCATCAAAATTTTTAGACGGCATAATTTCTGAAAATCATATTATATGTTGAATAATAACATGGAACCGATGCCGTACATTTTTCAATGATCTTGAAACATACAGGTCTAAGTATGAATTTACGTGCGGGGCTCCCCACCCCTGTAACGGCAAATATGTACGGCGTTGCTAAAAAATGAATCTATGTAGTTATACAAATTCAATTGTACAAATGCCGTACAGTAAATAAATGACCTGAATTTATAAGAAAAATTTGCAAAAAATAAAAAAAAACCTGGTCGTGGTCCTATTTGATTATTTTTCAGTTATCTATCATCTTGAGAGATGCCATCCTACAATCTTTTGTCGAAAAATCCCTCCTCTGGATAGAAAGTTTTTTTGATCTGCATACTCATTTCTGAATATAATTCATGCTGGGTCAAATGACCACCCCAAAATTGGCCTGGGCTGGTAATCTATAGAGAAACAAGAATTGGACCATGGAGGGCGGCGTAGACAAATTGCGAAATCTGTGTAGTGACGCAAAGACAGATCCAGTTCAGTGCCGGACTATGACAATTTTAGTGTGGGAACTCATATTTGCGGAATAAAATGATTGGACGAAATAGTTTATTTTTTAATTGTATAATTGAGTATCTAGAATTTACTATGATTCTTAGTGAATAATGTTTATTGAATTATTGTTATATATTCTTCCAAATGTTTTATATTCAATTATTGTTATTGTTACTATCCAGAAAGCTGGGGGCCAGCTTTTTTACGGAGGGGAGATGTTTCAAATATATGAAATCATCATCAAATCAGTCAAATTCATTCAAGTAAATGCAAAGCATAAAGATCTGTGAACCTCAACTTTCATATTCCAAATTACAAACACTCAGTATTCATAATTCAATAGTTTAATTTTCATGTTCATAGACATCAAAATTTATACAATTACAGGATATAGAAATATAAAACAGCTAATCGCAAAGTTGCATTGAATTCAGCAATCATCTTCTCGCCGAGCAGCGACCTAAAGAAATGCAAGCTTCGCAAAATGCGTCTTTATAAATATTGCGTGCGGTCAAGATCAATATAGTTATTGCTCGTCAATTTGATCAGTCGACTTTTTACATGGAGATTGAGATCATGTTTGACATCTCCTCATCCATGGCCATGCTGACTATCAGCATATTGTAAGTTTTTTTCATATTTTTGTACATTTTTCTTATATTTTTTTATTGTCCGATACCCTTGTTGATTTTCAATTGTTGTTATTCAATTGCTCTTTTTTATGACCGACTCATTAGTTTTTTTTTGTTCTTCACAAAAATAAATATTTATTTAGTTTTCTGAAATGAGTTCAAGAATTCAGATTGAGTCAGACGAACTCAAATCTATAGGTGAAAAAGTTTCTGATATGTTCGTTATGACACGAGCTCGAGCAAAGGAGGAAAGTATTAGTAAAGGGGATGAAATTATTTCTACACACCGCAGGATTGATCATCCTGAAGTGGTAAAATTACTGAAACGCTCTGTAGAATCGGTTGAACTTAAACCATTTCTGAATATTGATTTCGAATAGATTTCAGTGAAAGAAGGAATGTGAACTTTCCAAATTTGTTGAAGGCTATTGTATATCGAACAAAGAAGCGGTCACAGTTGCAAAGGCTTTCGTAGAAAATATACGTTCTGAGATTTGGTATACCTAAAACAATAGGAACCGATCAAGGGACAGAATTCCTGGCTTCCACCTTTCAGGAATCTTGTAAATTGTTAGGAATAACTTCTCTCAAATCTACTGCATATTACCACCAAACTCTGGGAGCACTAGAGAATACCCATAAAAACTTGGGTGCATATTTGTGAATTCAAGTGGCAAAACATCCGGACAGTTGGAGTTATTGGGTGCCCTATTGGTCATTTTCTTACAATAACACGGTACATACTGAAACACTTTACACACCGTATGAACTGGTTTTTGGCAGAATTGTCAACTACCTTCAAATATAGCAAACGTAATTGACCCCGTATATAATTTTGAGAATTTCCGTGAGAGTTAAAGTACAGGTTACAAAAAGCATGGGATGGTGCTAAAAATTATCTAAAAAATCAAAAACTGAGAGAAAAGAAACATGTACATCCCATGTAGAATAGTTAGCTATAAAAAATGTTATAAGGTATTGATTAAAAATAATTATCCTTCTGATAAATTAGAGCCTCCATTTAAAGGACCATTCCAGGTTCAAAAAGAAATAAGTCCGAATTTAGTAATAAAAATAGAAGATAAGTTAACTGAAGTACATAAAAATAGAGAAGCCTTATATTAATTAGGCAATTCATAAGTTACCAGATATTTTGGAAGAAACAAAAAATAAAATTGGCCAATGTTTATATTTTTTTCTTTGCCCGGGGAAGGTGTAGTGTATTGTATAGTAATCACAACATATTGAATATTATGTTTTACATTTGAGTAGGCTAAGGACGATATTATTTTAAATATTACATAGTCAGTTTTGTCCTAGTTTTTAGTTAGAATAGATTACGACAAAGAACTTGAAACTTGTGTTGTACAGAAGTCAATTTGTCACAATAAACGTAGAAATAAATATTGTCCTGCGTATTATTAGAAGTAAAATAGGATACCAAAGGACCATCCTATTACAGGCCCCAATATGGATATTTTCAATTAAAGACCCTGGCAGTAGATTAACCAGATGGCGTTTAAAATTAGAAGAATATCAGTTTTGAGGAGATTGAAAAACGCAGATGCTTCATCAATAATTGGAATAAATCATTTTGACGATTGTAGTAAAGTCCTATAAAAAATTTTAATGGCGGAAGACAACTCTGAAGAACCTGAAATTTCAGATACTGAATCAGAAGTAGCCTAGGAAACAGTTTTGTAGGAATTGAAACATTTTTCGAGACTTTTTAAAACTAAATTATCAATTGATTACTCGAGGTTCACATTTACAAATAACCATCTACTAGATAAGAGTCATAAAGATATTGTTGCTTTCCCGCAAAATAACAAATCAGCACCACTACACGATAAAATATTTGATGACATATTTGAAGAAGACATAAACTTTTACGGAAACAAAATTAATATAGTGTATAGTAGAACCGTGAAAAATTGGAAATACTATTTGATACTATAACCCTTCGACGCAGTAAAATCAAAAACATATCATATTGACAATAATGTCGATTTACCAATTCAAGAGATGCTTTCGTATATCACAAAAAAATATTAAATTTGAAATATGCCAAGACGTAGTTCAAACACCCGAAAAAGACAGTACAATAATCTTGGATCAGTACCATAACGGTTAGAAGAATTTGCACCTCGGAATAAATGAAACGCTACGAAGAATAAGAGAAAAATATAATTTTCTTGATTCCGTAGCCGAAAGTACGCACTTTCTGGCCGCATTTCAGGCCAAAAAGATCAATTTCCGTGGCCGGCTGACTACAGAATTTTTGCGTCTGGTGATATGAACATGAATTATTTATTCTGTGCTTGCCATGTCAAACTGTCGTGTCGTGAACTCGCGAAGGAATTCATTCAATTGTGTTAAAAAAAATGGACGAATCCTCATCTGAAGCAAGGGATATTGAGGAATTTTGACGAAGAGTCAAAAATTATTATGCGATCCGAAACGATTGCAAAAAAAATCTTCTGATCGGTATCAGGTACCGTAGGTTTGTTTCCATTTCCACGGGAATCATAAATTTTCAATTTTTATATAAGAATGTTTCTATTTTCAAATTGATTTGATGCGTATGTTATAATGTTTCCGACAGCTGGCAGCATTAATTGTACGAAATCACAAACATTGATTATGCCCGTACTTTCGGCTACGGAATAAAGAAAAATAGTATACAATCCACGGCCCGAAAGTTAGATGCCTTGGCATGTGCGATAAGAAGACCTCGGCTTCGCCTCGGCCTTCGGTCTTCATATCGCGTATGCCAGGAAATCCAACTTTCGGTCCTAGGTATGTAATATACTAATATTACAAAAGATGTTGAAAATTTCATAAAATCCTGTAAAATTTTTCAGAATAATTTGTCGATTAAATTAAGAAAATCCCCATGTAATTACAGAAACCCCGAAAACAGTTTTCGAAAAAGTAAACATTGATTTCTAAGAATTCCCAGTACAAAATTACATCCTCACTATGAAATGCGAATAGACCACTTCAAAATCCTCAAGAAATTGGGGCTTGAGGGGCTGCTGTAAACGAGAAGATCTTGAAATAGCAGAAGAAGATGGGACACAATAGATATCTAATCAGGTCGCAGCGTATCAGTCACCATCCGTACTTACCAATACCAATACCAATGAAATGCGAATTAACTAAATTTACCCAAGCGTATTCCTTGCCTGACAAAACCGCAAAATCTGTTGCGAGTACACTCCTTGTACATTTCATACGAAATATTACGAGATTAAAAGAGAGAAAATCCCAATGAACGTCCCTCATCTATTTTGCCCCTTGCTGTTATTCCATAACACAACAGTTAAAATTAAACTAATGGATTAAGTACTTATTAAAAAAAAAATATATTTTTTCCGTAAACCAGCTGTCGTCCCCCTACGAACGACAGCCCTCAGAAGTCAAAACTTTTACGAGCCAAGAATTAACGAGGTCTTACCTTTTAACGTGTGATTCCTAGCATTTTCTCAGGCCATCAGAAAAATTAATTGTAATCGCTGGGATTGAACCAGCGACCGGTGAAACCAGAATGATTGAAAGCATTGACTCTAACCACTCGGCTACCTGTGACGAACGTCATCCATGTATAATTTCAATTAAATAGCAGACCGTGAAAAAATTGAAGATAAACTCAATTAGAAGGAGTCGTCGGAGACAAAAACCAATGATTTATTGTTTCTATTGAATAATGCCGCCTTAAAAGTGCCAAATCTGCTATGGAATGACCCCTCATTACAAAGGGTCATTAAATGAATCGCGACAACTCATCAAATGCACGTGCTTGTCGGCATCGGCTTCAAAGAGATATTATGACTTTTGCGAAACGTATATAAGCCGAAATCCGAATTAATCAACAAGTTCAAATGTACTCTCCGTGCAATCAAGTGCTCCGATGTAGTAATGGTTTGGTCCACGAATGGACATGTCGAGATCGAGAAAATAGATAAAGTGTAATTATTGGTGAAACACATAAGTCGTGGTAAGGTATGGTTTTCGAGATCAACTGCAGCTTATTATGCCGATAGTGACGAAAAAGCCACGAACAAACAACCCGCCATTCTGCTACAGACATCCTTCCGCGCGAAAATATTTACTTTGCGACAACCATCATTCGAGAAATGCGAAGATCTCCTAATTTCGAACACTCGTTTCCCGGTCTATTTAAATAAAGACAGATAAGGCAGAGAAGATGCATTTCGCATTCAGTAAGTGGATTACATTTAATATCCTCCGAACGTTCAACCTCGTTTAAGCGGTGTTATCTAGAATGGAGAGTAATTTATTAACTAGAAAATATGCGCTGTTCTGATATCGGTCATTGAGTGGCGATTGTTTCGGATAACCGATATTTGATATTTTTCCGTTTTATGAACAAGATGGTCTAGGTTAGAAGAATATGTGTGGTGTATAATGTTTATTTGCTGAAATGTTTGAAGGTCACATGCAGTTGATGGTTATGCACCATTCAACATTGTTGATTGTAATCTGAATAGTGTAAACTTTAACGATCTGATGTAGGTTCTGTCTAGAGTGTGTGTATATATATATATATATACAGTGTGCCCAAGATAAGAATGAACAGCATGGGGATATCGGAAACGGTAAGTGATACGGGGTCGATTAAATTAGAGAAAAGTAGCGCATTTATGTGCCTAATAATATGCCATTTAGAAAGTTTTAATATTCCGAGTAGTTTCGGAGATATCCGAGAAAAACCGAAATTTGAGAATTTCGTTTTTATTTTCTCCTAGCTTTATTTTCAAAGGAAATGTAAAACAAATAGCACTTTGCCATGGCCACTTTTTGAGGACTACACGATAACGTAAGCAGAATTTTTCTGCGACGTTTCGTCTTTTAGAAAACATCATCAACTTTGTATTTTTATATGGGCCGAAACTAAAGTATACCCTGTATACGACTCCATATTTCATTGTGAATACAGCAACGTATCAAACAATATGATTTCGGAACAATTTCTCGCGCAAAATGTAATTTAGTGATTACTTAATATGTTTTTCTTCAATTTTAGATAGTAGGCGCTGGAAAAAATGACACATATTGTTCCGTTGTCATAATAATACTGTAGTTTGGTAGAATTTTTGACACATTTTCGTTCCTACTTTTACATCTCGCTACCTACCTAATTTGTGTTAAAAATGGAAAACGGCAGCTTTTCGAATACTGAAAAATTTGATATGTTGTCATGTTACATTGTGTGCCAAAGAAATTGTGTTGATGCTGAACGTGCGTACTCTAATAAGTATCCAGAGAGGCGACAACCTGGTAAATCAATATTTAGACGGTTAGTTTTTAATTTAAAAGAATACGGATCATTTAAAAAACCTGTGGTTTCCCGACAAAAGCAATCTAATGAAGAAAGTCAGCGTGATGTGTTACAGGCCGTTGTTGAAAATCCTGAGATATCTACTCGCACCATTGAAGATAATACCGGAGTTGCCAAATCCACCGCTCACTTCATTTTAAAAAAAAATAAATATCATCCTTATAAATTTAGGATTTGTCATGGACTCAGGCCAGGTGATGATGCAAGGCGAAGAACCTTTTGTGAATGGTACACTAGAAAATGCCAAGACGATGAAAATTTCCCTTTCAAAATAATTTGGTCTGATGAAAGTATGATCACCAACAATGGCATTTTTAACAGGCGGAATGTTCATTATTGGTCACAACAAAATCCGCGGGTACACAAAGTGTCCAGACACCAACATCGTTTCGGTTTTAACATGTGGGTTGGGATTCTCGGTACGAATGTAATTGGGCCTTTTATCTACCGAAACAATTTAACAAAAGAGCGGTACATAAATTTGTTAGTAAATGATTTGGAAGATGCTCTAGATAATTTGCCTTTAGCGGTTACTCACAGCTGCTGGTTTCAACAAGATGGTGCTCCAGCACATAACGCTATAATTGTTCGTGATTATTTGAACCGTCGCTTCCCAGGACAGTGGATAGGTACTCATAGTGATACACCCTGGCCTGCAAGGGCCCCCGACCTAACCCCACTAGACTTTTTCCTTTGGGGACATATCAAGAATCAAGTGTACTCTAATCATAATTTTCAAAATGAAGAAGATTTGCTAAGATTGGTAACTGCTTCCTTTAACAATATTTGTCCGAATATGTTAACTCAAGTTTTAAATTCGTCTGTGAGACGAGCGTACTTGTGCTTAGAAAATAACGGCGGGTTATTTGAACACTTGTTATAAGTTTCTGTTTGTTTCCTGTAATACATATCAGCTCCTTGTTATTACATTACAATTACATTTATAAAGTAAACTTTTGATTTGGCGACTCATCTTTGTATTCAACAACGCAAAAATTCTGGAAAGTGGTAAGTTTAAATTTAGTATAAATAGGACTAATCAATTTATTTCATGTACCAAAATATGTCATTTTTTCCAGCGCCTACTATCTAAAATTGAAGAAAAACATATTAAGTAATCACTAAATTACATTTTGCGCGAGAAATTGTTCCGAAATCATATTGTTTGATACGTTGCTGTATTCACAATGAAATATGGAGTCGTATACAGGGTATACTTTAGTTTCGGCCCATATAAAAATACAAAGTTGATGATGTTTTCTAAAAGACGAAACGTCGCAGAAAAATTCTGCTTACGTTATCGTGTAGTCCTCAAAAAGTGGCCATGGCAAAGTGCTATTTGTTTTACATTTCCTTTGAAAATAAAGCTAGGAGAAAATAAAAACGAAATTCTCAAATTTCGGTTTTTCTCGGATATCTCCGAAACTACTCGGAATATTAAAACTTTCTAAATGGCATATTATTAGGCACATAAATGCGCTACTTTTCTCTAATTTAATCGACCCCGTATCACTTACCGTTTCCGATATCCCCATGCTGTTCATTCTTATCTTGGGCACACTGTATATATATATATATGAAAACTAAAAGTTCGGGTTGAACCGCGTCTAGAATTTGTTGAAATTCGACGTTTCGGCTCCGATTTTGGAGACATTTTCAAGAACTGAAAAAGAAAGAAAATTAATAAATGGTTGAAACGTAATTCTACGCTGAGATCTCAATCTGCCTACTCCTCAGGTATAATTACGTTAGGTTTTTGTGACTTGACGTCGGGGTCTCAATCTGCCTACTCCCCATGTCTCGTCACTGGTTCTCTCTAAGGTCTCAATCTGCCTACTCCTTCGAGAGAATATATATATATATATATATATATATATATATATATATATACATATATATATATATATATATATATATATATATATATATATATATATATATATATATATATATATATATATATATATATATATATTGGCCACCTGACTGGACCATGGGTTGTTATAAGTCTCTCTTGAAAGCGATTTTGAAGATAATTTCTCGCTATTCTTGAATTATGTGGAGGGGCGCCATCTTGCTGGAAGTACATTCTCTCAGATATTTCCGCTGGTAGGTTGTTAATGAATTCCGAAATTTCATTCGTTAAAAAATTAAAGTATCTCTCTCCGGTTAGTTGGCCTTGAAAAAGAATGGGGCCAACAATATGAGTTCCAACTATTCCTGCCCAAACACTCACACCAAATCTCTCCTGGAAGCCACCTTGTCGAAACCGATGCTCGTTTTCTATCGCCCAGTATCTGAAACAAAAGACCGTTCACACTTTAAGCACTTTACACTTCGACTATCGACAATAATCCAAATAAAGTACAGTACCTACCTTGTATTATTCATGTTAAATAATCCATTGTTGCTAAATCTTGACTCGTCCGTAAACAAGATATAATAGTTAAATAGGTGATTCTCAGCATTTTGTCGAAGAAACCAATTACAATATTCCAGGCGCCTTTCACCGTCATTTTCATACAAATGTTTATGCAACTGATACTTGAAGGATTTAAATCGATGTTTTTTCAAAATTTTCCTAGCAGAGTCCTTACTAATAGCTAATTCGGCGCCAATCTGCCTTGAGGAAATTGTGCTATCATATTGTACTAAAGCTAATACATTAATTTCAGTTTCCTCATTAATAACAAATGCTTCTTGGTCTTCGTGAACATCAGGCTCAGTTCTTAATTTTTCTTCAAGCCACTGAAAATACCTTCTTGACGGTTGCTGCCTCCCTGGATATCGCTCTAAATACAATCGTTCAGCGGCATAAGAATTTTGCATGTCAATTTGTTCGGTTCGTGAATAACGGGGCATTTTTTGAATATTCCACTAACTGATTTCGATTATCAAACCCTTTTAAAATGGCAGAATCAAAAACACTACTTCGAACGTCAAAATATTATGGATAGCAGCGTTCATGAGAGCTCTCGTTTCTTTTTTGTTTCATTCCAAAATACATCTTAATCAGCCTACTTGTTAATATTTTGGTTCGAATGATTATTGCAATGGAATGATTATTCTGAATAGCACAAAAATCGTCCATAGGTAGATATTAGAATATCTATGGACGATGGCACAGACCAAGTACGTTTATGTTCCTATTTAACCTAGAACCTACAGGATATAATTTATCCTAACATGTTTTTGCAGCTTTTCTCTCCTGAAGAAGCTAATAAAGATTAGCGAAATATTGAGATACAGAACGAATGAGTTTTATTGGTATATTGGTGTATATATATATATATATATATATATATATATATATATATATATATATATATATATATATATATATATATATATATATACCGGGTGGCTACGGAAGTATTGCCTACGGAATATCTCAGTTATTGTATGAAGTAGGTTTGTGAAATTTGGAGCGTCGATATAATGACATAAGAGCTAGGATTTGAGCATATTGACATGTCGAAGTTAACTTCCGGTCTGACCGGAAGTAACATCAACTTTCTTATTTTAAATGGAAACCCTATTTTTTTTCTTTTCGCTTTATTCAGCATTCAATTCCCTGTCTAATGACATATCACAAGTTGGTATCTAACCAGAAACTAGATCAGAAAAAAATTATTATTGAAATTCACCGAGTAGGCCGTGGAAGCAAAATGAAAGCCAAAAATTGAAAAGTTGGCTATGGAAACCATACGTCACTTGATAACAGTTGCTACTACTGTGATATATTATTTTCATTCGTCGGCGTTATAAAAAGCCGCCAAAAAAAATATTGGAAAAATTGGGAAAAAAACAATACTCTGTAGGTCCATAACTTAAATAGGAACATACAACTTTTTCTTGCCTGTACTATTCAGCATAACCATTCCTTTCTAATGATATAATAGAAAGTAATTTTTTGAAATGAAATACCAAAAAATCCAATTATTATTATTCAAATAACAGATTTATCGAAAAAAAAAATTCAAATTGATAGGAATAAAGATAAAATAAATTCAAAACAAATGTTCGAAATGCATTCCCTCAGCGTCAATACATTTATTGACTCTGGTAATATTTTCATGTAAAACGTTTCTCAACATTTGGGGCGTGATATCTTGGAAAGCTCTACGAATTTTTTCTTCTAGCTCATGTAGAGTTGTAGGCTCTGTGGAATACACCCTATTTTTAAGATGCCCCCATAGAAAAAAGTCGCACGGAGTAAGATCAGGTGACCTTGGTGGCCACCTGACTGGACCATGGGTTGTTATAAGTCTCTCTTGAAAGCGATTTTGAAGATAATTTCTCGCTAATCTTGAAATATGCGGAGGGGCGCTATCTTGCTGGAAGTACATTCTCTCAGTTATTTCCGCTGGTAGGTTGTTAATGAATTCCGAAATTTCATTCGTTAAAAAATTAAAGTATCTCTCTCCGGTTAGTTGGCCTTGAAAAATAATGGGGCCAACAATATGAGTTCCAACTATTCCTGCCCAAACATTCACACCAAATCTCTCCTGGAAGCCACCTTGTCGAAACCGGTGCTCGTTTTCTATCGCCCAGTACCTGAAACAAAAGACCGTTCACACTTTTAGCACTTTACACTTCGACTACCGACAATAATCCAAATAAAGTACAGTACCTACCTTATATTATTCCTGTTAAATAATCCATTGTTGGTAAATCTTGACTCGTCCGTAAACAAGATATAATAGTTAAATAGGTGATTCTCAGCATTTTGTCGAAGAAACCAATTTACAATATTCCCGGCGCCTCTCACCGTCATTTTCATACAAATGTTGATGCAACTGGTACTTGAAGGATTTAAATCGATGTTTTTTCAAAATTTTCCTAGCAGAGTCCTTACTTATAGCTAATTCGGCGCCAATCTGCCTTGAGGAAATTGTGCTATCATATTGTACTAAAGCTAATACATTAATTTTAGTTTCCTCATTAATAACAAATGCTTCTTGGTCTTCGTGAACATCAGGCTCAGTTCTTAATTTTTCTTCAAGCCACTGGAAATACCTTCTTGACGGTTGCTGCCTCCCTGGATATCGCTCTAAATACAATCGTTCAGCGGCATAAGAATTTTTTAAACATTCACCATAAATGAGAAGCATGTCAATTTGTTCGGTTCGTGAATAACGGGGCATTTTTTGAATATTCCACTAACTGATTTCGATTTCCAAACCCTTTTAAAATGGCAGAATCAAAACCACTACTTCGAACGTCAAAATAATATGGATAGCAGCGTTCGTGAGAGCTCTCGTTTCTTTTTTGTTTCATTCCAAAATACATCTTAATCAGCCTACTTGTTAATATTTTGATTCGAATGATTATTGCAATGGAATGATTATTCTGAATAGCACAAACATCGTCCATAGGTAGATATTAGAATATCTATGGACGATGGCACAGACCATGTACATTTATGTTCCTATTTAACCTAGAACCTACAGGATATAATTTATCATTCCACATTATTTTTATTTATGTTATTTTTGCGTATGGCGATAATCTGTTTTGTTATTTGAAGAATAATAATTGGATTTTTTGGTATTTCCTTTCAAAAAATTACTTTCTATAATATCATTAGAAAGGAATGGGTATGCTGAATAGTACAGGCAAGAAAAAGTTGTATGTTCCTATTTAAGTTATGGACCTACAGAGTATTGTTTTTTTCCCAATTTTTCCAATATTTTTTTTGGTGGCTTTTTATAACGCCGACGAATGAAAATAATATATCACAGTAGTAGCAACTGTTATCAAGTGACGTATGGTTTCCATAGCCAACTTTTCAATTTTTGGCTTTCATTTTGCTTCCACGGCCTACTCGGTGAATTTCAATAATAATTTTTTTCTGATCTAGTTTCTGGTTAGATACCAACTTGTGATATGTCATTAGAAAGGGAATTGAATGCTGAATAAAACGAAAGGAAAAAAATAGGGTTTCTATTTAAAATAAAAAAGTTGATGTTACTTCCGGTCAGACCGGAAGTTAACTTCGACATGTCAATATGCTCAAATTCTAGCTCTTATGTCATTATGTCGACGCTCCAAATTTCACAAACCTACTTCATACAATAACTGAGATATTCCGTAGGCAATACTTCCGTAGCCACCCGGTATATATATATATATATATATATATATATATATATATATATATATATATATATATATATATATATATATGAATATCTCAGTTATTGTATGAAGTAGGTTTGTGAAATTGGGAGCGTCGATATAAGAGCTAGAATTTGAGCATATTGACATGTCGAAGTAAACTTCAAAACTTCAGGTCTGACCGGAAGTAACATCAACTTTCTTATTTTAAATGGAAACCCTATATTTTTTCTTTTCGCTTTATTCAGCATTCAATTCACAAAATTCATAAAACGTACAACGATCACTTTTGAAAAAAATGCAAAAACACGTCAAACTGTTCTTTTTATTCCGCATCTTTTGACATACGTTACAAAAATAACACGTCAAAGTTATGACATCATCAACAAATTAATTTTAATGGGAAGCTAAGATTTTTATCACATTATGTGATAGAGCTTGTGTTTGTACACAAGGGAAAAATAGTTGCAGTAGGGCTCACATAAGAAAAAAAACGAGAAAATGAATAAAAAACGAAATAAACGTAAGTTTCATAATAACTTATCAATTAACTAAACAGTCCATTAAACCAAAACTATTTCTTATAGGAATTGTTCAAACTGTGTCCCGTTTACTGACATAGGCCAAGACCATGGTAGACCGCATTTATAGAGTTTTCGATTATCTGCGGAGTTATACGAGTCATTTCGTGTCTAATTCTTTCCATTAAGTCTTTTAAATTGTCTGGCCAGTTGATGAAGACCCGACTTTTCAAATGTCCCCACAGAAAAAATCAAGGGGGGTTAAATCAGGTGACCTAGGTTCCAATCCACCGTCCTTCAAACTGGTTATCCAGAAACCCTACGAACAGTATGACCATAATGTGGTGGTGCGACATCTTGTTGGAACCATATACTGGGATCCAAGTTGTCCCCATTATTTGGATCCGGAAATGCCGCAAGTAGGTCCGGAAGCACTGCCATACGAAGATGTTCCAAATATCGTTCAGCTGTTAAATTCCCGCGAAAGTAATAAGGACCAATAAATCTTCCCCGGACGATTCTTAACCAAACATTAATTTTTTGGGGACGCTGGGTGTGTTTTGTCTGCATCCAGTGGGGATTTTCCCGAGCCCAGTAGCGAGAATTGTGTCGATTTACAGAAACACTTAGACAAAACGTTGCCTCATCGAAAAATACTACACTATTAAGAAAATTTGGAATGCCGCATTAAGATTTCACAAAATTCCAAACGTCTGTCCGGATCATCTTCTGAGAGTTCGTGAACAAGATGAACTTTGTATGGGTGTAGTTTTTCTTTTTTTAATATCTTTACTACAAACGACTGACTAACATTTTCTTGTAAGGCAATTTCTGTTGTAGTTGCGTGAGGGTGTTCTTCTACTGACAGCAAAATATCTAACTTCACATCGTCGCTTATTCCTGGTCGTCCAGATTTTGGAGCATCCCTCACGCTTCCCGTTGCATCAAATTTTGCAACAATTCTGCTTACTGTGCTTCTAGCAATTGGAGGTCTTTCAAAATGTGTTGCGTTAAATAAAGCACATGCTTCTTCATGACTTCGAAGGCGATCGCCGTAACCTACCATCATTAGAATTTCTATCCTTTCTCTTTCGGTTGAACGAGCCATAATAATAAAACTGTGGTGACACTAATTGTACGACTGACACTGACAAACCGTTGTTTTAGTAAAACAATTGAAAAAATTTATAAGAACACATGTTCTTACTAGATAAGTTTAAGTTTGACCTCTTTTTATAATTGGTTTGGTTATTTCGTTTTTTATCCCTTTTCTCGTTGTTTTTCTTATGTGAACCCTACTGCAACTATTTTTCCCTTGTGTATAAACACAAGCTCTATCACATAATGTAATAAAACTCTTAGCTTCCCATTAAAAAAATTTGTTGATGACGTCATAACTTTGACAACTTTGACGTGTTATTTTTGTAACTTATGTCAAAAGATGCGGAATTAAAAAAAAAAGTTTGACGTGTTTTTGCATTTTTTTCAAAAGTGATCGTTGTACCTTTTATCAAGTCAAATTCAACTGAGATTGGATAAACTATACTTGCGTGTTCTGGAGAGAGTGCCCAGCGCAACACGATAGTACTAAGAGTCAACGGCGTAGAGCGCCATATGCTTTTGGATTCAGGTGCCAGCGTTTCTATGGCACGTTTGGACGTCGTTAGAGGCGAAGGGATTTTTATGAATGGGCAATATTTGTTAAGAGATGTACAAGGAAAGGTTATTCCTTATAAGGGATCTGTAATGTTAGATTTGGAGATCGGAAATGGACAAACAGTCCGGCATGAGTTTTTAGTGATAGATTCAATTGATTTTGCGAACCAGTTTATTATCGGCACGGATTTCATGCAGAAATTTCAAGTCCGTTTGGACTGGCGAATGAATAAGGTCTGCATTTAAGACGAGGAAATTGATTTAGAATACGAACCTCGGTATAGTTTGAGGACCAAGTGTGAGAAGCTTAAGGACAATAGAGTCGAGAAGCTAGAGGAAGGTATGCGAGAACTCAGAGATGTTGTTGATTCATGGGATAGGAAGTTGAGTGAGGGTTTCTCTGTAGGTTCAGCACCGTCACTGCTGAGCTTACAAGGGATGAAAAGGAGTGACGGCCTTTTGATTCCGAGACTAAGGGAACCCCCACCGACTAAGCGATCCAAGAACCGGAATGGGTTAGATTATTACGGAGAGAGTGATAGCAGGGCAGACGTGTCCTCAAGGTCGTGGTCGCACCCTAAAGCGCGTAAGGGGGCGAGTATCAGTGAGAAATGGACAAAAGCGGATTCTACTGATTTTGGGAACTTCGAGGGAGAAGTTCCGTTTCCTGATAATATCAGTGAGAAATGGACAAAAGCGCCTTCTACTGATTTTGGGAACTTCGAGGAAGAAGTTCTGTTTTCGGATAATATCAGTGAGAAATGGACAAAAGCGTCTTCTACTGATTCTTCGAGGGAGAAGTTCCATGTGCTCGTGATTTGAATTTGCAGGATGCTTGGAAAGGAAAATTGACATCCTTGCATGGGAATTGCGAAAAAGACATTTCACTTGTTAGGCATTCGAGAAACGCTCCTGGTGGAAAATCAGCCTTGTTAGCTGGAAATATTGAAGAGGCAGTACCATTGATGAGAAATTCGTCTTCTAGTGATGGACGGTCACGAAAGCTGTCGTCAGTTTCTGGACGCTCCACGGAGATACAGAATGATAGAAGAACGAATAGTTCGGGCGGGTGGTCGAGGGGCCCCCGCCAATATCTGGGAACTTCAGGTTAGAAGTTGCATCAGTTAAGGATGGTATGATCGGAAATTCAAGGGTGGAAGATTATCTGCCATTTTGTAAGTATCTTGGCAGAAGCCCCCAATTTGCAAGTAATGTGGCAGCTAGCGAGACTTTTGGTAGAAATGGAAATCCACGAGAGCTTTCGCCAATTTGTGAAAAGGACAGCGACGGTAGAAAACGTGACGCAGAAGCCAAGAATATATAATACGCTTGATGCTAGTTCGCAAACAAGCCCCGTCGTTTTTGAAGGAAAAAGAATTTCGGTGGAACGAGATATCCGGTTCTCGTCGAAACAATGGCCCGGACCGACAGGCACAGATCATGCCAGAATAGCAGATGATTCGAGGAGTGAAGGAATATGGTTACCAAAGGATTTAATTTTACCACCCCGAACGAAAGTAATTTGCATGGCGACGGTCAGAAAAAGGGTGAAATCGGAAAACATAGTAGTGCTAGACGAGAGGAGTATGTCAGGTATAATGATAGCCCGGTCTGTAAGCAAAAATAAACGAGAAATACCGATTCAAATAATTAACATTTTGGAAAAAGAAATATTGATACCAAAGAAGCAGGTAATTGCGAGAATTTTTGAGGCAGATACAGAAGAGGACGTGAGCGAAAATGTACAAAGGTGCGCCATACGGCAGGTGCACGTTATAAAGAAGGAAGAAATTTTGCACATATTGGATTTGGAACAGACCGAAACTACAGAAAGGGAAAAATTAGCTACGCTGGTGAGAGAGTATATTGATGTATTTCATGCTCCGCCTCAGAAACTGACATGTACTAATTCAGTTACGCATCGGATTATCACCCATTCTTAAAAGACCTTATCGTATACCATACCAGAGAAAACCGTTAATGAAGGAGGAAATCGACGATTTGTTAGATAACGGAATTATAAGGGATTCTCAGAGTCCATGGAGTGCTCCTGCGATCCTGGTCGAGAAAAAGAGAAATTTAAACCAGCCAAATGTAAGTTTTTAGAAAAGGAAGTAAAATATCTAGGACACATTATATCAGCAAGAGGGTGCGAGACTGATTCAGAGAAGACCGGGGTTATTGAAAAATATCCCCGACCCAAATGTGTCAAGGAAATCCGATCGTTCTTAGGACTATGCGGATTTTACAGAAAATTTGTACCAGAATATGCACGCATTGCACAGCCAATGACATATTTAACTAGGAAAGATGTCAAGTTTAAGTGGGGAAACGAGCAAAAGACAGCCTTTCGAACCTTGAAAGGGGCGTTAATGAAACCCCCTGTGTTAAGGTATTCTGATTTTAGCAGATTTTTCATAGTATGTACGGACGCATCAGGAACCGCGATATCAGGGATACTGAGTCAGGACTACGACGGTTTCGAGCACCCGATTTGCTATGCTAGTAGAATGTTGAACCCAGCTGAGACTCGTTATTCGACTATTGAGAGGGAAGCGCTAGCTATCATTTGGACGATTAAGAAGTATCGTTTTTTCAATTGGGACGCTTTTAAGATTTTTACCGATCATATGCCATTGGTATATTCGTTATCCATAAAGGACCCCAGCTCCCGGTTGGCTAAGTGGAGCATGGCCCTGTTAGAATATTCCTTCACTATCAAGCACCGCCCAGGAATAATAAATGCCAACGCCGATGCGCTTTCGAGAGTAATTAGCGACCCAGAAAGTAGCGTATCAGATGCCCCTAGCGCGCCAACTATAGAAAGATTCGGCGACGTTACTGAAGAAATTCCACTTACCGCGAACGCCGTGCGACAAGTGCAAAAGACCGCCCGACGGAAATTTCCAAACGAACATCTGATCATCCCGGAGACCGTATTCGACCTGGAGGAGATAAGGCTCATGCAGGCGGCCAACGAAGAAGTATCTGAGTTAGTAGGTCAAATCGGAGACGATATAAACGATTCGGTGTATTACCATCGAGATGGCATTCTGTATGTGTCAAGGAAGGCCGACAAACGGAAAGATAAGACATTTGCGCCTAAGAAAATAAGACGTCATATTTTAAAGATGTATCACGAGCACCCGTTTTATGGACATGCTGGCAGAGAGAAAACAATGACGGCTATTCAGCGCGATTTTATGTGGCCAGGTATGAGAAAATACGTAAGCGAGTATTGTAACCGATGTCATACCTGCTATTTGTTCAAATCACCTGTACAGCCACCTGTGGAAATGCAAAAGATGACAATTCCGGCGTACGCGTTCGAAATTGTAGCAATCGATCTGGTTGGTCCATTAAATACGACCAGCAGCGGTAACGAATACATTTTTACGGTAATTGATCACCTCACTAGCTATCCAGAAGCGATACCGCTAAAGGAAATAACCGCGAGCACAGTTGCGAAAGTATTCATAGAACGTATCGTGATGCGATTTGGGATCCCTAGGTATGTGCTGAGTGATAGGGGATCAAATTTTAATAGGAATGTGTAGGATACTGGAAATTCGAAAGTTAAACACGACCGCGTATCATCCGCAAACCAACGGAGTGATAGAGAGGTTCCATAGACACTTGAGAAAGATTTTGGCACAATTAGTTGACGAGCGAAACAGCGATTGGGACATTCAGTTGAACTACGCTTTATTAGCGATCAGAATCAAGTCCACAGCGTCACAAAAGAATCCCCGTTTCATTTGATGGTCGGGGAAAGATATTTTGTTACCCCACCAACTAAGTTTGACCCCCCCGCAACTTGAATATGACGTGGACAGCAATTTCGTTTCGGATTTTACTGTGAGGATGCAAATCGCCTACGAGAAAGCGCGCGGAGCTCTGGAGAAGTCGTCTGCGAAACGGCGGGAGAAATTTAATAAGAAAGCGAGGTTAAGAGATTACCTCCCCGGAACTAGGGTATATTTGCGAGCCCCGCCTGTTACTAGAGCCAACGGAAAACTAGCACACAAACTGGTGCCAAAATGGAATGGTCCATACCGAGTGTTGAGGAGGACATCGCCTGTAGATTATGAAAAATATATAAAGCAGATTGTACATGATTGAGAGTTTTTAGAGGGCACCAGACCCTGGCAGATGATTTAGAGGGTCAGGATGACCTTGTCGAGACGAATGTAGCGTCTGACAATGACAGACAGGAGGAAAAGGACGAAACGGTGATTACGAATGAAAAATTCGTCGATCAGATTCCTTTAATTCTGAGAGGCCCGAGAGGAAAAGAAACTAGGCCGTCCATCCCGGAAGAAAGGATAGGGGACGTGGAAAACCTAGAAAATCCGGATGTTGAACCGGAAGACTCAGACCACAGTGAAGGAGAGGCAGAGAACCTCGGCGAAGAGGAGAATGTTAAAAAAATCGGAGAATTAGTGGCAACGAACGCGCATCGTTACCACACTAGGGCGAACGGTCCTGTGCAAGACTTACCCTGGATTTTACCTAAAATATAAAGTGGCTGAAATGTAAGAATCTTGAATTTGTATATTAAGAGTTGTAAAAAAAAACAAGAAAGAGAAATTTTTTGTTGCTGTAGCGTGTGGTTCAATAAGGGTACAGCGAATGTAAGTTTGTAGGTTGTAATTTTGTGCATATTTCATTTATAGAAATGGTTCATTATATATAGGACTGTAAGTTCGTGTTAGGTTAAGATAAAAAATATAAATGAATAGGCTGTGAACGCCTATCAAGGTTGAATGAGCACCCAGAAGATGGAAAAGAATTCCGGGAGTATACTGATGTTGATTAATTTTTACAACTGCTGCTTTGCTGATCTTAGTGATAGGAGGAATAATGGAAGCAAGAATAATCGCGTATAATTGCGAAAACCCCTTGGCAAATATATCGTCGGTATCACTCAGAAGTGTACCTGAATGCCCAACTATCCCTGATGCATATGATACTGAGGAGATTGAAGTATATGTGCTTGAGAAAAATAGGTATGAGCAGGTGCGAGTGAAACGTGTCTGATGGAAATATCGCAGCTTATGACCACTTGCGGAATGTTTTCGCATATGTCGGTGTTGCCTGATAGTATGATGAACTACATGCATACGTTAGGACGAGAAGGATGCAAACAGATGCACGATTTTGGCGAATACCGAGGGTTCGCGTCGCAAGTAATCTCGGTGCATCCAAACACGACGCAAACCACAACGGTTACCATAGCCGGTACGATAGGAGCAGATGGTTCATGCGAAGGGACTAGCTATTCTTTCCAAGGAAAAAAATATGAAAACGTGGTAGTTACCGCGAGCCTGAGAATTTCCTTGCGGGATTATTTGACATTAGCTCGCTTGGACGAAAATACTATTAGTGTAAGTAATAAGTTGAGTTTTCCCTATACTAAGAATTACTGTGTCGATTCTTATGAAGGGGAAGCTATTTGGGAGACATTCCCGGTTAGCAAATGCGACACGTATGGGAGACTGTATGATGGACGAGCGACTCTAGTCACTGAACATATAACCCCCTATAGCGAACACTTGTTTGTGGTAATCGAAGACCGGACGAGGATCTTTGCACTTCAGCTAGTCAAGAAGCCATCGGCTTAGTGGTTGTTCTATCGCTCTGTTGGCAGCTTGTTGGGATACTTTGACCTTATTCGTATTAAATCACCACAATCGGCAGACCGTTAGTACCGTCATAAAAACCGAAACAAGTAAAATGGAAAATAATCACCAAGCAATTAACGATACGATAGCGGCGGATCAAGAGGTCATTGCGAGCGCGCCGAGTAGCCGAGATAGCGTGATTGCAGGGCACAACCCCTTTACGGGTATGTACTGGCGATACAATGCCTAAAGGATATGTAGATGCCAAGACTAAGATGATACGCGTTGTGAGTAATTGATGCCGCAAAGACTTTATAGAAATGTAAGAATATTATTATCTATAATAGCTTGATAATTTGTTGAAAGGGTGCGCGAGTTCGGTGGTGATCTTTAGCTTAACGAGATTAAACCCCCCCCCCCCATGTAAAAAGGAAGGAAGTGCCTGGACGGGTATTATTCCAGTGACATTGGTAGTTCGAGCGATACAGTACGCTAAATTACGCGAGTACCGAAGTGAGTCGGTTAGGATCGACTGTCCCTAGTGAATCGTCATATATGTGTGTTTGGGCGATTTTTCAGTGCACGAAGGAAAAAAAATTCAGAAGTTGCGATGGATACCTTATTGGACACCGTGCAAGCAATACAAAACGTCGACTGCCGAAGGGACATCCTGAGGACCGTGTTGCGTTACCTAGTGCAGGAGGTGGATTACGTGCCGGGAGGAGCCGCCCTCAGGGAGGATTTTACCATGCGATGTGGGTGTATGATATCCTACGTCATAGTTTATCATCTGGTGTATACCCGCACCATAATGGAGCTTGGTCTTCCCCGATGCGACTGCGAATGGTGCTTGCCAACCCGAACAACGCCTGTTTTTCTCCCGGCGTCATTCTTTGCGACGCCCGGAGAGAGATACACGCCTGCATCGATGCCGGTGCCTGTCCCGGAGCCAAGAGAGCAGCCCTACCAGCCAGCCACGAGGTACTGCTACCTGGGCTATGCCCATTTCGGCCCGAGATGGCAGGTACCGTGCATAAAAAGAGCCCATTTCGGCCCCAAACACAAAATGTACCTATTTCAAATGTACCCATTTCGGCCCATAAACTTTTGTTTTTTCTTTCCTAAATTTCTAGACATATTTGTAATGCCAATACTATTACAATTCAACTGTGTGTCATGTTAAAGAAACTATACCATATTTGATTCGTTTTACAATACAGAAGGGTGGAACAACAGATTTTCCAGCCTTGCAAAAAGGCGAATCTGTCACCAGGTTAGTTCGTTCAGGAACAATCGAGTCAAAAAATATAAAAAATCGTCTTTTTTGGTCGTCGACGATGAACATTCCACAGAATTAGGTTAAAACTTTTATTGGTATTATATTGGTATTATATTCCGTAATATATCCAGTGATAAGGCACTCAACATAATCGTACGCGCAACCTATCGTTGTGGGCCGAAATGGGCATTTACCCAAGCTCATTAAAATTCATTTTACCTGGTATTTCACATTTTCGGGCTGAAATGGGATACGCCCTGCTACCTAACGATGGGAACCACCTACCGATCGGGCCCGCAGCCCAGCCCGATTAGTCCGCAGCCTCGCCCCGAGACGCCCTGGCCACCCACGGTGGAGTCACTGGCCGTAGCCCAGAATAATGAATACCTGCCCGAACGGATGGACGCGGAGAGGGATCAGACGGTTCCGAGAGCTGACCCGTCCGCCCCGTCCACTCGAAGTTTTCGCCCGAGGCAATATGTGCCGCCACTGACTTCAGAGTCGGCCTCGTCAGACCCGGAGCAGGAGCACACGTCGCCCCGACGCGTCGCCTATGCAGAGGAGCATAGAGCCCTCCGCGGACCCCGAGGGAAATTAATGGTCGTGCGCAAGCGATCGAGGGATGACGACGTCTGAAGTGACGATAACATTCGTTATAAATTGTTAAGAGTAAGTGTTTTATCAATAGATAGTAAGGAACATATGTATTCAATTTTGTCTATTTTAAAGATAAATAGGTTAGTAATATAGAAGGTTAGACAATTCTGGCATTTGCAGTGAAAATTACGCGCTTATAAATTAGATTAGCCAATATCAGTCCAAATGAACGATGTTAGAACACTAGCGATTTTAGTAGAGTCGACAGAATCACCGGTGACGCAGTTAGCGACACCGTTGATAGTTTAAGAGGGGAGGAATGTGACGAACGTTATCCTTGTATAAGTTTAATTAAACGTAATTGAAACGCAAATCACTAATTGAGCCAGACTCCGAGTCCTGCGCAATCCGGCCCAATAATTAAACAGCAGAACGTGAAACAATTAAAGATAAACTCAATTAGGAGGTGTCGTCGGCGAGAAAAACCAATGATTTATTGTTTCTATTGAATAATGCCGCCTTAAAAGTACCCAATCTGCTATGGAATGACCCATCATTACAAAGGGTCATTAAATGAATCGCGACAACTCATCAAATGCACGTGCTTATCGGCATCGGCTTCAAAGAGATATAATGACTTTTGTGAAACGTATATAAGCCGAAATCCGAATTATTCAACAAGTTCAAATGTACTCTCCGTACAATCAAGTGCTCCGATGTAGTAATGGTTTGGTCCACGAATGGACATGTTGAGATCGAGAAAATAGATAAAGTGTAATTATTGGTGAAACACATAAGTCGTGGTAAGGTACGGTTTTCGATAACAACTGCAGCTTATTATGCCGATAGTGATGAAAAAGCCACGAACAAACAACCCGCCATTCTGCTACAGACATCCTTCCGCGCGAAAATATTTACTTTGCGACAACCATCATTCGAGAAATGCGAAGATCTCCTAATTTCGACAATGAATGAATGAATGGAGAGTAATTTATTAACTAGAAAATATGCGCTGTTCTGATATCGGTCATTCAGTGGCGATTGTTTCGGATAACCGATATTTGATATTTTTCCGTTTTATGAACAAGATGGTCTAGGTTAGTAGAATATGTGTGGTGTATACTGTTTACTTGCTGAAATGTTTGAAGGTTACATGCAGTTGCTGGTTATGCACCATTCAACATTGTTGATTGTAATCTGATTAGTGTAAACTTTAACGATCTCATGTAGGTTCTGTCTAGAGTGTATATTGTCATGAAAATAGAATATAAGAGTAGTAGATAGAAATTTAAAAATATTGGACTTAATAGAAATAAAAATAAAAATAATATTTCACAGAACAACCCTGACTGATACTGTTTCAAAAAGATATAACCTCTGCCAGTTCAAAATGTCACACTTTTAATAGAAAAAATCCATCAGAAACCTTGCAAACTAAAGAGTTATTCTCAAATCATAAGATTACGAGCCAAGTAAACGGAACACTCTGAACTCATCCAAGAAAGCTAACTTTTCTTCAAAGAAAATAATTTCAGCCACATAAAACCATAAGCTTAGTTATCAACAAAGTAAAACAGATTCAAAAGAATAGGAAAACATTAGAAAAAGATTATTTCCAGTTGAAAATAAAATATTATTAGATAAAATTTATAACATCTTGTATATGAAACTGTCACACAGCCAATCACAGGTAGAGTTTAGAAAAAGAACGAGGAAACTAAAAGTCAAGAAAAAGGTCATATCAGCAACTAAAGAGGAAATAAATATCATGTATAAAAATGTAAAAACTCAATTAAATTTTAGTAGAAATAAAATAAAAATGTACCATATAGAAATAATTGTAAATAGGTTAATTAATTATAAGAAATCAATAAAAATCAGTGACTGACAACCATAAGTGATCGAGAGTGTTTGTGAAAATCGGAAAATAACGGGACTGGTAACGGAAAAAAGTGAGGAGAGTTATCAACAAGAAAAGGAAGCGGAGGTCGATTTTAGAAAAGCAGAGAAAAATGACATCAAAATTCCAATTAAATGAAGAATTACATCTAAATCTCCACAGAAACACTTAATATACCAAATTAGGAAGTACTGAAACTGAAATCAACTTACCTTGACAAACGTTTGGTAAGAAATCCAACCTGCAAGTCAAATAGGAGGAGCTGGAATCTACCAGAACCAGAAAGGTATTTGATCCTTATATAAATCCAAATTCAACAAGCAATCCAGTGCACGAGTTTGAACTTTCCTTTCTTTCCGAACTTTTCTTCATAACCAGTTAGATCACCAAGACAATTTCTGCGTATCAGTGCACATAATCTATTCCTTTAGAGAACTTTATTAGTCTTATTTTATCAATTATTTTCATTTCAACACACGAACTCTTCTGTTTACTTGTAATTTAAGGTTAAAGACATTTCCTTTGAGGAACCATATGAATGGCAAGTGTCTATTAAAACGGTGACGGTGCCGTTCCTCTAATGTTTGAAATTCATATGACTTTGCCAAGTTCACATATTTAGCAAGTAAGGTAGTTTTCATAGGGACAGGTAGAATAAGAATTTAAGAAATCTACTGATAATTATGAGAGTTATTACATTAAAAAAAATTAAATAAAATTTGACTATTGAGAATAAAATGAACAATATTTGAGTTGAATTCATATCTTTCTTTATTTCCAAGGTAAATTACATATTATTATTATATATCATTCTTGGCATCCTTTTCCTGAATTCTACCTTGAGATTGAGAGTTTCTCATGTGGCGTACCAAGAGAGCAGCTGGAGCACCTGTAAAAAAAGAGAAAGGTAATATCTAAAAGCAAAGAGTAAGTATTTGTAAGGGCGTTCTGAAATATTATTTGAATACAATGCTTTATTTACAGTCTACAAACCACTGATTATAAATATGGATAAAAGGGAACAAATTTCTAACTACTACTATTGCTACTATCAATCAAACTACTTTCAGAAAAACTATAAAACAAAAATTCGAATTCAATACAATTATTTTCTACAACTACTAAAAATCACCAAAATAATAATGCAGTTTATTATTATCAACAATCACTAATAGTATCACTAATATTATTAATATATTCAAACTATTATTATTTTTATTGTAATTATTGATAACCAATTCATCATAACAAATGTCACCTCAACTTAGGGCACTCTAGAATTCTTCACACACATTAATTTTCATAACAATATATATATATATAAAGCCGTGCTGATGAGTGGGTAACTACGAAACAGCGCTGTCCACGGATGATGGGTTTTCGGAATTGAATATATACCGGGTGGCTACGGAAGTATTGCCTACGGAATATCTCAGTTATTGTATGAAGTAGGTTTGTGAAATTTGGAGAGTCGATATAATGACATAAGAGCTAGAATTTGAGCATATTGACATGTCGAAGTTAACTTCCGGTCTGACTGGAAGTAACATCAACTTTCTTATTTTAAATGGAAACCCTATTTTTTTTTCTTTTCGCTTTATTCAGCATTCAATTCCCTTTGTAATGACATATCACAAGTTGGTATCTAAACAGAAACTAGATCAGAAAAAAATTATTATTGAAATTCACCGAGTAGGCCGTGGAAGCAAAATGAAAGCCAAAAATTGAAAAGTTGGCTATGGAAACCATACGTCACTTGATAACGTTTGCTACTACTGTGATATTTTATTTTCATTCGTCGGCGTTATAAAAAGCCGCCAAAAAATATATTCGAAAAATTGGTAAAAAAACAATACTCTGTAGGTCCATAACTTAAATAGGAACATACAACATTTTCTTGTCTGTACTATTCAGCATAACCATTCCTTTCTAATGATATAATAGAAAGTAATTTTTTGAAATGAAATACCAAAAAATCCAATTATTATTCTCCAAATAACAAAACAGATTATCGCCATACGCAAAAATAACATTAAAAATAATGTGGAATGATAAATTATATCCTGTAGGTTCTAGGTTAAATAGGAACATAAACGTACTTGGTCTGTGCCATCGTCCATAGATATTCTAATATCTACCTATGGACGATGTTTGTGCTATTCAGAATAATCATTCCATTGCAATAATCATTCGAACCAAAATATTAACAAGTAGGCTGATTAAGATGTATTTTGGAATGAAACAAAAAAGAAACGAGAGCTCTCATGAACGCTGCTGTCCATATTATTTTGACGTTCGAAGTAGTGTTTTTGATTCTGCCATTTTAAAAGGGTTTGGAAATCGAAATCAGTTAGTGGAATATTCAAAAAATGCCCCGTTATTCACGAACCGAACAAATTGACATGCTTCTCATTTATGGTGAATGTTTAAAAAATTCTTATGCCGCTGAACGATTGTAGAGCGATATCCAGGGAGGCAGCAACCGTCAAGAAGGTATTTCCAGTGGCTTGAAGAAAAATTAAGAACTGAGCCTGATGTTCACGAAGACCAAGAAGCATTTGTTATTAATGAGGAAACTGAAATTAATGTATTAGCTTTAGTACAATATGATAGCACAATTTCCTCAAGGCAGATTGGCGCCGAATTAGCTATAAGTAAGGACTCTGCTAGGAAAATTTTGAAAAAACATCGATTTAAATCCTTCAAGTATCAGTTGCATCAACATTTGTATGAAAATGACGGTGAAAGGCGCCTGGAATATTGTAATTGGTTTCTTCGACAAAATGTTGAGAATCACCTATTTAACTATTATATCTTGTTTACGGACGAGTCAAGATTTACCAACAATGGATTATTTAACAGAAATAATACAAGGTAGGTACTGTACTTTATTTGGATTATTGTCAATAGTCGAAGTGTAAAGTGCTAAAAGTGTGAACGGTCTTTTGTTTCAGGTACTGGGCGATAGAAAACGAGCACCGGTTTCGACAAGGTGGCTTCCAGGAGAGATTTGGTGTGAATGTTTGGACAGGAATAGTTGGAACTCATATTGTTTGCCCCATTCTTTATCAAGGCCAACTAACCGGAGAGAGATACTTTAATTTTTAACGAATGAAATTTCGGAATTCATTAACAACCTACTAGCGGAAATAACTGAGAGAATGTACTTCCAGCAAGATGGCGCCCCTCCGCATAATTCAAGAATAGCGAGAAATTATCTTCAAAATCGCTTTCAAGAGAGACTTATAACAACCCATGGTCCAGTCAGGTGGCCACCAAGGTCACCTGATCTTACTCCGTGCGACTTTTTTCTATTGGAACATCTTAAAAATAGGGTGTATTCCACACAGCCTACAACTCTACATGAGCTAGAAGTAAAAATTCGTAGAGCTTTCCAAGATATCACGCCCCAAATGTTGAGAAACGTTTTACATGAAAATATCACCAGAGTCAATAAATGTATTGACGCTGAGGGAATGCATTTCGAACATTTGTTTTGAATTTATTTTATTTTTAATCCTATCAATTTGATTTTTTTTTTTCGATAAATCTGTTTTTTTGTTATTTGAATAATAATAATTGGATTTTTTGGTATTTCATTTCAAAAAATTACTTTCTATTATATCATTAGAAAGGAATGGTTATGCTGAATAGTACAGGCAAGAAAAAGTTGCATGTTCCTATTTAAGTTATGGACCTACAGAGTATTGTTTTTTTCCCAATTTTTCCAATATTTTTTTTGGCGGCTTTTTATAACGCCGACGAATGAAAATAAAATATCACAGTAGTAGCAACTGTTATCAAGTGACGTATGGTTTCCATAGCCAACTTTTCAATTTTTGGCTTTCATTTTGCTTCCACGGCCTACTCGGTGAATTTCAATAATAATTGTTTTCTGTTCTAGTTTCTGGTTAGATACCAACTTGTAATATGTCATTAGAAAGGGAATTGAATGCTGAATAAAGCGAAATGAAAAAAAAATTGGGTTTCCATTTAAAATAAGAAAGTTGATGTTACTTCCGGTCAGACCGGAAGTTAACTTCGACATGTCAATATGCTCAAATTCTAGCTCTTATGTCATTATATCGACGCTCTAAATTTCACAAACCTACTTCATACAATAACTGAGATATTCCGTAGGCAATACTTCCGTAGCCACCCGGTATATATATATATATATATATATATATATATATATATATATATATATATATATATATATATATATATATATATATATATATATATATATATATATATATATATATATATATATATCTGGAATTTGTTGAAATTCGACGTTTCGGCTCCGATTTTGGAGCCATTTTCAAGAACTGAAAAAGAAAGAAAATAAGAAAATTTATAAATGGTTGAAACGTAATTCTACGCTGAGGTCTCAATCTGCCTACTCCTCAGGTATAATTACGTTCGGTTTTTGTGACTTGACGTCGGGGTCTCAATCTGCCTACTCCCCATGTCTCGTCACTGGTTCTCTCTAAGGTCTCAATCTGCCTACTCCTTCGAGAGAACTGAGGAATTGTGGGTTGAGGAACTGTATTTATAGTGGACGTGGCTGTAATGGCCGTGTGCAATGTATTGGCGCGAGGTGAACTATGGGCGGGAACTGAGTTGGCGCTAGATGAGCTGTGTGCGGGAACTTGGTTGGCGCTAAGTGAGCTATGTTCGGGAACTGGGTTGGTGGGAAATGAGTTGATGCGTGCAATGAGAGGCTTCCAGGTATTGGGAAGTCTACGTCCGTCGTCGCGAGTGTTGAGGCAATTGGGGCGCTTCTCTATCTCGAGGGCTTCTCGGATGATCCTGGTTTGCAGAGTTTTCTCGGCGGAAATTGTTTTTGTGTTTTTGAAGTCTATTTTGTGACCTGTGTCTTCTCGATGTTTATAAAGTGCGGAAGTGGAAGATGCCTGACGCACAGCAAGTTCGTGTTCGTAGACTCTGGAAGTTACTCGTCTGTTAGTCTGGCCAATATAACTTCTCGGGCAGTCTGAACATGGTATTTCATATATACCTTGAGAATCGTTTGGTATTGTGTCCTTGGGAGATCTGAGAAATTTGGATATTTGGTTGTTGGCCGTGAATATTGTTTTTATCTCGTGTTTTCTCAAGATATTACTGATTTTGTCTGTCACACCTTTGATGTATGGTAGGAAAGCTTTGTGTAGCTGGATACTCTCTAGTGGATCATTTGTTTTTGGAGGACGGGTCAGTTGATGGCGGATAGACTTGTCGATTAGCGAATTGTTGTAACCATTCTGGAGTAAGGCTGATTTCAGTTTGTCCAGCTCTTGTGGTCTATTCTGGTTGTCGGTGAGCTGAATTGATCTGTATATCAGGGAATTCAATACGGAGTTTGTTTGTGCTGGATGGTGATGAGAGTTTGCGTGTAGGTATCGGTTGGTGTGGGTCTGTTTCCTGTGTACTGTGTGGGTGAAAGAGTTATTGGATTTCGTAATGAGAACGTCCAGGAAAGCTAGGGAGTTGTTCATTTCGGTCTCCATTGTAAATTTCATGTTGGGATGGATATCGATTAGGTGATCTAAGAACAGTTCCCGAACATAGCTCACTTAGCGCCAACCAAGTTCCCGCACACAGCTCATCTAGCGCCAACTCAGTTCCCGCCCATAGTTTACCTCGCGCCAATACATTGCACACGGCCATTACAGCTACGTCCACTATAAATACAGTTCCTCAACCCACAATTCCTCAGTTCTCTCGAAGGAGTAGGCAGATTGAGACCTTAGAGAGAACCAGTGACGAGACATGGGGAGTAGGCAGATTGAGACCCCGACGTCAAGTCACAAAAACCGAACGTAATTATACCTGAGGAGTAGGCAGATTGAGACCTCAGCGTAGAATTACGTTTCAACCATTTATAAATTTTCTTAGTTTCTTTCTTTTTCAGTTCTTGAAAATGGCTCCAAAATCGGAGCCGAAACGTCGAATTTCAACAAATTCCAGACGCGGTTCAACCCGAACTTTTAGTTTTCAAATATCTGACCGCGGAAACCTATCTGAACACATTGCACGCCTCTACGGGGAGGATATTCTCCATCTCACGAAAAACTATTCATCACTCCTTATCCGAAGATCTAAACTCCTGTGCGACCTCACGTTCCTCAAATCATGCAGAGACCACAGAGTCATTCCCAAAGCCTTCCGGTTGAAACATCATGATACCTCATCGTCAGCCCAGCGCATTCTCAATAAAGCTAGCCAAGCACTTATTCGAAAAACACTTCACGACATCAGACGTAATTTGGACATCACCAACACCTCACTCTACAAATGTTTTGGCAAATTATCCACCGTAGATATCCATCCAGTCATCTGGGACACTTTGACCAGGATATCTCAGGACAAAGCAGATCACATCAGCAATAAGAAAACAGAAACACAGAAAAACAAACTTTGCGCATTGTTAACGAATACCATCACACCCTTGGTCCCAGCTGCATCACCTGTATTAGTACACAACTTCTCCGACACACCACTAGATCAAACTAGCCTTGCACTACTATCAAGAGGATTCAATTATTCCATCACACCAAACAGAATCCCAACAGATATCATCATCACACAAATAGAAAGCGCTATAACCCATCTACCAGAAAATACAGCTGAAGAAACTAGACAAGATATTGCCACCACACTTAGGAGAGCGAAACTCCCTCCATCCAACATAACACCTGCCGAAAAACATTGCCTCAGAAACCTCCACAACAACCCTGACATAATAATTCTCCCAGCAGACAAAGGCAACGCCACAGTAGTTCTGAATACCTCAGATTATGTAGACAAAATGAGTACACTATTAAACTCATCCGAGTATCAGATCACCCAACGAGACTCGACAACCTACCTCGAAAAGAAGACCAAAAATCTGATCAATAATTCTAAACTACCAGCCGAAACCAAGAAAGCCACTATCCCTAGAGAAAAGTCATCACGCACCCCTCGTATCTACGGACTACCAAAAATACACAAGCCTGATATCCCACTCCGACCTATCGTCAGTGCCTTTGGATCACCAACCCAGAACCTCGCCAAGTATCTAGCGAGTACTCTTCAGCCACGAGCAGAAGAAGCTTCATCCTACGTGAAAAATTCATTCCACTTCTTAGACCTTCTCAAATCCTATAGAATCCAGAACACAGATATCCTAGTGAGCTTCGATGTTGTCTCCCTCTTCACAAATATTCCCCTAACAAACACGCTAGAAATCCTTAAAACGAAACACAGAATTCCAAAAGACACCCTGGACCTCATTAGTCACTGTATGAACAACACGTACTTCCTCTTCCATGGAACTTACTACAAACAAGTGAAAGGTGCTCCCATGGGTTCCCCCCTTTCTCCAGTCCTTGCAAACCTTTTCATGGAAGACTTCGAAACCAGGGCTGTAGAAGCATTTGACCACAAGCCTACTTGCTGGTTCAGATACGTTGACGACATTTTCGTCATATGGCCTCATGGTTACGAAATCTTAAACACGTTCTTAGATCACCTAAACGATATCCATCCCAACATGAAATTTACAATGGAGACCGAAATGAACAACTCCCTAGCTTTCCTAGACGTTCTCATTACGAAATCCAATAACTCTTTCACCCACACAGTACACAGGAAACAGACCCACACCAACCGATACCTACACGCAAACTCTCATCACCATCCAGCACAAACAAACTCCGTATTGAACTCCCTGATATACAGATCAATTCAGCTCACCGACAACCAGAATAGACCACAAGAGCTGGACAAACTGAAATCAGCCTTACTTCTGAATGGTTACAACAATTCGCTAATCGACAAGTCTATCCGCCATCAACTGACCCGTCCTCCAAAAACAAATGATCCACTAGAGAGTATCCAGCTACACAAAGCTTTCCTACCATACATCAAAGGTGTGACAGACAAAATCAGTAATATCTTGAGAAAACACGAGATAAAAACAATATTCACGGCCAACAACCAAATATCCAAATTTCTCAGATCTCCCAAGGACACAATACCAAACGATTCTCAAGGTATATATGAAATACCATGTTCAGACTGCCCGAGAAGTTATATTGGCCAGACTAACAGACGAGTAACTTCCAGAGTCTACGAACACGAACTTGCTGTGCGTCAGGCATCTTCCACTTCCGCACTTTATAAACATCGAGAAGACACAGGTCACAAAATAGACTTCAAAAACACAAAAACAATTTCCACCGAGAAAACTCTGCAAACCAGGATCATCCGAGAAGCCCTTGAGATAGAGAAGCGCCCCAATTGCCTCAACACTCGCGACGACGGACGTAGACTTCCCAATACCTGGAAGCCTCTCATTGCACGCATAAACTCATTTCCCACCAACCCAGTTCCTGCACACAGCTCACTTAGCGCCAACCAAGTTCCCGCACACAGCTCATCTAGCGCCAATTCAGTTCCCGCCCATAGTTCACCTCGCGCCAATACATTGCACACGGCCATTACAGCCACGTCCACTATAAATACAGTTCCTCAACCCACAATTCCTCAGTTCTCTCGAAGGAGTAGGCAGATTGAGACCTTAGAGAGAACCAGTGACGAGACATGGGGAGTAGGCAGATTGAGACCCCGACGTCAAGTCACAAAAACCTAACGTAATTATACCTGAGGAGTAGGCAGATTGAGACCTCAGCGTAGAATTACGTATTATCCTTTCATTAATTTTCTTTCTATTTCAGTTCTTGAAAATGGCTCCAAAATCGGAGCCGAAACGTCGAATTTCAACAAATTCTAGACGCGGTTCAACCCGAACTTTTAGTTTTCATATATATATATATATATATATATATATATATATATATATATATATATATATATATATATATATATATATATATATCTATATCTATCTTTATATATATATATATATATAAAGTGAATAGAGTATTTTCGTTTCGTTTCAAACTAGTGACTGTAGATGTCACAAGTTACTATTCATTTATATATATATATATATATATATATATATATATATATATATATATATATATATATATATATATATATATATATATATATATATATATATATATATATATATATATATATATATATATATATATATATATAAATATAGTAGAGTACTAGAGTTCTCGTCTCGAAGACATGTAAGATATAAGTAAAAACAAAAATATAATGCTCTCAATTTCACAAATCATACTCACCGAAAAACGAAAAACAGTGGACAGCTGTTTCAAACTTCTTGGTCTCGGCACTGTGCATATAAATTAACAATGAATAAAAATTATGAAACTGAGAGCATTTATATCCGAAAATTATCGCTAACACCAATTAGCTATCTGGGTTCAATCCTCTGTACCTGGTACAAATATCACAACAACAAACATTGACCCGATTTTAATGTAGGCATATCTATTTGATATTTCCATACAGCCTACTATTTGTAGGTACGAAACAGTATTCATCAAAGTTTATCGAAAACACGAAATTTAAAACAGAATTGTGTGACAAGTAGAGTACTAGAGTTCTCGTCTCGAAGACATGTAAGATATAAGAAAAAACAAAAATATAATGCTCTCAATTTCACAAATCATACTCACCGAAAAACGTAAACAGTGGACAGCTGTTTCAAACTTCTTGGTTATCATCGGCACTGTGCATACAAATTAACAATGAATAAAAATTATAAAACTGAGAACATTTATATCCGAAAATTATCGCTAACACCAATTAGCTATCTGGGTTCAATCCTCTGTACCTGGTACAAATGTCACAACAACAAACATTGATCCGATTTTAATGTAGGCATATCTATTTGATATTTCCATACAGCCTACTATTTGTAGGTACGAAACAATATTCATCGAAGTTTATCGAAAACACGAAATTGAAAACAGAATTGTGGGACAAGTAGAGTACTAGAGTTCTCGTCTCGAAGACATGTAAGATATAAGAAAAAACAAAAATATATTGCTCTCAATTTCACAAATCATACTCACCGAAAAACGTAAACAGTGGACAGCTGTTTCAAACTTCTTGGTTATCATCGGCACTGTGCATACAAATTAACAATGAATAAAAATTATAAAACTGAGAGCATTTATATCCGAAAATTATCGCTAACACCAATTAGCTATCTGGGTTCAATACTCTGTACCTGGTACACTGTACCAGTTTTATAATTTTTTTTCAGTGTTAATTTGTGAATTAACATATATATTCCGAAATAAGATATAATTTCCGAAGTAATTATAATTATCATTAGGTGACCGTTGATAATTACTCGTAGATATGAGGGTCTATTATAATCAAATGAGATTTAAATGATAATATATATGAACGTGCATAGAATATTCTGTTCGTTGATAAATAATTAAATTTATTAGACTCTATTGTCTCAATAATATTTCAAAAGAAAAAAATAAAGATTGTCATTCATAAACTTTTACAAACATTAAAGAAACCGAACCTGAAAATAAAAATCTAGATATTAATATTAATATATAAAAGGTAAAAATGTTGAGTAATGAACAATAATTGATAAGATACTTGAATGAAGTAGTCATATTTTTAATAGTTGATAAGATTTTTAAGCATTAAAAAAAAAAAAATTTTTCCCTAAGTATTTTTCAACAACAATTGCTATAAATTCAATAAATAAATAAGTAACAACTAAACTTTTCTGCTAAATTTGTTTTTTATGTAATGGAGAATAAATAAGTCTTAAGTATTTTCATCGTATCTCCATTAGTTTGTAAATTATAATAATTTTAAGGATGAAGACCAGGTAAGAATGACGAAGTTAGAGAGAACTTATATTTAAAAATTAAATAAAAAATAATAAAAAAAATTTTAAAAAAGAAAAAAAATCATGTCTGTTTTTGTGACAGAAATTAGAATAGAAAAAAAAAATATAAGGTAAAAATTTATTTGTTTATAACAAATTGTTTATTGCATAAACAATGAAAAATTAAATAAAATGGAATTTTTTTTTTTATATCAGAAAGAAAGACAAATAATGATTTAAAAAAAAAATGGTTCCTTAATATTAATTATAAGCGGGAGAAAATAATTGTTAATTAACAAATGCGTTTTCAAGCAATAAAAAAATTTTTTTAAGGAACAATTTTTCTTTTAAAAATCATTATTTGTATCAAAGATTGAAATTCCATAAAAAAATTTTCAATTATCTTATAAACAACGCATTTGTTTATAACAATTTTTTAAACAATTAGAGATAAAAATTTAAAAAAATTATTTCTATGTAGTTCCTGATAACATAAAAACGGATTATTGATAATATTTGAAAAAAATTTTTTTTTCAATGATTAATTTAATATTTAATTTTGCAACAACGAAAATTGTTAATAAAAAACTGAAAAATAAAAACTTTTTAATTTTTCCAACGGGGTTCTATTCTGAAGCCTTTCAAGAATTGCTCCAAAAGAGGAAAAAAATCTTAAATTTATAGTTTAACAATTATCACACTTGCAATGTTCATGTTCAAGCAGAAAAAAATTATTAATTAACTATTGATTAACTAATTGAAAAATTGTGATAAAAATTATTTTCAAGCGGATTATTGTTCATTAATCTATTCAGTTAGTGCCTGAATTTTTCCAATTTTTTATTTTCATATTTAGTATTTTAAAATAATTTTTATTGTTAAAGTGTCCAAAGTGGGTGTGGCTTGCCCGAGCCAGAGTACCCGTTTTCGGCCGTATTTTCATCCCTCTGGGAAAATTATAAATATTGATGCTACAATTCCGGGAATTGAGCTTTTTTTTAGGAAATTTCCTTTTCTTTTTGAATCTTTTTTTAGATTTAAAAAATTTTAATTAGTTTTTGAGATATTTACAAAATACTAAAGCCATCTTTTTTTTTTAGTTAATTGTTAATAACTTTTACAATTTTTTCATGCGGAACTTCATTATTTTCAAAAATCATCTGGATGTCATTCCGAATCGAATGACATCTCAATCATAATTTTCGGAGACTGCTGAAAAAAGTTGGTCTGAATGGCACTTGTTGACTAGACTATAAGCGGTCCATCAATACGAGAATCTCCGAGTATAAAGCTAATTGTCGATTGGGACAGACTCCGTAGCTGAACATACACTTACAAAAACTGACCACCGCATAAAATTTGAAGAAACACAAGTCTTAGCAACTACTTCCTCTTACCATGCACGACTCGTCAGTGAGGCAATCGAGATCAGAAAGCACAAAAACAACTTTTATAAAACTGAACAATACCTGGATCCCAACCTAAGAAAGAACGAGATGTTTACCTGACCCCTCAAACTTAATTACACAAACAAACGTACCTGGGAACGATAATCTAAACATACTTACGGTACCTGGAAACGAACCTGTGGACAAAATTACTTCTGAAAATTTGCAGAAAGATGATCGATCTAATATCACTCAATTAATTAGATCCAACCATATGAATTGAGAGAAAACAGAAATAATTTTAAAATTGTGTAGGCATTATTCCGTTTTTTTTTTATATAGAGAGTGAACCACTAACGTCTACAACTGGAGTGAAACATGAAATTAAACTGAAGGATGAGATCCCGGTGTATACTCAATCGTACCGTTACCCCTTTGTTCCCAAACAAGAGGTGACCTCATAAGTGTATAAAATGCTTGAACAAAATATCATGCGTCCCAGTAAATCCCCTTGGGTATCACCAATTTGGATTGTTCCAAAAAAGGTTGATGCTTCGGCTAAAAGAAAATGGACTATCGTAAACTGAATGAAAAGACAGTAGACGATAAGTATCCTATCCCAAATATCACAGATATTCTATACAAAATTGGCCGCTGTCAGTATTTTACGACTCTGGACCTAGCGTCTGGATTTTATCAAGATATTGAGGAAACAACCTTCAAATTTGAAGGGGGGGCATTACGAATTTCTTCGTATGCCGATGGTCTGAAAAATGTCCCCTCCACATTCCAGAGATGTCTTGATAACATACTAAAAGAGTATATTAACATTTGTCTGATTTATCTTAATGATATTTTGATTCATTTGACATCATTTCAAGAACATATCGACAGTTTAAGTAAGATCTTCCAAAAATTAAGGGAGGCAAATTTCAAAATTCAAATGGATGAGTCAGAATTTCTGAAACGTGAAACAGCCTTCTCAGGTCATGTAATAACAACGATCGGTTTCAAACTAAACCCCGACAAAATCAAGGCTATCCGAAATTTCCCTATTTACAAAACTACTAAACAAATCAAAGGGTTCCTAGGACTCCTAGGTTACTACAGACGATTCATTAAGGACTTTGCCAAACTGACCAAACCATCAACTCTGTGTTTGAAAAAGGATGCCAAAATTGTTTATGACCCTACTTTTATTAAATGTTTCGAATACTGCAAAACACTCTTGATGAATGAACCCAATTTGATATATCCTGATTTTGAAAACCAGTTCGTACTCACAACGGATTCGAGTAACTTTGCCCTTGGAGCTATCCTTTCACAAGGTCCCATTAGGTCAGATAAGCCAGTAGCGTTCGCATCACGAACCCTAAACAACTTAGACAATAGAAAAGGAGTTATTGGCCATTGTTTAGGCCATCAAATATTTTCGGCCCTATCTATTTGGCCGTAAATTCAAAATTTCAACAGATCACAAAACCCTTCAGTGGATTATGTCCTTGAAAGAACCAAACTCCCATTTGGTTAGATTGAGGCTCAGACTCAAGGAATTTGACTACGAAATTGAATATAAACGTAATAAACTGAATACCAACGCGTATGCTCTGTCAAATGTTGAAATTCACACGAATGAAACTGAGGCAAGAATCGACAGAGAACTCCAACCGTATGTTAACCATTGTGGTAAAACAGAAAACCCCAATCATAGAGAAGAAGAAATGGAATCCATTATCGGATAAATTGGCGAACCATCTGACTTAGTAGAATTAGACGATGCTAACACCGTCAATACTAGTGGAGAAAACCCCGTCCTGACCATACCTATTTCAGAAAATCCACTAAAAAACTATGACAACCAACTCTAAATCATAAATGTATTTCATTCCCCAGCCTTGCCAAAAACTGTACAAATTTTCCCTACAAGATTTTTTGCACATATATCTTCAGACAATTTGGAACAAGATATTATTAAATTAATCAAGGAATATATCATCAAGAATGATACAGCGATCTTTTACGATGCCGAATTCTGGAAAGAGCTGAAGAAAAAATCTGAGTCAGATTTCCAAAATATTAAAGAATAGTTTCAATTTATCTACCATTTACTTCCATTCCAACAACATACCTCTCATCATTAACAAAAACACAATCACATACCAGAAGCAAAATCAGTGAAATATCTACGAATAATAATTGAAAGGCATCTACGATGGGATCTTCAAGTCAAGCACATAACAGCCAAGATGAGAGGTCTTTTATACAAATTCAAACAACAGTCTTGAGTACCAATTACTTGAAAATTCTCTAGTACTCGCTAGTACAATCACATTTGACCTATGGTATTTTGGGTTGAGGTGAGGTTAGTGACGTTCATCTACGAAACCTAGGTGTGTTACATAAATGGATCCTGAAAATAATATTCAATTTAAAAAAGGCCTATTTAAGCAATAACCTCTTCAGGCAATCGGAAATATTAGACATCACACAACTTTTTGCCTACAATATATTGCTGAAAATTGCACAAAAAAAGATTATTCACCACAACTATGGAACAAGAAACAAACAGTTTAATACATGAAAGCAACGGTCACAAAAAACAATTGGGCAAAAAAACTATGTCTACTTAGCTCCTAGATTATATGACATTCTTCCTGATGAGCTCAAACAAAAACAGGTAAAGTAGCCAAATGAACTGAAGGCTTACAAAAATATTCTTAAAGAATGGTTTCTTCAAATTTCGAGACAAAGTATTCACGATTTGTTAAATTCCAAATGACTTTTCTATATCTCTTTCATTTCTGTTGAAACATTAATTGTCGAAATTAGAATAGTAATTCTATTAGTATTTAGCAAGTGGTTTTGATAAAATGTACTCACTGCGATTTGTTTTATATTTTAAATAAGATATTTTTTTATATTACCTAAAAGTGATTTTAATGTGATATTTATATACCTACACCTGTTCTCGTGCTTCTTCAAATTGTTGTTTTACTTTTTCTGTTCCTTTGAATATCTGAATCTTCTAAAGTTTCTATATCTATACTTCATACATCATTAGATTATATCTATATTAAAACTATTATTATTTTATGATGTCATTTTAAATGCATATCACGCACAAGCTTGCAAGCTTCAGTGATCTCTCACGTTTATTTTCATTATTCTTGAATTTGATTGCTATATTTGTAAATTTTGATTTTTTGTTAAATAAACTTTTTTTTTCACATCCGTTAGGTATTACCCAGACAGGCCCTGTCTCCAGAGCCCCCACACTTCTGGAGGGCGCGCTGGCGTATCATTAACCCCAGTAAACACTCCCCACGTCCGTGGGGTGGAAGATTACTGGGTCCGAGAGTCATGTGCCCTGTGAAGGTAGAGTGAACCAAGAGTTACGGCATTCTTCCGGCTAAGTTTTCTGCCACACCATGGCAATTGTGGCAATTGTGGGATATGCCACACAAACAAATATGATAGAAATTTCCCAAATCAAATATTTCAAAAACCCCAACTAATAGTGAACCATTGAAGTCAATCATATCGATATCTATCAGATAAAAAATCAAAAGTTTTTGACTGAGGTGGATGCTTTTTTGAAATACGCTCAAGCTTATGCTCTTATTCATAAAAACGGTATCAAAATAGCAAATAAACTGATTATATTTTTCAGTCATCACGGTATTTCCGAAACAATAGTTTCGGATAGTGGTTCCGAATTCAAAAATTGAACTACCTATACAGGTATTGGCAAAACTTCACAAAACTAAATGACATTTCGAAACACCTGACCATCTTAAATATAACTCGACAGTCGAACGATTTCATTCAACTATTGCGGAACACATCCGGTTGCTGCAATAAGGCACCCATAATGAAAAATACATAACAAACCTAATGATCCATGCTATTTTAGGTTATAATAACTCCATTCACTCAGCTTCAAAAATGAGACCTATCGATGTTACCACAGGTCATATTTCAAACTCAGATACTTTCAATATCGATTTGAAGTATCGAATTCAAAGCGCATATGTAGCAAATCACAAAGAAAAAAACAAAGAAATGTACAAAGCTCTGAATGAGAGACTTGTTGGGAATCTAAATAAAAATCGCGAAGAACAAATCAGATTATCAAACTGGTAATATTGCCTGTAAGGGAACAGCTCCGCGAAATAAAAGTCTGCCCAAATTCAAAATCGTCAGATGAAAATACCAAAATTAATATAGAAGAAGGTAAAAAGATTCATAAATCAAATTTAAAACGTCTCTTGTTAAAAAAAACGTTCCTGTCGATGACACTCAGCCAGGAAATTTGATAAAAACCCAGGCATATTACTACCCTTCGATTAAAAAAATAGTAGATTTGGAAAAAGCCATTACATTCGCTAAAATAAATCTAGCTCACCCAAGTATGCATAAATATCAAAAAATTATAAGTTCTAGTTAAAATTTTAAAAGGGCAAGACCTTGTTGAAGCAGTATCTGTTTGCATATATCATTTTCAAGTTCATGTAGGCAATACTGATACACTTGTTAGGTTGAGGTTTTTTGCCTTTTTAACTGGAGCAAGAAGATCACCATCAATGTTGCTTTAAAGGGTGGAGGCTAGATCGCTAACTATATCTTGGGTATCAAAAACCAGTACAGAAGTTTTAGTAGTATTAATGTGTGGTGAATGTTGCCTTGCGATGGTAATCAATCGTCATTCAATGCCTCCACAGCGTTATTTATGTTCGTGGGGTAAAAGGACAAATGAAGTTGCATATCGTCAGCATAAAGATCCATTGTCGAGTGGTTGATAGCGCGTTGGGCATCAAAAGAATAAATAATGAATAGTAGAGGTCCCAGAATAGAGCCTTGTGGAACGCCGCAAGTTATTCGTGAGGGGTCTGATATTTAATTTCCTATTTTCATTATCTGCACTCTGTCACTCGAATAAATTCTGAAAAATTGGAATGCAGCATTCGAGAGACAAATATTTTCCAAGATAGCGAATAAAATTTCGTGTCTAATAAATAGTGTCGAAAGATTTCGAAAAATCTGAAAGTACGAGTTTTGGCATCTGTTGCCTTGAAAATATCATCTGTGATAGTCAGTAGTGCAGTTTCGCAACTATGCAGTGGTCTGAAACCAGATTGAGCTCAGGTAATACGTTGTTTCGATACGAAAGGAAACAACTGATTATGGACGATCCTCTCCAGATATTTCGACATGGCTGGCAAGATACTGTTACGATATTTGCTAAATAATACGCTGAGCACACTAACTATTAACTTCGCTATAAACATACAACTACTTCACTCACTTATAAAACACTTGGATCTCTTCAACTATCTAAATATTCCACTTACTAACTTCTTCAAAAACTTCTTAACTTCCTCATCACTTATTCATAAAACTTCATCTTCCGAGTGATCTGTGTTGCCCTATATACTCAATTCGTCTAGGCCAGACTTTTCGAGATGATTTCGAGATTACTCAATACAGAAAACATCTAAATTCCAGGAACTACATTATCGACGAAATTAAAACGCTCTCGACGTCAACTCATTTGTTATGCAAATGAGTAAGTTTTTATGCTTCAGCGCTCAGCGGCGTAGCTAGAGGATTTTCATCAATCTCGTAATCTTATTCCCCTTTCAATTTTGATCGTCCCAATCAAACAATGTGTCGTTGTCTCCATTTTTAACGTTTGAATCTTCCTAGCTGAACGACCTTCATTTTCGCTCTCGGGCTGCGTTGAATCCAATGTACCACGTCGTTTATTCTCTTTACTATCGTATGGGTTCTTCACAAGATGGTGTTAATTTGGGAGACACTCCTTTCTTACGACGAGGGTTGTACAGCCATACTCTATCTCCTTCTTCAAATCCACCAGTATTGGCTTCAAGATCATATCAAGTCTTCATTCTATTACTGGTTATCTTCAATCTTTTTCTTGCAAATTCGTGAATCCCATTCAGTATAATCCTGTATCTCTTTCTTTTCAGCACTTGGTGATTCGAACACCAAGTCATTTGCAAAATTTGAGTTCTTGACAATTTTATAATGCGAAATTCGGAAATCGCGTGCGCCCATATGGTACACAATAGGACCATTGATGGGACATCATGTGTAAGCCTGGACTACCAGCTAACTGCTACAAAAATTTGGTTTCCAAAACTACTACAACGGTAACTTTCGGTAAGTTGGAAAACGTCTAAAGCACGGCCTACGTGGATCACTCTGTATATAAACAGTGGCTATACACCCCTTGTGGGGTTAAGCCACAAAAGCTATCTAGATTTAGTTTTTTTGGGTAGGTCACCCCCAATCTATTGTAACGATTTCAAGACCAGCCTCGAGACCGGCCCTGATCATCTCATTACGCATTCACCTCATTAAGTATACACCCTAAGTGAAAACATTCCTCTGCCCGCAAACACATGAGTCACGAGAATTTGCTGAGAACAAAACCGAAGTTCGAGGGACATCTAAGAAGTCGCCGGATAGACTCAATTGATCGAGAACTGTAAATGCGAGTATATAAGCCGCTGGATAGCAAAGGGCAGAGTAGTCAGAGATAGTCACAGAGAATCGCAGATATTGTTCGAGAGTTCGCAGACAGAGAGCGACAGTGTAAAACGAATTTGTAAATAGTGACTGTGATATAAATTATTGTTTGAGACGAGCTTTAAAAAAATTGTTAAATTGGTTTAATGCATTTTTACTTCACTATTATTATATGCTTTTGGCTATGTTTCTCCATCTAATCCTGCCTATGGTTTTATTCTTGCCAGTTTATCACACCAGATCTGCATAAGTTCTTTTCCACTTTCTGCATTCATTTTGATCTTGATATTTCTATTCTATTTTCTCTGCCAGGGTCACATTGTAACATTGAGTAAGTTATTGCCCCTTCTCCCGCCCTTCATACATGCCCCAACTATCTGATTCTGTGTTGTGTTTTATCCTACATATAATGTTTCTTTTTAATTCCTGTCTAATTTTTAGGTTAAATCTTATTCTGTATTCTTTCTCTGAGATCTTTTTTGGTCCTAATATTGCTCTCATAATTTTTCTTTAAAATTTCCTTATGTTTTCCTCGTCTTTTTTGTCATTGTCACCGTCCTCCCTCCGTATAACTGGTCTAATTATGGTGTTATAAATATTTATTTTACTATTCTTTGTTAATATTTTACTTTTCAATAATGTGTTATTGGCGAAGTATGCTCTGTTTATGTTGATTATTTTTTCTTGTATTTCTGGTCTTCTTCTCTCAGCATATCTTTCATTATTCTTCTGGTCTTGGTAATTATGACTATAACATCAGCGTACGCAATAATTTGTCCTCCTCCCGTATTAAGATTCTTTTCGTTTATTCTCACCACCATATATTCTAAAGTTAGGTTGAATAACGTCGATGAAGGTGAGTCCCACTGTTTACCCTCTTGTTGATTGTGAATTCCTCTGTCTCTCCTTCTTGTGATCTTATTGTGATCTAACTTGTTTTCATCGTCATTTGTTATTATTATTATCATTTATTCCGTTAGAAACTTCTCAGTCAGACCCTGTCTCCAGAGCCCCGACACTTCCGTAGGGCTCGCTGGTGTCTCATTAACCCCGGTAAACACCCCCACGTCCTGAAGTAAGCAGAGTGAACCAAGATTAACGGCCTTCTGCATTCTTCCGGCTAGGTTTTCTGCCACATCACGGCAGGCCGGTATGATTTTCAGATTCGAGAGCAGCGTGTCTATCATTCCACCAAGTAATCCTATGATCAGAACCACCATTTTGACAAAGTGGTTTGGGTATTGCCTGAGTTCAAAGAATAAATCTCGATAATTTGTCCGTTTTTTTCTCATCTTTTCGGATGATGTTAGTTTCGCTAGGAGCCGAGAACTCTATGACGAAAATCGTCCTACTTTGATGGTTAAGGAGGACTACATCAGGCTTATTGGCATGTATTTGCCTGAGGGTGGGGAATGAGTAGTTCCAATAGTTTCGGCACGTCTCCACAGTGGACTCAATATCCCCTGGAGCAGAAGGCAACACCGGTGTCTCGTCTATACAGTACGAGTGTCGTAGGTGGTAGTACAACACACATAGGGCTGCGTTATCCAGTTGCTGAGGGTGCTGCAGTTGATTCCGCGAGTTTTCCGTAGTGCAACGGACAATGGAAGTAGTGAGATGCAGTAGAGAAGAGGGCTGAGGGAGTCTCCCTGAAACACGCCCCTTATGAAGATAACCTGCTCTGTTTGGACTCGGACTTGACCAGATGTTAAGGGGAACGGCATCAGCTGTTCAACGCATCTCACTATTTGATCGGGTACCGCAAGGTATCTAAGCAAATGTTTGATGAGTTCATGCGATGTTGTATCAAATTCCTTGCGATAATCGATCCAGGCCATTGAAAGGTTACGCTTATACTGCACGGAGTCCTGCGACCCCCTTCTATGATCCTCTTTGCTCATATATCCGTTCATCCGGTGGCTCGGCGGTCTAATGCAAAGGCCGTTCGAAACTCCAGATAGTCGGTTCGAGCCCGATGTGGGTACAAGTGAATTTTTCTCAACTACTGTATATCGGACCGATAGGCGACCACATGCCTTGTTGAAAAGCATGTGTATTGTGAGTTGTCTATTTGCCAATCTCGGCTGGGGCTAGCTTGGTGTGCACACCGACCACTTAACATGGTGTTGTAAGTTTTCCGGGTTTTCCTATAGCTAAAAAGTGAATACGCCATCAAAAATCAGTAAGTCGACCAACAGCGCCATGGCAAATAATAATAATAGCCGTCCTCTACCCGCAGTGCCTTTGGGTACAATCAACGAGTGTTTATGGGGGAGTATTATTATTATTATTATATTATACACCGACTCAACTGCTGAGAGTATTCGCATATATAAGATGCATTTAAACATCTAATAACATGCGTACAAACATGTTATCGGTCTGTAGTTCTTCGGATCGGATAATTCTCCGTTTTTGGGGATTAGCACGGTTCGCCCCTCGACAAACCAATTCGGAACCTGCCATGAGTTGAAAACTCTTGATAGATGGTGGTGGGTACATGGAAATTTTTTTCCATCAATAGTTATTTAGGCCATCAGGGCCTGGAGCAGCCTTTGAGGTCCCGTCGAACTTCTTCCGGGGTTATCGGGTTGCGCAGTTTATTGTGCTCAGACTGACGAAGCCTCCTGCAGGAAGCTTCGAACTGCGCTGGAGTATCTACGTTAAGTGGTTGCGGAAACTCATAAATGTTCTTCCAGAAGGTTTCCACCCGATCAGCCACCGGCGTGTTATTCACAACACGTGGAGGCTCTTGGAATAGGCGAGAAGGTTTATAGCGGAACTTTATATTTTCCGCGATTCTCCTCGCCCACCTCACTAGTGACCTTTATGCAGCCACCATCATTCGTATCCTATCAAGACAGTGCTGTTTGATGGTAAACAGCACGCCTTGATTTAGTGTGTTGTGAGCTCGTCTTAAATTTGCGGCAATTCGCCACACTGTGGGTGTGGTGGCCGCCACGTAGTCCACCACACAATAGATACAAGACGCGTGTTGACTAGCCGGCTTGATCTTAGCTTCCATCTTGTGAATGCGCCGCTCATGCCTCCCGATCAGAGGGGTGGTATCCCTTCTCTCCGCTTGGGACAAGGCCTGAGTGGCGTCATATTATTATTATTATTATTTTTATCATTATTATATTTCTTATTAACAAGAACAACAAAGACCAACACCAGACCAACAAACTTACAACCAAATAGATCACATACTCATCAATGAGAGATGAAGCCGCAAAGGATGAACAGAAAGCAATAGTAGTGGAAGACGAAGAGGAAATGAGCGAAGAAGGAAATAATATATTAAATGAGCCCACTAAAGAGGATATAGAAAGGCGACCAAAAAAGATGAAGTTAACATCGAATTTATAAAATACGGAGGACATGAGCTAAAGGAGACGATGCTTACATCAATACGGATAATGTGGACAGAGAAAAAATTGACAGGACAAATAATAACTATCCATAAAAAAAGATACCAACAAACCTGTAAGAATTGCAGAGGAATAACACTACTCAAAACAGAGTATAAAATAATCAATAATACAATCAAGGTTGTCAAGTATTACAAAAAACATAATAGGATCATATCAAAGCGGATTTATACGATGAAATTCAACCATAGGCGCGATTCATACACTGAAGCAAGTGATACAATGATTTCCAGCAAGCATTTGACTCAATAAAAAATCAACTAATAATAGCACTTAAAGAATCAAAAATCCCACAAGAACTGAGGAAGCTGATATTAATGACGTTGAAAACAAGTAAGATCACATTAAAAAAATGGTTTGTTTGTTTGTTTTAAAATTGTTTTTTTTTGTTAACCAGCTGTCATCCCTCTACGAACGACAGCCCTCAGAAGTCGAAACTTGTGTAATTAACGAGGTCATACCTTTTAACGTACGATTCCTAGCACGAGACTAGTGACCATGCTGAGAATCGAACCCACGTTCCTTTGATTGATAGACTAGCGCTTTACCATCACTGCGGCCAATGAATACACAAAAAGGAGAAACAGGAATTTACAATCAACAGGAGGGTAAAACAGGGGGACTCACTTTCAACGACGTTATTTATCCTAACTTCAGGATATATGGTGGGGAGAATCAACGAAAAGAATCTTAGGACAGGAAGAGGACAAATTATTGCGTACGCTGATGATATAGTCATAATTACGAAGACCAGAAGAGTAATGAAAGATATGCTGAAAGAAATTATAGAAGAAGGGGAAATAGGATTAACCAAGAAAAAACGAGAATATTGAGATTAGGAACGAAACAAATATAGGGAAAGATCAAAATAGAAGCGAGAGAGTTCAAAGAAGTAAATGAGTTCAAATGAGTAACGATAAGTAAAACGTGGGAGAGAAGACCAGAAATACAAGAAAAAATAATCAACATGAACAGAGCATACTTTGCCAATAAAATATTATTGAAAGCTAAAATATTAACAAAGAATATTAAAATTAATATTCATAACACCATAATTAGACAATAAAAACATTTATTATTATTAATATATTTGTTAAGTTCATACATAACTACCCAGTACATAAGTCTTATCAAAAGGTAGAATTAATTTTTTATCCATGTTCGGGACAAGGACAAAACTTGCTCTTCCATCCAACCATATACATAAATGAAAAATGAAAAACAATAATAATAATAAGTGCATGAAATTGAAAAATATTGGTTAATGAGTCAGGGTAAAAAAATAATAACGAATTGAATCTGAATGGTACATGAGATATCATATATTTATCTAACTAATTGGAGGGTTTCAAGATATAGTGAAATTATCCAGTAAAATATCACCTTTTAGTTTTTTTTTCAATGCTCCTGAAGAAATATGCATATAACTTTTCGGTAACCTGTTGTATAGCCAAGGTAGGAAAAATGAAAAAGAGGCCTCTGAATTGTGGTTTAGGTGTGGTAAGCTGATTTCTGAATCGAAAGTTCAGGTTGTGTACGTCTGTCCTGTAACTGATTTTTCTATAAAGATAACTTGGTTTCATGTTATCAATCATTTTATGAAATGAGACAGTAGAGTAAAGAATACGTCGCGACTCCATATTTAGCAATCCGATATCTTTCAAATGGTGTGATATATGGTCGCGTCTCTTTGTCTCAGTTATCAGCCTCACACATGAATTCTGTAATTTCTGCAATCTATTCTTGTCAGTTTGAAGATTTGGACCATATATCTCAAAGAGCTGTCTAGGTATAGTCCTAGTATATATGGAGCAGGGACGATGACAATGGCAAAAAAGACGAGGAAGATATGAGGAAATTTGAAAGAAAAATTATGAGAGCAATATTGAGACCAAAAAAGATCTCAGAGGAAGGATACAGAATAAGAACTAACCTAAAAATTACAGGAATTAAAAGGGGACATTATATGTAGGATAAAACAACACATTATTAGATGGTCGGGGCATGTAAGAAGGGCGGGAAAAGGGGCAATAACTTACTCAATGTTACAATGGGACTCTGGCAGAGGAAAGATAATAGAAATACCAAGATCAAAATGGAGTGGAAGAGAACTTACGCAGACCTGGAGTGACAAAATGACAAAAAAAACAAAGACAGGATTAGATAGCTGAAACATAGCCAAAAGCATATATTAATAGATTGGGCGTGATCTACCCGGCAAGACGGCATGATTTATAAGTTTGAGAGCAGTGTGTCCATCATTCCACCAAAAGCACCTATTATCAGAACCACTATTTTCACAGATTGGTTTGGGTGAAGCCTGCGGAGTTCAAAGGATAGGTCTCGATATTTAGTCCGTTTTTTCCACTCTTTTCGGACGATGTTAGTTTAACCAGGAGCTGAAAACTCGGTGACGAAAATCGTCCCACTTTGATGGTCGAGGAGAACTACATCAGACTTATTGGGTTGTATTCGCATGAGGGTGGGGAACCAGTAGTTCCGAAAGATTTGGTTCTTCTCATTCTCCACAATGGACTCAATATCTCCCCTGAGCATAAGGCAACACCGGTGTCTCGTTTACACCGTACGAGTGTCGTAGATGATAGTACAACAATCGTAGGGCTGCGTTACGCTTGTGGATATTGGCTGAGACCGCATAAGCTGGACAAGCTGACAGCAAATACCTTATGGTCTCAGCTGCCCTTCAACATGCTCTGCATCTGGTTTCAGGGACCTCTATACCCACCACGCGACTACGGTAGACGAAAGCATTGAAGACACCATCCTGGCAGGCCAATATGAATCCTTCGGTGTCCAACTTCAGCCCACTTGACCTGAGAAATACAATAGTGAAGTTTCTGGATAAGCCAAGGTCTTCAATGTTCTTGAAGAAGACCCCGTGTATTGGCCTATCCTTATGTAGCTACAGAAGGGAGCCTTATGTAGCTCCGTAGCTTTAACGTCGTCTTTTTGCTGATCGGGTTCCAACTCGGGATCCGAAATTTTGATTACTTTACAGGCTCCATCCAGCACCATTCTGTTGTGTAGACACTCTAAACTCAAAAGTCCGCGGCTTTCCCGTTGTCTGGGAAAGTATAACCGTGGAACGAACGATTTAGGATGCAAGCTCCTGTAGAGATGAGAAATCCCGATGAGGCGTTGATCGGGATTTCGGCTCTCAACACAGGCATATATCCATCATTAGCTAGCGCCTGAGTCATTATAGGCTAGTTCGAAGTGCTCGAATTCTCGTCGTGCAAATACGATACCAATACCTCGCCGCACTCAACTGAACAGCTGCTAGAATTATATAATTTGTTGTCATCGTGACGACAGCTCAATGCACACTGAGAAACAGCGTATATGTCACTCAAATATATACACTGAGAGGAACACCCACACACATACACCATTGCTCAATGTACATGACTCCTATTTCTTTCAGTCTCTCTCTCTCTCATTCATTTGAGCCGCAAAATAAATCGATAAAAATTGGTTTTATACATCCATTAATACATGAATAATAATAATAATGCAATATGATTAATAATACAATATGAATAATTATAATAATATTTCAATGCGTGTGATTCGGCTAGTCTTGGTGGCTGACGTCACGGACTTGGTGCTGGCGGCGACTGCGGTAGCGGCGGAACGTGGTGGATCGGTGAATGCTGCTGCTGCTGCCCCATCCATTCACCATCGTCAATTTGCATATTTTGGAAGCGATTAAAAATACACAGCTTGTGCTCATACTCTGCTATGTGCGCCTTGAGCTCGCCCAAATTTTGCAAGTGCCGATTGATAGGAGTGTCGTCGTCGTCATGATCGTCGATGGGGGCTCACCATATCAGGTGCGACGATATCGATTGCCAGATTTCGAAACAGTGTCTCACGGCACAATGCACTTCTATTTCTCCGGATGCTATATGATTCAAACAGAGTGGGCTTTGCTTCTCGAGTATCGGTGGAGGCGTTGTGATGACTGTACTTGTAGTAGCCGCAATATCGACGATGTGTGGCCTCTTAGGCAGATCGAGCAAACACTTCAGCAAAAAATCGAATTTTTGATTACCCTTCACGTATACCACATCAGCCTCTATAATGGGGATGGGCGTTGAATTCGACATAGCCATCAAAGTATGGAATGCCGTGGATATTCCTCTCCAAATATCGTACTTGCCGTTTATCAGCTTCGCTCAGGTCATGGAATGGTACTACGCCTTTGAATAAGAAGTGGTTTGTGCGATGTCCGTCGGTGATGACGAGCTCTTTGGGTTGGAATTTGTTGAGATAAAAAAAATACTTAGTAGATAGTTTAGTAATAAACAACTGTCAGAGTGACTGTTGAATATATTCATGTAAACGTCTCCAAGTTGTTCACAATCATCTTCATATCATTGAATATTATACCTACAGAAGTAAAAGTCTCCGGTTTCATTTACTATTCACCAGTAACTTCAACAGGTTATGGGACCAGACCGCCAATAGCTGAAATTTTTATATTGTGAATTTGTAAGTCAATGATTGTCAGTGTATATATGATTCTCGGATTCAGTAATGATTCGCCCCACGGACGTGAAGACTGACCACAGGACCATCCCGAGTGGTCGGTGCGTACTCCAAAAAAGCACCAAACTTTGGAATTGGCATCTGGACAACTCACATATCACACTTGCTTCACAACAAAGGATATGATTGCGCAATAACCGATCCACTTGACAAAAATTATCGCCCAATGTATTCTCGAAACTCGGTCAGATGCGAGCAGAAGTTCCATTAATCGGAGACTTGAGCCGCTGAGCTATCGGCCACCGGCTGAGTTATTCGGAATTCAACATTAGATGTCACCAGTGGAAATCGAACAACATTTTTGTACATTTTATCAAATTCAGGAATAGAATATTTACCATATACAGGGCTATTCAAATTCGAGTCTAGTCATTGGGATCTCGGTAAGGTTAAAAGAAAGAGGAGTAGATAAATGGGGACAAAGTAGCGTATTGCAGAGGTCAATCATGTGAATGAAAAACTGATCTACCTTCTTCAGTTCTGGAGTTATACAGGAAAAATCAAAAATTTGGAACCCTTCTCCTGTCTATTCGGCACTTCACATCCAAATATGTGAATATATAAAATATACTTAGTACAAATTAGGCAATCCTCAACTTTTTATGTTATCTACCTGTATTTTTCATTGAATTTTTTCAAATGCCAAGAGTCATGTTTAATACTGGCGTAGTATTTTCATCTGAACTCCATAGTGTTTTGGAAATATTGACATTCAACCAGTAAAATTTCAACATTTGTTTGATGCCTTAACAGGTGTAAATGAAAAATATCAGAGAATGAGGAGTGATTCAATGACAAGACGACATTTTTCAATTACGGCTGTTATGAAAGGTTGAAATAATACTGATAAAAGTTCAATATAATTTCAAAACAATCTGTAGTTCAGATGAAAATACTATGCCAAAATAAAATATGAGTTTTTTTCATAAAAAATACTGGTTCGCATTCGAAAAAAAAGTTGAGGTTGGCCCAATGTGTACGATACTTCTGTACCAATTTTTTTTCACATATTTTTGATAGTCTACGAGAAGTTGTTTGGGAAAGTCCTAAAAGTTTTAAAACATATTCTCAAAATGAAAAGACAGAGGCAACTGAAAATTTCGAATTTTCTGAAGCTGGATGTTATTTTTTCAAATTCCTATAATTGACATCCGAAAAAAGCAACTTTGCCCCACCCCTCTATATCTTACCGTTAACAAGTTTTTAATGCACATTCTAGAATCTAAATAGCCCTGTATATGAAACCCAAAATCACTATAGATTCAATAAGATGTAGGTGTATGGAAAAGGGCTAAAACAGGAATTTTAACGAAGACAATAATTACGATGTATTCATAAATAGTTTCGAAGCTCGACACCAAACGTAGAAATCTTTCATGTTGAATTCTCAGTAGGAAACATATTGAGGAATAACCAATGTACTCCTGAATAAGCTAGATTATTTCACCAACTTGATTGACGACATATTTATTTCGTGGAAATTCACATTTACAAGATTAATTTTCTTGCGACTTGTCAGTTCTAAGCATTTTTGTGATTTAATGAATAAAAAATGGTGTAGCTATCTATCTTTTATATGCAGACCAATGAACCACTGATACAGCATACCTACGCAAGTTCCGTTATGATAAAAAAAGTCTGGATAGATAATGAAACTTTATTGTTATAATATTTAAGTGAAATAGTAAAAGTAAGAAAAGTTCTGCAATAACCAAACTGTTTGCCTCTATTTGGTTCCTGATTTGTTTTAGTTGAAACATGAAATTTCACATTTCAAGCTATTATGCCATTGCTGACACTGGTAAAGAACTGTGTTTAGGCTTTGTTTTGTTGATGAATACTTTGATGCAACCATTGAAATCAGCTGATATCAAAACGTAACCACTTCCACCTTTGGTATGTTGTTGGACTACTGGATCTTCAATCTGAAAAAAAGAACTTTCTCTAGTATTCACATTCGTTAGGTAATTCCTCTAATAAATAAATAAATAAATAAATAAATAAACTTTATTTTCCTTTTGACAATTACATTTCATATTGTAGAGGAATCGTCGGTATTGACCTACAAACTAAATGGACATATATTCCTCTAGACTATAAAAACAATTACATAGGAGGAAGTCTTTTAATTTTTTCTTAAAAATACCCAATGTTTTACTGTTCTTTATAGTAACTGACAGTAAATTGTAAATTCTGGGAGCCATAAGGTTAGGAGAATTGTAAGCCAGTTTACCTTTACCAAATGGGACATAAATATCATTTTTGTGTCTGGTATTCACATTATGTTTCGATTTGTTGGACACAAAATTCTTGTCAACATTTTTATATACATACAAACAACATTCAAATATAAAAAGACAAGGCAACGTTAAAATGTTATATTTAATAAATGCGTTTCTGCAAGATTCATTCATAGGAATGCCTAGCATTGCTCGTAGTGACCTTTTTTGAGCAACGAATACTTCTTTCCAGTGAGAAGATGAGCCCCAGAAACACAGACCATACCTAAGTCTGGAGTCAACCTGAGCATAATACAATGTCAGCAATTGATCACAGTTCAAAACTTGTTTCAAATTTCTGATCTGATAAGATATTGTACTCAGTTTTTTTATTAGGAGTTCACAGTGATTATGCCACCCCAAACATTGATCAATGGAGAGTCCCAAGAATTTGGTGCCTTCGCTATCTGCGACGACAAGATCGGAGTTTTCGTTTGCCTGAAAACTAATGGTGTTACAACTTCTCTGACGATTGTGAAACCGAATTGAAACCGATTTGCTTACATTCAAGTAGAGATTATTCGATGCAAACCATCTATTCAAATCTTGAAAAACTTTATTGCATTTGTCCTCTAGTTCCGAATCATTCTTGTCGGAGACAATGAGTGAGGTATCATCTGCATATAGGGTTATGGATATTTTGATTGATTTATCCAGATCGTTAACATTAAAAAAGGAATAATATGGGACCTAAAATGGATCCTTGAGGGACCCCTAGATCTGCTGAAATAAGTTGGGATGTAATATTGTTTATTTCCACATATTGCTTCCTGCAACGTAGATAGTCTGTTATCCAAGCCAGTGGAATGCCACGTATGCCATACCTTAACAATTTTTCTAAAAGAATGTCATGGTTAACACAATCGAATGCCCTGCTGAGATCACAGAATATCCCAACAGGACATTCTCCTGCCTCAATACATCTAATTATTTCACTATAATAGGAGTGGATAGCTGTGGAAGTTGATTTTTTGTTTAGGAATCCGTGCTGATTCGTTGTAAAAATGTTACGGCCTTCACAAAATGGAAGAACCCTATGTAAAAATGCATATTCGAATACTTTTAATGCGCCTATTATGTTATGGAGTATACGTATGACGTTAAACTGAGAAATGTCCTATGGCCAAGTGCTTAGTAGTACTCGTACAATTGATCGAAGCACGTGAACTATCTAATTGGCATAGAACGAAAGTGTGTACTCAGACCTAGTGAAGAGAAGTTTTAAAAATTGTTCAATACCATCAAATATTTCTCAAGAACTGACTATAGCGATGGCAGATCTCAAGTAATTCTGATGCAAGTAATCTAAATCTATGTTAGTACGTAAATACACAGTTTTCTCAATCACCACCAACCCCAATCAAATTCCCGTTGGGGTGGTGAATACCCCTTAGTCTCCAGGGGGTAGTAAGGGAGTTTGGTCGCGGTGGGTGGCGGAAATGTTAAAACATATATTTCTCTCCTTTTATAACGCATGAGGACTTCTGAAATTTCTTGAATGGTCTAGAAAGTTCCAAAATGTGTAAAACGGTTATAACTGATCTGGAATGTTCTAGAAGCTTCTAGAAATATCTAGAACGATATTGAAAATTCTAGAATAAGTGCAAACTATTATAATCGATATAGAATGTTTGAGAAAGTTTTACAAATTTCTGACTTCATCTAGAAAGTTCCAAAATGACCAAAACTGTAATTATCGAGTTAGAATGTTCGAGAACGTTCTAGAAATTTCCCAAATATCTGAAAAGTTCCAAAATGAATGCAATTTATTATGATCGATTTAGAATGATCGAGAAAGTTCTAGAAAATTCTAAAATGAGTGCAATTTATTATAAACGATTTAAAATGTTCGGAAAAGTTCTAAAAATTTTTGGATTGATCTGGATAGTTCCAAAATGTGTACGAGTGTTATTATTGATCTTAAAGAACCAAATCGAAGTGATGTACATCTAAATATTCTAGAGTGATCTGGTACTGGAAATTCCGGTGTCTGGTGTTGTATAAACCAAAATTCAGTGGCTTTTTGTCAGTTCAATAGTGATTGCAGGCGAGTAAAGATCAATTTGAATCACGAGTAAACAGTTACAAAAAAAATTCAAGTGATTTTCACAAGTGAAAAACAACAAACTATTTGAATGTTCTAGACTGTTCTAATACTAGAAATTTCGGTGGAAAAAGATACACCGCATTTAATGGTCGTGTTTAATGGTCGAGTAAATCTCTCAATATCGATAATAGAAATCTATATCTATGTTAAAAAATGTATCCTCATAAATTTTTTAAACCATTAAACATGCGATGTATCTTAACCCGAGCAACGCCGTGTGTCGCTACTAGTTCAAAGATAAAATTATACATTTTCGATTATCTCAAACCCGAATAAATTATAAACAACCTGTTTTTTGTGGATATCTTCAAAATTTCAACCACACTCTACATTCAAAGTTTTTATGTACATATGTGCAATAGCTGAAAATTCCGATACCCATACCACCGTAGATAAGTGAACTGAAGTAGGGTCACTCGCCGCCATATTTGTGTCTTCATCCTCACCCCAAATTTTGCGTTTAGCCCATGTATTCTGTGCTATCGCAGATATCCACATAGAACTTTTTATGAACAACACGTTTTTTCCCCAAACGGAACAAAAATAATAATTAATTTTCATGGTGAAAGATGTGATTGGATATCTTGACGTAGTTTTTGATTTTGGATAACTTTTTCCATATAATTTTCGATATTGTTAAAAATTAAGGTAACTTATTATTGCATGGAATTCATATTAAAAAAAAAACCTCGTGTATAACTGAAAAAATTTGATACCTGATGGCTGTGTCTCCTGATGATATATGCAGAGGGTGTCGTGGGGCAGAGACCATAATGCATTTGCTGTCAGCTTGTCCAGCTTATGCGGTCTCAGCCTATATCCACAGGCATAACGCGACGCTACGAGTGTTATACTACCACATACGAAACTCGTACGGTATAGACGAGACACCGTTGTTGCATTTTGCTCCGGGGATATAGAGTCCGTTGTGGAGAATGAGGAGTGCCGAATCTATTGAAACTACTCATTCTCTACCCTCAGGCAAGTACAAACCAATAAGCCTGATGTAGTCCTCCTCGACCATCAAAGTAGGACGATTTTCGTCATAGAATTCTCGGCTCCTGGCGAAACAAACATCTTCCAAAACAAGAAGAAAAAACAGACAAAATATCGAAACTATTTGAACTCCGCACGCTTAACCCAAACCATCCTGTCGAAATTGTGGTCCCGATCATAGGGGTCCTTGGTATAATGATGGACACACTGCTCTCAAACTTGAAAATCATACCGGATTTCCATGATGCGGCAGAAAACTCAGCCGGAAGAAAGCAGAAGGCCGTAATTTTTGGTTCACTTCGCCTACTCAGTACACATGATTCTCAGACCCAGTAATCACTCACCCTACGGACGTGAGGAGTGTTTACTGGAGTTGATGACACACCAGCGTGCCCTTCGATTGTATCGGAGCTCCGGAGACAGGGCCTTACTGAGATATTCCTGATGGATAATAATTCAATATATTATGTTGATGTATGTGGTAAAATATGTGCTCGGTAGTGAGGCGGTTAGATGCCAGCCTTTGAAACTTCAGCTTGCATTAGACCAGGTTCGATTCCTGGAAAACAAGAAAATTTTTCTCAATTCCATAGGAGTCAATAGGCAATGTAAATTGTCTAGATGCTAATCCCGACGTCTGGTGCTTGCTTGAAGTACGCGCTGATCACCCAGGTGATGCTGTTTATTTTTAGGGTTTTCCTACAGCTGAAAATTGAATACGCCACCAAAAATCAGTAAGTCGCCCAGGCGCACCGCGGCGAATGATGATGATAATAGCCGTCCTCTACCTGCACATCCTTTGGGTACACTATGAGTGTATATGAGGAAGTATTATGATTAGTTTTCGGATACAACCAAAGGGCGCACTGGTGTGTTATTAATCCCAGTAAATACTCCCTACGTCCGTGGAGTGAGTGATTACTGGGCCCAAGAATCATGTGCCCTGAGTAAACGGAGTGAACTAAGAATTACGGCCTTCTGCATTCTTCCGGCTAGGTTTTCTGAGAGCAGCGTGTCCATCATTCCTATGATCAGAAACACCATTTTGACAGAATGGTTTGGGTAAAGCCTGCGAAGTTCAAAGAGTAGATCTCGATATTAAGACCGTTTTTCCTCCTCTTTTTGGACGATGTTCGTTTCGCCAGAAACCGAAAACTCTATGACGAAAATAGTCCTACTTTGATAGTCGAGGAGGACTACATCAGGCTTATTGGCTTGTATTTGTCTGAGGGTTGGGAATGAGTAGTTCCAATAGATTCGGCACTTTTCTTTCCCCACAACGGACTCAATATCCTCCGGAGCATAATGCAACACCGGTGACTCGTCAATACTGTACGAGTATCGTAGATGGTAGTACAACACTCATAGGGCCGCGTTATAGACTGAGACTATGCTGGATATGCCGACAGCAAATGCATTATGCTCTCAGCTGCTCCACGACACGCTCTGCATCTAGTATCAGAGACCTCTATACCAATCACGCGACTACGGTAGACGAGGGTGTTGAAGGCACCATCTTGGCAGGCCATTATGAATCCCTTGGTATCCGACTCCAGCCCACTTGGCCTGAGAAAAGCGAAGGCCAGGTTTCTGGATAAGCCAAGGTCTGCAATGTTCTTGGCTTATCCTTATGTAGCTGAAGGAGCCTATCACTCTCCGCAGCTTTGACGTGGGCTTTTTGCTGAACGGGTTCCAACTCGGTGACAGAGTTAGGGTTCGTCCGTTCAGTGTCGAATACGAGACCGATTTCATCAGCTGCACAGGTTGCTGCTTCGAAAAGGAATGCTCCAATCCCTGCTTTTTCATGATCGCATTCCAAGCAGAGAATAGGTTCTGAACTCCTGATGACTTTACAGGCTCAATCCAGTACCATTCTGTTGTGTAAACACTCGAAAATCAAAAGTCCACGGCCTTTCCGTTCTCTGGCCAAGTATAACCGTGAAACGGACGATTTGGGATGCATGCTCCTATAAAGATGCATCATTTTGCGAGTTTTTACGGTGAGTTGTCACAGTTCGTCCTAAGTCCACTTCATCACTCCAAAGGAGGAAAGTAGAATCGGAACGGGAAGCTTATTAGTTGAAGCAACTTTTTTTTCCCCGACAGTTCTAATGACCCGATTTGTCGGAGTTTGTGCTGAGAGTTTTCAACAGTGGTTACCTCTTGAGTGAGGCGTTGTTCCACCCCTAGGTAGGTACATGTCTCTCTGGCATCCAGATGATGTAGGACGCTTCCCTCTACGAGCTGAACGTCCTCTCCGTATTCCTCGCACATTTGTCGATATCAAACTCCATTCCGATAGCATGCGTGTACTCTTGCACCACCCTTAAGGACTGATAAAGATCTTTTTTTTCCGGAAGCATAAAGTTTAAGGTCATTCATGTAAAACAGATGGGTGACCCTATGACTCCGGTTGCTGTGGGTGTCGCAGTTGTATCTGCTGGTTTTCCGTAATGCAATGGACAATTGTTGTTAAAATTGTTATTTTCGTCAACCAGCTGCACACCCTTGAGAGTACAACCCTCTAAAGTCTTCGAAAGACTTGTCCGAGCTAGGGAAGACGCAGCCCTTACATTTTAACGTGTGATGCCATGCACGAGACCAATGAACATGCTGGAAATCGAACCCATGACCCTTAGTTTACGAGACAAGCGCTCTACCATCATGACCATCGCGGACAATGAATGGCAATAGTGAGATGCAGAAGAGGAGATGGCTGAGGGAGTGTCCCTTAAACACGCCCCTACATAAGATAACTTGCTCTGTTTGGACTCTGACTTGACCAGATGTTATGGTGCCCCAGAGCGGCATCAGCTATTCGGTCTTTAGTTCCTCGGATCTGACAAATCTCCGATTTTGAGAATTAGCACGGTTCGCCCCCCGACAAACCAATCCAGAATCTGCTACTCCCCATCTAGCCATGAATTGAGAAGTATTGCTAGATGGTAGATTGTAAAGGGGTCGCAGAGGCTGTCAGGTAGCCGTAGGGGGCAGTAGTTGTTTTCTGTTGAATACTTGCCGACGACCATACCTATTGTATAGGTTTTTTGCGGAAGATTACGTAATCCACCATAATTCATTATTAGTTTTATGATCTTCCGTCAAGTAGTGTCGCCCATCTTTCATGATGTTTCTGGCTTCATATTGAAGTCGACACATAGTCGGAGTGCATTTTAATCTGGAACCCACAGTTTGTCTCAGGGATTTCCAATTAGGATGAAAGGATTTTTCGATTCAATTGGGTCGAACTAGCCTTCACTGATGATTGGCAATGACCATGAAACCGATACGGAGGTGTTCCCCCAATTAAATCGAAAAATAATTTCAGCTTTGATATTTGAAATACATTGCAAAGTGGTTCTAGTAGAAAACTTTGCCAAGTATTAAACAGATATAATTCAATGGTCGTAGGGGGCAGTAGTTGTTTTCTGTTGAATACTTGCCGACGACCATACCTATTGTATAGGTTTTTTGCGGAAGATTGGATTACGTAATCCACCATAATTCATTATTAGTTTTATGATCTTCCGTCAAGTAGTCTCGCCCATCTTTCATGATATTCATATTTGACAAATAGGAGGTAGAAATCGATTCAAAAAAAATACTAGTTTAACCCTCCTATTATAACAACTATATACCGATTCTAATCCGAATTAAGCATGCCAAAAAGGTCCAAAAACGAAACCAAAAATTATTTAAATAAGTTATATACGTTGCAGTATTTAGAAAAAAACGAAGGTCACTATGTGCGCAAATTCAGTAAAATACGTATGTATCAATATCAGAATGCTGTGTCTGATCTTTCAAATCTTCCGGGATACTGTTATAAAGACAAGAAACTGTGAAAGAAAAACCTCTATGATAAAAAGCAGTACTGTAAGCTCGCGATGATATATAGTAACTTAGATTAAGCAAATCAACGTCATCTCCACATCGAATCTTTGGTGTAAGATACGGGAGTCGATTGAAAAGCATTATATTGTGAAAAAATTTAGCAGAATGCCATTTTCTATGATCCTCCATGGGGTTCATAAATCTGTCCTAAACTAGATTTCTGTAGACGTTGTATTCGATCTTGATCGACTTTGTCCAGGCAAGGACCGTAGAGAGCGTAACTGAGCGTTTGTATAACCCATTGCACGTTTTCACACTGACCACACGCACAATTCCATCTTGACCTGGAAATAATTGGTGGACACGGCCAATTCTCCATTGCATGGGGGGAGTATTATCCTCCTTCAGTAGTACCATTGAGCCTACCTTAAATTGGTTTAGTTGATTGTTCTTCCACTTAGTAGACCTCGTTTGAAGGACTATGTTCTCGAAGTTTTCCGAAGGCAACTTATTCATTGCTTCACCAATCAGGAAATGTGATGGAGTTAGAGGATAGAGATTATTGGACTAAGGGTCGTGAATTAAGAATGCTCTCGACTTGTATTATTAACGTATTGAACGCCTCATATGTGAGGTGGGCTTGACCTGAATTTTTTTTTTAAATAAAAATTTGCCGAATTAACAGACGATTCCCAGAGTCCACCAAAATGCGGTGAGTTTGGTGGTATGAATTTCCAATCTAAATCTACTAATAATTGATGACGATTTTTCAATTCATTATTGGCTCCAATGAAGTTGGATCCATTATCTGAGTAGATGTTTTTACATATACCCCTACGCGAAATAAATCGTTTTAGACAATTCATAAATGATTCTGTTGATAAATCTCCGGAAAGTTCTAGATGTACTGCTTTGGTGGCAAAGCATACAAATACACATAGGTAGCACTTAACAATCCTGCGGTTTCGCAGCTTGCCATCCTTTATAAAGAAGGGGCCAGCATAATCAATGCCAACAATTGAGAATGGTGTAACGAATCAGGAAAATAAATTCGGCATTCGTTACTTCGAATTTTAATCATTTTGAGATCAGAGTTTATTTTTATTTTTGAGTTGGTGCTTCGAAGGTCTCGACCGACGTTCGAGTCAAGGAGTACTGATGGCGCAACCTGCTACGAGCTTATTCAGCTTCTGGCAAGTCTTCTGGCAACTCCTTGTCAGTTGTTGCTCAGTGTATTCCATCAACTTTTTTATATCGTCTATCTTTTTATGTTGATTGGGACCTAAACCCGATAAATTTTGTTACAGCCTATAAAAATGTTTAGCTAAAAGTGAAATAACGTTTAAAATAACCTTGGTAAAATAAAAGAAAACACACCTTCCCCAAAGGATAAGCTTTCTCTGTTGGTAGTTCCGGAGTGCTGGCAGTTTTTAGCAGTGAAATTTACCGCTTAAAGAACCTAACCGACGGCGCTTGGGTTCTTTCTGAAATAAACGGATTATTTTCAAGACTGCCAAATAGCATTGCTGTTATGGAACAGGTTATTTCTGCACAAAAAGATGTATTTACCTTTAAATAGTACAGTACCACCAAAAATAAATTTTTTGATATTTTGTCCCTTAGGTGGTTTCTGAAATGAACGATTCATTTAATATCCGTAACACTTTTATTGAGAAGTTTCATCGAGGAAACTGACTTCGAAAGCTTATAGTGATCAATGTATTGGTACTATTAGGTACGTTTTCAATGACGACGCTAATAGGGCCTATCATAAATTGCTTCGATATATTGTCTTGATAGTTGATAACGTTGTTTAAATTAACGCAGGCCGTCCATACCGCCCCCAAGGCCGCCTAAACCGACTTTATTTATGGTCTCTCCTGGGTTTTACAGGCCGTCCATACCGCCCCCAGGGTCAATCCTGCATTTTAGGTACGTTTTAACACGACGTTAAATCACAGGCCGCCTAAACTAACTTTATTTACGGTCTCTCCTGGGTTTTAGGTACGTTTAACTACGACGCTCAATCACAGGCCGTTCATACCGCCCCCAGGGTCAATCCTGCATTTTAGATACGTTTTAAGACGACGCTAAATCACAGGCCGCCTAAACCGACTTTATAAATGTTCTCTCCTGGGTTTCAGGTACGTTTAACTACGACGCTAAATCACAGGCCGGCCATACCGCCCCTAGGGTCAATCCTGCTTTTTAGGTACGTTTGAATACGACGTTAATTCACAGGCCGTACATAACGCCTCCAGGTTCAATCTTGCGATTTTAGGTACGTTTTCACACGACGCTAAATCACAGGCCGTCTATACCGCCCTCAAGGTTAATCCTGCGTTGTATTATAACATCTGATAAACATTTCTTTTGGGTTATACCGAAACCGAACGATCCTCCCGCATTGTGAATATCTACCACCGCTGTCTGACGAATTCAGGGACTTCACTACCTAGACATATTGATAAATGATAGCAGCCGCCGTATTCCCGTAATTGTGGACCGTAAACCGCTGTCTGACGAATTCAGAGATTTCACCACCTAGACGTATTGATAATTAGCAGCCGCCGTATTCCCGTATTTGTGGGCCATAAACCGTTGGAGAAGAAATAAAGTATTGACATATATTAGTTACTTAGAACACGTTAGAATTGTACATAATAGGCAATAAACTCAGTTGTACTGTTTTTGGTCTTTTACTGTATTGAATTTGGCTTCAAGAGTAAAGAAAACCTGAAACCTGGACGTACTCAACTGCGCTGGGCTGACCCCGCAGCTAATAACGTCACAATTTTGGCGCCTGAGCAGGGACTTTAGTTTTTTTTTGTTTGCCAGATTCAGTAGAGTAGATTGGCCAGTATGTCTGAGTTTCGCCTGAGCGACATGTATAAATTTCGTAAGGAAGATTTGCAAGAACGACTTCGAGCAGTAGGTATTGATGATGACGGAACTGTCGAAGAACTGCTAGAGCGAATGAGAACTCATATGAGGCGACCTCTCAAGAAAGATCAAGAGCATCACCAAGAAAACCTCGAAACAGAGGAACACTATGAGTTATTCTCAAGTGAGATGCGATTATCACCGAATCTTCAAACGGAAATAACCAATCGTGGAGCTATTCCACGAACATAAAAAACGAGACAAACTTTGAAAAAGTTCCAGAAGAATTCCGAGACCCAAGGCAAACGGCACGACTTCGATATCCAGAAAGACAGGTATTCGAAGATGAGAGAGCTGCAGGAAATAGAGCGTCGATGGCTAACCGCTGCTTCTCGATAGGCAGAAATGAATTTAGATTTTTCCAAAAGGAGCGGGAAAAAATACCCGAGATGTATATGCCATGTCACTCGACCCTTCTTCACCATTCAATCCTCCCCGTATATGGTTTAGGAGCAGGACCGGAACTGAATACATCCGCAGAAGAACCGATTTTTAAAGTATTAGATCGTGTCCGAAAATGGAATGTCCATTTTGATGGAAAGAAAGACCCTGTTGGGTTCGTAGAGAGGGTAAATGAGCTTCAAGAAGCATATTGTCTGACTGGCGCTCAGTTATTGAACGCACTGCCCGAACTGCTGCGGGATAAGGCGTTACTCTGGTATCGAAATAATAAGATGAGATGGCATACGTAAGAAGATTTCGTAATTAGTTCCCGCCATTTCTTTGCTTCGTCAGAGTACCAAATTCGAATGGAGGAAGAAGCCAGGAAGAGGACGCAAGGACTGAATGAACTCCAAATAATATTTCGTAGAATTGGAAATTGTAGTCCTGAATTAGGTTTTGGAAAGAATATATCAAAATTTACGACCGGAGTATAAGTATTTTGTAAAAAGAAGAGACTTTCGAACTGTTGACGATTTGATCGAACTAGGGGAGGAATACGAGGTGCTGACCAAACCGTCCTCCACCTAATTTATCTCAGGCATACGTTCCCGAAACAACTTATTTACCTCGCCCTGGTAACCGAGACAGTCGGAGACCAAGACCCGTTGAGAACAGACAAGGATACGTGATGATTCGAACTCCAATCTCCTGGAGGGAGCCACAACGGAGTGGAACAAGAACTCCGAGAGAGAACCGTAGCTTTCGTCCGCAACCACCACCTCCGGAGACCAACGATAACCGAATCGAGCGCCCCGGTGCGATTTGTTGGAATTGTGGAGACCAAGGACATACGCGTTTCAGGTATCGAAATCCTCCCCGCAAGATTTGCTCAGTCTGTGGTAGACAAGGTCTTCTGTCCAGAGACTGTTGTCGTAAGCCAAGCCAAAACCGCCAACCAAAACAGCCTGGCACTTCGGCTGAACTGTCTTGTCTCACTGTGCCCCTAGAAAGAAAGCCAGGTGACAGCAGATTGCGTCTAATCGTGCTGGTAGGAAATACCCCTTTGGAGTCTCTACTCTATACAGGTGCCGAGCTGTCATTCTTAGGCGATAATACGGCACAGTTAGGTAAAAGATTGGGATGGAAACCCGTGACAGCAAAAATTAATCTAGCAAAACTGGCCGATGGTACGGAGGTAGATATCAACACCTCATGGCTGATTAGTGGTAGGATAAAAGATTATGAATTCAGTGAAGAATTCCTGAATATGCCTGGCATGAAAGTGCAGCTACTCATCGGAATGGAATTATTAAGGGCTTTCGTAGATATTCCAGCATCAAAAATAATGCTAGGATATCGGACAAGATAATCTTATGCGTCAGCAGCCGCCTCCGTCTAGTCGACGGGTCAAATAAATAAAGAAGACTTTCTTTAAAAGTTTCCTCCAGAAATTTCGCCGCCCTCGTGAGCCGAACACAGAATTAGATTGAAATACCCTACACCGATCAAACAAAGGTATCGGCCCCGAAATCCGGCCATGCAAACTGCAATTGACCAAGAAGTTGAAAAAATGTTGGCAGAAGGTGTGATTGAAGTTTCCGACAGCCCATGGAGTAGCCCGGTCGTAATTGTAAAAAAAGGATGGGCGATATCAGTTTTGTGTAGACTTCAGAAAAGTCAACAAAGTTTCAGATAAAGATGCTTACCCTCTTTCTCAAATAAACGCTATGTTAGACAAGCTAAGGGAGGTCAGATTTATATCTACCCTAGATCTCAAGGATGGATATTGGCAGATACCACTGGCTCAAGAAAGTAAGGCAATAATGGCATTCACCGTTCCTGGAAAAGGTTTGTTCCAATTCACAGTTCCCCCGTTCGGACTGCATGCTGTAGCTTTCAGCTTTCGCTTATCTTGATGATGTCATCGTGGTGAGTCGGACTCTCGAGGAGCATAAAAAACACCTAGGATCATTTTCGATCGTCTGCAGGCAGCCAATCTTTTAATAAATCCAGACAAATGCCATTTTTGCAAACAAGAATTAGTTTATTTAGGGCACGACGTCTGTCCGGATGGAATAAAAACCGATCCGGCGAAAGTCAAGGCCTTAATGGATATACCGCGCCACCACTTAATTTGAAGACCTTGATAGGATTTTTGGGGGTTACCTCATGGTACAGGAGATTTATAGAGGACTACGCGCGTATAGCAACACCCCTAAATCAACCTCTGAAAAAGAGAATTGGAGATGGACGGAGAGTCAAGAGGAAGCTTTCCAGTCATTAAAATCAGCCCTCACCAGAGCACCTGTCCTCGTAAGCCCCGATTTTACGAAGACCTTTTACCTCCAAACGGATGCTTCGGACGTGGGTCTTGGCGTGGCATTAATACAGAAGATAGAGGGTCATGATCGCGTAATAGCATACGCGAGTAGAACACTCAACGAAGTTGAGCGAAAATATTCTGCGACCGAAAAAGAATGTGCGGGGATAGTATAGTCATAACAGACCATCAAAGTCTTCGATGGATCAACTCTATTGACTCTCCCACGGGACGGGTAGCCCGATGGGCTCTGGAATTGCAACAATACGATTACGAAGTCCAGTATCGAAAAGGGGTCCTAAATAAGGTAGCCGACGCATTATCTAGGCAACCTCAAGAAGAAGAAGAAGCCCAAGTCATGCTGATTGAAAGAGAAATGGAGTGTGAGTGGTATCGCCGCCTAGTTGAAGAAGTCCAGAAAAGTCCAGAAAGACACCCTGATTTTTGCGTAATCATTGGAAATTATGCGATCCTACTCCAATGAGAAAAATCATCATCCAAGAAAATCATGATGCCCCCATAGCCGGTCATTTAGGAGTCTGTAAAACGTTAATCCATATCACACAAAGGTATTACTGGCCAAGAATGGTAAAAGAAATCGCCCAGTATGTGCGGAGTTGCCCCAGCTGCCAATTGTTCAAGCCGGAACAACGGCAACTACCTGGAAAAATGCAGCCAGCGGTTTATCGTGGACCTTGGGATACCGTAGCCGTGGACATCATAGGGCCTCTACCTCGCTCGAAAAAAAGGAATATTTACCCAATAGTATTTTTAGATCGTTTTACCAAGTGGGTAGAACATAAACCCGTTCGTTCCGTTACGGCCAAGGTAATAGCCGAGGCAATGAACGAGAAGATTTTTACTCAATTTGGACGCTCACGGGTAGTTATTTCAGATAACGGGAGACAATTTGTCAGCCAGGAATTCGAAAGGTTGCTAAACGAGTACGGTGTCCGCCAGAAATTAACACCGTCATACTCCCCTCAGTGTATTCCTGTTGAGAGAACAAATAGGGTATTGAAAACGATGATTGCGCAGTATACCGACCACGAACAGCAGTAGTGGGATCAATGGTTACCGGAGTTGCGTTTCGCCATAAACACGGCTTTGCAAGAATCTACTGGATATACTCCAGCAATGCTGAATTTCGGCATAGAATTAGTGCCACCCGGACCATTTTTACATGAAGAATTACCATAGGTCGAGCAGGAAGTGAACCCATTCATCGAGAAACTTAGAAAATTGGCCGATTTACACGATTTGGCTAGAAGAAACCTATCCATAGCTTCCTATGAACAAGCGAAATATTACAATATGTGAAGGAGGAAATGGGCACCCAAACTAGGAGATATGGTTATGTCACGAACCCACCATCTGTTACCGCACCTAAGCACTTCTACGCTAAGTTGGCACCAAAATTCGATGGACCATATAAAGTGATAAGAGTGGATTCCCCCGTAATTTTTCGTCTAAATCTCATGACCGGTGGTCGACTGGTAACCGCTCACGTCAAGGACATCAAACCAGCAAAATAAAGTGAAGTTATAAAAAAAAGGAAAAAAAAGAAAAAAAAAAAAGAAAAAAAAAAGAGAGAGAAAATAAAGAAATAACCATATAAAACCGTGTAGGCTGTAGGTCTACGCCAGAATCAGTGAAGCTCTTCAAATCTTAAAATGTCTGTTAACGATACAAATATGTAAGCAGAAGCCAGGTCATGCATCGAGATGCACAAGCAGTAGTATCTATTATATACGATAAACTAGATGTTGATAGAGAATGGATGAGGAATAGGTCTAACCTATTAACTCCGAAAATACACATTCTGCGGAATGTTGTCGTAAGCAAAAAGGATTCTCCGACCAGGGTAGTAGAGGAGTTGTCGTTAGAGAATACAACAAATAATAACATCCTCTACCAAGAAAAGGTGAACAAAAATAAAGATGGGAGCTGGATATTGATCAGCGACTCTGAAGACTCGGAATTTGAAATAATTCCTGAATGTCCGGAAGATGTTAATAATGGGTCCCTTTTGGATCTAATGGATATAGAAACCCAGCTAGCCGTGGAAAACTTGTTAAAAGAGTAGAACCCCGCCACCGATAACGTCGCAATTTTGGAGCACGCCCCCCAGCCCGAGATCCTGCACAACATTGTCCCGGAGATAGAGAGATTTCCTGACAGAGAGGTATCGGATATGAGAGTTGAAAGAAATATGGTAAATGATGCAAATATCGAAGGTCTCAGGTCGCCGTCGATAAAAACTGAAGTGGCCCTAATGGAAATGTCGGGAACAAAATCTCCATCAACTTCGTCGTTTTAGTTTTGTTAAAGAGACTATTTAATTTTGGATTGAAATACAAGGGAAATAATGGCAAATAAAGTTTATCTGAGCTATTTATTATGTTTTCAATATTGCATCCATATCGAGCAAATAGTAAAGTTTCTTCCTGCCTAATAGAATATTTAAAAAAAAGGAGAAATTTTTTTTTTAAGTGAAACAAAGTTACCCTCAGGAAAGGGGGGGAGTGTAACAAATGAGGAAAATTCGGCATTCGTTACTTCGAATTTTAATAATTTTGAGATGAGAGTTTATTCTTATTTTTGAGTTGGTGCTTCGAAGGTCTCGAACGACGTTCGACTCAAGGAGTACCGATGGCGCAGCCGGCTACGAGCAGGTAGCGCGCGCTTCCGAATCCCACTTCAATGAGGTCTGATAGAGGGGTAATCCAGCCGGTCAGAATTGCCGAAGCGGAGGGGAGTTGATCTCAACCGTTAGAAATATCCAGTCGAGTCATCCAGGATAGCCCGTTGTTCTTATTTAATATCCGTCCCACTTTTATTGAGAAGTTTCATCGAGGAAACTGACTTCGAAAGCCTATAGTGATTTATCTATTGGTGCTATTAGGTACGTTTTTAATGACGACGCTAATCGGGCCTATCATAAATTGCTTCGATATATTGTCTTGTTAGTTGATAACGTTGTTGAGATTAACGCAGGCCGTCCATACCGCCCCCAAGGCCGCCTAAACCGACTTTATTTATGGTCTTTCCTGGGTTTTACAGGCCATCCATACCGCCCCCAGGGTCAATCCTGCGTTTTAGGTACGTTTAACTACGACGCTAAATCACAGGCCGTCCATACCGCCCCCAGGGTCAATCCTGCTTTTGAGGTACGTTTGAATACGACGCTAAATAATAGGCCGTATATACCGCCCTCAAGGTTAATCTTGCGTTTTATTATAAGATGTGATACGCTATCTTGTGAAAACATTTCTTTTGGGTAATACTGAAACCGAACGATCCTCCCGCATTGTAAATATCTACCACCGCTGTCTGACGAATTTAGGGACACTACCTAGACGTATTGATAAATGATTGCAGCTGCCGTATTCCCGTAATTGTGGACCGTAAACCGCTTTCTGACGAATTCAGAGATTTTACCACCTAGACGTATTGATAATTGATAGCAGCCGCCGTATTCCCGTATTTGTGGGCCATAAACCGTTGGAGAAGAAATAAAGTATTGACATATATTTGATACTTAGAACACGTTAGAATTGTACATAATAGGCAATAAACTCAGTTATGCTGTTTTTGGTCTTTTACTGTATTGAATTTGGCTTTAAGAGTTAGGAAAACCTGAAACCTGGACGTACTCAACTGCGCTGGGCTGACCCCGCAGCTAATAACGGCACAATTTTGGCGCCCGAGCACGGTTTCGCTCGGTCTTCAGGTAAAACTCTAACCGTATTACGGCCACTTAAAGGCCAATAATTTCACCTCAGAGATGCCAGAGTTGCTTGTAATCCTGCATGCAAATTTCTTTTATGTTCGTGCCTCACTAGCAATTTGGTGAATGGATGATGACTTGGTAATATATAGCTGGATGTTTGTGTTCGTATGCTATTTGAGCGTTACGAATTCTGCCTCCTACCCTTATAATGTCATACTCATCTGAAAATGGGTTCAGTGAGAGTAATTTACTTTATGATGAGATTGGTTTAGATTTTTTCAAACTTAAATATTCATGAGAAAATTCGGAAAATTGGACCACTTTTATAATTTTTCTTGTAGCAGAATTTATTTCTATTGGAGTCATGAGTCCCGTAAATTTATCATTTTTTGAATTCGCATTACTGACAAAACGAAGCATGAATGTAATTACTCTTACTAATTTAATGAATCATGAATATTTTTCAAAAATGTTAAGATCGGATGGTATAGTATAAAGTGATACTTCAACTATTTTGTTTGTTCCTTCTTTCGGGGATATTTCTGTTTCATTTTGTTTGGGCCAAAATGTGTCTAGTTTACTCAACCATGATGAACATTCCATCATATGATCGAGTCACGAAGCTGAGAGGCAGTGAGTCCTCTTGATATAACGTCGGCTGGGTTTTCTGCCAACTAACATGTCTCCAATTTTCAATGGAAGTGAATTCCTGGATTTGAGAAATTCGATTTGCGACAAATGTCTTCCATGTATTTGGCTCCGCCGAAATTGATGTACGATCGTTGAGTCGCACCAAAAAATAGTGTCATTGAATTTTATAGAAATATTATTGCTCCACACAACTCCAATTTTAAAGTGAAATATTTTTCATGGGTGCTATTCATGATTTAGCACACAATAATCTAGCGAAATGGTTGTCATAAAAAATCTGTAGATACAATATAAACAGAAACACCATAGGCGGCTTCAGAGGAATCACAGAAGCCATGTTATGATATTTTCACAGGGTTGAAACATAAAATATGCCTGGGTATACGAATATCATTGATGAAATGAATTTCGGACATAAATTGTATCCAGATTGTATACAGATGAATTGGTATGGTTTCGTCCCAACTGATTTTGAATTCCCAAAGTTTTTTCAATATGATTTTGGCCTTTGTTATAACTGGACCTAAAAGTCCCAAAGGGTCAAATATTTGACTAATGACTGAAAGTATTTTTCGTTTGGTAATGTTGTGTCTATAATTGTCATTGTTAACCTTGTATTTTAGAATGTCTCCTTGCGAGTCCCAAAAGAGACCTAAAGTTTTTGTTGTTTTGTCATCTGAAATGGAGTGAGTATTGTAAGTTTTGTTGTTTGTTATGTCTGCAAGTATGTTATCGTTGTTGGCAATAAACTTTCTTAATAGAAAACCGTATTCATCAAGAACGTCAATTAAATCCTTCAAAATTGTCTTACTTTCTTCAATTGTATCACATCCCGTTACGACGTCATCAACATAAAAGTCGATGATTATTATATGGCTGATATTAGGTAGTTTTGTTGCACATTCCAACCCAACTTGCTTTAAGCAGCGTGTAGCTAGGTAGGCTGCACATCCAGTGCCGTAGGTGACAGTGTTAAGTCGAAAATGCTGTATAGGTTCATCCATGCTGGGTCTCCATAAAATGCGAAGTAAATCTCTTTGTTTTTCCTGCACAAATATTTGTCTATACATTTTTTCAATGTTCTCTGCTATCACATAATTATGTTTTCTCCCAGCAATATTGTAAATTTTTTAACAGTGGGTCCCACTTTCAGTGTGTCGTTGAGGAATAAGCCATTGTCACTTTTACATGAAGCATCAAATACTACTCTGAGCTTTGTGGTACTGCTGGATTCTTTGTACACGGCGTGGTGTGGAAGATAATATATGTTTGTAATTTTCTGGGCTCTGAATCAAGCTCATGTGCCCTAGCTCTTGATATTCATTGATAAATTTGATGTAATGTGCGTTGCGTTCTTCTTGTTTATGTAGACTGCGTTCGAGATTGTAAAATCGTCTAAGTGCTATATCATATGAATGACCAAATTCATCAATGTTGTTCTTGACTGGTTTGGTGACTGAAGAAAAGTGCCCTGTTTCTTCAAGTTTCGAGTTTTGAAGGAAATGTTCTTCACATTCAGGTTCCTCTTTTGTGAATATCGATTTGATGTTGTTGCATTCTTCAATGACCCAGAATCTTTCAAGTTGATTTTCCAATGGAGTTGTGAAGTTGCATGTTATCGATTTTGTTGTTTGGCAGGTAATTGACAAGGTGCTGAACCAGAAACGATCCAACCTAGCTTTGTTTTATGTAAAATTGGAAGATTATTTCTAGGTTTTATTTGTCCAACGCAAAGAATATCAAAGAATATAGATGCTCCTAGAAGAATGTCTATTTTGGCTGGTTGAAAGTATACGGGATCTGCCAAAGTAATGCCATCAGGTATATTGATTTTGTTTATGTCTTTTCTTGTGTTTGGCAAAATGTTTGTAATTTTGTCTAGTACCATGAATGTTAAGTTTGAAGCGAATGAATTGTACAAAGTCAAAGACAGTCTCAACTTGATGAATACTTGTTATGGGTAAATGTATTCTTTGTTTATTCAAATGTAACATGTCGTATAATTCGGTAGTTATGAAATTTGATTGGGAATCTGAGTCTAGCAATACTCTGCATCGATGCTTCAAGACATAGATGGCTATGTCTTGAATGTCTACTATAGCGGTGTCTCTGTTCCAAAGCACTCCAGAAATGGCAATTTTTGAAGCGTCAGTTTTCAGAATAAAAGAGTTTTCAGGCGAAAAATCTGGGTATTGTAAAATTGGAGGTGATATTAACCTTGATTTAAAATTTTCAAATGCTTCTTGACATTCATTTGTCCACATAAATTTTTCATTTTTCCTAGAAAGTTTGTCCAACGGTGATGTTATTCGAGCAAAATTTGGAATGAACGACCTGTAATAATTAGCGAAAGCTAAAAATCGTTTAGTTTCCTGTGCGTTTTTGGGTACAGTATATTGTTGTACTGTATCAATTTTTTATGGGTCGGGAGATACTCCTGACGACGAAATTTTGTGAACTAAATAAAGAATTTCTTTTCTGAAAAATTTACATTTGTTAGGGTTGAGTCTCAAATTTACCTTTCTCAACCTGTGCAAGACTTTCGTTAGATTTTTGTTGTGATCCATCAAGCTATTTCCCAGAATAATAATATCGTCTAAGTAAACGAAACAGCATTCAAAATTTAAACCTGTCATGGCCATAGTTAAAGCCCTTGAGAATACACTGGGACTTACTTTCGTACCCATTGGCAATCTTGTCATTTGATATTGCCCTGTATTTGTGGTAAAAGCTGTATATTCTCTACAAGCTGGGTCTAGTTCAATTTGATAATACCCTTGTGCTAGGTCAAGAGAGGAAAAATAAATGGCACCGGAAAGTGAATCTAAAATCTCATTAATATTTGCTATTGGGAATTTTTCGTATTTCAAACATTTATTCAGTAATCTATAGTCAATGACAACTCTCCACTTGCGTTCACCATTTTCGTCCGTTTTCTTCGGTACTATTAGTAATGGTGATGACCAGGGAGATCTTGCCGGTTCGAGTATTTTGACGTTTAACATTTTACCAATCTGTTTTTCGATCTCTAGTTTCTGTGATTGAGGTAGTCTGTACGGTTTTGTGTGAACAGGGGTTGTGTTTTCCTCAAGTTGAATTGAATGTTTATAAATGTTGGTTACTGAAAGTGTGTCATTGGGTAAATGAAAAACGTCCGCAAATTTTGCACAGATATGATCGAGTGCTCGTTTTTCCTCTCCATTTAATCCGTCTGAACAAATTGATTTTAATACTTCTTCCACTCGTTGGACGGATGAGATATTCATGTCGCTGTAAGAAATAAGGTCAAACAATTTAGGGTCAGCAATTTTTGGTTAAAAATTCTTAATTTCAACTGTTTCTTCTCGGGTGTTCAAAATTTTCACGGGAATTTTATTTCCGTCCACCGGTTTTGAAATAGATCCAGCCACAAAGACGCCACTGGCTAGTTCTTGTGGAAGTACTATGCATTCAAAATTTTCCTTCACCTTGAAATACTTATTAATTTCACAACGTGGGGGAATACTAGTATTTTTACTAAAGTTAGACTCTATTCGGATTGTTAATTTATTATTCTGTACTGCGCAAGAAAATACAAAGTTTTCATAATCTATGATTGCAGAGTATTTTTTGAAAAAATCTGCTCCTAAAATTCCTTGTATGTTATGGTCAAACGATTCTATTATGAAGAATTTATGTGTAAACGTACTTTTGTCGACTTGCAAAGGCAAGTTTAACGAGCCTAGCGTATTTGTTGACCCTGAAATTCCGTCGATTTTTATTGTGTCTGAGTAGTCTACTGTATACAAGTCTCTATTTAAATGTTTGTGAAAAATTGCGCTAATTGATGCACCTGAGTCGAGGAGTAAATAAATTTCCTGGTTATTGTAATTTAATCTAACATAATTCAAACCATGTATTCCAAAAAGAGAATTATTATTCAGACTATTGGCCTCGAAAAAATGTTTGCTCCTGTGAGCTGTTTTGACTTGATGCCTTGCTTTCTGCATCATTTGTTAAAAATATAGTTCGTCTTGTACTGTCTCCTCTAGTATTTTTCATTCGTTGGGAATGATAACCTGTTACGTTCTGAGATAGACGGCCTTTATTCAAATAATTATTTTGTCTTTTATCCTTATTGAATCGCCCTCTGAAATTGTTTTTTTTATTGTAACTTTTATCGTTATATCTGTTGAATTGTTTTGATATCTGTTAAAGTTTTGTCCTCTATACCTATTATTAAAATTTTGGAAACGTTGGTCGTTTTGTCTACTTCTAACGTGAAACATAGTCGGTTGTTGCTGGTTGTCTTGAGTGAATTCGTCCTTTGTTCCATTAATTGCGTCGGTCAGTACATTGTAAATCCGCGCTTTTATTATAGTTCTTAGTTCTGTATTTTCAATACCTTTTGCAAGAACGTCAATTGCTAGTTTTTCATTCTCTTTCCTGAAAATGTCAATAAACTGTTTATTGTACCTGCCTGAGCTAAAATGAGATATGACATAAGTGTTTCTATTGATCTTCCGTATTCATCGATACTTAGTTTACTTTGTTTTATATTTTGTAATTTAGCGGAAAGAGTTGGAGCTGATTGCTTTGGCAAAAAATTAAGTGTCAAATCTCCTATTAAATTTTCATGGGTGGTATAACTATTTTTCATTCTGATTTTATCTCTGTGAGATATGCAAGCTTTAAGAACATAATTGATTAAAGATTGTTTGCCTACCGTGTCTAAAGCTGATTCGTATAATTCTATACCCTCTATTAATTGATACACGCCTTCAGTTGTGCCGTCTAATTTTGGCAGCAAGTTAGCTGCTGTTTTGAAATCAAATTTCTCTCCACTCATGATGATATCTGTAATTATACCTGTATCTATATTAGTATTACTATCCACTTTTCTACCTGACCTAGCCCTATCTAAAATATTTTTGACCCTAGTAGATATTTTCTCTATTCTTTGAGTAATTTCATCTTTAGTTGGACTACTTTTATAAACTTACTAAATTATTAATCAGCGAATTAACATTTTCTAACCTCTGATACCGTCTCTGCGTGGCTGATTCACTACGTTTTTCGTAAGAGCCTTTACGAAGGTTTTCTTCAAATTTCACAAGTTGTTCTTCAGTTTCTGTCAACTCCCTAAGAATGTCTTTGCTGCTCATCTGCCTTAAACACTAATGTTATCGGGAGTTTCTTCTCTTCAGTTTGCATCAACACAATCACGAGATCTTCCAAGTTCGCTCAACGCGATTTGTCGTTTCATCGATTTTTTCATACCATCTCGCATTTTCCTCCAGATGAAATATATGATGACAATTACAATGAATATTAAAATTGGAATTATCATTCCGTCGGTGTGTGTAAATGTGGTGGAACTTGATTGATTCGCATTATTTGAGCCCGTGCCAGCAGCTTGTATCTGTATTCTTTCTTCGTTTGTAACTTTTGATCCACAGATTTTGAAATGGTACTTTTTCTCTCTACCTTGATTGAACTGGCAGGATCGCCATGAAATGTTGGTCATAGCACATAAAGTAATTGAAATCAGTCATTACCAAAAAAGCTTAGTTTATTCTAAATACTGTTGTCACATCTTACAAGGTTGAATGTATAATCGTTACTGCCCAAAATTAGGATTCAATACATATTGGTTCATCATCACTTTTGATCTAATTGTTTTTAATATTTGAATTGCAAACAGTTCAATGTACTGAAATGTTGCAGAAATACATAAATAACTGGGTCGGTGTAATGTCCCGATCAGTTTGATGACACTGCAACGGTTCTGTAAGTATATTTGCTGAAACAACATAATTAAAAATTACACACAATTTGGTAAACTATTGAAATTGAAATAAAGATAAATGATTTGGATCTTTATCACACAATTTTTCAAATTGTTTTGATATCAACAAGAGCTAATCGCTCAATGAAGTATGGACCGATATTGCGACGTAAAGTTGCGAGTTTTTCTTCCTCACTACATTTTTCAGGAAGACGATTAAACATGTTTATCATCCAGGCAAAATATTTCCCATATTTTTCGTTTGACTTTTGTTGCCTTTTGCGAATCTCCCAAAGATTCACTTGATAATCCTGTCCTAAATATTCGGCCCTAAGTTCAGCAACGAAGTAATCCCAAGACTGGATTTTTTGTTTAATGGACCTGAACCATAAAATAGCTTTATCACTCAGCAGTTCTTCCAAAGAATCAACTAAATCCTGGTCGGAAACGTGCCGTGATTTTTTATACTCAGACACGCGTTCTAAAAATGCATTGACACTGATAGAGTTTGGCCTACCTGAAAATGATATGTCCCATTTGTGGACAAGAGTAGAATTAGTTTTATAAACGGTACTTGGTAACGATACTGAAGAAGCTGTTGGAACGATTGTCACTTTAAAAAAATTTGTTCTCTAGCTGTTCCTCCAATTCACATAATTCTTTGAAAATATTTTATGTAGTGACAACCTTTGTGAAAAGATTGATTCTACTAAGTCTGGCATATAAATGTTTGAGCTTTGACTCACATTTCCGTTCATCATGACCGTTAGCTACGATTTCATCCCTAGCATTCAAAGACGTTACTTTTTCCTTGAAAGTTTCAATTTCTTCAACAGCATTGAGTTTGAATGAGGAATGACAATCAACCGAACCAAAATCTTCTCCTTCTACCAACTCGTTTAGTTTATTACGCATGGATTTTACGGTTTCACTAGCAGTTTTTGATATACCTCTGACATTGAGCTCCTAAATTAATTAATCTCTAAGTAATCTTGAGAAATCCATTCTTAAATAAATTCTGTAAAATAAAATGAACAGAATCATTTGAAATATCATTCACCAAAAGTAAGTATAAGTAAGCCCTCGTACTATCAAAGTGCCAAACTCATCGAGAATGAAATTATTCAAAAAAAACAAAAAACTAGAACACAAAATCCAATATCATATCTTCTGGGAAAACGTGACAAAAACATATATCAATGAATGCTACTAGCGTCCACAAAATCATACTTTCCTAATAAAAACATTCAGTGATAATTTATCAGAATATCTGTATTTATATCCTAGGCTTGTTTACACTTTTTCCTAAAGGCATACAAGTTTCGTTAAAATAAAAATAATATGTTTATTTCAAATTAATATTTCCTGAATAGAATTAAACTATTGCCCAAAATGTACGTTATCAGAAATGCCCACACGTCAGGGTCCAAATTTCTCTCCTGTTACGTATTTTTTTCGTCTATACATATATTTGTCATATAAGGGGTACGGTGCAACAAGGTGGAGAGGGTTGATTGCTCTCAACTAGCCTATAAATAGCGGGAGTAGGGTGATTTCAATATGAGAGTTATTATTTATTACCAAGGGGCGCCAACAGATTTTATTATTTAACCCTCCTCAAGAGAATACTAGCAGATTTAAACCTATTAATTATCCACAGACCATAGGACCCCAATAAAACTCAATAATTAGCAAACGGGTATAATGATCGGTTTTTTTATAAACGGGCTTGTGCAAGATCCATTTCAGGAAATAAAATAAACTAATATTTGTACTAAGGGTGGTCATGCACGACAGAGAAAACTGGACAGGGGGCTTAGCAAAAATGAAACTACCCTTCCAATCTCCTGCACAACGCGGGGGGGTCGTATATTATACTATACAATGAGAAAATATGATATTGGCAAAAAATTATCCGGTGGCTTATCGGTCTAATGGCACAGGCAGTTCGAAACTCCAGCATAGCGATAGTCGGTTCGAGCCCGATGTAGGTACAAGAGATTTTTTCTCAAATACTCTATATCAGATCGATAGGCCTTGTTGAAAAGCCAGTGTATTGTGAGTTGTCTAGATGCCAATCTCGTCTGGTGCTAGCTTGGAGTGCACATCGTCCACCCGAGGTGGTGCTGCAGGTTTTCCGGGTTTTCCTGCAGCAGAAAAGTGAATACATTACCAAAACATCAGTAAGTCGCCCCGGAGCGCCACGGCAAATAATAATAATAGCCGTCCTCTACCCGCACAGGCTATGCCTTTGGGTACACTCAACGAGTGTTTATGAGGGAGTATTATTATTATTATTATAATTCCGATGCCGCTATGCGGTACTCAGCCTCGTTTCCAGGACACGACAGGATGGGGGCTGCTATCTCGGCTATTCCAAGGGTGAGAAATTGATAAGGTTCCCCGAAATTATCAGTTTCGGGCTGTCCATAGTGACAGCACAGAAAGCCGTGGTAACCTCAACAATATTAGTTACGAGACCAGTACAAGTGAAACGCCTGAAATTAAATTACGATTGATTCTATCGATCAATGAAGAGCAAGGCAGTGGTCCTTTGAAAACTTACCTCCGATTATCGGTCTCTAATAATCTGAGACGATTTCATATTCAGTGGAAAAGGCTCATATAATATCCTCCAAGGAGATCAGAAAACGGTTCTTATAAAAACTTCCAAAATGGCACTATTGAGCCGTTTTGTTGAACTAATGAACGTTAATCGCCTTATACGTATATAAAATCCTCAAATTCGTTCCACAGTTCACTTATCATCGCCAATTGTCAACTAAACAAATTTACGATTTCCGGATCGAGAATGAGAATTCCGCAACCAGCTTCAGTATTTCTTTTATCAAAAAATACAAATGCAAGGTAGGGCTATTAGCATATGGGCCGCTGCGTGTTTGATTTGGAATATACCGAAATTTACAGATAACGTAACAATCTTATTAAATATTTCCCGTATAGACCCTAATGTACCATAATTAATAAGATCATAATTGGAAATATTTACGAGTTCGATAAATATATTACCATCCTAAATTTTTTTAATTTCCACCAACTGAACAGTTTGCTTCTATGTCATTCCCAACCAACTTCAACGTTCATACGAATTTAGACCGCTTATATCTCAGAAGCGACACATACAAAGTCATTTAAATTAACACATTTTTTTACACATAACTAAACTTCAGCCAATTTGACCGAGTGCCAATTTCACATATGTTTTCGTGTGAGGTTCCTTTCTTGGTGAATCGACTCTTGTTGTTCACACACAAGGAGATATTGAAAACTCAGAAAATGAACTTGGTGGATAAAGGAGTAAGGACTTCTCCAATTATTGTTGCATCCAATGCTTAGTAATTTTGCACCCTAAATGCTTGGAAAAAAAGAAAGACCATGTGGTGGTGACTAAATGTACCAAAGCACAAGAGAATGATCATGAAGATCAAATAAAGGAACTGAAACATGAAATCGAACAATTGAGAAATGAGTTGAACGAGAAAGAGTCTTACTTGAAAAGACAGAAAAGATTAACACAAGACTTTGAATCTGAAGTTTTTGAAGCGGAACAGAGTTATACAGTACAAATAAAAGAACAACTGCTGTTTATGGCAGACACTAGTAAAAAACTCAATGAACAAACTTCGAAAACGAGATATTCATGAGTTAAAGAAATCTCTAGAAAAAGCTGAAAAAGACAAATCTGAGCTGGAAAGCATAAGCCGAAACATGGTGACATCCATTGACACACTCTCTAGGGAGAATGAATCATACAATGACGAATTAAAGAAGCTCATACGTGAAGTTATGGATCTAAAGGATTTCAAGCTAATCACCGAATATGAGAATGAAATGTGCAATGAAGATCCCGCCTTGAAAAAGAAATCTGACTGTAGTTCACAAACAGACGCTCATGCGGAAGTAAATGGATCGAAGGAAATAAGTTTTGAATTTGAACTCCAACAAATCCAGCTAAGTAAATCACAAAATATTAATTTATGAAAAAAACAAAATTCTTATTCTTTGTGACCAAATCAAATATAATTTACCAAAAATACTGAGCACCAAACTAAAAAACTACACAATTCAAACCACATGTAAACCGTTTGCTCTATTCGAGAATGTAATCGAAAATATGGTTGTCCTCTCCAAACAATATACAAGCAGTGATTATATAATAATATTAGCAGGATCCAATGACTTCAAGAATAGCAATAAGTACCCTTCTTTCAAAATGATAAACAGTATCATAAAACATTGTACCCATACAAATATTATATTAACGTCAGTGCCATATTTGAATAATGATTATAATATCAATAAGTTCATTTATAAATAAACACGAAACTATACGAATATTCAGTTAGACTGAACAAATATTCTAGCGGTAATATAACGTATTTAGATTTTAACCGCAAAGGAGGATCATTTTCAAAAAACAATGAATTAGCTAGAAAAATTGCATTTTCATGTACTGATACTAAAACACAACACAATAATTTGATATTTGTAACTACAAAGGATGCAGATAACCATTTTTTATATCCTCTCCAGAAAAACCTGGAAAAATCATAAAGGACATTGAATTCACAAATAATAGACATAGTGACAAATGTATATAATTAATATTACTGAACATTCAATAAATTCGGAATAAAGTTGACGAACTGTGTATATTTCTTGAAAATCATGAAATTCCCGATATTGTTCTCCTTACCGAGACGTGGCTTAAGTTTGAAGAACCAATTCATTTATCTCAGTACAGAGTTTTATCTAGGTATGACAGAATCAATTCTGAACATGGTGGAACGATTATTCTTGTTGAAGAGGGCATTGAACAATCGTATGAATTCAGAGATACACGTCATTCTGTCGATGAAGATATTCTCGAAGAAAAATCATTTGAATTTTCAATGATTTATAGTAAAAAACTTAATTTATATATCGTTTGTATTTACAGACCTCCATCATCAAACATTGATACATTTCTTAATAAATTAGAGGTTTTTTTATGTCAACTTCCTGTCAAGTCTTCCATAATATTAACTGGAGACCTCAATATAAACTTTGAGAATAAAACTGCATTAGAAACGCAAAGATTAGCTAATATTCTGACATCCTTCAATATTTCAAGGCACGTGAATTCCCCCTACACGCATATCGCAGTATGCTGCCACTATAATAGACTACGTTTGCAGTAACTTGGGCAATGTCAACTGCCAAGTACATGAAGTACATGAAGCAGTACTCTGCAAATTAATAATAGATAATGTACCTCATAATGCAAAGTTTAAAGTAGGACGATTGTTCAGTAACACTAATAAAGAAAAATTTCGAGAATATTGCTTACTCACGAACTGGGAAGAAGTATTCACTTCAAAAAATCATTTCGAGTTGTTCTATAATCAGTTAACAGCTTACTTCAATTTAGCATTTTCACTTCAGAACATTTAAATTAATAAATCTAAAAAGCCCTGGATCAGCAGAGAAAAAAATGTATTCCTGTGACTGTGGTGAATCATTCACTCGTAGTGATAATCTCCGTCGGCATTAACTTCAAAGTTGCCAAGGTGGCCCTTCTGTGAAAAGGATTAAGTTAGATGCGGCTGCACCGACACCAATGTACACATGCAATTGTTGTAATGTGACAATCCCTTCATCACAAGTTCTCATAAAAGAACTCTCCAGCACAAGAACAATGCATGTGTTCAAGTAAGTGATGGCATAAGAATTATAAGGAATGGTTTCAAGTGTAGAATTGTGAGCTATCGAGTGGAAAGTCCGAATGTATACAATGAATATATGCCGTTCTTCAATGAAATCAGAGAGAAAATTATTGGATTACTTAAAGAGGCAATAAAGGTTCACAAGATCTTTAAAGTGAATATAGAGGTATTTGACAGCTACATTGTGTTACGAACTGTTTTGCTACGCCACTGTGTTTTCTACACCACTGGTCGTAAGACCTATTCAATCGGCAGTTGGAAGAGCATCGTAGCCGGCCCGAACAAGCCCGAAGTTTGGGCGCGAAAATGCAGAGGGGTTTGCTTCCAGAAACGAAATCGAAATCAGTGCTGAAACAGACTCATATCGACTATCATTGATCGTACAAAATATCACGTATAATAATTGTTACTAAATTACAAACACCTTTTATATGTTTTATCGTTAATGAATACCTAAACAGAAAAGTATCAACTAAAAATACAGTCCAACAATCTTAAGTAAATACATATAGTGGTTCATCGAGCCGAATCAACTGCGAAGCGTAGTGGATGCCGTGGCCAAGCGGCAAACATTTTAAACGGTGACTAGTGAGCATTGTGAGCAACGAACAACAAACGACGCGATCGTAGCGGGGCGAATTTCATCGCATCACGAGGTTAGTGGAAGTCGGCAAACGGTTAGCTGCAGAAAGGAGACCTAGTGGAGAGATTTCAGAAGGCCAGTGCGCCAGTGGCGTGACGCTAGAAAGCAAAGTGAGTCCTTTCCAATTTATCTTTTAAACTTCTTTTGGGCGTAGTTCTGTGGCGAACTGCTAATATGACGGACTTGCAAATTTTGAATAGACAACGGGATTCGATCAAAGCTCGTGTGAAGGGGTTTAAAAATTATCTTAATAATTAGCAAATTAGATACAAATGATCCAAAGATTCATGAAAAAATAATTGATCTGGAATTGAAAGTAAACAGACAAGAGGGTTTATTGATAGAATTCACTAAAATTCAGGATTCAATTGAAATTCATGATGATATTATTTTAGCTCAAGCGCAATTGCAGTACGAAGAAAGGGAAAAGTTTGAATCAAATCACGACACACTCATGTCAAGCAAGGGCAGTGATAGCCAATTATCGGGAATCTCAATTTGAAAATTTCAGTTCTGAGAAAGGTAGTCAAAAAAACGGGGAAAATTATTCAGTGAAAACGCATGCCAGTCATGAAAGTCAAAAATCATCCAGCCCTGTGAAGCGCAAGCAAAATGTTGAACTTCGAAGAATAAAATTACCGACGTTTTCAGGATCGTATGAAAAGTGGCCTGAATTCCGGGATACATTTTTATCTTTACTCAATAAACGCGATGATCTTGACGCAATCGAAAAGTATCATTACTTACGTTTACACCTAGAGGGTGATGCTAAACAAATAATAGAATCCATAACCTTTTCCGCGAATAATTATGAAATAGCATGGAAATTGGTGTGTGACAATTATGAAAACAAAAACTTACTCGTGTATAGTCATTTAAAACAATCAGTAGATATTCCACGACTAGCTTCTTCCACCTCAGCAGGTTTGAGGGGCCTCAGTAACCAAATATCGAAACATTTGAATTCTCTTAAAGAAATGGGGTTACCGACCGATCAGTGGGATGTATTGATAATATTTCTGATGTGTGAAAAGCTTGATAAACGATCTGAAACAAAATGGGAAGAATTCACTAAAGGTGATTCATTTCCCACTTTGATTGAATTCAAAAAATTTCTCAAAGAAACGGCGGACACTTTGGAAAAAATCGAATGTAGAGAAAATATGGTCCATAAAAGGGTCAGTGAATCAAACAAAAATAATCAATCAAAAACCAATGCTCAGCATTCAATTCAAAGAACTTTTGCAAGTTTTCAAGTTAAATGTAATTATTGTAAAGGGGAACACTACATAACGAACTGTACTGAATTCCTAAAATTATCAACATCCAGGAAGATCGAATATTGCAAATCAAACAAACTGTGTTTGAATTGCATTAAACCAAATCATATGATGAAAAGTTGTCGTGCTAGTAGTTGTCGTAAGTGCAATGCTAGGCACCATACGCTACTACATTACGATAGAGAAGATAAATCAAGGGTAAGGTTAACAGAGGGTGATATTCCAGGAGAAACAAGCCAGCGGATATCTAATGAAAACTCAAGGGAGGTTAGTAGATCTGAGCAACAAGAAACTAATTGCTATAGTGTACAAACTGGAAGGGTCTTATTATCAACAGCTTTGGTGGCTGTGAAAGATAATAGGGGCATATCTCGAAACATTCGTTAGTTACTAGACTCCGGAAGTCAAAGCAATTTCATATCCGAAAGAACGTGTATTGAATTAGGTTTGACAAAAATCCCAATTAACATGTCGGTAGTAGGCATAACACAAGTAGTTACAGAAATTAAGCACAAATGTGAAGTCCAAATATACTCATTACATAATGATTTTCAAGTAGTCCTAAACTGTTTAGTAGTCCCAAAAATATCCGATCAGATGCCAGCTTATCCAATCGAAATCAAGTCTTTGAACGTTCCCAAGCATATCAGATTAGCTGACGCAGGATTTTATGCACCTGGCGACATATACATACTTGTGGGTGCTGAATTGTTTTACAGCCTTTTGTGTATAGGTCAAATCAGTCTAGGTAAGCAAATGCCTATACTGCAAAAAACAGTGTTAGGCTGGGTTGTATCAGGACCAATAAATGTAAATGAACATTTCAGAAACAGTATGCAATTTGATGGCATTTGATATACAACAGCAGTTAGAAAAGTTTTGGACGATTGAGGAAATCACGGAATCCAGCCCAAAACTTTCAAGAGAAGAAGAGCTCTGTGAAGCTTTTTTCCGGAACACCACTACACGTGATGTAGATGGTAAATTCGTCGTTGACCTACCATTGCGAGAACCTCCTCAAATTTTGGGGTGTTCAAGACAAATAGCAATAAAGAGGTTTCTAGCTCTAGAAGCTAGACTATCAAAAAATCCAGTCATGAAGAGTATGTATGTGGAATTCATGAATGAGTATGAAAGTCTTGGACATATGTCCCTTGTGAACGAGTTATTACAAAATTAAACATACTACTTCCTTCCCCACCATGGTGTGATGAATGAGAGTAGTGTGACCACAAAACTTCGTGTGGCCTTTGATGGGTCATGTGTAAGTGACAATGGAGTCTCATTGAATGACATTCTCTTAGTTGGCCCCACCATCCAAGATGACCTTTTCAGTATCATTCTAAGATTCAGACAATATAAATATGTGCTGTGTGCTGATGTGGAGAAAATGTAAAGGATGATAAAAATAAACCCGAAACATCGACCTTTACAGTGTATTGTCTGGAGAGCAAACTGTAACGATGACATTGGCACCTATTTTTTAAACACAGTTACCTATGGGACGGCTTCAGCGCCATTTTCAGCAGTGAGATGCCTTCAGCAACTCGCTGAAGATAACTTGGAGACCAACGCTCAAGCAGCGAACGCCATCTTTCATGATTTTAACGTAGATGATTTCATCTCGGGTGCAAATACGATCGAGGATGCTATCAAGTTGTCTTCTGATGTATCGTCCATTCACAAAAATGGTAGTTTCAATCTTCGGAAGTGGTCATCCAATAATCGTGAAATTCTAGCACATATTGATATCAATGACACTTCCATGTGTAGGCTCCAATTGGGAGAAAGGGATAATCTAAAATTATTACGGTTATTTTGGTGTTGTGATCAGGATATTTTAACATATTCCATCAAACCAGCCAAAATACAATCTGTAACAAAGCGTGTGATGTTGTCAGAAGTGTCACAAATTTCTGATCCTTTGGGATTAATAGCCCCATGTATCATTTTAGCAAAAATAATGCTACAAAAGCTCTGGACCCTTAAGGTAACTTGGGATGAAACAATTCCTACGAATCTTGCCACTCAATGGTGCCAGCTTCGAGAGCAGTTGAATGACATCAATCTAGTTGAAATTCCTAGACGAGTGATGTGTAATGATCCAGTTGATATCCAGTTACATGGATTTGCAGATTCATCACAAGATGCCTATGGCGCTTGTGTCTATGTGAGGTGTCAAGATGGCCAAGAAAAAATTACAATAACACTTCTCACTTCTAAGAGCAGAGTAGCACCTCTGAAATCACAAACAATTAATAAACTCGAGCTGTGTGGGGCACTTTTGCTTGCTCAGCTAGTGCACAAAGTTATGTCATCCAGCAGAATTAAATTCAACAAAATATTCTTGTGGTCTGATTCCTCAGTAGTCCTGTGTTGGATTAATAATTCCCCTCACTTGTTTGAAACAATTTGTTGCAAATAGGGTGGCTGAAATACACTTACAAATGCAAATGATTGGCATCACGTACGTACCCACTGCAACCTAGCCGGACCTCCTTATCCGAGGAGTACTTCCAAATAAAATAATAGAAAATTCTCTGTGGTGGTCTGGACCTGAATTGTTAATTAAAAATGAATTTGAGTGGCCTAAATCCTCAATCCCTAGTCTCGAAAGAGTCCCCGAACAGAAAGCAAGTACCAACTCTTTCCTTTCCACAGCAATTAAGTGGTTTCCATTCGAGAGATTTTCCAACTTTGTGAGACTTAATAGATCATTCGCTCATCTAAAACGTTTTATTCACAACCCAAACAAAAGGTTGACAGGTTTCTTGAAAACAAAGGAACTACTGGACGCATCGCTTTGTTTAGCAAAATTAGCTCAAATTGAAAGTTTTTCTGACGAGAGAGTTAGATTGTCGGCTAATAAGTTAGTCAAATCGACAACTATTTTGAGGTTAAATCCATTTCTTGATCCTCAGGGTGTGATGCGTGTAGGGGGGAGACTGAAATTGTCCCAATTCCCATACGAAAAACGTCATCCAATATTGCTGAGTGGAACTCATCCCCTTTCAAACCTATTATTACTTCATGAACACAAATCTTTATCTCATGCAGGAGCACAACACGTATTGGCATCTGTTCGCGAAAAATATTGGATAACATCAGGTCGGAACTTGAGTAGAAAAATCATTCATAGCTGTATTATATGTCAAAAAATGAAACCCGCGCAGATAAATCCTATAATGGGTGTATTACCCAAGGAGAGAATAACACCATCTCCACCTTTTTATGTAACCGGTATAGATTACGCAGGTCCTTTCGGATTATTGAATAAAAAAGGTAGGGGAGCTAAGATAGGAAAATGCTATATTGCATTATTCGTATGTTTCACCACAAAGGCCCTACATTTAGAGCTTGTAACCGATTTAACATCAGAAGCGTTCCTAGCTGCTTTGCGACGATTTGTATCCCGGAGAGGCAAGCCTCACGATATCTATTCGGACAACGGGAGTACTTTTGTCGGTGCTAAATCAGATTTGGATGCATTCATGACATTTTTAAAAGAGCATGGGACATCAATTGAAAAAACATTTCACAATGACGGAATAAACTGGCACTTCATTCCTGCTTATTCTCCCCATTTCGGAGGGATATGGGAAGCCGGGGTTAAGAGCACTAAGTTTCACCTAAAGCGAGTTTTGAGAGAAGCGCATCTAACGTATGAAGAATTTTCCACAGTACTTGCTCAAATTGAAGCCATCCTTAATTCTCGCCCTATATCACCCATGTCCTCTGACCCCAACGACTTTGACGTCCTCACCCCAGCTCACTTTCTGATCGGAAGACGCCTAACCAGTGTTCCTGACAACGACTACACTACTACTCAAGAAAACCGATTGTCCAGATTCCAGCATGTACAGAAACTTCATCAGCACTTCTGGTCACGCTGGTCTAAAGAATTTATTGGAGAACTCCAAACCCGAACCAAATGGTACAGTAATCAAGGTCAACTTAAACTCGGTACCTTGGTTCTTATTCGTGATGATAAACTACCTCCATTTAAGTGGCGCTTAGGGCGTGTGGAGTCCTTAAAACCTGGTCCTGATGGCATAGCCAGAGTTGCCAACATAAAGACTGCAACTGGTGTAGTGCAACGTTCATTCGCCAAGTTATGTCCCTTGTCACTCAGTGAACAGCAATCAGACACTACATAAAGTGATGTTGAAAGACTGTCAGCATGTTACGAACTGTTTTGCTACGCCACTGTGTTTTCTACACCACTGGTCGTAAGACCTATTCAACCGGCAGTTGGAAGAGCATTGTAGCCGGCCCGAACAAGCCAGAAGTTTGGGCGCGAAAATGCAGAGGGGTTTGCTTCCAGAAACGAAATCGAAATCAGTGCTGAAACAGACTCATATCGACTAACATTGATCGTACAAAATATCACGTATAATTATTGTTACTACATTACACAAACACCTGTTATATGTTTTATCGTTAATAAATACCTAAACAGAAAAGTGTCAACTAAAAATACAGTCCAACAATCCTAAGTAAATACACATTGTCCAAACACCAGTCTACTGATTTGGGTGCATTATTCGATGGATTCCGTGATGTCATCATCGCTCAGACTACGGAATTTGAAGAACGTAATTCAGGTATGTTTAAAGTTTCAATTCTATTTACACGAATATTAAATTATTTTCATGTTTCAGGATGGAGCTGTGAAAAAGTTATGTTCCTCGAAGTGAACATCAACAAGTATAGTCCACTCAGCGGATGTTCGTATGTTACGCTGCAGAGTTCATTGAGACAAGAAAAGGCATTGTAAATATTAACAATGGAGATCAACACTGTTTTGCATGGGCCATCACATCTGCTTTGTTTCCTGTGAATGGTAGAGTGTCAGAAGTTCCCTCATACCCCCACTATTCCGATGTTTTGAATGTAACAGGTATGGATTTTCCAGTTGAACTTCAAGCTATAAAAAAGTTCGAGGACATGAATGATATTTCAATTAATGTATATGTATTAGAGTCGAAACTTGATAAGGGTAAAATGAAATATGAAGTGGTTGGTCCGTTGCGTTACTCACAGAGAAGACTTAGAAGACATGTTAATTTGTTACTTATAACAGATTTTTCTGGCAATAGTCATTATTGTTGGATTAAATACCTTTCTAGATTAGTTTCAAGTCAACTATCTGCGCATGAGGATAAAAAATATTTTTGTGGTGGATGTTTATTGTATTTCTCTCACGAGCGACTACTGGTACGTCATCAGTTGCATGACTGTAATCACTTGAGTACTACAACACCATCAGTCAATTTCAGAATCAACAAATATGGTAAAATGTTACCGGTGAATTCACTTATGTTTGAAAATTTTGGGAAACAAATGAAGGTGCCATTTATAGTTTATGCTATTTTGAATCAGTTCTCAAACCCATTCAAACTAGTCAACCCAACCCTAAACACTCATACTCGAATAAAACATACAAACATCAACCTTATTCATTTGCTTATTCGATAAAATGTTCATACAATGACAAATTATCGAAATTTGTTATATATGGGGGTGAGGATGCAGCCGAGAAATTTGTCACAAAGCTTAAAAATGATTTAAGAAATATTTATCACAATCATCTGAGATATCCAATTCCTATGGTTGCACAAACCCCGCGGAAGAAGAAGAGTTTGCTTCTGTACAATTTTGTGGAATTTGTGATAAACCATTCACGGGTGGTGATGTGAAAGTGAGAGACCATTGCCACCTTACTGGAAACAAAAGATCACCTGCCGCTCATTCCGTATGTAACTTAAATTTCAAATTACCAAATTTTGTTCCGATAATTTTCCATAATCTTAGTGGGTATGATTGTCATTTGTTCGTAAAAGAACTGTATAGAAACAAAGACAAAGTGGATGTTATCCCACAAACTAAGGAAAAATATATATATTTCACCAAGCATCTATTCACTCACACATACACTGACAAAGATGGAAAAGAGAAAAAGAATTATTTAAAAATGAGATTTATAGACAGTTTCAAATTCATGTCGAATTCTTTGCAGAACTTAGGTGCTAACTTAACATACGATCAGTGTATTGAGATGCATAAACATTTTCCAAAAATTGATAAATTCAATTTGATGAGACAGAAAGGTGTTTTTCCCTATAACTTTGTTGACCATATTGACAAGTTGAATTATCCAACTCTCCCCACTAAAAATCAATTTTATGACAATCTTAACGAAGAGCATATATCAGATAAGGGTTATATGAGAGCAAAACTTGTTTGGCGCCTGTTCGAGTGTCAGAGTTTAGGAGAATACTCGGATTTATATTTGAAGTCCGATCTGCTTCTATTATGTGACATATTTGAAAACTTTAGAAACATATGTTTAGATAAATATAAATTAGATCCGGCACAGTATTATACAGCACCCGGATCATCATGGGATGCCATTAAGTATACAAATATTGAATTGGAATTATTGACAGACATTGACATGATTCATTTTTTCAAGAAAGGAATACGAGGTGGAATAAGTCAGTGTAGTGAAAGGAAGCATATAGCTAATAATAAATTTTTACCCGATTATAACCCCGATGAACCTTCATCGTTCATATCATATTTAGATGACACCAACTTATATGGTTACAGTATGTCACAACCATTACCCACCAACGATTTCGCTTGGCTAACACCCAATGAAATTATCAATTTGGACGTAATAGGTGTGGCATCTAATAGTCCATACGGCTATGTTCTTGAAGTAGCCGTTCATTATCCCCAAGAATTACACGACGAACATGCTGATCTCCCTTTTCTCGTTGAAAGTTTAATACCTTCACATTCCAAATCAAAAATTAACAAATTAATTCCAAATTTGAATGACAAAAGAAAATATATTGTACATTATAAGTACTTACAGCAGGCTGTGGCCAATGGTCTTATTGTCATGAACACACATAGAGTGCTGAGATTCAAGTAGTCATGTTGGATGACACTTTATATTGATTTAAATACTGGAATGCAAAATCTATCTAACAACAAAGCTGAAAAAGATTTCTATAAACTCATAAATAATGCAGTTTATGGGAAAACAATGGAAAACGTTGATAACAGAATTGATGTTAGACTGGTTACGCATTGGGAAAGTATCAAAAGAAAAATAAGTACTTGCGCCCTAATTTCACGTCCAAATTTCAAAAGCTGCTCAATTTTTAACGAAAATTTTGTTGCCATTCAATTGGGGAAAGTTACTGTACTGTACGATAAACCACTATATTTGGGATTTTGTATTCTAGAATTATACAAAACAGTCATGTACAACTTTTTCTATGTTGTAAACGTCATTACGCAGAAAATGCCACCTTACTCTACACTGACACGGATTCTTTAATTTTGAAAGTAAATACCGATAATTTTTATGATTTCATTACAAAGCAATATAGGTGAGTTTGATACTTCCAATCACAAAGTAGGAAACCAATTCAATGTTCCTATTACAAAGTCAATTCTGAGTAATTTCAAAGATGAATTTCCGAATGATCTCATGATTAGCTTTTATGGTACCGGTGCCAAAGCATATTATGTTCAGTCTGTGGATAGTGAATTTAAGAAAGCAAAAGACGTCAAAAGATCCGTCATAAAAAATGAATTAACATGTGAAGATTATAAGAAAATTGTCGAACGGTTTGATATTCAGGAAGATGAAGTCGTTTAGAACAATATTACATGACATGTATAGCGATATAGAGTTCTACCAGAATGATCCAGAAGAGAATATTCGTTGGGTTTCCAATATTATTCAAACTTTTTCCCAAGAGAGTCAGTCCGTTAGATCAATTACTTCATTTATTAACAGCTGAATTTAACAAATGAAATAACATTCTAAATGGAAAATTCATAACCACCATACTTATTTATTTGTATTGTATTCTAGATGTGATGACGCTTATTATATAAAAGTCAAATTGTCAATTTTAGTTAATGTCTTGTTTTCCTGTTACCAAATATATATATTTTTAAATAAACACATCATTCGAATTTCCTATTTCAAGTGAATGAAATACCTACTCAGAGATATATAGAAATGGTTGTTTTGAAATCATCAGTATAAAAGATATCGAGGTGGAAGAGAGATGTCCAAAGCTATTGATAAATTCGGTCGTAGACGGAAATGGGACACTGTTAAAGTTCGAGTTCTTCAAGGTTCTCAGGGTCCTCATGGTATTGGATTCAAGCTTTCACCTGATGACCAATATGATATGCAAGGTGAAAGACTGAAAAATGCTGATGAACCGATAGATGAGAGAGATTGTGTAACTCAGTTATATCTCAATGAACAAATCAATGAGTCGGAGGCACTTGTCCTCAAAGCCGTGCAGGCTGCCATACTTGCCACAATGGCAAGTACAGTAATCTAAAAAGTGATATGGATATTGTAATAAAACTGCACTAACTAATTTTTCTAATTTATTTAAAACAATATTTAAAACAATTATTCAACTAAAATATTTACTTCACTATTTTATATCTACGGTGTCAGTCTCTATCTGCGAACTCTGGAACTGTAACTAACTCTGAACTCTGTCGCCCTCGGTTATCCAGCTCATATACTCCCAAGCAGATTCCATCCACGGCTCTTGATTATTCGGGAGTATAGAACATTTCATCTAGATGGCTCTTCGAACCGTATCGAAGCGATGGGATTTTATTCCAGCGTGTTCTCGGCGATTCGTAGGCCAGCAGATATGCTGTCGTAGTTGAACGAGGGTGCATAATTAATTAGATCAGAGCCGGTCTCGAAATCGTTACAATATCAAAGTATGGGATGCTACAGCTACAATGACACGAAACATAACAGAGTTGACAAGTGAACTCAATCACAAATGCGATATTCTGAAAAAGGCTTCGGATAATGCATTGGATGTTACTTCTGCAATGATGCAAAAATATGACGATTTGGAGAAGAGGTTAGTTGTATTGGAGAAGAAACATCAGAGGTTATTCGAATTGGAGATGAAACATCCTGACATTTGGCTCATACATAGACCAAAACTTTGGGCTCCAGGCAGTGATCCACACCCAGCTGTTTGAAAAATGAATTTGTATTATCATAAAAATATATAGAATAAATTTAGTCACACTAAAGTTATTTTTATTTCAATACCATCATGTTATTTACACATTCACATACACTGATGTTCTCGCTAACACTGATTGGGAGACTCGAGAGCTCTCTACTCTTATGCAGAAGAATTGTTATGGTGGTAACCCCCTTACTCTGAATGAAACATAAAAGAAGAACTGGTCACTGAATACTTCATTCGAATTTCATAGTTCGAATATTGTATTCAATAATTTCTTGAAACATATGAATTGTGAGTGATGGATAATTATATGGAAGTCCTAGCCAGCCTGTCCCACATGGACATTAACAACTTCGAGGAGTACTGGGACGACGACCTAGAGGTGGAAGTTGTGGACGTACCAGCGGTCCATGAGCTGGAGGAAATGGTGGACCAGCTATTGTTCGAGGACCAGGTGGAGCTGGTGGAGCAGGAGGACCCAGTGGAGATGGATGCCGCTGAAGATGAGGCCGTCGACGAGGACAATGCAGAAGATGAAGTCGATGAAGGGGTTGAGGTGGATTCTGTTAGCGGCTTCGACTCCATCATAAGTCGTACCATACTAATCAACATGTCGGAGACGTTGAACAATTTTGCAACCAATTTGTATTGTAGCACATTGGCCTTCGTTGCAATTGATGCTGGTGATGAAGGCCAATTCTTCGTTTCTCGTATGTGTTGTGTACGGTACTGTGGTATGAATGAAAATGGTGGATTGTATGATAATCACCATTCGCATGTATCTGTCGAGTAAGCTGATACTCCAACCCACCATTGTTATGCATGACAAACTCCTTTGATTCAACTGACTCCACTAAGGATATGTGTCTTTTGTAATACTTAGCGGAGTTGAATAGGGGCGGGGTTATGACGGAGGGCGGGGTTATGACAGAGGGCGGGATTTAATTTAGGTAGGATCATGAGAGGGGTGTGTCATGCGCAATTCAACCATTGCGCATGAGAGGTAGAGTGGAAGGTAGGGCAATTGTTTAAAAGGAGAGTTCCCTCTGAATATTCTTCAGTTGACTTCGAGTTCTCAAAGTCAACATCTCCAGCACCAGCAGCAGTTTCCAGTCTCCAGAATCCAATTTTCATTGGTAAGTACACAATCTGATATTCATGTATTTGTTTAATTATTTTTTCAATGTATAGCAATGGATCCATCGACACCAGCGGCCAACTTTCTGATGGTAGCAGCAGCCCTAAGTAATGTTAGGGTCGATGAAGAAGCCAGACGTCGAGGACCATCTCCGCCACCTCCACCAGGACATCACCACCTACACCAGGACATCGATGAAGATGCCTTCAGTGATGTCATGGAGACGATCAGGCAGGATGCGGCTATCCCGAAGCGACTGACGCCGATGGCTTCTCAGGAGCAAGGTGGTGGTGAACGGAAGCGACAAGGCGATTCCGCTGACGATGTTGCCCCCAAACGAGCAAAATCGTCAAATAAAGTGAAATCGATTGAGATCGTTGAGGACAGCGAGGACGAGTTCGAGCCGACACCACGAGCAAGTAGTAGCGGCATGAGATGTAAAGTATTTTATATATAGGTTTAGTTATTTTTAAGTGTTTTGAAAATTTATTTAAATGTAAGTTGTATATATAATTGGTTATTAATAATAAAAAAAGATGAAGTGAAAAAAGGAGTGTACATTAAATTTATTGGTTTAGTACACACTGTGCAATGCGATGTTTAGGGCATTGCTCTTCACTTAATCTTAATTGTATTTTCTGATACTTGTGTTATTCAATAAGTACCAATATAATTCCAACTCTGAAACATTATTCAGAAAATCATCTCAATCATATTCAATAATTATGTTGAGTATTTCTACCACTACCACCATCTATAACCTCCACCCTTCTCTCCCACCACCCCATACAACCCCTACCCTTCCTTCCCACCATTTCTATCTCATGAGTTAGTATAAATTCAATGCGAACTCAGATTATAGTATCAGTCTTCCAAGATGTCTCTCCCAGACTCCACCTTATCTCCGAGACGTTGCGCAAGATTTGAAGAAGATGAAGAAATAATTCGACTGATGCCGCCGACGTTGTACCCGATTCAGGTACATCAGATATTCCAAGGGGATCTATATCATGATAGGAATGATGATCGAGTTCCCAGAGGGCCAATTCAGTTAGCTGAGATCAGCGACTCCATGGATAGGTGGAATTTCCCGTCCCCTTCAACATCATTATCATCATCAGAATATGGTGATGAAATGGAGGAGCACCCGGAGGAATGGTCAGATGAGTCTGACATCTCCGAGGATGATGTGGTCGAGGATGACGCCCTGGTCGAGGACGACCACCCGGAGGAGCATCACCTGGAGGAGGTGATAGTCATCGACGATGTCCTCTGAGTCTCTACCCCGCTGTGGTTGTCCTGCATACGTATGCGGGATGACACCCTACTTTTTGGTGCACCTCATTGGCCCTTTTCAGGGCCACACACAAAAAAACACATTTGCGCCACTTAATGGTGAAAATATACAAAGTTTCTATAACTTGAACAGTTGTAGATGTTTAATGATCTTTCACTCGATAGATTAAAAATCCTAGGATTAAAGGATGGAAACTTTTAGGTTGTTGATGCGTTAAAAAACCTCGCTCCTCATTCCCACCATTACTCATTTTATGAATCAGTATAAATCAAGTGTTACCAGCTCCAGCAGCAGCAATCGTCAGTCAGGACAATGAGGCTGAAGCAGCACCAGCGCCTGGTCCAGCAGTGTCGTCGGAGCCCACTCAGGATACCCGATTGAATTCGACGTGGCCTTTAGTGTTCAGATTCGGCCAGATTACGGACCAGGGACATGAGAATGTGCCCGAAATTCCGTCACAAGGGCCAATCCAAGATAATACGGTATCATCTAGGCCACCGAAACGAATTTGGCCTCTCCCAAGCCCATTCTCGTCTTCGTCGAAAGATGAAGATGCCTTGTCCCCTGCTCGTCAACGTAGTAGTCTCATATAAACAGGGCTAAAAAAAAGAGTACACACGCGTATGCGCACTTAACAGAAGGAAGACATTCGGATGTAGGTTAGGTTGTGAGATTTAATTGAGTATGAAAAAAAGAAAAACGTTCCTCAGTGCAGAAAAAATGATAATGAGGTGGTAGAACATAGGGGTTTCGGGGGAGCGAATTAAACCGCGGATTAATCCGTGGCCGCGAATTGGGCCGCGGCTGCGTTCGCGGGTTTGATTCGTGGCCGCTATTTAATTCGCGGGTCGAAAACAATTTTTCCATTTTGAGGCCGAAGGCCGTAAAATAATAACTTTACAATTTTCTACTTTTCAATCCTCCGGAGGCCGAAGGCCGTGGGCCGAAAGCAGGAAGAAGGAGGACGAAGGCCGGAGGCCAGGTGCAGATGATAGAAGGCAACACAAAATCCTCCAAAATTCTAACAGAACATGCGCAAGCGCCTAATGACCATTACCACTAACCTATGTCACATATCCCCACTCCGATCCTTATAAATACGATGACAGCCTACTCAAAGTATCATTCAGCAACTCGACATGTCTTCAACAACAGCATAGGAAATCCCGCATACCACAGCGCATCCGCGAGTTATGGCGTGCCAAAACAAGGTTATGGAAATCAAACAATTTATTGAAAATTCAATGTTACATGAAAGTGCCGTGAGCGATACCAATTCTATACTAAAACTCTTGAGCGAGAACACCTATTTTATACTATTCGGATTAACCAGGAAATAGCAAAAAGAATACGCTAGTAAAGAATGTAATGATAATCCTACGTAAAACACCTATTTTGAATGCAATAGATAAGAATGTAATATGATCTTTAAGAACTTATGCTTAAAATGAATGCAATAGATAAGAATGGAATATGATCTTCATCATCATGCAGTCTTCCGGAGATGATCAGGGCTGTCTCCAGTGGGATTCTTAAGTCCTCCCTTCTTCAGCTGGAAAATGGGTCAGTGGGAGTATCTGCTGCTGGTTTCATTGGAAATAAGGCCAGATACTTTCGGATGATCATTTTCCGATACAACCATAACAATACTAGTGTAATAATAATGATTACTCTGATTGTTATTGGAATAGTGGTTGTTTGGTGAAATGAGTACATCATGGGAACCATGGGCTGCAATTTATTCGCATGGTCTATTAGTTGATTCAAGTTCTGGTAGTCTGGTTGTTGTAGAGTAATTGTTGTCAACTCCATCGAAGCGGTAGTAGAATTGACAGTGATATCTGATATCACCAGCGGTGGCATCGTGCTGATGTCTTCGGTATTGTCAAAGTATTCATGGCCAATTTGTATGGTGCATCCTTGGGGTAGGTGGATTTGTGTCGGTGCATTGATCATTTGTACAAGAGTAGTGGTTGGACATGTACATTTCAGAGATGTATCGGACCTGGTAATGACTAGAATAGCATCATTACTCTCTTGGTGAACTAACGTTGTCACCATTCTGGCTGGAACTGTAGAACATTGGGCGGCTTTGGCTTCTAGGAGTGGGCTTATACAGGTTTCTTCCTCAGTGGGCCTCAGGTTGTTCCTCCGGCAGAAGTACATCTTCAAAGTAACCGTTTGAACCGACTAGGATAGGAGATTTTGGAATAATGATTCTGTTGTCCTTGTTAGGTACAGGAATGAGTTTATAGGAATTGAATGAAGAAGATTCTACAATTGGTACTACTTGAATGATGAACACAAGGTCATTACTTGCATTAACATAAACTAAGACCAAAATTGTTTCATAATTGTATTGAAATTCTTCTATGGTTGTGACTAATAGTTCGCTTGGTGCATAATGAGTTTGTAACGTTTCCAAGTGTGCTACTAATGCATCTTGTGATAAAATCATTGGATGGGGTGCATGGATTTTTGCAAAAGTAACAGCACCTTCAATTTCAGAAACTATCGACGATAACAACTAATAATATTGACTTCTAAAGTAGCTGTTCTGAGGTTTTATGTGTTGAATTGGTATTTTATTTGTTCAACCAAATCGTCAAGGTAGTTCTTAAATTCGGAACCTTGATCGGTTGTTATGAGCTCTGGGGCATGAAAAGATTGTAACCAATATTCGAGTGATTCTATAATATGAACAGCATTCATACTATGTAATGGGTATGCTTGAGCTAGTTTAGAGAAATCATCGACTAACGTTATGAATTTCTCATTACCAACTTTGAATGAGTCCATAAACACATGTTGAAATGGTTTTATTGAGGTTTCGGTTTTTTCTAATGGTAGCTTGTTGGGATGTCTTTCGTATTTATTCAATTGACAAGTGTCATATTGAGCTACGACTCAAGGGTTTCTTGGAGTTTGAGAAAGTAGTATTTTTCTCTTAGGAAATGCTTTGCAAAGAACAAACTGAGTGGTTTTGCTAGCGTTTCGTCTTGTGTGTAATAGACAGTTTCTATTTTGAAGTTTATGAGTTCCTTCAGTATTCCTAATAGAATTGTGTCAAAAACTCGATCAAGATGTATGGTATGTCTTTTCCTTAGTGGATTCTCGAAAATGATTTTTGTAGAAACACGTGGTTCTCTTGATTTGAATATTATTTGTTGTCTACTGGTATTGATTGGGTCATCTGTCATCCAAAATGGGGTTTTCATCCGCAGATTGTATGGATATTCTTTCAATTTGTGCATGTGTGATGATTGGGGATATATCAGATTCTGGTGGTAGCATGTCAAGGTCATCAAGATACTCCTCATTGCTTATATTATTATGCAAGGAAGTTGTATCGTCTAGAAGTTCTCTAATTTCATCATTTTCTAATATGTTGATTTCCATTGGCTCTTCAGGTACAATAACTCTCGACAATGCGTCAGCATTACTGTTAGTTTTACCTGGTTTGTATTCGATTTTGAAATCATACTCTTTAATTCTGATGTTCCATCGTAATAACCTGGAATGTGGGTCTTTTAGTTTCATTAACCACTGTAATGGTCTATGGTCGGTACCACAGATAGTAACTCCTTTTCTATGGTGGAGTAGTTTTTCTCAGCATTGTTGAGTGTTCGGGACGCATAAGCGACCGGAAGATCCATACCGGGAGTTCCTTGTGATAGGATAGCTCCTATCGCAATGTTGCTGGCATCGGTAGTTACATTGAAAGGTTTTTCAAAGTCTGGGTATTGTAACAGGGGATCATTGGTTAGTAATTGTTTACATTGTTCGAAACAATTAACATACTCATTCAGGGGTTAACTTAATCACGGATCCCTTTTTTAAGTAAGATGTCATGGGTTTCGTAATTCTTGCGAAGTCTTCAATGAACTTCTTGATAGTATCCAAGTAATCCTAAGAACCCTTTAATTTGAGTGGTAGGTATTGGATAATTTTTAATAGCACATATTTTCTTGGGGTTCGGTTTGACTCCTTCGGTTGTTATCACATGTCCTAGAAACTCTGTTTCTTTTCTTAGGAACTCACTTTTATCCATCTGCACTTTGAAGTTATGTTCTCTGAATATTGAGAATATTTTTCTTAAACTTCGCATGTGCTCTTGGAGTGATGTGGAGAAGACAATCACATCATCCAGATCTACTAGACACTCGGTATTGATGAGTTCTTTAAGGATGTCGTCCATAGCTCTTTGAAAAGTGCTTGGAGCAGTTTTCAAACCGAAAGGCATGCGATTAAACTCGTAGTGTCCTCGATCTACGCTGAAGGCAGTTTTTTCCATATCAGGCAGATAGATAGGGATCTGATGATAGCCTGATGCTAGATCCAGCGTTGTGAAATACTGACATCTGCCGAGTTTGTCAAGTACTTCAGTTATATTCGGGATGGGATACTTGTCATCCAGGGTTTTATCGTTCAAACCACGATAGTCTATACAAATTATCAGCATCATCCTTTTTAGGAACTACTACAATTGGTGCATTCCAAGGAGAATGACTAGGTCTAATGATGGCTTGACATTTTTTAACCTGTTTTTGAATTTCCCCCCGATGTTTTGGTGCATATCGGTAAGTTTTCTTGTGAACTGGTTGGCTGTCAGTTATTCGGATTTTGTGACATACTTTCGTAGTCGCTGAGAGTGGCTCGTCATCTCTGTAGAAGACGTCGGTGAATTCGTGGCATAATCTATTGATTAGCTGGAACTCTTCTACGTTCAGATGATCTGTTAGTAGTTTAGTGTTGACTGCGGGATACGTAAAATATTTTTTTGGAATGCACAAGTCCTTTTTTAAAAAAATTATTTTAATTACAAAACTCGAAAAATAACAAAACTGGTATACATGTAAATTATTGTGAATTGTACGAGTGCTCAACTACAACTGATTCTAACAAAAAAGAATTATGTTAACATCTTGTTGGAAAGACGATACTGCTACGGCAGCATAATCAACATATTCCTTGGGAACAGCGACAAACTCGGTGAGATATTTCCTCCCCTGGAAGATTCAATTCCATTGGGTTAGCAAGGGATTTGAACATCTGAAAGGTTTGGAGGTGGTTGCTCGTTTTCTTTCTTCTTGTTGTTACACCATCTTGAATGGGTCCTCTTGTAACCGATAAAGCCAAGCAGTGTGATTCCACATCCATACAAAAGCATTGTCCATATGCTAGGGGTATGTGATATTATATCGAAGGACAAGTTCGGTTGGTTTTCGGTTATCATCTTCTTAATATTGTGCAGGTCATCTAATTCTATGTCTTCTAAAGAAATCTGTAGATTTTCGTTTGGCATTTCGTTCTCATTGGTATTGATTTTTGGAAATAATATGGCTTGTCCTGGTTGGGTGAAATGTTCTTGGTTACTGATGTTGTGAAACGGTGTAGTTATTCGGCATCCTACTGGAATCTCGAACAGGTTCGTACCCTTGATTGAAACGATTTCTACTTGATTGTAACAGTTGATTTTTATCTTCTCTTTCTTTGGCAGCATGGTCACCCATTGATTGGATTCTCCAAGTCTCTGGAATATAGGGTGATTCACTAGAACGTAGGTTTGTTGACATGCAGAGGTGTTCTTAAGGCTCAGAAGTTGGACTTCGCAGGGGATATCTTCTTGAAGTTCTTGGGGTTTCATTTCGTCACACAGGTATGATTGAGGCATGACTTTCTTGCAGCGGTCGTTCGAATATGCGTAGTACAATTTATTGATTGCCAAATATTTGTTTTTCGATACGATAACCTTGAACTCACTCTTTTCAGGAATAGGAGTGGAATACAAGTGGAATGAATCGAATTCAAATGGAAAAGTGATTGGTATATTCAAAATATATATAAATCTGTTATTGAATGTACAACTCTCTATTTTCACCAATTTCTCCAATAGAAGTACTTTTTCTGAGGAAACTTCTAGGGGTAACTGGTTTTTGTTGAGTTTCTTTTGTAAATACATAAGTTCAGCGAAAAAATCAGCAGTTTTTATTATACTAGGGTGCATCATGCCTAATATCGAGAACATAATGGAGTTTTCGATGTCTTGCATTATTGAGAAGATCATTTCATAGAGGCTAATAATTTCAATAAAAACATTTTTAATATACATAGAATTTTCTCTATATACTTGACCTTCAAAAATTTTAGAAATTTGATTCATTTTGGATTCAATGAGTTTTTCGTTGTGGCCCATTTCTTGAATGGGGTTATTGAATTTATTGATTACTTCAATTGAGAGAGAATTGCTCATTTTTATATTTAATACTAATTCTTTTTGATTATTTTCCAGTTGTTCGATCAGTTTTTCATATCGTTCTCCATCATTTGCATCTAGATTTCCTGAAATAGCTTTGAAAATTGATCCCAAACCATCTATTAGACCTCGTTTGATTCAATTGGGATGTGGTAAAATATCGGTTATTTTGTATGCTACTTTTTATTTTATGAAATTCAGTATTTTGACATTATTTGAAGAGTCATTCAGGTACAGTGGATTTTTATTCATCAATAGAAATAATTTTCGACCTTGGTTATCCAACAAATTTACCTCTGAAAGTATGGGTTGTAGATCATAATAGTGAATTAGTTTGTAGGAGCTTTCTTGAATTTTTGCTGTCCCTAGTTTGAGTGGGGTTATACTAGGGCTCGCAACTAGATTTCTTATTTTGACTTCGGGCAATCCAAAGATGCCTGGTGAGCTGAAAAAATGTGTATTTATAGTCAATTATTGAATTCGAAAGTCTTTTTCAGGGGACGTTTCAAATTATCCATGTGGATTTTTCCTTGATTATTAGTAGTTGTTGTTTTTTGTTGAATATTTACTGTGTTTAATTTGGACGATTTTTTGAACTTATTAGCGGTTTCTTGTCTTTTATGGATTTTCTGAAAAACCTTTTGTTTTGGTTGAAATATTTCGGGGTCATCACGAGTCTTATTAACATTTTAAATGCGTTTTTATTTTTCTTTAATTAGATCTTCATAAATTTTAGATTAAATCAATTTAGATATTTCTTTATGATCGTTTATGTAGTCGTTGATTAAAATTTGTTCAATGTCCAAATTGAATGGTCATTGTTGCTGATATGACCATTAATAACGTCAATTGGTTTGAGGTTTGTTACAGAGTGTAACGAATGATTATTATAAGCGAGGATCGCGTACATCATTCTCATACATGAAATACCAGCTTCAAAAATTTTCAAATTGCCTGAAACTAAATACCTCAAATTTTTTCTTTTCAAATCTCATAATGTGTTTGATGGGCTTATCGGGCTCGATAACTTAAAATTTTTAAAAGCTAGTATTGACTTCAATGAAGGATACTTCGTAACTCCAAACACTAGGATTCAACTTCTATTTCAACCAACACAAAAAGAGCGTAGTCTCATTTCCATGAACCCTAGAACCCAACAAATGATCAAAATGAAAACCTCAATACCAAATGCTAAAATTATGATCAATCATCAAAAAATTCACAACTGTGAAAAACCAGAAAGTCCCAGTGTTTCACAACAGTAATGAACAAGACCATCAAACGAGTAGCCTCTAGCTCGACAAAGAAGAAATTCAAAATATAGATATGAATTTTATTGGTGACAGTCCAGAACAAAATTTTGACTTGAAGACAGATCAAATCAATGATGAAAACAACGTTTCGACTCAAGTACAACTAGACTTTTCAAGAGAAACTGAACATTCAGATATTCTAGAACAACTATCAAATACTAACAATATCGAACAAAACCCCATTTTTGAAATACCAGACACAACAATTAACTATGGAATAAACCAACAAATAATCAGTTCAGTACTATACTCAACATTTGAACGAAAATTTAAAATTGTTTTTGAAAAATTTAAACTTATTCATCTTCAACTTCCGAAAAATTATTTCAAAAGGGAAATAATGGAGTTTCGGTCACCAAATCACCCCCAATCGAACGAAACTATTGAACGTTTTCACTCGACAATGATAGAACTTGTAAAATTTTCAATACCATAGGTTTCCTGAAAACACCTGTTAAAATGAGAATGAGAATCATTCGTTACACTCTGTAACAAACCTCAAACCAATTGACGTTATTAATGGTCATATCAGCAACAATGACCATTCAATTTGGACATTGAACAAATTTTAATCAACGACTACATAAACGATCATAAAGAAATATCTAAATTGATTTACTCTAAAATTAATGAAGATCTAATTAAAGAAAAATAAAAACGCATTTAAAATGTTAATAAGACTCGTGATGACCCCGAAATATTTCAACCAAAACAAAAGGTTTTTCAGAAAATCCATAAAAGACAAGAAACCGCTAATAAGTTCAAAAAATCGTCCAAATTAAACACAGTAAATATTCAACAAAAAACAACAACTACTAATAATCAAGGAAAAATCCACATGGATAATTTGAAACGTCCCCTGAAAAAGACTTTCGAATTCAATAATTGACTAACAATACACATTTTTTCAGCTCACCAGCCATCTTTGGATTGCCCGAAGTCAAAATAAGAAATCTAGTTGCGAACCCTAGTATAACCCCACTCAAACTAGGGACAGCAAAAATTCAAGAAAGCTCCTACAAACTAATTCACTATTATGATCTACAACCCATACTTTCAGAGGTAAATTTGTTGGATAACCAAGGTCGAAAATTATTTCTATTGATGAATAAAAATCCACTGTACCTGAATGACTCTTCAAATAATGTCAAAATACTGAATTTCATAAAATAAAAAGTAGCATACAAAATAACCGATATTTTACCACATCCCAATTGAATCAAACGAGGTCTAATAGATGGTTTGGGATCAATTTTCAAAGCTATTTCAGGAAATCTAGATGCAAATGATGGAGAACGATATGAAAAACTGATCGAACAACTGGAAAATAATCAAAAAGAATTAGTATTAAATATAAAAATGAGCAATTCTCTCTCAATTGAAGTAATCAATAAATTCAATAACCCCATTCAAGAAATGGGCCACAACGAAAAACTCATTGAATCCAAAATGAATCAAATTTCTAAAATTTTTGAAGGTCAAGTATATAGAGAAAATTCTATGTATATTAAAAATGTTTTTATTGAAATTATTAGCCTCTATGAAATGATCTTCTCAATAATGCAAGACATCGAAAACTCCATTATGTTCTCGATATTAGGCATGATGCACCCTAGTATAATAAAAACTGCTGATTTTTTCGCTGAACTTATGTATTTACAAAAGAAACTCAACAAAAACCAGTTACCCCTAGAAGTTTCCTCAGAAAAAGTACTTCTATTGGAGAAATTGGTGAAAATAGAGAGTTGTACATTCAATAACAGATTTATATATATTTTGAATATACCAATCACTTTTCCATTTGAATTCGATTCATTCCACTTGTATTCCACTCCTATTCCTGAAAAGAGTGAGTTCAAGGTTATCGTATCGAAAAACAAATATTTGGCAATCAATAAATTGTACTACGCATATTCGAACGACCGCTGCAAGAAAGTCATGCCTCAATCATACCTGTGTGACGAAATGAAACCCCAAGAACTTCAAGAAGATATCCCCTGCGAAGTCCAACTTCTGAGCCTTAAGAACACCTCTTCATGTCAACAAACCTACGTTCTAGTGAATCACCCTATATTCCAGAGACTTGGAGAATCCAATCAATGGGTGACCATGCTGCCAAAGAAAGAGAAGATAAAAATCAACTGTTACAATCAAGTAGAAATCGTTTCAATCAAGGGTACGAACCTGTTCGAGATTCCAGTAGGATGCCGAATAACTACACCGTTTCACAACATCAGTAACCAAGAACATTTCACCCAACCAGGACAAGCCATATTATTTCCAAAAATCAATACCAATGAGAACGAAATGCCAAACGAAAATCTACAGATTTCTTTAGAAGACATAGAATTAGATGACCTGCACAATATTAAGAAGATGATAACCGAAAACCAACCGAACTTGTCCTTCGATATAATATCACATACCCCTAGCATATGGACAATGCTTTTGTATGGATGTGGAATCACACTGCTTGGCTTTATCGGTTACAAGAGGACCCATTCAAGATGGTGTAACAACAAGAAGAAAGAAAACGAGCAACCACCTCCAAACCTTTCAGATGTTCAAATCCCTTGCTAACCCAATGGAATTGAATCTTCCAGGGGAGGAAATATCTCACCGAGTTTGTCGCTGTTCCCAAGGAATATGTTGATTATGCTGCCGTAGCAGTATCGTCTTTCCAACAAGATGTTAACATAATTCTTTTTTGTTAGAATCAGTTGTAGTTGAGCACTCGTACAATTCACAATAATTTACATGTATACCAGTTTTGTTATTTTTCGAGTTTTGTAATTAAAATAATTTTTTTAAAAAAGGACTTGTGCATTCCAAAAAAATATTTTACGTATCCCGCAGTCAACACTAAACTACTAACAGATCATCTGAACGTAGAAGAGTTCCAGCTAATCAATAGATTATGCCACGAATTCACCGACGTCTTCTACAGAGATGACGAGCCACTCTCAGCGACTACGAAAGTATGTCACAAAATCCGAATAACTGACAGCCAACCAGTTCACAAGAAAACTTACCGATATGCACCAAAACATCGGGGGGAAATTCAAAAACAGGTTAAAAAATGTCAAGCCATCATTAGACCTAGTCATTCTCCTTGGAATGCACCAATTGTAGTAGTTCCTAAAAAGGATGATGCTGATAATTTGTATAGACTATCGTGGTTTGAACGATAAAACCCTGGATGACAAGTATCCCATCCCGAATATAACTGAAGTACTTGACAAACTCGGCAGATGTCAGTATTTCACAACGCTGGATCTAGCATCAGGCTATCATCAGATCCCTATCTATCTGCCTGATATGGAAAAAACTGCCTTCAGCGTAGATCGAGGACACTACGAGTTTAATCGCATGCCTTTCGGTTTGAAAACTGCTCCAAGCACTTTTCAAAGAGCTATGGACGACATCCTTAAAGAACTCATCAATACCGAGTGTCTAGTAGATCTGGATGATGTGATTGTCTTCTCCACATCACTCCAAGAGCACATGCGAAGTTTAAGAAAAATATTCTCAATATTCAGAGAACATAACTTCAAAGTGCAGATGGATAAAAGTGAGTTCCTAAGAAAAGAAACAGAGTTTCTAGGACATGTGATAACAACCGAAGGAGTCAAACCGAACCCCAAGAAAATATGTGCTATTAAAAATTATCCAATACCTACCACTCAAATTAAAGGGTTCTTAGGATTACTTGGATACTATCAAGAAGTTCATTGAAGACTTCGCAAGAATTACGAAACCCATGACATCTTACTTAAAAAAGGGATCCGTGATTAAGTTAACCCCTGAATGAGTATGTTAATTGTTTCGAACAATGTAAACAATTACTAACCAATGATCCCCTGTTACAATACCCAGACTTTGAAAAACCTTTCAATGTAACTACCGATGCCAGCAACATTGCGATAGGAGCTATCCTATCACAAGGAACTCCCGGTATGGATCTTCCGGTCGCTTATGCGTCCCGAACACTCAACAATGCTGAGAAAAACTACTCCACCATAGAAAAGGAGTTACTATCTGTGGTATGGACAACACAATATTTTCGACCATATTTATATGGCCGGAAATTCACCATTTTTACCGACCATAGACCATTACAGTGGTTAATGAAACTAAAAGACCCACATTCCAGGTTATTACGATGGAACATCAGAATTAAAGAGTATGATTTCAAAATCGAATACAAACCAGGTAAAACTAACAGTAACGCTGACGCATTGTCGAGAGTTATTGTACCTGAAGAGCCAATGGAAATCAACATATTAGAAAATGATAAAATTAGAGAACTTCTAGACGATACAACTTCCTTGCATAATAATATAGGCAATGAGGAGTATCTTGATGACCTCCTTGACATGCTACCACCAGAATCTGATATATCCCCAATCATCACACATGCACCAATTGAAAGAATATCCATACAATCTGCGGATGAAAACCCCATTTTGGATATTCCTATAACAGATGACCCAATCAATACCAGTAGACAACAAATAATATTCAAATCTAGAGAACCACGTGTTTCTACAAAAATCATTTTCGAGAATCCACTAAGGAAAAGACATACCATACATCTTGATCGAGTTTTTGACACAATTCTATTAGGAATACTGAAGGAACTCATAAACTTCAAAATAGAAACTGTCTATTACACACAAGACGAAACGCTAGCAAAACCACTCAGTTTGTTCTTTACAAAGCATTTCCTGCCAAAGTCATTTAAAATCAACAGAAGTACATTACTACTCCAGGATTTAGAAACCCCTGAAATCCAACATCAAGTTATTCAGGAATATCATGAAGGGAAAACAAACCATCGAGGTGTATATGAAACATATATAGCCCTAAGAGAAAAATACTACTTTCCCAAACTCCAAGAAACCCTTGAGTCGTATTCTAGCTCAATATGACACTTGTCAATTGAATAAATACGAAAGACATCCCAACAAGCTACCATTAGAAAAAACCGAAACCTCAATAAAACCATTTCAACATGTGTTTATGGACTCATTCAAAGTTGGTAATGAGAAATTCATAACGTTAGTCGATGATTTATCTAAACTAGCTCAAGCATACCCATTACATTACATTACATGCTGTTCATATTATAGAATCACTCTAATATTGGTTACAATCTTTTCCTGCCCCAGAGCTCATAACAACCGATCAAGGTTCCGAATTTAAGAACTACCTTGTCACAGAATTCCTTACCTCACAAAATACAAGAATTCACTATACCACTGTAAACCATCCCCAATCAAACAGCCCTGTTGAAAGATTCCACAGCACTATTACGGAACATCTTCGAATATTGCGAGAAAAAGAAAAATCTATTCCTATATTCAAGGCTATGAGATATGCTTTAACAGCATATAATAATTCCCACCATTCGACAACTAAGTTAACACCCTTTCAAGTTTTATATGGACGTGAAAAACCTCTTATTAATGAAACTATTAATCTGAATGGAGCCACTGCAGCGCATCAGGATATAATTAAAATTATCCAGAACGTTGTCATTAAAGAAGCTACAAAACCAAACTCTAATCGCCAACTACCGAAATCATACACCCAAAGGGTAGGATATGTAAAGAAAAATGCAGTACGAAATAAACTCGCTTCTAGATACCACAAAATCAATATCGATAAAGTTTTACCAACCAAGATCACTGACCAAAAAGGACGATATTTTCATAAAAATTAAGTACGACCTCCTTTGTTGCAAATGCCCCCAGATTCTCAAATCCCAGGCACAAGTCACGATAACCAGCCTAGAAAATAATCCAGGCATAGTCATATACCCATTGGGACCTACCAAAATTCAAAGATCCCAGTATACCTTTATTCGTTATTATTCCCTACAAGACTTGCATGATAGGTTAGAATACTTAGAACAAATCATTGACAAAATTCCTGATCAACTTGTAACTCAGCATCAATTAATGAGAGTGAAACAGCAATTGACTTCATTACTAGTTCATCAGAGGCCTAAAAGAGGTTTGATAAATGGATTAGAAACAGTTTCTAAAACTCTATATGGCAGGCACCCTAAGTGCAGATGACGGAAAAAGGTACGATAATGCCATTTTAGAACTCAAAAAACAGACATTGTGGAACATACGAATGAACAAATATTTGTTATGCAGGGGATAACTAAAAACTTCAATGCGACAATCACTACTCTATGTTCTAATGAAGCCATTTTGAAAAAATCAATTGACGATTTGGTTGAACAAATAAAATACCAATTATGAGATTTGAAAAGAAAAAATTTGAGGTATTTAGTTTTAGGCAATTTGAAAATTTCTGAAGCTGGTATTTCAAAAATGGGGTTTTGTTCGATATTGTTAGTATTTGATAGTTGTTCTAGAATATCTGAATGTTCAGTTTCTCTTGAAAAGTCTAGTTGTACTTGAGTCGAAACGTTGTTTTCATCATTGATTTGATCTGTCTTTAAGTCAAAATTTTGTTCTGGACTGTCACCAATAAAATTCATATCTATATTTTGAATTTCTTCTTTGTCGAATTCTTCAAACAATGTTGGTTTCGAGGAGCTAGAGGCTACTCGTTTGATGGTCTTGTTCATTATTGTTGTGAAACACTGGGAATTTTTTGATGAGGGATCATAATTTTATCATTTGGTATTGAGGTTTTTATTTTGATCATTTGTTGGGTTCTAGGGTTCATGGAAATGAGACTGCGCTCTTTTTGTGTTGGTTGAAATAGAAGTTGAATCCTAGTGTTTGGAGTTACGAAGTCAATACTAGCTTTTAAAAATTTTAAGTTATCGAGCCCGATAAGCCCATCAAACACATTATGAGATTTGAAAAGAAAAAATTTGAGGTATTTAGTTTCAGGCAATTTGAAAATTTTTGAAGCTGGTATCAAAGCACTGAATTTATGCGCTGATTTTTGGAAAACAGTAGACACTGTGCAATTTTTGGGATCATTAAACGAATTTGTTGATCCTGAGTACATTTTCACATTGAATTCGGGAAATACGATATAAGCTAGCTCGCTCGAATCGTTGGTGTTGAAGGAATTTATTTGGGATTCTATGTATTCTGGTAGTCTTGAGGCATTTCTAAAAAATTTTGGTCAGAATTATCAACATCTTGTAACTCTTTAAATATCTCAAAATTTTGATAACTATTTTTGTAATAATACTTATCTTTATTTAATTGATCAGGTAATTGATCTGTTTGATAATGATTGGTGTTGTCTTTATCAATTTCGGTATTGAATAGTTCTTCCGATACACAATTTCTTTGTGGTTTCATGAAATTATTAGTATTTTTTGTCGAAACATTCATAGGTGTTGCTTTAGGAGAGGTTTGGTTAGAGTTTGGTTTGAAAACGTTTTCGTTTTCAGGTTGTCTAAAAACTTGTGCGTTCGTAAAAAACCGTTGTGGTTGATTGCTTGGTCTTGTTTGGATGTTAATCGGCTGTGAAGGAATTGTGTTCTGTCTGAATTGGTTATTTGTTGTTTGAGAATTGAAAGATGTATACTGTACATTATGAGTTCTTTGCGGTGTTATTTGAAACCTCTGATTTTGTGGGGGTTGAGTTTTTGAGTAACTTCTATTAGAGAAACTCTGAAAATATTGTATGTTGTCTTCCCTAATCACAAATTGTAAGGCTTCACTCAAACTGTTTAGTTTCATACAACGTATAGTTGTACCAAGGGGCTCTTTCAGCCCTGCTAAGAATTTTTTTTAATGCTAGATCTTGGTAACGGTTCCTTTTCAAATTTTTCGCTTCTGCCGTACTTTTATGTACATCGGCATAACTACACAAAAGATTAAGGATATTTGAACATTTATAAAAAAATTGTTGGGGTTTTTCATTTGGAGCTTGTCTCAGCATTACTAAATCCCTGTTGAGACAGGCTTCATCCCTTTGATCTGCAAAATTTCGAATCAGTGTGGACTTCAATTCGTCTCATGAAGCAATATTTTGAATATTTATTACTAGTTTGGCATTGCCTTTCAATTTAGAGATAATCGAATTCAGTAAATAATTATTATGAAAATTTGTTGGGTTTACATTATCAAAAAAATGTGTGATTAGAGATTCACTTGTTGAAATATATCTATTCAATTCGTTGGGATTTCCATCGAATTCGGGGACACACTGTAGGTACTTTGGTTTGAATTGTGGGGTTGTCATGATGGGTGTAGAATTCAGATTTGAAAGAGATGATTGGGGCAAGGAGTCAGTTAAAGGATTGTTAATATCAAAATTTTCAAAAATAGTTGCTAATTGTTCCATAAAATTGTACTCACATAAAAATAAAAACGACTATGAGCATCTCCTGCTTAACTATGAAGAGGACCAACATATCTACTATTTTTGTCTTCACTGTGTATGTCTTCTCCGTGAATTTGAGCAATTTTTGTCTCAAATTCCGATGTCTCATCGATGATGGGTTGGAATTGGTATCTTCGATAGATCCGGTTTCTTGATTTTTGAAGAGCCGCCAATATAACACCTCCACACAACGAATCACCAAGATTCGAAAATCAAGTCAATCGTTAAAACGAAAAGTTCACGTTCGATACGCGGAACTCCCGGATATCCTACTATCGACTGCGCCAAATAACTTTTTGGAATGCTCAAGTCCTTTTAAAAAAAAAAAAATTAATTACAAAACTCGAAAAATAACAAAACTTGTGTACATGTAAATTATTGTGAATTGTACGAGTGCTCAACTACAACTGATTCTAACATAAAAGAATTATGTTAACATCTTGTTGGGAATACGATTCTGCTACGGCAGCATAATCAGCATATTCCTTGGGAACGGCGACAAACTCGGTGAGATATTTCGTACTTCGTATTGCTGCGTTTGATGATTATAAATCATCTCATCATTATTCTCTGTATACCCTTGTTGTAGAAGAGTATACAGTGCTCTCTCTTCTTTCTGATAGAAATAAATAGGAATTTTTGTTGTGAGTGTAATGAGTTCTCCGTTTGGTATATCTATGACGCAATTCAATTGCTTCAGAATATCCATTCCAATAATTCCATGGAAGTAGGAATGAAAGTTAAATAATCTGAATTGACATGATTTATCAACTTTGAACTCGTCAAACATTGGTAAATTGGCTGCCTCAGTGAGAGTTGTTGTGCTCGAAATAGTTTGGATAACTGTAGACAAGGGATATATTAAATGGGGACAATATTGCCTAACCAGTTCAGGTTGGATAAACGAAGTCATAGCACCTGTGTCGACAAGCAAGTTTTTATTGGGGGATTATTTATTTTGATGTAAGGTAAGCGACTTGAAATTAAATGGTTTATTTCCATTATGGCGGGTTGGTTTGATCTAGAGTTTCGGTAAAATCCTGAGTTGATTCCAAGTGTTCACCTGTCTGAGAGATGAAGTAGTCGTTATTACTACTTACCATATCTTCCTGAGCGGGGTCAAGCTCTGGAACGTGAGGGTAATAACCATAATCATATACAGCTTCTTGATCATACATGTCAGAGCTTTCATGATTGTTCGTTTCCATAGGTGTGTGTACTCGTCTGGATACTCCTGACATATGTACATCATTTGGTTGCGGTATAGATTCACGTTGCCATACATTAATTTGGGGCTGATTGTTTTGTCGATTGGGTGGAAAATTGGGTCTTACATTTTGGAATTGAATTCGAGGCTGCATTTGAAGTTGAGAATTTTGTCTTAATTGTTGAGAAGGCATAGGATGAAAATTATTTCTTGATGTTCACAAATGCGGGTCTGATTGTATTGAAAGAAGTTGACTGATTGTGCGGTTGCGGAGCCTTGGGATGATTGTTATGATTCGCAAATATTTTATTTTTGGACTTGTGGCTCAGATAATTTTCTTCTTCAATGACCAGATCAATAGCTTGTTCCAGAGTCACAGGGCTCTTGTATCTAACTATTTGTTCATAATCTGCAGGTGGGTTTTGGGTGTAAACATTCAAAGGGATTTCATCATATATATTAATTTTAAATAATTTTTCTTCTGCTGTAAAGTTAGTTAAATTGATAGCATTGGCTATTTTGCTTTTTATTCTTTCAGCTGCAAGTACTGAAACTGAGCGTAAATCAGCAAAACTTTGATATAGAGAGTCTCTCAACAGTGCCCAAATATTCAACTCATTTCTGCAATCTATAAGTTCTTGTGCCCTACCTTGAATTTTCCCTTTAATAAGCGAAAACAAGAATGAATTGAAAATGGGTTAATTTTTTTTTCTGAAAAGTTTCTATGAAAGAAACACATTGATTCAAAAATGAATTGATCTGATTCGGATTGCCAGTAAAAGGTGCAATAGTATCAATTGTCAATTTTAGTCTCGAGTCATTCGCAGGAACATTATTTACGGCCATTTGGATTTGCTTTCGAAAAACAATACAGAATATCTGTGTTAGATGTACACTTATTCGATAACTAATCCTAACTTTCTTATCAATATATTTCGTAGCAAACGAATTCAAATACTCTACTGATATTCACTCAAAGAATAAATTGCAAAAGATATTGATTGACTGAAGGCCTCACTCAATAAATTAGATGATAATAGTCGTTTAGCAGGACAGGGGTGAGATATAGAAAGGAATCGTTTCAAATTTCTTACATGCCCAGTAGAATTGAGACTATCCAGCTCATCCTCGGTGGAAGTGGACCAGTCACTACCTTGGTGGGTTGAATTCTTGCTAATTGGTGATGAAGGATAGAAATCCAAATTGCTTCTTCACTGTCCGGGTTCAGGGCCAATATTCGCTTGGATGTACCTCGAAGTAGTTGTCTTCAAAAGTGAAAAATGGCTGCACTCTTTGAAGTTGAAGTCACAATTTCACCAATCCTACCGACTGCGCCAGTTATGCCGTGTCAAAACAAGGTAATGGAACTCAAACAATTTATTGAAAATTCAATGTTACATGAAAGTGTCGTGAGCGATACCAATTCTATACTAAAACTCTTGAGCGAAAACATCTATTTTATACTATTCGGATTAACCAAGAAATAGCAAAAAGAATACGCTAGATAACAATGCAATGATAATCCTACCTAAAACACCTATTTTGAATGCAATAGATAAGAATGTAATATGATCTTTAAGAACTTATGCTTCAAATGAATGCAATAGATAAGAATGTAATATGATCTTCATCATCATGCAGTCTTCCGGAAATGATCAGGGCTGTCTCCAGTGGGATTCTTAACTCGCGGCACTCAACAGGAGAGCATGGGTCCGATGATGACAGTTATATCGGAGATGCTACAGAGTTTAATCGCGTGTGGGCGGACACGAAGGAGCGGGCTAGGGCATTCTATGCTAGGAATGTTGGCAATGTCGGTGAAGACTCAAGCTAATCAGTCTTCACCCAAACTCGGTTGGCTCTTTGGAGCAAAACAGCCTTTTTCAGGGCTACAAAAAAACAGACACACTTCCATTGGGAATCATATCTCCAGTGGATAATTTTCACTATGAATATATGCAATACGAAGGTGTGAATTAGAACTATGACTCACTCGGATCATTTTGGCTAGGGCTTGGGTGGCTACTAGCAGCGTCGGCAGGTGACGGATAGCCGGACGGCCTGCGGCGTGCACTGTGCGACCCACAGGCACGTCGTAGGTTACCACCGAATAAAATAAGGTGGCGCTGAGCAACCCTCCAATCCAAGGTGTCACGCGACCCGTGCCCATGGATGCATGGCGGTGGGAGAGCACCGCCTTGAACGGAGCCTCGTGCATACCAGGCGACCTGCACGAGTACCAGCCTTGCCACGCCGTGCGGGGCTCCGGCGTGGTCGACTCCTAGTTCCCTAGCTATTCGTGGGACCAACATGGATAAGGAAAAAACTAAAAATGAATCGCGGGAATTCACCGCAACCCAGGATGCTCAAGAGCGTCCTGGCAGCTCCCACTCACCGAAATCACCTCGGGAAGCAGAGGGAGCGAAAAAGAAAAAGGAGGAAAAACCTTCGGAGCAAGCATCCGGCAAAGGTACTTCCCATAAGAAACCTCCCAAGAAAAATCGGAGGAAACAAGATCTGCCACCTCCAGGCAAGCCTGGAGGCATCGATGATCCGCTAAGAAGAGGTCTTAGCGGGGCAGGAGTAAGATGGTACCTTCGCTTCCTTGAACAGGGCCTGACACCTGAGGAAGCAAGAAGGAAAGCCGTCGAGAGGAAAAGGCCTCAGGAGCAACCTCCACAACAGACGGAGAAGAGGGGCCCCAAAACCCAAACACCCCCTCAACGTCCGAATGTTAAGAGGAGGAAGACTGAAGCGGGAAGCAGCACCGCCACTGCTAAGCAAACTGGGCAAGCCACCAGCTATGCTGAAGCAGTGAGCATGATAAAAGTTGCAGTCCTCCCCAAAAACTATCCACGGGAGACGCTGAGTGCTGAGCAACTCACAGCACTTGAAGACGCCATTGTGCAGGAGATGGTGCTGGGTGCAGAGTGTAAACTCCAGTTTGGAGGAATCCACTTTCGCCCAAGCACGCTTGTGGTAGACTGTGTCACCCAAGAGACGGCAGACTGGCTGAGGGCAAATGCCCCCAGTCTGAGCAACTGGAGGGGTACAGAGCTGATGGCGTGCGTGGGAGAGGACATCCCAAGGGCGCACGCCATCACTGTGTTCTTTCCCAGGAGCTCGAACTTTGAAACGGAGAAGTTGCTAGCCCTGGTAAGTACACAAAACATGGGGCTTCACACCCAGTTGTGGAAAGTACTGGGAAGTAAGAAAGAAGGCAACGGCCAGTTACTAAACATTGGCATTGACGACGAGTCCTGCGAGGCCATCAGAAAAATGGGATACACCATTTTCTTCAGGTTCGGGAAAATCCCCGTTCATGGCCTCCGCAAGGACTCAAGCAAGAAGAAGGAGGAAGAAGAGGCGGGCAAGACACCGGACCCTGGGGCTGTAGAAGACCCAGCAGGCGAAACAGAATCGACTGGGAGCGTGGACCAGGACACCACGGTGACTCCCAGCGAAGAAGAGCAAATGCTGCTGGATGATGAGGAGGCAAGCACTCCAACTCACGTGTAGCAATGGCTACCCACGTCAAGGTTGCCCAGGTGAACGCTCATCACGCTAAGGGGGCATCTGCCGCCTTATCGAGGGTGTTCGCCGGGACAAACTTGGGAGTTGTGTTGATCCAAGAACCTTGGGTCAACAGGGGGCAGATCAGAGGACTGCCGAACAAAGAAGGTATGGTGATCTGGGATGTCAGAAGTGACAACCCCAGAGCTTGCATACTGATCAGAAATAATATTAATTATATTTGTCTTTCAGAATTCATGACGAGGGACTTAGTGCCGGTTCGGGCTAAGATCCGCACAAGGCACTCACTCCTCGACATAGTAATAGCCTCAGGATACTTCGCTGGAGATGGGCAAACACCACCAGAAGAAGTACAGAGGCTATCCGACTACTGCAGTAGGAGCAATCTACCCCTCCTGCTGGGCTGCGACGCCAACGCGCACAACACCATCTGGGGCAGCACGGACACCAATCAAAGAGGTGAGCAATTGCTAGAATTCATACTCGCGGCTAACCTAAATGTACTCAATGTGGGATGTGTCCCCACCTTTGTAACTAGGGCTAGGCAAGAAGTATTAGATTTAACGCTCGGCAGCCCGAGCATCAGTAGAATGGTAAGGAACTGGAGGGTCTCAGAAGAACCCTCTCTTTCAGACCATAGAATCATTATGTTCAACGTGGAAGGGCTTGAGACACAAACAACCTTCACCAGAAACCCTAGAAACACAGATTGGGAAAAATACACCACCAATCTAAAATGTAACCTAGAACAGATCAAGTTCAACGGCAACAGTCACGTCGAATTTGAGCAGACCCTAGAGGCGGTAAACGGGGCAATTATGGATGCATACGAATCCAGTTGCCCCATAAAAGAAAAGAAATCCCACAGTGGAACCATTTGGTGGAACGAACACCTGTCAAATCTGAGATCCGAAGTCCGCTGGCTATTTAACAAAGCCAAGCGGGGCGGAGATTGGCAGGGATACACCGAAAGGCTGACAAAATATAATAAAGAAATAAGGAAAGCCAAGAGGAACAGCTTCAGGAGCTTTTGTGAGACAATCACATCAAGCCCTGCAGCATCCAGGTTATATAAAACCATGGCGAGGGGCAGAGAGCAAGGACCTATGTCACTCAGAAGAACAGATGGTAGCTATACAGAGGATGAAGAGCAACGAGCTCTCCTCTTACTGGAGACGCACTTTCCAGGCAGCATACCATTTGAATCCGACAGATCACTGGAAGAACCAGGCAGAGCCAAACGAGAAGACTGGGAAGTAGCAAAGACCATATGCACTCCCCAAAGAGTGAAATGGGCAATTGAATCCTTCCAACCATTCAAGTCACCAGGAGTTGACGGTATATTTCCGGCTCTTCTACAAAAAGGGCAAACGGAACTACTGCCGTACATCATTAAAGCAGCCAGATTTAGTCTGGCACTCGGGTACATACCGAACAACTGGAGAAGAGCACGGGTAACCTTCATTCCCAAAGTGGGAAAGAAGGACCCTACCCTCCCGAAGTCATTCAGACCAATCTGTCTCTCATCCTTCTTACTGAAGACAGTGGAGAAGACGGTAGACAACTACATCAGAACTGAGATACTGGAGAGAGTGCCATTGCACTCCGGGCAGCATGCATATAGGGCGGGCAGATCAACGGAAACCGCTCTGTACGTGCTTACCGAAAGCATCCAGAGATCACTTGAGCACAAAGAAATGGCCATTTGCGCCTTCTTAGACATAGAGGGGGCATTCGACAACACCTCTCATGAAGCAATAAAGAGGGCCCTAATGAACAAGGGAGTGGACAGAACCACATCCAGATGGATGTGCCAAATGCTGGCCACAAGAACAGCTGAAACGAAAGTGGGTGAGAGCAGCTTTCGGATCAGCACAAACAGGGGGTGCCCACAAGGAGGGGTACTATCACCTCTGATGTGGAGTCTCGTAGTAGACGAACTACTCGGAACACTGACCGGGAGCGGAGTCACTTGCCTTGGATATGCGGACGACATAGTCATCATGGCCAAAGGCAAATTCGAAGGAACCCTCTGCGATCTCATAGAAAGAGAGCTAGAGACAACCAGAAGATGGTGCCTCTCTGTGGGGCTGAGAATTAACTCATCAAAAACCACAGTAGTACCATTCACTAGAAGAACAAAGGTTCAGCACCTAAGGACTGTTCGCCTCGACGGAGCAGACTTAGAATGGCAGCAAGAGGTGAAGTATCTAGGACTTACTCTAGACTCAAAACTACTCTGGAACAGACACGTAGAAAAGATCGCTAATAAGGCAAAATCATCACTGATGGTGTGCAGGAACATTGCAGGAAAAACATGGGGATGTAACCCATCAGTACTGCGATGGATGTACACCATGATAGTGAGACCTATGATCACCTACGGGGCAGTAGCATGGCAAGGCAGAACCGAACTCGCCACAACAAAGAAGATCTTGGAAAAAGTGCAAAGACTAGCATGTCTTTGTATAACAGGAGCAATGAGGTCGACTCCAACAGCAGCAATAGAGGTCATTCTGGACCTCACTCCTCTCCACATAATGGTGAAGAGAACTGCTTGGGAGGCAAACCTCAGGTTGGCTAAAGTCGGACTCATAGGGACAGCACACGGCGCGAGGGGCTTAACCCCTACCAACTGTGCACACCTTGCCGACCTCCCAACTGACGAAATTACCAAGAAATTTAGTTTCGAGAAACTTTTTCGAACGGAACTAAACACCAAGCGAGAATGGAACATAGAATCGATTCGAGCACTGGGGAAGAATACCTTAACATGGTATACGGACGGGTCCAAAACTCCCGAAGGAACTGGAGCAGGGGTCTTTGGGCCTCGCACCAAATACTCTGAACCCATGGGCCAGTTCCCCAGCATTTTCCAAGCGGAAATTCACGCCATAGAAAGGTGCATTCAGTTCAACCTCAATAGGAAATACCGGAACCAGGAAATCGTGATCCTCTCCGATAGTCAAGCAGCCATCAAAGCGTTGAGCTCCTGCAACATCAACTCGAAGATGGTTTGGGAATGCCTAGACAAACTTAATGATCTGGGCAGGAACAATAAGGTGACCCTCCTCTGGGTGCCAGGGCACGCCGGAGTAGAGGGCAACGAACAAGCAGATACCCTGGCACGGAAAGGCGCAGCAACGCCACTGATCGGGCCAGAACCATTCTGCGGACTTGGAAAATATTACTTCCGAGAAGAACTCAATAAAGCTGAAGAAGCAATGAGAGCAACATACTGGCTAAGACTTCCAGGGCTGAGGCAGGCCAAAGATCTCCTCGGAAATTTCAACCGAGCAAGATCAAAGACACTGATTAACCTCAGCAAAATTAGTCTAAAGACAATCACGGGATTTCTAACGGGGCATTGCAGACTCAAAGAACACCTGAGGAAGCTAGGCTTAGAGGAGGACAGCACCTGCAGATTATGTGGGGAACACCCAGAAACACCCCACCATATATTGATGGAGTGTTACGCTGTACATCGCAAAAGATTGAATATACTGGGATCACACCAGCTGACCGTGGGAGAAATACCACGAGCAGACCCCCTCAAAATCCTAAAATTCCTGAAGGAATTGGGACTTGAAGGGCTGCTGTAAACAAGAACATCTTGTGACAGCAGAAGAAGATGGGGCACAATAGATCTAATCAGGTCGCAGCGCATCAATCACCATCCATACTCACCAATACCAATACCAATCCACAACCCATTGGTATCACACATTCCTCCGAGCTAAATAATCATGACTTCCCTACCAAATGTTTCTGTTGAAAATATTCCGGTATATCACTTGTCATCCTAAGAAGGTTTCACCGATGACTATAACATCCGATTATCTGAAGACGGTAGATATACCGGAACATATCTATATCCTTTATTATGTTCGGCATAGGGTTGTGATTCGGCAATATCAATCTGCCATAGATCTGCAAAACCTTTGAGGGTGGTGGTTCTTCTGGCGAAATTACGTCTCGCCGGTGTATGTAATTCATTGACAACTTGTCGTTTAAGATCACTTATTTCATTATCCATCCTCTAACTATAAATGTTTTACTTCGTCTCCGTACACATAATTCAACAATGTTACTGCATCATATAATGAGGACAAAGTGACCATTTTCTTGAATGTTTCAATATATTATACCTTCCTCACGTAATTCTTCAATTATTGAAATTATTTCATTGTCGTGTCCAGTATGTCCAGCCGATTTCGAGAATATCAATAGTCGTAAACGATCGACTAACTTGTCAGGTGAATTCCAGTACACATAATTCGCAGGTTTGGTATAATACTTTTTTTGCATCCGATTGAACCCTTTACCTTTTTCTGTTCTACTCCTCGTCGACAGATGATGTGATAAGTTTAGTACTGGTTTGATAACTTCACGAAATTTTTTAGATTTCGTATGTTTGATATCATTTCTTGTTGATGTTGTTTGTATGGTGCATTCGTTAGTTTCAATATTTTAGCATATGTATGATGAATTTTATCATCGAAATTGACTTCGGGTGGCTTTTTCAAAAAATCATGTCGTATAACTCCGAACTACCTGGGAATTCATGATTTTTTGTTTTATTGTCATTCCAAAATATAATATTCCCATCAATGAAACGTACATTGAGACTACCCATTTTCAGTTTTTGTGTAGTAGAATCTAAACGTATACCATATATTGTATCATATGCAACATTCTTTATAATTGTTGTTGTTGTTGTAGTAATTGTTTTTTCCGTTAACCAGCCGTCATCCCCCTACGAACGACAGCCCTCAGAAGTCGAAACTTGTGCGAGCTAAGGATTAACGAGGTCTTACCTTTTAACGTGCGATTCCTATCACGAGACCAGTGACCATGCTGGGAATCGAACCCACGTCCCTCGGACTGATAGACTAGCGCTCTACCATCATGACCACTGCGGCCCGTCTTTTCAAAACATCTTCAATATTGTCTTCAAAATCACCTATTCGAGATGATGACGGTGTTTCGAATATGGACATTTCATTCTCTCCGAATTCTTTGATAGTACCTGTCTCACTGTCAGCAGATGATATTTCACTATTATATGAGGATGGATTCTTCCCCATTGGGGTACTCGGAACTTTTATTGGAGTAGACTGAGAATTCCCTTGCTTCATTGGAAACGTTGACTTTGGTGATTTCATGGTAGCAGCTGAAGATAGAACCTTTGATGGATTCATTATGGGATCATAGAGTTTTTCAAGCGCCATTCGATTTTCAATAAGTCCACTTTTGATAGAATTGAATTTCTGCCGTACAGCTTCTGTTGTCTCAACCTGTTGACGTTTCAAATTCAATTCATTGTTTTCATTGTTTTTATTTTCAGCTACTGAATAATATTTTGTCTTCATTTTTTTTTTGTCAAGAGAATACACTAAAGTAGCCTCTATGCAATTCAACGATCGATTGAATGTGGATTGCAGTGTCATGGATATATAAAACTATCGAACCCCATGCGATATCTACCTACATGCATTTTTCTATCCTTATTAATGACCAGAAATCCATATTGATCCTTCCAACATTTAACACACATCAATTGGAATTGTTTGAATGTTACATTGGGTGACACGTGATCAGAATACATATGATGTAGATTCGTTTCATCTTGCTTGAACATTACAATGAAGTTTGTATTATCTCGCACTAACTGTTTGGGCACTCGTGAATATGTTTGAGCAAGATAAAAACAGTTAACATCTTTATGACGTCCCATACAGAAATATGATCTTATCATGTCCTGTTTTTCACATATTACATCATCGAAAATGAAAACAGAATTTGGTTTGGCAGCGGACGGTTCCACTATTTCTGCATTATTACTGAGCGTATAAAATCCCAACCACTTAATGGGTTTCAATACATTTCGTCGGAATTGATATTTGGGTTGGTTGAGTGATTTCGAATAAAGATAAACGTTTGTGAATCGTAGTCCTTGTGGATGTGTCAAAAAAGATAATAATTTGATAAACAAACTTCCTTTCGAATTACATTTATCCGGAGGATATCAGTACTGTGGACCCGGTACAAATTTGGAAAAACGTTTAGCCCGCAAAGATCATGGAAACAATAAATTGGATATTGCATGCAAACAACACGATATACAATATTTGAATCATCTAACTGGATCTCACAGCGAGACATAAAGCAGACAAAGAACTCGAGTACGCAGCTTGGAATAGGGTTAAATCGAAAGACGCTGGTATTAAGGAAAGAGCAGCTGCCCTACTCGTTACCAATATTATGAAATCAAAGAGACGTTTCGGTATGGTTTGTAGTACCACTATAAAGAAAAAGAAGAAAAATCAATCGAAGAAAAAGAAAAATAATCTCAGAAAAATCGCCTTTGGTTCTGGGGTGGTTCATAAAGTGCGGAATGTTATGAAAAAAGCTGGTGGTGAGCAATTTGTGACGAATAATGGGGAAAAAGCTACCGTAGTGGCATTGCATGCGGCACGTAAATACCTCAAACCTGCTGGTGGGAAGAAAACAATCCGCACACCCCGCATAATTCCAATTCCTAAGATCGGAGGGATTCTACCACTGATACCGATTTTTGCTGGATTGTCTAGGCTCGGAAGTTTAGCGGGTGCTGTTACTGACATCACCAGAGCTGTGAATTCAGCAAAAGCAAACAGAACCGCCCTAATAGAAGCGAATCGCCATAATAAGAAAATGGAACTGTACCGTAAAAGACTCGGACTCTACTTGAAACCATACAATCCAAAAAACTAGTTGATTCCCTTCCTCGAAGACCTCTCACCGACATCAATCTCCATTATTATGCCAAGAAAATGAAAATTCCATACTTTCGTAGTATTTTCATGTGTGATACATTACCCACTAGAGGTCCACGACACCACGAGACCGCCATTGTCAATTTAGATGGAATAAGAGGATCGGGAACACATTGGGTGGCATACAGCAAATGTGGGAAAGACATTGCATACTTTGATAGTTTTGGAGATCTACCCCATCAATAGAGTTGATTCAATACTTTCAGAAATGTTCGAAAGTGAAAATTCTATATAACTATGATCGCCAGCAGAAGTTCAACACAGTTTTCTGCGTTCACTTGTGCTTGAAGTTTCTCTCTGAATTACTATAAAATGGATACAACTCCAGCAATGACTCGAGAGGCTATTAAGGGGATGGGATTTTCACTCAAGATGTATTCAAAATATCGGACCTTGACACGAATGGATCGAGTGATGCTTGCAAATATGCCGAAGGAAGTAAGTAATACTCGCATGCGCTGCACATGAGATTGCTCATGTTTGGGAAAAGTTACCTAAAAGTCTACAAGATGGTGTCGACATAATGAAATATAGATATTGTACTGAACACCTCAATCTTGACGGCGATAGCATTCCAGATTCTGATGTGAATGATGGTCCTCCACCACGGAAAATATTTTGTTGTTACTGCAATATAAATGATATGAATATTGGTGCTAATTAAAATGAAATGGATATTGATGAACCATCTCCGAAAAGGCGTAGGTTTTCTGGGGTGTGTTGTAGACAACAATAAATTGAAGTGTTATTCATAAAATTTATCAGTCATGTCACGGAAGTTCGAACTACAAGCTGTCGGGACGAGTGTCTTGAGTGCAGACTTTTTTCCACCCATTAAATTGGACAGAAGCAGTCGTTATGGATTGGGACTTTTAGGATTCTATGGATGCAACACAGTCAATAATATATCTGAAAAAAACAATGTGATCAGTTTTAGAATCAGTGAAATCAATGAAGTTATTCAGAAACATATCATGTTTAGATTGTTTCATGGTAAAAATCGAAACGATAACAATGCAGATGATATATTCTACCCACATGCCAATAATAATACTTTCAAATGTGAGATGCGATCAAAATATGAAATTGATCTAATTCATCCGAATTCCATAGCAAAGATGATGGGTTTCAATTTTTATAGATTTCAACCGAATCAGATACATAAATGCTCACAACCAATATACATAACAACTGTAAGACTCATCCGCTTAGATTGCAACATTATATCCGGTTCATACATAAATAATGAAGAATCCCACATTATTTTTTCAGTCGATATCGATGTGGAGCCTGGATTATATACCGGGTGGCTACGGAAGTATTGCCTACGGAATATCTCAGTTATTGTATAAAGTAGGTTTGTGAAATTTGGAGCGTAGATATAATGACATAAGAGCTAGAATTTGAGCATATTGACATGTCGAAGTTAACTTCCGGTCTGACCGGAAGTAACATCAACTTTCTTATTTTAAATGGAAACCCTATTTTTTTTTCTTTTCGCTTTATTCAGCATTCAATTCCCTTTCTAATGACATATCACAAGTTGGTATCTAATCAGAAACTAGATCAAAAAAAAATTATTATTGAAATTCACCGAGTAGGCCGTGGAAGCAAAATGAAAGCCAAAAATTGAAAAGTTGGCTATGGAAACCATACGTCACTTGATAACAGTTGCTACTACTGTGATATTTTATTTTCATTCGTCGGCGTTATAAAAATCCGCCAATAAAAATATTGGAAAAATTGGGAAAAAAACAATACTCTGTAGGTCCATAACTTAAATAGGAACATACAACTTTTTCTTGCCTGTACTATTCAGCATAACCATTCCTTTCTAATGATATAATATAAAGTAATTTTTTGAAATGAAATACCAAAAAATCCAATTATTATTATTCAAATATCAAAAAAACAGATTTATCCAAAACAAAATTCAAATTGATAGGATTAAAGATAAAATAAATTCAAAACAAATGTCCGAAATGCATTCCCTCAGCGTCAATACATTTATTGACTCTGGTGATATTTTCATGTAAAACGTTTCTCAACATTTGGAGCGTGATATCTTGGAAAGCTCTACGAATTTTTACTTCTAGCTCATGTAGAGTTGTAGGCTGTGTGGAAAACACCCTATTTTTAAGATGCCCCCATATAAAAAAGTTACTTTCTATTATATCATTAGAAAGGAATGGTTATGCTGAATAGTACAGGCAAGAAAAAGTTGTATGTTCCTATTTAAGTTTTGGACCTACAGAGTATTGTTTTTTTTCCAATTTTTCCAATATTTTTTTTGGCGGCTTTTAATAACGCCGACGAATGAAAATAAAATATCACAGTAGTAGCAACTGTTATCAAGTGACGTATGGTTTCCATAGCCAACTTTTCAATTTTTGGCTTTCATTTTGCTTCCACGGCCTACTCGGTGAATTTCAATAATAATTTTTTTCTGATCTAGTTTCTGGTTAGATACCAACTTGTGATATGTCATTAGAAAGGGAATTAAATGCTGAATAAAGCGAAAAGAAAAAAAAAATAGGGTTTCCATTTAAAATAAGAAAGTTGATGTTACTTCCGGTCAGACCGGAAGTTAACTTCGACATGTCAATATGCTCAAATTCTAGCTCTTATGTCATTATATCGACGCTCCAAATTTCACAAACCTACTTCATACAATAACTGAGATATTCCGTAGGCAATACTTCCGTAGCCACCCGGTATATGCCCATCAGTCCAAAAGGTCGTCAGTTGATTTCCAACATCACAGTGCGTATTTTGGATCACAAAAATAATGTAATTGATTTTGGAAGTGCAGAAGAGATTGTTGTAATTTTGAAATTGAAGAAAATCTAAAACTATTATGGGTTTCTGCTTTAATAAACAGAATCGACAAGGATTTGAAATCATTCCACATACAGCTAAAAAGGAAGGCTCAGCTAAAAAGAAGCTCATTCCAAAAGTGTACGCGAAACAGTTAGCACACCACGCTCTGTCAGTGAGAGATCTCAAATTTTTGAAATCAATTGGACTGAAAGTAAGGAAAACTGGTGCTCGAAACAAATAGTGAAAAGTTGCATATATACGATGAACCGATGATCGATCATTCCCTCACAAGTTCACATGAGCACACACACAAACCATATGGATCACCATTGTTTACGAATTAGATGGAATTCGAATTGCAATCAATAATCAAGACGTTATACTTGACATTGCTGAGAGTTTCATTTATATAGAGGGTAAATTCACATCTAAAGATGAAACGAAATCATGTTATCTCTCGAACAATGCTATCGCTTTCCTTTTTGATGAAACTTGCTACGAAATAGGTGGTGAACAAGTTGCTGTCATCAGGAAGCCGGGGATAACATCTACAATGAAGACTTTGATTTCATTTGGAGAAACACATGCTAATACATTATTAACCATTGGATGGGGACTTTCTGAAACTAATCAGGATATCTTGGATACAACCAGTCATGTATTCAGTGGCAAATTACCACTAAAATATTTGATGGGTTTCGCTGAAGATTACAACAAAAGTACCTTGAATGCCAAACAAGAAATGATCTTAATAATCGCTCGATCTTTCAAGAACTCATATATTGATGAGGTTGATGCTGATTTGGAAATTAATAAAATTTAGTGGAAAATAAGGCATATAGTGCCAGAAGATAACCAAAAGCTCAAACTTTTGAATAGAATCAACAAAAGTGGTCTGAATGCTAAAATCAAGTTAGCCTATCGCATGTGGGATCTCTATGAACTTCCATCACTACGTGGCACATCTTCAGACATATGGGCTATTAAGACAACCAACGCCCTTGAATCACCTCGTTATATCATCATTGGATTCCAAAGCACTACCACGTCTGAAGACAGGACAAAGGACATCACTAAATTCACAACTGCTGATATCAATAACATTCGTGTGTACTTGAACTCTGAAGTATACCCATTTGAACGTTGGAATTTGGATTTCGATAAAAAAACTTGATACTTCAGCTTATTATGCCTATGAGAACTTTCAACGAAGTTATTATGATAAAGATATGAGTGAACCTCTGATGGACATTGGGGAATTTCGACAAAATCCACTATTCATCATCGATTGTTCACATCAGCCGAATGCCACAAAATCATCAACAATTGATATTAAGCTCGCGTTCGAAACTAGGAAAGTCAACTTCCCAGCCAACACCAAAGTATATGCACTCATTCTACATGATACATTTTTGACATACAATGCGTTGGATGGATCAGTTCACAGCAGATATTGAAGACACACATTTTTGATTATTTTGTAATAATTTTTTCTTTCTTTATTCATGTAAACGAGGAATAGGTGAATAAAACATATTTGAATAATTTTGTTTTTTATTCACATATCACTAGCTTACAATTTAATTGGTCTTAGGTATATACAAACAATCTTATATAACTTCCTCCTCATCATCATAATTTTCTTCTTCGATTTTACTATTATCGTCATCCAGTTGATACTTTTGGATGATGTCTTCAGGTAGGTATGGTAAGAGGCGGACGAGAAATCTTTTCAGCTCACATCCAATTATTGCGTCCACCATCTGTATATCTCTCGCAAAGATCCACACCCTTCTTTTATTCTCATAATCACGCATACAGTGCTGGATCCTTTCTTCATCATAGCACATGCTCAGGTCGTAAATGGTGGCATTGTAAGCGTCCTCGCCCAAAGCATCCAATTCAGAAGTTAACCGTTCAACAGCTGGAGAAATATCTGTGGCTTCGGTCCAGTGTTGACTCGCATACAGCTATAATCAAAGAAAAATTATTGAAATAAGTATGCTGTAATAGAACTTATCAATAAAACTCACATATACTTCCGATGATGCCAATCGTCAAAGAGTGTGTTTAACAATGTATGAAAAGTTTGTATATTTTCCTTACAATTATCACCTATAATATAATTAAAGTTAGCCTATGATAAGTGAAAATTACCTATTATTCCATGAGACCGAATTTAATCAATGATCGTGTTTTCATACCAGCAAAATTTTGATGAGTGTGACCCAAATATGTTACGGTATATTTACCATTAAACAAATTGATGCATGTAACATCATCCTCGCTACATTGCTCCGAAACACGTTTTGGTAGCCATGTTTTGAACAATGTGTTATTGCTCACATCGAGTAATGTTAACAAAATGGATTTACCAAAACGAGTTGAACAAATTGACATAGTCTTTATTGGATTCAGTGGCAATGATGATATTACTCTTTGTTCTAAAACATCCATCTCTTCTTTAATTACAGAATTGATATTTTGTAAATCTACCTTTGGAACTGACATGATGAAAAACACACTCAATGATATCCTTGTCTCTGAATGTACTGAATAACTTCACTACTCTTGCTGACTACTCGACTGATAGGTATATATCTTCTGATTTTGTATCACAATGCCCACTTCTTTTATAATGTGATAGTGAACCACTCCCCCACCACAGACTTGTATAAGATACTATCGCAGACATCATGTCACAAATAACCCCAAAGCGTCGAGCGTGGGTTGCTTCTGACACGTATGACTGGATCGTGTTCGGATACGCTCCTCATAGTTGGATGAAGTCACACACGCTTTCTTCCACCATCACTGCAAGGTATACACTGGCGGAGAGGAATCAGAGTTCACTTATCTGACTGGATCTCCGTGGTGTGCGGACGTGTGCCTTCTCTAGATTTTCATGTGTTAGTACACATGAAAGTCATGCACAGTAACAAGTGTACACATGAAGGTTATAGTAGTCATGGAGGTAAAAAAATATAAGAACTTGGAAAAAGAACTTGTCCGTATATATAAGCGTCGAGCGTGGGCTGCTTCAGATGCACTCCTCATAGTCGGATGATGTCACACACGCTTGCTCCCACCACCACTCCAAGGTAAGTATCGGAGAGGAATCGGAGTTCACATGTCTGACTGGATCTCCGTGGTGTGCGGACGTGTGCTTTCTCTAGATTTTCATGTGTTAGTACATAATATGAAAATCATACATAGTAGCAAGTGTACACATGAAGGTTATAGTAGTCTTGGAGGTAAAAAAATATAAGTACTTGGAAAAAAGTACTTGTCCGTGTATGAAAAAAATCTCCGTCACCCAAATGTCATCTCAAAGTCAAACACAAACCCTGAATATCTCCCAACAAAAATTACATCAAGGTCAAAAACTTCAAAATTAAAAAAATGTTTCAAGTGCATCCCAAGGTCATAGACCCATACAGGCACCTATGCACCAAGGTCATCCCTGAAGGTCACTGATGACGTCATAGTGATGGGGGGAGGCCTAGAACCGGCCTCAAATCTCTTACTCTCGATAGTTCGAGGGTAGAACAAGAATCTTTTTGGCGGTATATAAGGCGATCAACATTAGATGGCGGGCAAAGTCGCAGAGTTGCAGTTGCAGAAATAGTTCGAGAGTTTGCACCTAGACAGAGTAGCGACAGTGACATAAATGTTTCAAATAAAAAAAGTTATTGTTTGGAAGAGTTTGAAATAAATTATCGAAATTGCGCCACGGCAAATAATAATAATACCCGTCCACTACCCGCACAGGCTATGCCTTAGGGTACACTCAATGAGTGTTTATGAGAGAATTTTTTTTTCCATACGGAATGTACCAGTCAGGCCCTGTTCCCGGAGCTCTGATACTACCGGAGGGCGCGCTGGTGAGTGATTACTAGGTCCGAGAATCATGTGCCCTGAGTAAACGGAGTGAACCAAGAATAACGGCCTTCTGCAATCTTCCGGCTAGGTTTTCTGCCGCATCACGGCATGCCGGAATGATTTTCAGATTTGAGAGCAGCGTGTCCATCATTCCACCAAGAACCCCTATTATCAGAACCACCATCTTGACAGAATGGTTTGGATAAAGCCTGACGAGTTCAAAGAGAAGATCTCGATATTCAGTCCGTTTTTTCTCGTCTTCTCGGACGATGTTCGTTTCGCCAGGAGCTGAAAACTCAATGACGAAAATCGTCCTACTTTGATAGTCGAGGAGGACTACATCAGGCTTATTGGCTTGTATTTGCCTGAGGGTGGAGAATGAGTAGTTCCAATAGATTCGGCACTTCTCATTCTCCACAACGGACTCAATATCCCCCGGAGCATAAGGCAACACCGGTGTCTCGTCTAGACCGTACGAGTGTCGTAGATGGTAGTACAATACTCGTAGGGCCGCGTTATGTCTGTGGATATAGGCTGAGACCGCATAAGCTGGACAAGCTGACAGCAAATGCATTATGGTCTCAGCTGCCCCACGACACGCTCTGCATCTAGTGTCAGGGACCTCTATACCCATCACGCGACTGCGGTAGACGAGAGTGTTAAAGACACCATCCTGGCAGGCCATTATGAATCCCTCGGTCTTCGACTTCAGCTCACTTGACCTGAGAAACGAGAAGGTCAGGTCTCTGGATAAGCCTAGGTCTTCAATGTTCTTGAAGAAGACCCCATGCATCGGCTTATCCTTATATAGCTGCAGGAGCCTCTCACACTCCGCAGCTTTTACGTGGGCTTTTTGCTGAACGGGTTCCAACTCGGTGATAGAGTTTGGGTTTGTCGGTTCAGTGTCAAATACGAGACCGAGTTCATCGGCTGCACAGGTTGCTGCCTTGAAAAGAAATGCTCCAATCCCTGCTTTTTCTTGATCGCATACTAAGCAGAGAAGGGGATCTGAACTCCTGATGACTTTACAGGCTCCATCCAGTACCATTCTGTTGTGCAGATACTCCAAACTCAAAAGTCCACGGCCTCCCCGCTGTCTGGGGAAGTATAACCGAGGAATAGACGATTTAGGATGCAAGCTCCTATGAAGATGCATCATTTTTCGAGTTTTTACGTCAAGTTGTCGCAGCTCTTTCTGTGTCCATTTCATTACTCCAAAGGAGTAGAATAGAATCGGAACGGCAAGCATATTAGTTGCAGCAACTTTATTTTTCCCCGACAGTTCTGATGACCAGATCTGTCGGAGTTTGTGCTAATACTTGCCGCGGAGAGAGTTTTTGACAGTAGCTACCTCTTGGGTGTGGCGTTGTTCCACCCCTAGGTAGGTATACGTCTCTCATGCATCCAGATGATGTAGTATGCTTCCGTCTACGAGCTGAACATCCTCTCCGTATCCTCGCATCGTCCTCTTTTGAGATGAACCGTGGCACATTTGTCGATCCCAAACTCTATTCCAATAGCATGCGTGTACTCTTAAGGACTGATGAAGGTCCTTCTCTCCGGAGGCATGAAATTTGAGGTCATCCATGTAAAATAGATGGGTGACCTTATGCTTCCGGTTGCTGGGGGTGCCGCAGTTGTATCCGCGGGTTTTCCGTAGTGAAACGGACAGTGGCAGTAGTGAGATGCAGAAGAGAAGAGGACTGAGGGAGTCTCCCTGAAACACGCCCCTTCTAAACATAACCTGCTCTGTTCGGACTCAGACTTGACCAGATGTTATGGTAAAGCGAGTCCTCCAGAGCGGCATCAGCTGTTCAATGCATCTCACTATTTGATCGGGTACCGCAAGGCATCGGAGCAAATGCATGATGAGCTCATGCGATGTTGTATCAAATGCCTTGAAAGTTTACGCTTATACTGCACAGAGTCCTGCGTGATGCATCTGTCGATCAGCAGATTCTCCTTGCAGCCAGCGACCCCCTTCTTTGACCTTGTTTGCTCATATATCCGTTCATACACCGGTTCAACTGCGGAGACTATTCGCATGTATAAGATGCGTGTAAACATCTTATATCATGTGTTCAAGCATGTTACCGGTCTGTAGTTTTTCGGATCGGACAAATCTCCATTTTTGGGGATTAGCACGGTTCGCCCCTCGACAAACCAATCCGGAATCTGCTGCTCCCCATCTAGCCATGAGTTGAAAACTCTTGCTAGATGGTGGTGGGTATATGGAATTTTTTTCCACCAATAGTTATTTAGGCCATCGGGGCCTGGAGCAGCAAAGTTCTTAGAGCCTTTTAGGGCCCGTCGAACTTCTTCCGAGGATATTGGATTGCGCAGTTCATTGAGCTCAGGCTGACAAAGCCTCCTGCAGAAGGCTTCGAACTGCGCTAGGGCTGGAGTATCTACGTTGAGTGGTTGCGGAAACTCATAAATGTTCTTCCAGAAGGTTTTTACGCGATCAGCCGCTGGCGGGTTATCCACAACACGTGGAGGCTCTTGGAATAGGCGAGAAGGTTTATCGCGGAACGTCATGTTTTCCGCGATGCTCCTCGCCCGCCTCACCAGTGACTTTTTTGCAGCCACCAGCATTCGTATCCTATCAAGACAGTGCTGTTTGATGGTAAACAGCACACCTTGATTTAGTGTGTGGTGAGTTCGTCTTAAATTTGCAGCAATTCGCCGCACTGCGGGCGTGAAGGGCCTATTGGCCGCCACGTAGTCCGCCACACACTGGATACGAGACGCGTGTTGTCTCGCCGACCTGATCTTAGCTTTCATCTTGTGAATGGGTCGCTCATGCCTCCCAATCAGAGGGGTGGTATCCCTCGTCTCCGCTTGGGACAAAGCCTGAGCGGCGTCATACACGGCAGAGTTGATCTGCCAGATGTCAGCCTCTTCTGAAAGGACATCGTGAATCTCCGCATCCACCCGTGCCAGTTGTTGTGGCTTCAGGGGCTTGGTATTATGAAGCGCACTGCGGGTTCTGGTGCCTTCCATTGGTGGTATGATGCGGGACTCCTCTACAGCCAAGTCAACGTGTGGCATATCTGCCACTTCTGCCACTGCGTTAACAGGCTGAGAGGGGGCTCTTACGTAGCCTCGAACCCGAAGGTGGGATACATAATCCCTGAGATTTTGTGAGGAAAAGGCAGCATGCTCTGGGTGTGCTGCACGCCACAGAGCATGCATTCTCGCCATGTATCCTCTTCGGGCGGGCTCACTGCTCTCATATCAATGCAGAAGACTGTCCCTTAGTTCATCCGTCCACTTAAAGCGTCCGTTGTCGTTGCGGTTGTCATTGTTTGGCAGATCATCGTTTTGGGCCCCACCATCTTGCCTATGACCCCTCATCCGAAGGGGTCGGTTGTGGGGGCCTCTTTCTCGTCCGTCTAGAACCGAGTAGTCGGGTATACCGGGGGGTTAGCCTAGTATACCGGGGGGTTAGCCTAGTATACCCACGGCTGATATCAGAGGAAATGAGCATTCCCTCCAGGGTGCGCCATGGCTGCCGGTCTGGTTTTGCACCAGTTGCTCAGGAAAGTGGTGTCGCAACTGACCAAGGCCTTGGATGGTGGTTGGCCCTCCCTGCTTATTATTATTATTTTTTTATCCGTTAGGATTTACCCAGTCAAAAAAAGGTCGTTAGGTTAAAATAACAGGCTATCATTGATTACGTACCATCCAGAAAATTAAAAAAATTTATCTTCCGATGTAAAAAAAACTACTGTGTTGCCAAGTAGGATCTATTTAAAAGAGGTATTAGTATAACCCTCAGAGTGTAAAGCGACCGTACACACATAATTCAAACTTGTTGGTAATCATCAGTAGGGTGTAGCCAAGTGCAATGATGGGCGTCACTTGGATGCAAGATCCAAAAGAAGTCAAGGATAGAAAGATAACCAAATACATATTATGCTGATACTCTGAATAAGTGGATACCTCAAAACAATTAATATCCTAGCTTAAGTACCTCGGTTGACTATTGTTAAAAAGCAATGGTAAATATGGCAACCATGCTATTTAGTTCTAAGACTAGTTTTAGGTGTTGAGGATTCTGTTCTGTGTTCTCCAGTTGACAACTGAAGTAGAGTGTAGTGTAGAAATATGGCCGATGAATAGAAGATGTACCTTTCATGTTTAAATTGAAAACTATAATCATTAAAGTTGTTATAAAACCAAAGTTGTGTCTGTAACTAGAGGCTGACCCTGCATTATTCATCAGGTTATGGGCCCAGACTCATAAGGCATAAAGAAGAGTGAAATAGCTGTGCATGCTTCCCGCTGGTGGTTGGCGCGAAATCCCCTAGCAGAGACACGTGTTTCATTGCAAGCTGAAATATTGACAAAAATGGATCAAAAACTTGTTGCAGGCGTAAAACTCTCTGGTGAAAACTGGGTAGTTTGGGAATTCCAAACTTCAGTAATTTTGAAAGGCCAAGGGCTTTTCGAAATTGTAATTGGCATGAAGGCAAAGCCCACAAATGGAAATACAGAGATAGCTTCCTGGCTAAAGAATGATGCCAAAGCCCAAGAACTCATAGTAACGAGGATGGAGGAGGGGCCGTTGACCCATATACTGTCATGTGAAACCTCAAATGAGATGTGGTCAAAGTTAAAATCAGAAGAATCAGTGGTCAGTGTCCACTTGCTTCAACAGAAATTCTTTCTCATGGATTTTGGAAACGAGTCTGTTTCTTTATATATCTCGAAGATCGAAGAGATAAAAAACAAACTCAAGCAGGCAGGTGAAACTTTGTCAGACAAAATGATTATAACAAAAATTCTGATGTCTCTGCCGGAGAAATATAAACATTTCACATCAGCTTGGGAATCAGTGCCTGATGACAAACATACAATAGAAGAATTAACTTCTAGGTTGCTAATCGAAGAGGAACGAGCGATGTCTCTTGAAAAATACACGGCACAAGCAGCTGGTAAGAGTAAAATGAAAGACAGTAAGCAAAAAAGGGGTAGAAAACCCTCTGTGAAGTGCAACTACTGTCATAAAGGTGGACATTATGCAATAAATTGTTTCAAGAAAGGTAAAGTAGAAAGTAAATGCTGTACTCACTGTAAAAAGGCCGGACATGAAACAGAAAACTGTTGGTTTCGTAAAGGCCGGGAAGAAACCAGAACCGAAAAAAGAAACAAATCCCCAGTTTCAAATGCATTTGTAGGATGTTTCGAAAAATTGAATGCCAATGATTGGTGTATGGACACTGGTGCAAGTGAACACATGTGCTGTAATGATACATTTTTCGATAATATTACCATAGTGAAGAAAATAAGACAGGTGAGAGTGGGTGATGGTAACCTGTTAACAGTGGAAGGTATTAGAACAGTAAATCTGTGGGCATTCAACGGAACAAAACTGGTAAAAACCACCTGTCAAATATGTGCCGAAACTCAGATTCAACCTTTTTTCTGTTGGTTGTGCATGTTATACCGTTGAAACTGTCAAAAACATAAGCTTTTGGCACGATAAACACAGCAAAACATTCAGCATATAAAACAATTATTGAAGTACAATGATGTAAGCTTTATCGATGATGAATAATACTTTATTTATATATGCTATTACCAAGCAATAGCAAAATAACGGAAATGGCGAATAACGGTAACGTTATTTTTAACGGAAGTGATACAGCATAGGGCTGATTATCTAAAAACATTATTGAAGAAGTTTAACATGTTAAATTGCAATCCCTCTAAAACTCCAATGCAGTCGCATTTTAATCATGAATCATTGAAAAAGGATAAATCTGAAAGTGCTGAAATGGAGCATAAATGTAGGGCAGTCATAGATTCTATAATGTATTCTATGTTATGTACAAGACCTGATTTGTGTTTATCAATCAGTATTTTGAGTAGGTATCAAACTTGTGCCAACCAAGAAGTATGGCAAGCCCTCGAAAGAATGTTGAGGTATATTAAAGTGACTCTTGATTTAATACTCATATTCAGAAGTAAGAAAATATTATAGAGGGATTTGCTGATGCAGACTGGGCAGGTGACAGAACTGACCGCAAGTCAACTACTGGTTATATTTTTAAAGTATTTGGAAATCCTATATCGTGGAAATCACAAAAACAATCGACGGTAGCCCTGTCATCAACCGAGGCTCAGTATATGTAGCCCTAAGTAATGCAGTAAGCGAAGCGTATTGGCTTCGTTATTTGTACATGACTTTAAATTGTATGATGTGTATGTTCGTGTTATAATTTTCGAAGACAATCAGTCAGTAATAAAAGTGAGTAAGAACCCGGAAATTCACAAGCGGTTAAAACATGTGGACATTAAAGTACATTTTATTCGTGACAAAATTAAGAGGGTACTGTCCATGTAACAGATGTGAACACAAGCGAATAACTTGCCGATATATTTACCAAACCTTTAGGTTCAGTTAGTTTCAGTAAGTTTTGTTCAAATTTAGTTGGATTAATTGATTCACCATTGAGGGGGTGTGTTAAAAAGCAATAGTAAATATGGCAACCATGCTATTCGGTTCTAAAAGACTAGTTTTAGGTGTTGAGGATTCTGCTCATCATTAAAGTTGATATAAAACCAAAGTTGTGTCTGTAACTAGACGCTGACCCAACGTATTCATCAGTTATTATCAATATTCAGTTATGCTATCTGATGGTCAACATTATCTCAAAATTGTCTCTTCATTTTGAATCTATGAATGAAATGAAAACAAACCTTTTTATCAGATTCTGCATGTTCTTCAAAATTTTTCTCTAGTACTTTGATTATGGCCTCTGGATTAGGTGCGAATATAGCACAGGTAACGGTTGCATTATGAGCCTTGATTGCTTCCCAGAAGTCATTTCTATCTCTTCTTACAGATGAAAATTTTGAATAGTCATGAGACGTCTTCCAGATATAAATGTCCCTGTTTTCTGATCCACTTACAATATATTTACCATCATGACTGAAACTGGCTTTGATTTGACTGCTCATATTGACATAACCTTTATATTTACATGATACATTCAAATCTCGTAGGTCATAGAGTCTGATTCGGCTGTCATTGGATGTTACCAAGATTTTGTCTTCTCCAGGCATTGGCTCGATTCCACTGATTTTTCGTCCCACCGAATTTCTTCCTCGTGAAGAGCGGACATGGATTTGAGTGTGGTATTTCAGTTGGTCAGTAATGTAAAATATACAGCGACCGTCATAGGTTCCCACTACAGCAAATTTTCCATTCTGGCAGAAATTTGCAGCTGTTATCAATTTTGGATTTCCTTCGACTTCATTCCAAACAGCAACCTTAATGAATAAAAATTGTTATCAGTTGTTTTCTATCGACATTCCAAAAAAATTATAATTTAACAATATGATTACAGATTATTTTCTAAAACGATGTGAAGTCGAATAAAATTAATATAATTCAAAACCCTCGTGGCACTAGCCAGGAAAGTAGTCATTTTTTTAACAGGTAATGGCCATACCAGCCAATCGAAAGAATAAATCACTCACTACTATCAGAATTATGTTTTTACAATGTTTCTTCGGAAAATGCTTATTCCCGCTTGAAAAACTATTTGTAGAATCACTTTCAAGCAGTGCTTCAAACAACATAGTACCTATCTCATAATTCAAAAGGGTTTTTGATAGTATATGTCGAGCTTCCATACTGGAGTCAATCATTTTCGATCTACATACACCTGAATTTTATAAAAAATTAAACAATTCCCTATATAATTTTAAAGCTGATGATATGGTGTATAAAGCCGTTCAAGAGAATTAGCTAAAGCCAACAATAGAACAACTGAGTTTTGAGTAGTATACGGTGTGACTCAAGAATAATCGATACCAATATTACCAAAAATTATAGAAGTACCCTGTATAAAAGAACTGGTCGGTTAATTTATCTGAATTCTTTTTATTTTACAGAGAAGATGTAATGTATACTGTTGTATCAAATACAGAAGTTTACTGCCTGGTTTTTGTTTAATGGATGAAGATGTTGAAATATCGAATAATTAAAGTTTTGAAGCATATTCGAAATTGATCCTGACAAAATCATGTCCACTTTTTTTCCTTACTACCAGTGCTCTCAGATTATGGATATGCAGGATTTGATCAAAATACGAGGATAGTCAGTACTTAATAAAATAACGATGAGGCATATGAAGTTTTCACCATGGACGCCATCAGTATAAACATATTGGTTGATGCGAACAGTAATACTGGGAAAGTTCTTACATCTAAATTATTGAAAAAGGCTCTTTTTCGAAGAATTATCGAATATTTTAACAAATTTGAATAAAGTTTATTGGTTTTTGAAACATAAATTGGAAGGTAACGATATTGGTTTTTTCATGTTAAACGATAACTAGACTCTGTATTTCTTAAAAAGTCCGTATAATTTATCCTGTGTGAAATTAGAAAAAATCAGGAAAATTAACCGATACGTTTTCTTTATACAGGGTATTTCTGTAATTTTTCCTAATATTGGTCTCGTGTATAGTTGAGTCACACTGTGTAATATCCATAATTTACGTTCTGTCAAGTGGCCACATGGCACATATAAGTGGTGCACTGAATTGATCAAATCACGTAATCCAAAGAATATATAAGAGATAAACGTATACTATCAATCTCCACTGTATTTATGAAAAAATACACATTTTTTTAACTCAGCCGATATCATCGGATATAAGCAACACAAAAACTTTCGTACGATCCGACTTATGACGTTGATGCTACAGTCTGAATTAATCTACATTTGCCGTAACTCGGAAAAAGTCATGAATTAACCTGTATATTGTTTTAAAAAATGCTTGGAAAACATACTGTTGCTCTGCCCAAGTGTAATACTGTGGTGTAGTTGAAAAACCTAATAAAAAATTTGTAATAATACCACCCATAAACTTCAGTTCATAATGGTCCGAAAGCGACATTTCACAACCTCACTACTCTGTATCTCATAAACTGTATATCGCTCCGAATAAATAACAAATTTCGCTAAGTTATTTCAATCTCATAATATTAAGTAAACCAAAGAGTAAATACGAAGACCAGTTACTTTTTTTGTAGCATTCATTCATTATTACCAAAACCCCAGTGAAAACAATGAACGACAAATCGTGTAAAATCTGTTCAGAAATTGTCAATTGCAAAAAACCCGGTATTTAGTGTAGTGGTTTTCGTGAGAGTCTCTTTCATAGCAGTTGCCTTGGCAAAGGAAATAAGCAACTCGATAGCCTACGAAACGACGGATTTAGCAAAGAATATCTACATACTTAACAAGAAGCGACAGTAGCTATGGAGGGGGAAAATCGTTCTCCAGTGCGTAGGTTTACTGGCAAAATGGCGTTGTAGCAACAGCTGATTAATTGTTTACAATGTCAAATCAATAATATATTTATATGCAGAAAGCCTTTCATGTATTGATTGTGATTGATATGTACAACTTGTGAATAATTTATGTATTAAAAAAATAAGAAATCCTGGTCATTCCTGTCTTATACCACCATAAAGATGGGAGAAGTAGCTTCGTTCGATTCCCAAAAGATTTGTCAAGGTAGGTCAGAATGCTTTCATATTCCAGAAACTATCATGGAAAAATCTCGTTCTGTATTTCAGATGCCAGGATTGATTGAAATCTCTGTAGCCGTCAGAAGTTGTCTAATGCAGTAAAGACGTTGAGTAGATATCTCCATGGTAATTTTAGAGTGTGAGCCAAACAGTTCACACAACATATATGTTCTTCAATGACCTACAAAAGAGATTTCAACCTCACACAGTGCCAATTCAGTTCGTTGCTAATGTTCCGGCAGATACTTTTATTCAACAGTCTGTACCCATGAGTAGGTAAAAATTGAAATAGCAAAGGACCCCTCACCGTTTTAATGGGAAATTGGCTTTCGGTAAATTTTCTCGAATTTCTTGTATATTGTAGATATATCAACAAGCAGGACGGGTGCGGCTTCATTAGAAATAAAACACCTTGTGTACAATATTGCAGTCCGATTCAGGAGATGCTACTACCATCAATTGAATTTGATGTCAGTACCCTTCTAAATATCTGGAAATGAATTAAATTCCACCGCTCAATTTTTACCAAATCACAAAAAAAATGCTAGGCTTAGACTCACCCTGTATATGGTGGGTATGTGCAGGAATTATTATACTCTATAGTGGATTTGTATCGGCTATATAATCCATGCATGGTTGAGTTGGTTCTCATATTCGAAGAAATGGATTCACAATGATCATTTGAAATTTTGGAAAAGTCCACTTCAGCACCCTGTATGATCTAAACTGTTGAATTTAGAGCATTTGCGCAATGGAGATATTTGATCAGGATAACGAGTTCTACAATGCACAAAAAACTCGAGAAAATTTACCGAAAGCCAATTTCCCATTAAAACGGTGCGGGGTCCTTTAAAACATGAGTTACTATATGACGAGTTCTTCGAATATCAATGAAATAAGTGAAACCAACCTAGATAATATAGATTCCGTGGCTGGAAGGAAGGAGATTAGTACGGCCGAGTTAGTGTATTATTATTACTGATTTTTATTTTAGTTCGGCAATCCCACCTTCCATGAGTATTGTAGCACCACAGACCCAACAAAGATTGAGTTCACTGACCCCTCGTAAACTGAAATCACATGCTACAATTGAAAAGTTACAGGAAGACGATAGATCACTCAAAAAACGAAGTGGAGAAATGTGAAGCCACTGTGAGCACTTCAATGAATTGTGTTTGAACTCACTTCGCTTTCATAACGACCCGACAAATTACATCCATTCTATTTTATATGACTGCTTCTTTCATACAAAATTAACTTTTTGCTCATTAGTATAAAAATTATTCGTGAATAATCATTTGAATAAATTACTAAGTTGGTGTGTATTTGTTTTATTTTATCTTGATAATATACAGTCAGTCCAAGACCCAGACAGCACATAATATTCCATGAATATTCTGACAACGTTCCAATATACTTTATTTTAGAATATTCTGATGAAATGTTCTCATGACATAATTATCATTTAAGATATAATAAGCATTGTGCATTTACTTTTGTTAAGATTAAAGCGTAAGCGGCAACTGTGCAAAATCCGTCATTTCAGCTCGCAAGGTATCTGACAATTGACAAGTGACCTTTGTATGTGATTTCGTGGGTTTTGTCATGAGTTTCTGTCATGTTTTTTGATCTTTGTCAACATGTATTTTATCAATAATTGGATACAACAGGGAAAAATCAACATGAAAAATAATTAATCTGCGCTCCGGGGCGACTTGAATGAATACGGTGGCCGCCGTATTCGCTTTTGCAGCTGTAGGGAAACCCGGAAAAACGTGTAACACCACATCTGGAGAGTTGGAGTTGGCAGATAAACTTCTGCAGATGTTCGTCGAATCAGGATTATCTTCTTTCCTGCAAAATAGGATGTATGGTGTCTCATGCAGATGCAAATATTTATATTAACCTAACAAAAAAGTTCAGTGTATTTTTATTTTGAATTAATTTTCATTAACTATATTAATCATTCCTCTTGATCGTGAATAAGCGTGTCGTTTTTGGTCAACTGTGTGAATTCCAAATTTAAACAATAAACAACTGGAGGAATCAACAGTAAGTATCAAATCAAAACATCTTTCTAGCTAGTTATTAGCTCATGCAGACATGTTGTTTCCATTTTTTTCCGTACGTTCCTTAAATGTTATTGAAAAGAAAACCGTGTTTGGAAAAAAATAAATTATTTTTGAATTGAAGGAGTTTTTATAGTTGCAGTACCCAGTACCCAGAAATATTTTATATTCATTCTAAGAATATTCCCTATAGATCCCAGGAATATTCCCAGAATATCACTAATTTTAAATGTACACGTGTACAGAATGTTCTGAGAATATTCAAATATATTATCTCGTAAGATTCTACGAACGTTTATAGAAAATATTCTCAGAATATTCAAAACAGTCCATTTCAAATGTTCATAGAACATACCTAGAATATTTTAATTGCATTGTGAGAACATTCTGTGAATATTCAAATATTCTCGGCAAATATTCTATGAATGATATTGTGCTATCTAAGGATAAAGATGTTCATAATGAGAATATCAGAAACGGTGATCGATACACTTAATGGGAGAAAAAGTTCCATAATAATAAAACCATTCCTGCAGGGGTAGTTTCAAAATATTTTAAAAATGTTCTCATTCAAATTATTTTGAAATACTGAATTTTTGATATAGTATTTTAAATTTTTCTTGTGTTATTGCTAGGGCTAGAACAAAAAAAGAAACGCTTATGAGCTTTTTCCTTTTCTGATTCGTTATCGATCATGAAACCAAACATAAAAATTCATCTCTGCAAGTTCAATTTATCAATAAAAAAATCGTCAGGTAAAATATATACATTCTTTTTATTATTTCTAAGGGTAGAAGAAACAAATTTAACAAATGATGTGTAAAAAAAATCGACTCTCACTCCTAAGATAACGTGATAAATGAATCAGATAATCATTAATAATAATATCCGTTTACATTTTGCATCGAATGGAGCATCACCAGAAATTACCTGCTGAACATAAAAGGGGCCGACAGAAGTGTCGCTTCTTGATCAGTAATGTAGATATTCTTTGGATTTAGCTGAAAATGCCCCGAGTGTCGCGGCATCGGCCGCATCTCGACGACTGGAGGAGCTAGGCCACCACCAGTGGCAGCGTAACTTACGTTTGGAGCTCACGTTGCAAATAGTTCCGGATTAACCAATGAAGCTATTATGACAGCTATGCAAGAAATAAAAACAGAACCCCGTCAGATTCGGGAGCAACAAGCTGCATTGGATAATTCTGTTACCTTCTGCAGTGATAAGGTTTCCGATTTCGAAGAGAAGCTAACAAAAATCAACGATTATATAATCAAGACGGACAACCTTATTAAAGATAACATCAAAACCAAATCTGAGATCAAAACTGTTGAGGCTAAAATCAATGATCTAGAACAAACTTCTCGTCTCAATGATCTGGAGATTAAGGGTGTTCCTGAAAAATTTAACGAAAATTTAATATGCGTTGTAGTAAGGATCTTTGCACATGTGTCTGACTGATATAATTCAATATCTGTCGCAGTATTAGCCAGAGAAGTAGTTGTTTTCTGTCGGACACATGCCACACATACTATACAAAGTTATAGTCACTTCCTAAAGGATTGTTATCGACTGTTTTACAGTCACTTGGACATTATTTGCTCCTTGAAACAAGTATTTTACATATACCATTTCGTATCCGAAATGTCCTTCTGGAGTGCTCTCTAATCTGTCGTCAAGGTGAATCCTGTAAGCAATTGCAGTGTCCATCTTTGCGGACGGTGACGGGCAGCGAGACCTCGCCTGTATACAATTTGTGATAACCTGGACTGCACTGATGAGGGACAACATTCCGAAACCGGTCTGTAGTTGGTTCACTATTTGAATCGGGTGAAGTCCTGCTGTTTGTTCAGAGAGTTCTTGCAAAGTTGTTCCTTCAAAGTAAGGATCTTTGCACATGTGTCTGACTGTTATAATTCGATATCTGTCGCGGTATTAGCCAGAGAAGTAGTTGTTTTCTGTCGGACACATGCCACACATACTATACAAAGTTTTAGTCACTTCCTAAAGGATTGTTATCGACTGTATATATATATATATTATATATATATATATATATATATATATACACAGTGAGGACCAAAAGTCCGTCGCCCCCCAGTAACTTCTTCATTTTCCATATTACAAAAAAATGTTAAATACATAAGTTGTAGGGTTTCATTCAATCTCTTTAATGGTTTAAGTTTCATTCATACAGAGTGTCTCAAAAAAGCACGGTTACTTAGAAGTTAATTTTTTTAAATGGGACACCCTGTATTTCATTGCATTATTACATTCTACGTTGAATTCTGAACAAGTTTGATAAATGGTTTTCTATCAAAAAAGTTAATAGTTTTGGACTTATGAACAGTTGTAAATAATTATTTCGACTACTTTTGCGCCAGTTCAATGAGAAAATCGTAACAAATGGATCACAATGTATTCCACTTTCCTATCCTAACTTTTTGAAAGCTATCCAATGTTGCAAACTGCTGATGGCACCATGTGTAACTTACCTCGTCGTACCATTTTACAATTGTTAGAGTTGTTGAATCTCACGAAAAACTAGTACAAATGAAGTTGAAACATTTTATTAACAAATAAGGTAGTCCATAAATACAGATCAAGAATCATCAAAAACTGAAGAGATATTTTAATTTATAACTAAAAACGGTGAGTTTTTATCTATTTCAAAAGATGTTCGACATGTCCACCATGCATTTCTTGACACATAAATAGTCGGGTTGTAAACTCTTCCCTAACATTAATTAAGGTTTGAGGTGTTATTTCTGAACACACTTCAATAATTCGACGGCGCAGTTCATCTAACGACCCACAAACTGCCTTAAAAACTACGGATTTCACATAGCCCCAGAGAAAGAAATCAAGCGGTGAGAGGTCCGGTGAGCGAGCTGGCCACTCTGTTGTACCTCGACGTCCAATCCACCTACCTGAATACCTTTCATCTAAGTAATTTCTCACCTCCCGAAAATAGTGTGGTGGCGCTCCATCTTGCTGAAATGTTACATCCAAGTAAAATTCATGTGGGTTTTGCGCAACGATCTCATCGATACTGGGACTTATTGTGTCTTGCAGCATTTGGAGGTATCTGGGACCATTTAAATTTTCTTCCAAGAATATGGGACCTACAATGTGGTTACCTAAAATACCAGCCCAAACATTAATTTTCTGGGGAAATTGAGTATGCCCCTCGCGGAATTCATGGGGATTCTCATCATTCCAATATCTACAATTCTGGGTATTCACATTTCCATTTAGGTAAAAAGTGCGCTCATCACTAAAGCAGATGCGTTGCAAATAAAGTCGATTTGCAACAATTCTTTCTGCCATGGTCTCGCAAAATTCAAGTCGCCGGTCTGGATCATCTTCAACCAATTGGTGCAAAATTTTTATTTTGTAAGGATGGAATTTATTTTGTTTCAAAACCCTCTTTACTGATGTCTTAGAAACATCACATGTCTCAGCTACTTGCTTAGTTGATTGTTGTGGGTTATTTACCATTTCGGCTAGTACTTGAATTTCAACATCTTCCGTAATTATTTTCGGCCTCCCAGATCTCGGAGCATCTTTCACGGTGCCAGTTTGGTTAAATTTTGCCACCAATTTCTGCAGATATTTTCGACACATCGGACGTTCTGGAAACCGTTCATTGAAAATGCGAATAGCAACGTGGTAATTTCGGTTAGCTTCACCAAATATGATAACGGCTTCAACTTTGTCTGCTACTGAACGAGCCATATTAATCAACAAGAGAAATTGAAAACCGTTTGAAACAAAGTTTTGAAAACCTACAAAATATCAATGACATTTGGCAAAAACAGATAAGAGTTTTTTTTCGTTGTCATGGATAAAATAAACGCGCCTAGCGTGCATAGCCTACCTCATTAATTTAGTCGTGAACTGGTGCAAAAGTAGTCGAAATAATTATTTACAAGTGTTCATAAGTCCAAAACTATTAACTTTTTTGATAGAAAACCATTTATCAAACTTGTTCAGAATTCAACGTAGAATGTACTAAGGCAATGAAATACAGGGTATCCCATTTAAAAAAATTAACTTCTAAATCACCCTGCTTTTTTGAGACACTCTGTATGAATGAAACTTAAACCAATAAAGAGATCGAATGAAACCCTACAACTTATGTATTTAACATTTTTTTGTAATATGTAGAATAAAGAAGTTACAGGGGGGGCGACGGATTTTTGGTCCTCACTGTATATATATATATATATATATATATATATATATATATATATATATATATATATATATATATATGTATATACATATATATATGTACATATATATATATATATATACAGTGAGGACCAAAAGTCCTTAACTTAGCTTATATATATATATAATATATATATATATAACTTATATATATATATATATGTATATATATATATATATATATATATATATATATATATATATATATATATATATATACATATATATATATATATAAGTTATATATATATATTATATATATATATAAGCTAAGTTAAGGAACGACAAAGGGAGTTGTCAGGTATTGCAGTAGGAGACACTTTAATTGTGTGAACTCTTTATTTCAGTTCAAGCTTTCGAGAATTATTTTTCTCTTCATCAGGAACACTGGTGAACAAAAGAAGAATTGACTATTACAATCAGTGAAGGGAAAAAAGGGTTTCCAAGTACTTACGAAAAGTGAGGTTGTAACGAAGCCGGTTGCATTAAACATAAACACTTTTCCTATTTTATTTTACATTTTTAATATGTCACAACTCATAAAGGTAAGAGCTTGTCTTCACTAGCTTCAACAAGTCTCTCGAACCCTTTTGAGAGCTATAAGGGTATAGCCGGTTGACGCAAAGAACACAATAATTTTTTGTTTGAACCAAATACTTATTTGATGACCGAACGATAAAGTAGAACGCTTTAAATTAATGAGCCATTATGATTATAACGATTTGGAATCAAATTCAATCCAGGTTCCTAACCCTATTACAAACTTTTACCTGCAGAGGTTATTCTGGAAAGGTATATTGAAGCAAAACTGCTACATCATTTTCTTTATATACTAGGCAACTTTCGTAATTATTTTCTTGGGCCTGAATGTCATGCAAGTTGCTATAGCTGCCTCCGTGGCAATGTTGTATATTTCTCTGAAATATCAGTTCTCTAGGCCACAAATGTGTAGTTGGTTTTCTGCAGTTGACTCCGTTTGATTGCCTGAAACAATTAGCTAAGGTTGCTTCATCAATTGAGAGCCAACCGGCTATAGGTATCATATAATTTTTATTGTTTATATAACCTCTCACCATCCCACTTTCATACTTAAAATGAGTCTTATTAAAGGATACTTCAATCGTATCTTCCAGGTCTGAATCCACAAAATAATTCTATGGTGTTTGATAAAATCTGCACGTATGGTGTCAAGTCAACATGATTTAGAGTGCATTCTAAGGAAGGTAACGTTTTTAGAATCAGTTTTTGCTTCTTGTGCAATTTTTTCGAAATTACCTATGTCATTAATAGAGCTTTGTCTATGAGCTCTATAACATCTCAATTTTTCTGTCGTAGACATTTTTCAAGTTAATTGAGGACTATCCCCATTAGACATAATACGAGTCTACCGGTGTGAAGTTGACAGTAATTTTTTAGCAGTTACTTTCGACCCAGCAGTAAAATCATCCATGGCTTCAGTAGTACTATAATTTGCACTGGTTCTGACGCCACTGGTGGTTTTGATGATGGATTGAAAGTGTGAATTGAAATAGGGAAAGGATGATCAGACCTACAATGATTATAACTGGATTACATGAGTGTCCTTTTTCAACATCTCTTTTATTGCCGAGTCGATATTCATCTCTTCTATGGCCGTTGAAGTTACGCGAATAGTGACGACAGAGAAAATAATTACAATAGGTTAGGAAATTTTTCCACTAGGGAAACTGCGCAGTTATTGAACTCATTGACCGCTGTAATAGTTATTATCGTAACAAGTACGGAAAGAGTACCTTTCCCGCGTGCGACTGCCGGTAAACAGTCGAGTGCGGGAGAGTACCTTTACGTGTGAGTTAGGATCAATATTTTTTTCTACAAGCAAATTAAAAAACTATGTAGCACTCTTGAACAAACTTTCGCGTGCTAGAAAAATGACACCTCTCAAACTAAATTGCGTGCGGGTATAGGGTGAATTCATGTATATTTTCTACTGGTACTTGCTTGGATTGAGCACCAACTATCCCTAATGATGCTGTGGGTTTTCTGAAAAAGTGAATACATCACCAAATATCAGTAAGTCGTCCGGAGCGCCACAGCAAACGATAATAATAGCTGCCCTCTACTCGCACAGACTAGGGAGTATTATTATTATTATCATTATTACATCCATTTCACCATCATTTTAGAAGAATCTGTTAATGGTATTCTACTCATTCAATACTAACCTTTTTATCTGGAATATTCCATAACCGCAATTTTCCATCCAATGATCCACTCAAAAAATATCGGTCATCTCGAGGATGAAACACAATAGCTGTTACGAAGTCGATGTGCTGGAAACAGCAAAGACATTCTTTTCTGGAAATGTGCCACAACCTCACAGTTTTGTCCATAGAAGATGAAAGAATGAAATAATTTTTGGACCAGGAAACATCTAATAAGTCGGAAGTATGGCCAGTATATGTACAGAAGGTTTTTGGCATGAATGTCAGCTTACTGGTTTCAGAAGACAAACCTTCGTGAACTGAGTTGTTTGATACATCCGTTGAGTGATGGGATATCAAAGATTCTGTAGATGGAGTTGGCGAGACTTTTTCAGCGTTGTATTTTGTTCTCATTTCCTGAAATGAAAAGATATTCTTCGCTAGTCTACCAATTAAAATTTTATAACTGAATAAATATGGGAAATTGGCTCTGGGTCGAATTTGCTGAATATGTATTATGTTGTAGAGGCATGGGTCGTAAGAAAAATGTATAAGTTTGAGTAATTTTGTATTTGTCGTTTCTGAGATATAATCCCAATCAGCACACTATAACCATAGGACATACCATAGCAATCCCAAATGTTCCAAAAAGTGATATCCATAGGTTATCCTCATTCGGAACCGATAGTTCCATATGTCCCATGAGTGTCCAAAAATTGTGCATCATATGGATAACCCGAGAGTTCATCCCATGGATATCCAATGGGGATAACGTTATCCCCAGCATAGCCCTATAATGGACATACTCGGGTCGACGACTACCAATAACCCATGGTTATCCCTCATGGTTAATGATAGGATATTAGGTAAGTCCCCTGCTGTAACGCCAAAAATTTCCTATATTATGTGTCTATTGTATTAATTTAGAATACATTCAGTTCTCAGTCTGAGACAACCTTCTTTTGATCTTTTATGACCTAATTGCGTGAATCACCTTGCTAGTTTTCTTTTTTAAACCTAGTTATTATGTTATTGTTAAGTTGTTAGTGTGATATGAGCTGAGACTATACACTAAAATGCACGGCATAAGCGCCCCCACCATTATGATGTTATTAACAATTTTGGATGAATAGCCGTTGTTATCAATTTTGCATAGTTATTTTGTTCGCGCTAGGTTAGTCAGGTCAGGTTAGTTTTACTAATAATTTACGCATTTTCAACTACTGAAATGTTTTCAACTCAAATTGACCCATTCTTTTATTTTCATTCAAACTTCCCGTAATTACAGTGACCATTCACTGCTTGCGTGCCTTGAGCTGTCTACTTCGTGCATTCGCGGAACGTCGTGTTTCTTCGTTTACAATGAAATGAAAGCTCTTCAAAAATGTCATAGAATGATAGAACTAATGTCACATACGTCACTCGAGATCAAAGGCACTTCTGATCATTTTCTTTGTTTCTTTTCGAAATAGTCACGATTGTTTCTGTGATCTAACTAAATCACTTAAAAAAGATAATATTCTTGTTTCTTGTGTACCATTGTACCACCATTCGAGTTCAAACAACGATTCGTGCTTTATTCGCATTTTATCGGTTTCTTCATCCCACGATCCAACCAACCCAACCGCGGCCATATTGAATTGATGTCATTTGACTCATTTCATCATTTTTGTAGCAACAACTGACAAGATTAGTAGTGTTACTAGCAGCCATTTACAACGAATAAGGTGAGTGCTTATTTGAAGGTTAATTTTATTGTCTCTACTTATTGTTTATTATATGTTTTTACTCATTCATCTCACTCTGTGATTATTGCCCCATTTGTATTCAAAAGTTGACATTGTTCGTGTAATTTTTACCAATTCACAGGTTTAACAAAAACGGTTTCAACATAGATAAATAAATTTTTAATTTGTCTATGGGTTTCACTTTACACATTTTATACTTAACTTAAGCAGTATTTTTTGTTTTTCATACAGATGATTCATTTTTACTGATTAATGATGTTAGTAAGTGTGGATTCATGCAGCACCAATTAACAAATTATCAAGTAGCAATTATCAATTAACAATTACCAAGTACAAGTTGAACTCCTTGTATTACAATGAATGCATTCATGCAGACAATTAACAATTATCAATTATCAAGTAACAAGTAGAAGTTGGCCAACTTTTATCATTCTACTCTAATTGAACGAGATTTTCTACTAGTGCGCAACTAGTACGCAGATGATCGTGGATTGGTCAGTATAATGACGGAAAGCATCGAAAATCAACAAAAAAATGCTTGAGTAGCTTCCATTTCAATGATAATCGTGAATGCACAAAATTGATTATGAACATTTGAAAAACGAATAGAATCTGAATGTTTAAACAGTTTCCACGACAAAGTGAGGTTAACTCAAATGGCACGGATCTGCTTTGTGCGCATGCTCACTTGTTCCTTGGTAATTGTTAATTTGGGTGCATGAATGCAACATTTTCAATACTTGCTAATTGATAATTGTTAATTGATAATTGCTACTTGATAATTGTTAATTGGTGCTGCATGAATCCACACTAAGTCTTTGAGTCCAGTGACATTGCTGAATTCTGCTAATGAAAATGATGACAATATATCACTTGATTCTAATATGTCCTTAGAATCTAATCCAGCTGATTGTATACATAATGATAGTACTGATAGTGAAAATTCTATTATTGAAAATTTTTATGTAAATAAGTACAGTGAATTTGAATATAACTCATTCTGCATTTGGAAATCTGCTGAAAATTTTGAAGCCACATTTCAGTTATTTACCCCTAGATCCCCGAACACCACTGAAAACCCCTCGAAGAACGGAAACAAAGATAATTCCCCCTGGCGAGTATTACCACTTTGGCCTCGAAAAAGTTGTCACTTATTTGTTACAAAAAAAAAACAAAAAAAAATTTGTAAATGCGAAATTTGTGTAAATATTGAATTTCACCAATCCATTCAAGAATATATGTTGAACAAGAATAATAAAACCCTGAAGCTGTTGGAATAGTCCTTACAGGTTTTAGGGGAACGTTTGTTGTAATTGAGGACTGTCACTGTGACTGCAGTTTGTATCAGATTGCAAAAGGAGCGAAACTCGGTTGTCCTGGTACTGTAGTATATGTGATGTAAGTTGGGCTTCCACTTATGGATGAGGCCACATGAGTTATTAGAACATTTTGTTTATGTTGTACAAATGAACTTATGAACTTGCAATTATTATTCCAAAAGAACAAGCCTTAGAATATCAATAGCAATGTGTTTGTTTCAGGCAATCGTTTTCGAAGTCATGTGATGAATATATTTAAAATATTCTCGATAGTATCTATGCTTTCTGAAATGCTTTTCAGGGACAATGTGGGTCATAGTGGTATTTTCAAATGAAAATTCCGTTGAATGTATTCCTCAGTGTTGGCTTACCAATAAGAACAATTGTTATTGGCCTTATTATAAAGAAAGTAGACTGAAGTCAGCGATTGCTCTCTGTGAAAAACCCGAAGAAAACTGGGGCATATTCCATATAAGACGTATAAATGGAGATAAAGTTTATGGTAAGATCTTAAACTAGCCTTCCATTACTACCTTGAAAGTACTATGAAAATTCACTGAAACATATATCTCTTCATTTGACTGTATATCTTGAACTATAAGGTAGCCGCCCTATCCAATATAATTTTCATTCTTATTTCAGATCAGCTTATACAAGCTCGCAGTGATTGTGACCGTACCCAATATACATCAGACATATCAGACATCGATGAAGTCAAGAGAAAACCTAAGAAAAAAGTTCTTAGTAGTTCCTCCTCAGAGGATGTATGTGAGAGTTCAATACATATTTCCTCACCTCCAAGATTATTCAGTAAGCCCAGAGGTCAGAGATATTTCACATTGTGACAATATATTCATAAAATTTACACAAAGTTATACAAAAGTGGATCATTCAAACAAAAAGATATAACAGAGACACTATTTTAATTTATATAAGAAAAAAATAGTCAACATTCAGCATTTTATATGAAAACCTAGGATGAATAATTCAGAGTATTCACGTCAATAATAATGTCATTGTTATAATAATTTTCTGTGACAAATGCTTGACACTAACAGTATATGTAAACCTGTATGAACCAAGTAAACTCGCAACTGAGTAATTATTTATTCGCCTTCACTTTGAATAACCTATATTTCAACAATTTTCCATATATTATGATTCCTCATTCATAGAACCGGGGTGCACTGTCACAATGTCACACAACTTGAACTTTATTTAGAAAAAAATAAATGTTTTTTATCAAATCTGTCTTTTCTAGAATACTCTGAGCAGTTTGGGAGAAACAATAATTCTGAAGGTAATAAAAATATTTAGAAAAAATTGATTTAATTTTACCAGTTCTTTTTTTCCTTAGATAATATTCAAGAAACTGTATAAGGGAAGCAATTCTCAACCAAAAGGTACAAGAATCTGGTAGAAATATGTTTTTTTTTGTTTTTATTTTTTTTAGTTTCTTCACAAGGAAGGAAAGGATTGAATAATCGTAGATCAGAAGGTCACAATGGCATAGGTGAGTCCAAATATTCACAGAATGTTTAGAATGTTATCTCTTCAGATAGGGCATGTAGGCTATGCTATGATAATAATACCTCAAGAAAACAAATTAAGATGTGTTCCATTTCTAGATCTATCATTGCAGAAAGCTGTTAAATCTACAGATTCAACTGCTGGTACTGACAACAAATCATCCCAAGGTAAAATCTTGTTTTATTTCAAAAGGAATATTAGCCTAATCACTTTATATTTTGTAGAATTTCAGCAACAGATCATTAGAAAATTTAATATTATCAGTCTTAAATTAGATCTAATGGGAGCAGAATTATCCAGCTGCAAAGTCTAGTCCAGGAAAAATATCGAACTCAAAGAGTTGATCACGAAAATAATATACATGTCAATTTTCCTCTGAATTCCATAGAAGAATTGGAAAATTTTGAAGTCACACCAGAAACCAAAGAAAAATATGAAGAATTAGTAAGTTTCAAAATGAACAACAAATTATTTCACCGCACATGTTAGGATGATTTCTATCCTTTCCTTCAATGTGAAACTTTGTTCATTACATGTTGCTTTCATCGCTATATAGACCGTCAGCTAGTGACAGATTTAGGTGCCCCATTTTCGCTTACAAGCCTTGAATAGGGTTGAGAAGTTTATCGATTTGGAGTCAAATGTGGATAAATTTATGAGTGGATCCTGGGGATAACATACCAAAAATCGATTTCCCTCGTGTTTCCTAAGTACACTACGAAACTACAGATGGTGATTCGTTAGGTCGTAGGTCGTTTAAAAAAAAAAGTTTCTATGAACATATGTCCGGAGTTGCTTGTTTTCTGAGGCGTTGATTTTTTTTAACGCAACTACGTCATATGTTCATAGAAACTTTTTTTCTTAAAACGACCTAACGAAACACCCTCTGTAGTTTCGTACTGTAGTTAGGAACACGAGGGAAACAAATAAACACTGTTCTGAAAAATCGAATTCTTGGTATGTTATCCCCAGGAGCCACTTGTAAAATAGTATATTATTCAACGAGCGGTAATGTAGGTCATAACTCACGCAGATGAAGTTTGCGGCACGAGCCGTAGGCGAGTGTTGTAATTCATCAAGTGAGTTATGACCATTACCGCAAGTAGAATACTATACTTTATCTACGACTATAACAATAAATACTAAGATACAAGTACAGAGAAAGAACTGTATTAACAAATCTTAATAGTTACCTATAACAATGCTATGAAAATGTTAATTGTAATTACTCATTTTGTTTATTAATAAAATCAACTGTAAAGTTTGAACAACCAGTAAACTGAATATGTGGGACTGAATTATGCAAGTATGGTAACATTAGCTACTTGTCTTATTTCTGATGGAGGTGTATATATTAATTCATTTTCACTATCTCAAGTTCGGAAATTGTAAATAGTGACTCATCGTCAGTTTACGGAGTTTCCTAGGCGATCCGCACTCTGAAACCCCGCGAAGCGACGATGAGCCACTATCTACAATTTCCGAACTCAAGTATATCTGAATTAATCTTTTTTAGTAGAAAATTCACAATATTATTAATTTAATTTGAAAACGTCAAAATTTTTAAACTGACATTACTCCCCTCAATATCAATAGGTAATAGACTGTTCCATTTCGACCAACCGGCTTGTACAGAAGTACAAGCCACCTCTTGATATTCGGTTCGTAAATAATTCCAAGAATGTTTTCACTTATAATATCCCTAGTGCTTGAATTATTGCCGGAAATTTTTCGAGTACACGAATTTTTTGAAAATTACACGAGTCGTGTAAATTACACTAGATTCGGTAAGAAAATTTCACACCAAAAAATGAAAATCATCCAACAATTCATAATAACTATGGGAAGCCCAACCTCGCCCAACGTTGCTTGACCTCATATATCGGTGACCCGGCCGCGTCAAATATTTGACAGAAAAATTTCCACTTACATTAATTTCGCCGAGGGTCCCTGGGAGGATAAAAATTTCCGGAATATTTTTGGGTTGCCATAGCATCTAAACAAGAACGAATTTTTTGATTGGTTAAAAGAGTGAGGTGTGAAATTTTCCGATTTATTAGCGTGAGTTATAGCAGTGAGTAATTATAACTCACGCTGTTTGTTCATAGACACTATTAATTGCTTAAAAGCAGTTGAATAATTTATATATAACTTAATAGGAGTAGATAACTATCTTAATTTCACTCCAAATAGATATACTTTTCAACCCTATTCAAGGCTTGTATGCGAAAATGGGGCACCTAAATCTGTCGCTATCTGACGGCCTAATAGCTATAGTAATTAATGCTCTCCACACTGACCCATATTTTCTAATTTTCAGTTTGCTTATATGGTAAAAATTGGCGGAAACTCCGAGTGTGACAATGTTAAAAGGATTTTTGGTAGGATAATGACAAATGAATTGGCCAACCAATACAATTGGTTGGAACTGAAGAAAAAGAAATCCTTCAACAATCTGAAATTAACTAAAATTGCTAAGGGTCAGTACAAAAATTTTTAATATAGAACATTTTCATTCAGTAATACATTCTAAAAAAAAAGTTGAAATATTATTGAAGATTCATAATTTCCAAGAAAAGAAATAGATTTTCTGTTGTGACACACCATTGTACAAGATTCAATATTCTTCAATATTAGCTATCACAAGTAGGGTATGATTAATTATATGTACTTGATTCTTTCAGATGCATTGTTGAAAAACGGAATAATTAAAAATGCAACAGAGAAAAGCATTGAACTTACTATCAAGAACTGATTACGCCATGCAAAAGACAGAATGAAGGAAACGGAAAATCCTGAAGAGGCACCAACGATTATAAACCACAAAGGATGGCCCACTTCCTATCTCCGTACATTGGACGAATTTCAGCGCGACGTTTGCCATTAGTGACGTCACCTGGCCTGCAGAAGTATTCGTCTGCCATAAGAGTCCGTGTATTTTCATGCTTTTGGAGAGCGGCTTTTCTTCCTGTTGGCAAAATTTTTCCCTCGTTTTTTTTAAGTATTTGTTTTTGGTGAATGATTTGACTTTCCGGTCAATGGTTTCCCAGTGCTGTAAGCATCTTAGTTTGTCGTGAATAAGTGAAAATTGAATCGGCTGTTGGAGTGCGTGTTGATTCCAACTTCGTGATGGGACACTTATTTATTGGACTATTTTTCGATTTATTGAAAATATTTGAGGTGAATATAGCTCTCGAAAAATCTCAAGGGTTGACATAGTTCCTTGGGCAGTGTTACAATTGTGTTAATTCATATTTTTTTACTTCAGATCATACCTGGAAAAATATTTGCTGTAGCTTCTTGTGAGAACAATCAAGAAACTGTCAAAAGAATGTGTTCCAACATAATATTTCATTGATTCCTAAAGGAAATGGATTTTTGTGTCTTCCACCATTTGCAAAGAATGGATACATCACTGCAAAAGAGCAGAAAAGTTCAATGTTGAGACTTTGCTCTGATCATTTCACATTAATAGGTGAGTTGTTGACAACAAACTCCAATGGTACCTATCAGTCAAATATATTTTTTAGGTCTTCCATTGAATGAAATACTCAAAAAAAACTACAGTATCAACCATTAATTTGAAAAAAAATGACAAAGGCTGTAACATAGCGAACAGATCGGGTTAAAGCCATCAAGATGGAAAAAAGCACAAGCATGGCTCCAAGTTTCAGTATAAACCCATCTACTGTTAGAACTCTTATTATCGTTGAAAACTCTGGAAGTTCCTTAACTCATTCCTCACAAGTATTACATGAGATTCAGCCTTCTTTAGATTCAACAGAAACTAGGCAACACTTTTCATCGGAGGATGATGCTGAGGACCGTGATAAAAATGAATAGTAGTTATAAAAGGAAATATGAAACACTCCTGCAAAAGTAAAACAATTTGAAAATAACATCAACAAAAATAATCAAGGGTGTGAGTGCAATGTCGACATACCTATTAGAAAAATATATCCTACAAAAGTCAAAATATGGCAACAGATAAGACATCTGTTGCCATATTGACATGAAAAAATATTTCACTGGAATCAAGGAGAGATATTGTTGGCATTCACTCTGAGGTGTTACAGCAGAAAGTGCTATGTGTTTCTCAAAAATAACTTGTATTTTGAGTTTGAAGCATTGGGAATCCAGTTTAGAGATTGGTCCTGGATATTTTTGATGTGATTCTAATACATCTAGTGTTACCTGGATCAATTATGATAAATCACAACAATCATGGCATAGAGACATAAAAATCAAATAAAGTTTGAAATGACATGTATTTCATTTGCAAATAATTGATTCAATTCTCTCAGAATCTCCTGTGTGTAATAGCTAGGTATATAAAATAAAACAACGTGAGTTGGTTGGTAAAAAATGAAAAATAACCGAACACGAAATTTTTCTATTTACAAAAATACTTCTTATATGCTCATTCATATTAATTTCACGTGCACTTCATATAACTCTACAAGTTTTTTGCTGAAATATGAAATTTTCCACTTCCAAGTAAATTCATACCAACCCTGTCTTTCTGAATCACTTCATCATAGGTAGGTGTATATAAATGGGAATGTAACCCCAGTTTTTATCTCATAAAAATATCAGTAAAACTCATTAATTTTTCTATTTATTAAAATAGACCCATCTTTCACAACCATTTTCCACAAATATTTTCAGTAAATCGAAGTGCCTTATCACGAAATGACTTTCAAAACGCACTTGGCATCAGTTCAATTTATGGGTTATCTACAGCAAACTAGGGCATCTAGAGTTCTAAAAGATCAATGAAACAAAAGAAAATTAACACACCAACAAGAAACACCCAAAAAATTAACAGGTTTGCCTTATAAATACTGAGATAAAAGGTTTTGAAACCCAAGAAAAATGCATGGGCTTGTATGGCAAACCGACATCAGTGCAGGCCAGGTGACGTCACTCATAGCTGGCGGCGAGCGGGGGGAAGGCAGATAAAATCACCGAATTGGGCCATCCTTATAGTCTATGATCGTTGAAGAGGCGCAACGGGCTGATAAAATTTTAAACTAATATGATTTCAATAATTTAATGTGTTTTCACTATGACTCTTTGATAGATGTTTTCAATACGACTCTGTTTTTTTTTATTTATTTCAGATATACAAGTTGATGATGTTCAAATGACTAACTTACATTCAAAAATTTTTTCCACATATGTGATTCATATTGATCCACAGTTATGCAAAACGATGAACATGCCTTCTGAAACTAGAGCCGAAACTATGAATTTATGTCCATTACAACTTCCAAGTAGCACTCTTGATACTACAGATCACCAATTCAAAGTTTTTACTTTGAATCAAGTAAATTTTCATTAGTTTAGAACAGGACAATTTGAACAAGTCTACAAATTGACAATTACGTTCTTAAGCTACCCTTGGGTTAACAAAAGTATTGCTTTGGTTTAGGAATGTGGGTTCTAACAGCTGGCATCAATGTTCTGGTTAGTTTCCAGGTTTTGCCGTGGTCATCTTTGGTTAAAACCTCCAAACGTTTCAACTGTATTCGCGGCAGTCATCGTCAGTGGCGTGGTCGAAGTACTCTTCTTGACGTAACAACTGAAACTGATGATACGTCAAGAAGAGTACTTCGACCACGCCACTGAAGATGACTGCCGTAGCTGCAGTTAAAACGTTTGGAGATTTTAACCAAAAAAGACCACGGCAAAACTCGGAAACCAACCAAAATATTGCTTTGGTTATATCCTATCCTAGGTTAGGTATGGGTTGTACAGCAGGTTTGCCCAGGGATATCCTGGGGTTGAAGAAAATTGTACCATTCATTTATCCATAGTATAAGCGTGGGTTTACTTCGGGATATCCTGCTTATATCCTGATACTATCCTAAGGTTGATAAACAGGTTTGTGTTGGGATATCCTGGGGATAAAGGAAATTGTGCCATCTGGATATGCGTAGGATGTCCCTGGCAGAACTCAGGATACCCCATGGTTATTGGGAATACCCATAAACTATAACCATCAGATAACCCATGGATAATATTTTGCTGACTGGGAAGCGATCAAAATTCGTAAAAACGGTCCTCATTTTGGAAAATATCGAGTAATTCGATAATTCGAAACGGCTGCGAATTTTACAAGATACTTTTTCTGATCGCCTTTCAAAAAAAATACATAACAAGTGTCTCAACATGTTTTCCATAAAATCAATAGTGCAGGAAATAATCCAAAAAAACATAAAAATTAATATGTTTCCCCAACTAAGAGGAATATCGGAAAATTTTGTCTTGCTAAAGGTATCTCTTTACGAGGTCTACCTACGTTCATAATTTCGTTCCTTCGAATTCATAAACAGCGCAGGAAAAAAATTAAATACCAAAAAAAATCAGCGACTTTTTTCAATAAAAACACCTGAAACTCGAAAACTGAAAGAGATATCGAATTATTTCACATGCACAAATAGATTGTACTTGTTTAGATGTATCCGGAATGAGTTTTTGTTTTATTCAAATCCAAAACCAATGCCAATTTTCAAATATTACAAACTACCTTTTTTGATCGCCTATCAACGTTCTACAAAAAGTTTCAATAATTTTTTTATTTTTTGTCTAGTACCGACAGTCCGGGAAATATCCGAAAAAATACGGAAAAATTAATTATCACCAAAACTCGAAAACTAAAGGAGAAATCGAAAAAAATTATATACACACTTTTATTGTACTCGATCCGATGAACAAAAAATTCCATTACATTTTATTCATTTTCCAAAAATTTTCAAAAAACACAAATCTTGAAAACCGAACTAGATGTCGAAAAAATGTAAAGCTGGAGTTTCATTGATATTAATTGGATATACAAAAAATATATTTTGACTTTTTTGTCTAATACGAAATTTTACGAAGAAAATGAAAATTATGGACTTTGAATTATTTCTCATGAAAACAACAAAAAACTCGAAAATCTTGAAAACCATACACGTGACAATTTTCATGAAACTTGCATTGGTCATTCACCCATTATGGAACCACCCATTATTCCGAAAAGTTATATTAGGGGGCAAAATTGGCCCAAAGTTTCTTCAGATTCGTGTTCAGGATCCCCAAACTACTAAATACACCTGTCTGCTGAAACATTTTCAGTCTTTGAAAATTCTAATTTGTTTCACTTCTCATGGAGACGCCTTCGTATCTTCCGTAATTTTCGACGTAGAACAATGAAATTTTCAGGATCGATAGATATACCAGGAGTGAACTAACTACACGAAAGGGGGCATCCTTCAGTAAGTTTATTTATTGCGTATCAATCGATCCTGGAAATTTCATGTTATTACGTCGAAAATTACGGAAGATACGGGGGCGTTTCCATGAGAAGTGAAACAAATTCGAATTTTTCAGGACTGAAAATTTTTCAGGAGACAGGTGTTTTGGTAGTAATTTTGGAATCTTGAACACAAATCTGAAGGAACTCCAATCCAATCCAAGTTTGTCCCCTAATAAATCTGCCCGGAAAAATATTTGTTTCCATCGCTGCTGGCATGCAGCGTATATGACGTAGGATGGGCACTTTTGTGCAGTGAGTTAGTTTTCAGTGTATCTATCGATCCCGTAAATTTCATGATTCTTCGTCAAAAACTACGGATGATGCGAGAGTGAAACACACTGTATATTTGGTTGAGAAATGATCACTTACGTGCTTTATTGATTATTAGGAATCGCACGTTAGAAGGTGGGACCTCGCTAATCCTTGGCTCGTACAAGTTTCGAATTCTAAGGGCTGCCGTTCATAGGAGACAGACAGCTGGTTAACGGAAAAAATCAATTTCAAAAACAACTTTTCATTAGGAGAGTTGAGAGGCGAGTAATTAAGTTTATTCCGGAATTGAATGAATCCAAAATAAAATGATAAAGAAATATATACATTTTTCCCCTGGGAAACATTTTTCTTCTGCATTTGAGTCAAAACACGTTGTTACGTTGGTGACTGTAGCAGTTGAAAATAAACATTTTAGAAAAGTTCTCCTATTTCTAAATTCGTTTAAAAAAAATGGAAAAATTTACTACAATTCATTTTCTACTCCTAATCCTGTTCTGATCTTAGGTTTTTGACGATTACTTCAACATATACTCTTTGTCGTGCAATTTTCATACACTTGCTGAATTCAAGATCGAAATGAATTCAATGAGTTGGCCCGTCATAAAAAATACTTCATTGTCGTAGTTATTCCCAGTCATACATTTATAGCTTCATTGTGAGTTCATTGAGTCTCATCTTGTACTTTTTCATCATTATGATTTCTAGAAATTTTCTCTGATTCCTCTAATTCATATGTAATACCCGAGTAATACCACTAATTTCCGACTAATACCCAAAAATTTCAAGTAATACCTCTAATTCCCGAGTAATGCCCAGTAATACCCAATAATTTTCAACTAATACCACTAATTCCCGACTAATACTCAACTAATGCCACTAATACTCAAGGCATGTACACCAAAATTCCCTAGCGGTTTCTCCCTCGGTGGAAACCGCTGAGGAAATTATGTACACTTATTCCTCTAATACCCAAGTAATTCCCTAGTAATGCCACTAATGCCCAACTAATTCCTCTAATACCCAAGTGATTCCCTAGTAATGCTACTAATGCCCAAGTAATTCCTCTAATACCCGAGTAATACCCGAGTAATACCTCTAATACACCAGTAATACCTGTAAATCCCGACTAATACCGTCTAATACCTGAATAATACCTAACAATGCCTACTATTTCCTTGATAAGTTCTATATAGATCCACTATATTTTTGAGGTTTTTCACATAAACCATTAATTGATATTGTTAGAAGTCTGAAATTTTATTATTTCATGCCATTATAATGCACCAACCAATATGTTTATTATTTCTTCACGACGAAACAATACTCATTTCATATATCTATTTTGTATTCGCAAAGTAGTTTATGTAATGTATTTTTTTTATATAATACGACCTGTAGAGAGTATTATACTACGACCTTGCTGCCGCCTTATATCTCCGGAACCGTTGGAGATTAAGAGATGAATTTCCAATAATGCCAATAACAAGAAAAAACGTAACTCAAAAATTAAAAATTTTCGCGATCGGAAAACTCGGAAAAATTTTAGAGCTGTTTTTCCGAAATCGAATGTTACTCGATAGGGGTCGGAGCTTTCGCTTTTTCGAACTGATTTTTTTTGAGAGACGCATTTTTATGCCCTACAATAGCCTATAGTATTTGGTGAAAATCGAAAATTAATATCCATTTTCTGGCCGAAATTTCGAAAAAAAATGGGTTTTTTATAAAATTTATTGCGGCCAAACCGATAAAGAAAATGAGAATTCGAAAAATGCAATCGAAAGAGCTTACACCGGAAAACAAATGTCAAAGGATCCGTTTTATTTTTTAAACGCTCGGAAAATGATAAAAAAACGTTTTTTCCGAAAATCGAGGTCCTCATTTTGGAAAATATCGAATAATTAATAAACGGCTGCGAGTTTTTAAATTTAACAAGATACCTTTTCTGATTGTCTCATATTTTTTCCATACAGCCAATAGTGCGAACTAAGAGGAATATCGGAAAAGTTTTTCTTGTTAAAAATTGCTCTTTATAAGTTGTTCTATCTACATTCATAATTTCGTTCCTTCAAATTCATAAACAGCGCGGGAAAAAATTAAATGCCAAAAAAAACAGCGACTTGAAACTTTTTTTATAAAAGCACCTAAAACTCGAAAACTGAAAGAGATATCGAATTATTTCATAAAAACAAATGGATTGTACTCGTTTAGATGAACCCGAAATTAACTTACGTTTTTGTCAAACCAAAAATTATTTTTTTGGAAACAACAAATATCGTTATCTCCAAAATCAGCAGATCTTTAAATATTACATACTACCTTTTTTTGATCGCCTTTCAACGTTCTATAAAAAGATTCAATGAATTTTTTGTCTAGTATCGATTGTTGTGAAGTGCGCCCTTCAGCCTATCACTATTATTATTGCTATCCATTTTTATCATACTGTATATTATATTTTATCGCAATTGCATGAAACATTCTTCTACTTTATTCACCTTATAATAAACATTTTATTGTAAATTGCAGACACCTCATGTGCACTAGGTATTGCATGCATTCAAAATATCAATTAAGTATTTTCGACTATTTCTATTTCCTTCTAATGATGACGCCTATAGCACATGAAGTGTCTTTCATAAAAACTAGTGAAAATGGGGTCATTTGATCCATCAAACTTCAACCGTTGCACAAACAGTCTGTAACTTACTTTCTAATAAACTTGAGTTGAAAAGGGACTTCGACTTTTTTCTTATTAATTATTTACGATTGGGGTACCAAAGTACATCAATTTGGTATTCTCCAAAATAAATTGGTGTCAGATGTGGGGTGTTAAAGTGGTCGAAAACCAGCCCATCAGTTCCTGAGTTGTTCCGGTAATCTGGCAAGCCCATAGAATCCTGTAAACCAATGGTGCAGCATCTGTGAGTCAATGGTACCTGAAAACTCCAAGGAAAACTCACAGTAAAGCCTAGCATACCATCGTGGATCCTGCAAGATAGCAACGCAAGCAATTAGACAACCGAGACAAACATTCCTAGCAACCAGAGTATTCCTGATCCTGTTGGCAAGGAGACAATGAGATTCAGAGGTCAACAGCAAGTAAGTTATTCAGCATCTCTTTCATGATCCACCCTGTCCCATACTGATTATTAGAAAAGATCCGTCATCAAACGACGTCATGCAATTCATTATTCTCGAATATCGGTCAAAGATATCAAAATAATGAACAATGTTGAATGCATCTCTCTTGTTTGAGAGCGAACTGCGCGAATATCGAGTTCACCGCTATCCTTCCCCCGCCACCATTGACGAATTTCAAGATAGAAAAGATCTCGAAATGTCCCATCCTACTCGCTCTATAGCGCGGGCTTTGCATAAGATAATATCAATAAATTATGATCGTAAATTCGTCTCGCTAATTGCTATAAATAAATAAATAAATGTTAACTGGACGCTATTAAAACATGATTTAGATGGCATAATTTATTGCTTCACGTGTTCCATTGCGAGGGGTCAATCTTGTATTTAAAGCGACATTTCAAAAGAACAAGTATCAGTTCGTCTTGACCAGTGCTACGATTATCTTCCAAGTATAAGCTATACAAGTGCTTTACCAGTTCGTCTTCATGTAATAGTGCAGTATGTAGTCTAATCTATCGCGAATACCAGAGTGCCTCGGAGTTTAGTCAAGGGAGTTTGAAATCACTTTGTCAGTAAAAACCGTAAGATGAAACTATCGTACTATTAAATGTTATCCAGAAACGATCATGAATATAATATCTGAACAGATATAATGAGTGCGGAGAATTATGTGCCTTCTCGTGGAAATAAGCCGCCTTAAAAGACATCTGCAACCCTGTTTAATTTATGAGATTATACGGAACGGAGCCTAATATTTCAACCCTGATACAAAAGCTATGACTCATATATACTGGTTACTGAAAGTGAAATTATTATATTATTTTCACCTGTCGAGTGTGTAATATATTTGGTTGTTGTAAGATAAATGTTTATAACGGGAACCATGAATGGGTACAGCTATCATTTATATTGTATTAAAGGTTTATGTCTAGTACATTGAAAGTAATTACTGTTACTTCGGATTTTGGTGTATTATTATAGGTGTCATGTAATAGTGTTTTGTGTATTTGCTTGATTTGTGTTTATTACTGTTTGAACTGATTACCCATTTTGATTATGTCTTACATGTCTGATTAATGCTATATTGATTTATTTGCATGATTTTATCGCATGTTACCTGTATGTAGTTCAATATGTACTGTTAGTGCACGTTTTGCTTGATATATTATGTATAATCTGATATTTGATTACTAGGTGTGTTATTGGTATATATTGATTTATTGCGCAAACAAAGGTATTTAGTAGTGACTATGAGGTTGCTACCTTTGAAAGTATGTTTTTATGTATGCGAACTGTAATCTAGAAACATTTATGTGCTTGCTACCATTGTTTATTTAACTGTTTTTAATATACCTCCTCCAGTAGCAATAACGGCTAGTAATGTAAGAAATGTCTCGTTGAATATGCGTTTCTTAAACTTGCCTGTTTTCAAGGGTAATTTAAGTAGTTTAGATGTTGGTTACTACGCATTATATGAATATATTGTATTTTTGATACATGTTAAAGAGGTCTGGCTTGCGGGATAGCAAGTGGATCTAAAATGAAAATACTTGTAGTCAATTCGGAACTAATCTATGTTTATTTAATATACTTATCAAATTAATCAGTCTTGTTTTCTTTCTATACTCGAATTTCACTTATAACAGGACGTCACGTACTTTCTAGGACCATCATGGGTATAACGTAGCCGCTCACGTTATATTCCTTATTGTTGTTAGATTTCCTGACGTTCGATACGCCTCGTCCATCATCAGACCAAGCGCTGATGGCGAATGAGACCTTGCGTTTGAAACTCTAGGATATTCTAAACGGTGTAGAGACTAAGGTCAATATACCGCTTTATAACATCTACACTGCAGTAGGCGAGGGTTTGATTGGTGGTGTCCACCACTCGACTTTCGAATTCAACCAGGTTCTTTTCGAAGAAAACAAAAAGAAATATTTTTATGTTACTTTCATTCTTATTTTTATAAGTTGCTACAATATTTTACAATTATTCTTAAATTGTTTCAAGTAAATCTATGCCAGAAACAGAAGAAGTTACTATTTACCAAATATATTTAGAAATTTTAGATCAATTGGGAAACTCAAAATTTTTCAGTTCTCTAGACTTGGCATCCGGATATCACCAGGTTCTGATGAATCCTAGTGATAAACATAAAACAGCTTTTACGGTCCCTTATGGACATTATGAATTCAAACGCTTGCCTTTCGGACTGAAGGGAGCACCCTGTACATTTATGAAAATGATGAATAACGTCCTTACAGGATTACAAGGCATCAAAGTCTTTGACAATGATCAAAGATCCGAATTTTTCTTTCCAACAGGTGGCGCACATGCGGCGGAATTCCACAAAGGTGTAATCCGGAGAGACGTGCTCGTCGAAGGCGTGCTTCAAATTCATATCGTCTTGCCGAAAAAGCACTATAATTTTGCAATTGTCCGTGATCAGCTGTTTGGGTATTTTCGAGTAGGTTTGACACAAGTAGGTCGAGTCAATACCCTTGTGGCGTGCCATGGCATAGAACTCTCTGATTTTATTCTGTTTGTCACACGCCACATCGTCAAATATGAAAATTGAGTTTTCTTTCGCCTTTGACAGATCGATTACCTCGTCGTTGTCCGTGCATGGAAAATAACCTACGCCCTCGACTTGTTTCAGTACGTCGTGCAGTAGCTGATATTTAGGTTGGTACAGCGACTTTGAATAAACGTAAACATTCTCGAAGCGTGCTCCGTTCGGGCTGAACAGCAGACTGAGTACAGCGTTGGTCTTTCCACATCCGCTGGGGCCACAAAATATCGCTAGGAATGAATTCGGTAGCAGGGGACCGTTTTGACGTATACCGTCGTCGTCACCGCCAATACCTCCTCCACCTATGGTATCCAAATTGACTATTTCCAGAGCCGGCTCTTGTTGCACCACTTTCATGTTTGAGTTGATTGATTTTTTGCTGAAGTGTGTGTGACCACGCCCACATCTGACATTCGAATGACTTTTGAGTGGAGTACAGCTATGTAAGTAGGTGCGCAACATCATTCGCGTCAGTGTCATGCTGACTGTCGAGCACGAAGGTCGTGGAGTGGTGAACTCTCTGATTAATCATCTGCCATTCGAGCTTCATTTGCCTGGATACCAGTACTGTGGACCGGGTACCAAACTACAGAAGATATTGGCACGTGGTGTGAACCCTTTGGATTCGGCTTGTAAGACTCACGATATTGCATACTCGCAAAACAAGTCTTTGAAGGAGAGACACAAGGCCGACTGGGCGCTGGAAAATCGTGCTTGGGAACATGTCAAATCAAAAGACGCCAGATTTGGTGAGAAAGCTGCTGCTTGGCTGGTCACCACAACCATGAAGGCAAAACGTAATTTGGGAATGTGTATGAAGAAGAAGAAGACTGCTGCTGCAAAGCCAAAGTCTTTCCGTCGAGATGTGGTTAAGAAAATCACCAAGACTCTGCGAAAAACTTTGAGACTTGATCAGCTGAAATATTTGAGTGAAAAAATTGGGTGGCCGCAAAAAAATCAGTGTACCCCGAATAATACCGTTCGAAGCGAAGAGCGGTGGTATGCTGCCTCTGCTTCTGATATTCGCCGCTCTGGGGGCGCTGGGCTCGTTGGCAGGCGGTGCCAACACCATAGCCAGGACCATCATCTCCTCGGCCAATGCCAAAAAGAAATTGAAGGAAGACAAGCGTCATAATTCCGCAATGGAGAGCATTGGCGGCGGCAGTGACAACAAACTTGAGGAGGTTCCGGTTTGTTTCTGCGCAAGACCGCTAAAGGCGGCTACGGTTTGTTTCTCAAGAAGAAATTTTCAAAAAACTCCCGCTGAAGCTGCCCAATAGAGCGTTGTACGATGAGGAATTACTTAAATATGTGACCCGTCTGAAAATACCTCATTTCATTGGTGTTTTCATGCGAGACAACTCATCTCGATCCTCGAAACTTCCCAAGTACAGAGAATGCGCAATCATCAATCTGGACTCGAGCAGGAATCGCGGAACGCATTGGGTAGCTTACGTGAAACGCGGACATGTGGTGAAATACTTTGACATTTTCGGCAATGTGAAGCCGCCGGTGGAATTGGTGCGATATCTGGGTAAAAAAGTGAAAATCTTCCACAACAACGATCGCTATCAGACATTCAACCAAGTTAATTGTGGCCATTTGTGTTAGAATTTTCTATACGAGAACACACTCTTGAGTGTGTGCGCGCGCGCGCGAAAATTAATTGAAAAGTGGTGACCTTTAATGACGAGCGCAATGAGGTTCATTATATGGTGACGTGGCGTTTTGCATACAAAACTTCGCGCAAATCGTATTGGATGCAAGCGGCCATGGACAGGATACGTTAGACGAATAGCGCGAGCCTCAGCGTCTTGAATCCCATACTAGACTCCGAGCACAGAGCGCGCATATGGAATGGTCTTTGCTGTTGACAGTGACAGATGAAACGTCGACGCTTACCGCAGACTTTTCTCCACCGCTCCAATTGGACGAAGATAGCACTTACGGCTTGGCATTGATTGGTTTTCATTCATATAACAGCATACCGAACATATCGAGTGGTCGATTCTATTATTCTGTCAAAGGAGCGCCATCTGTTAGCATCATCCAAATACCGACTGGGTGTTACGAAATAAGCGACATTGCCAAGTTTATACACAAACACATCGAGAGGCCGAAAGAAGCAAAGAAGAAGAAGAAGAGAGCCGTAGTGACGTTGGCAACGTCGACGACGACGGTACCAACAAAAGCAAGGCTTTGTTCTCTCTCAAACCCAACACCAATAACGCTGCAGTGTGGGATATACAACAAGCTCTATAACATTGATTTTTGTCCTAAGGATTCCATAGGACGATTACTGGGTTTTTCCCCGAGACTATTGGAGGCTGGAAGCGTTTACTCATCCGACCTACCTGTGAACATTATCAAAGTTCGAACTGTTCACATCGATAGTAACATCACATCGGGTGCAATCTTCAACAGTCGCCCGGCTCACACCATATACGAGTTTGCCGTTCGAGAAAGACCCCGGATTTGCCATCGACGATACGCCCTCGAATTTGATTTACCTGCCTGTGAAAAAGACGAAAATACACAACATAACCCCCTCTCTCTCTCTCTCTCTCTCTCTCTCTCTCTCTCTCTCTCTCTCTCTCTCTCTCTCTCTCTCTCTCTCTCTCTCTCTCTCTCTCTCTCTCTCTCTCTCTCTCTCTCCTCTCTCTCTCTCTCCTCTCTCTCTCTCTCTCTCTCTCTCTCATCTCTCTCTCTCTCTCTCTCTCTCTTCTCTCTCTCCTCTCTCTCTCTCTCTCTCTCTCATTCGAGCCGCAAAATACATCGAGAAAAATTGGTTTTATACATCTATTAATACATAATAATAATAATAATACAATATGAATAATAATACAATATGAATAATAATACAATATGAATAATAATACAATATGAATAATAATACAATATGAATAATAATACAATATGAATAATATACAATATGAATAATAATACAATATGAATAATAATACAATATGAATAATAATATTTCGTGTGTTTTCGGCTAGTCTTGGTGTGGCTGACGTCATGGACTTGGTGCTGGCGGCGACGGCGGCGGAACGTGGTGGATCGGTGAATGCTGCTACCGCTGCTGCTGCCCCATCCATTCACCATCATTAATTTGCATATTTTGGAAGCGTTGAAAATACACAGCTTGTGCTCGTACTCTGCTATATGCGCCTTGAGCTCGCGCAAATTTTGCAAGTGCCGATTGATAGAAGTGCCGTGGTCGTCGTGATCGCCGTGGGGCCTCACCATATCAGGTGTGACGATATCCATTGCCAGATTTCGAAACAGTGTCTCACGGCACAATGCACTTCTATTTATCCGGATGTTATATGATTCAAACAGAGCGGGCTTTGCTTCTCGAGTGTCGGTGGAGGCGTTGTGACGACTGTACTTTTAGTAGCCGCAATATCGACGATGTGTGGTCTCTTAGGCAGATCGAGCACACACTTCAGCAAAAAATCGAATTTTTGATTACCCTTCACGTATACCACATCAGCCTCGATGATGGGGCGCAGCACTTCCTGGATCTCGTTGAATTCGACATAACCATCAGAGTATGGAATGCTGTGGATATTTCTCTCCAAATATCGTACTTGCCGTTTATCTGCTTCGCTCAGGTCATGGAATGGCACTACGGCTTTGAATAAAAAGTGGTTTGTGCGATGCCCGTCGGTGATGGCAAGCTCTTTGGGTTGGAATTCACCGCCCACAGTGAAAACCTGAATGTCACAGGCGACGAGCTTCATCTTGTTGTTTTTGTTTGTTTGATGATTGTTGAACTGATTCACTGCTTTGATTAACTGAGAGACACACACTCGGAGAGAGAGCGAGATTAAACACCGACTGAACAACTGAACGTTTGGCTTACAACTGACGCTCTCGACCTGTCGATGCCTGCATTACATACATACACATAAACAAAGAGTGGATTTCCCCACTACTCACTGCTACTACTGTATGTCACTATTTTTTTTATGACCGACGGCGTACAATCTCGCTGAAGGGCAAGTGTTCCAGCATACAGTCGTGACTGATGATGCAATAGGCTCGAGTATTGGCGGGAAATCATGTCAAGTTTGACATCGACAGTGGAGGATTTCATGAATACTCTGTAATCGAGTAGAGGGCGCTTCTTCGGACAATTGGCATAGCTCGGATAGAATTCCGTGTAGGCTCGATGGGCTTCGACAAAGTTGTTTCTGTTGAATTCCAAGTGCATACGTTCATGCGGGTAAGTATCGCTGTTCATGGTTAGGCGTATGTCGCTGATGTCGATGTGATCGAAATAGGACGCATCTCAAGCCGCATTGCCAATCCGATTTGTTTTAGAAAGCCACAATGACGAATCGGGGACTCTCCATGGCCGTGCAAGTTTTCATAGCCCATACTTCCTTGGTGGAACCCTGAGTGAGTGCAGGCATTTCGTGTATGTCCCACTTGCAATACGAAATCACTACAGGAGCGTCTGTTTTGATGGACTGCAGCAATTTCAGACGAATGTCGTCATTGGGCACCACATGTTTGACTCTGAGTACAACGCTCGTAATCGTCAGTGTGGCTGTGGTGGCTTCGACTACTGGATTCGCCACCTCCTCTATCAGCATGCAATTGTTATCATTTCTACTTCTGACCAAGCGAATGCACTGTCGTCCAATGGTGGCATATCTATAGTCATGGAATATGCCCAACAGATGCTTGAGCGGGATCCACATGGCGAACGAACCGTCGGGGGCGTTGTGAACTGTTCCGCCAGGATAGATCCAGCCGGCTGTGCTCAAGTGTAGCACATCATTTTCCTCGTAACAAGTATAGCCGCGAAGGGTGCTCACTATACCCGGCGATTGAACAGAGTCCACCTCTTTGCCATTGATTTCATAGTAGATGGCCTCGAAAAGGTATGCGCCGGCATTATTGATAAATCTAACATTGCCCGTTCCTGCGGTACGAGTCAGAGAGCCCTCTATGCACACAAGGGCATCGTTCATCAGTATCCACACATCGCTCTGCTGAATGACAATTTCGATGATGTCATTATTTTGAAAGGACTTGACGTACGGGTGGTGCGTTCGAGTCTCAATTCTGTTGATGGATTCGTCGAACTTTGGATGATTGTACACGTCGAACACTTGTCTTGATAACATGATGTCCTTGGGATTGGAGAAAGTGTATGCTGGAGTGAGACAGAGTGTATGCGTCTGCTCTCTTCGACTGCGTCTGCGAGACTGAATTGATGCCAGCACCCTCTGCACTTTTATGCCCAAAGGCATCATGATCATCATTCTGATCAAATACCAACCCCATTTTTATGACAGCTTGCGCAGCACAAGTAGTATAATGATGGTCTCTCCACGGAAATTCACACTGCAACAGTCCTGAACGAGAATATTCAAGGTTATGTTGTGTATTTCCGTCTTTTTCACAGGCAGGTAAATCAAATTCGAGGGCGTATCGTCGATGGCAAATCCGAGGTCTTCTCGAACGGCAAACTCGTATATGGTGTGAGCCGGGCGACTGTTGAAGATTGCACCCGATGTGATGTTACTATCGATGTGAACAGTTCGAACTTTGATAATGTTCACAGGTAGGTCGGATGAGTAAACGCTTCCAGCCTCCAATAGTCTCGGGGAAAAACCCAGTAATCGTCCTATGGAATCCTTAGGACAAAAATCAATGTTATAGAGCTTGTTGTATATCCCACACTGCAGCGTTATTGGTGTTGGGTTTGAGAGAGAACAAAGCCTTGCTTTTGTTGGTACCGTCGTCGTCGACGTTGCCAACGTCACTACGGCTCTCTTCTTCTTCTTCTTTGCTTCTTTCGGCCTCTCGATGTGTTTGTGTATAAACTTGGCAATGTCGCTTATTTCGTAACACCCAGTCGGTATTTGGATGATGCTAACAGATGGCGCTCCTTTGACAGAATAATAGAATCGACCACTCGATATGTTCGGTATGCTGTTATATGAATGAAAACCAATCAATGCCAAGCCGTAAGTGCTATCTTCGTCCAATTGGAGCGGTGGAGAAAAGTCTGCGGTAAGCGTCGACGTTTCATTTGTCACAGTCAACAGCAAAGACCATTCCATATGCGCGCTCTGTGCTCGGAGTCTAGTATGGGATTCAAGACGCGTGAGGCTCGCGCTATTCGTCTAACGTATCCTGTCCATGGCCGCTTGCATCCAATACGATTTGCGCGAAGTTTTGTATGCAAAACGCCACGTCACCATATAATGAACCTCATTGCGCTCGTCATTAAAGGTCACCACTTTTCAATTAATTTTCGCGCGCGCGCGCACACACTCAGAGGGTGTTCTCGTATAGGAAATTCAAACACAAATGGCCACAATTAACTTGGTTGAATGTCTGATAGCGATCGTTGTTGTGGAAGATTTTCACTTTTTTACCCAGATATCGCACCAATTCCAACGGCGGCTTCACATTGCCGAAAATGTCAAAGTATTTCACCACATGTCCGCGTTTCACGTAAGCTACCCAATGCGTTCCGCGATTCCTGCTCGAGTCCAGATTGATGATTGCGCATTCTCTGTACTTGGGAAGTTTCGAGGATCGAGGTAAGTTGTCTCGCATGAAAACACCAATGAAATGAGGTATTTTCAGACGGGTCACATATTTAAGTAATTCCTCATCGTACAACGCTCTATTGGGCAGCTTCAGCGGGAGTTTTTTGAAAATTTCTTCTTGAGAAACAAACCGTAGCCGCCTTTAGCGGTCTTGCGCAGAAACAAACCGGAACCTCCTCAAGTTTGTTGTCACTGCCGCCGCCAATGCTCTCCATTTCGGAATTATGACGCTTGTCTTCCTCCAATTTCTTTTTGGCATTGGCCGAGGAGATGATGGTCCTGGCTATGGTGTTGGCACCGCCTGCCAACGAGCCCAGCGCCCCCAGAGCGGCGAATATCAGAAGCAGAGGCAGCATACCACCGCTCTTCGCTTCGAACGGTATTATTCGGGGTACACCGATTTTTTTGCGGCCACCCAATTTTTTCACTTGAGCACGGGCAGCACGCAGTGCCACCAAGGAGGATTTTTGCAGAGCCTTCCCACTCAAATATTTCAGCTGATCAAGTCTCAAAGTTTTTCGCAGAGTCTTGGTGATTTTCTTAACCACATCTCGACGGAAAGACTTTGGCTTTGCAGCAGCAGTCTTCTTCTTCTTCATACACATTCCCAAATTACGTTTTGCCTTCATGGTTGTGGTGACCAGCCAAGCAGCAGCTTTCTCACCAAATCTGGCGTCTTTTGATTTGACATGTTCCCAAGCACGATTTTCCAGCGCCCAGTCGGCCTTGTGTCTCTCCTTCAAAGACTTGTTTTGCGAGTATGCAATATCGTGAGTCTTACAAGCCGAATCCAAAGGGTTCACACCACGTGCCAATATCTTCTGTAGTTTGGTACCCGGTCCACAGTACTGGTATCCAGGCAAATGAAGCTCGAATGGCAGATGATTAATCAGAGAGTTCACCACTCCACGACCTTCGTGCTCGACAGTCAGCATGACACTGACGCGAATGATGTTGCGCACCTACTTACATAGCTGTACTCCACTCAAAAGTCATTCGAATGTCAGATGTGGGCGTGGTCACACACACTTCAGCAAAAAATCAATCAACTCAAACATGAAAGTGGTGCAACAAGAGCCGGCTCTGGAAATAGTCAATTTGGATACCATAGGTGGAGGAGGTATTGGCGGTGACGACGACGGTATACGTCAAAACGGTCCCCTGCTACCGAATTCATTCCGAGCGATATTTTGTGGCCCCAGCGGATGTGGAAAGACCAACGCTGTACTCAGTCTGCTGTTCAGCCCGAACGGAGCACGCTTCGAGAATGTTTACGTTTATTCAAAGTCGCTGTACCAACCTAAATATCAGCTACTGCACGACGTACTGAAACAAGTCAAGGGCGTAGGTTATTTTCCATGCACGGACAACGACGAGGTAATCGATCTGTCAAAGGCGAAAGAAAACTCAATTTTCATATTTGACGATGTGGCGTGTGACAAACAGAATAAAATCAGAGAGTTCTATGCCATGGCACGCCACAAGGGTATTGACTCGACCTACTTGTGTCAAACCTACTCGAAAATACCCAAACAGCTGATCACGGACAATTGCAAAATTATAGTGCTTTTTCGGCAAGACGATATGAATTTGAAGCACGCCTTCGACGAGCACGTCTCTCCGGATTACACCTTTGTGGAATTCCGCCGCATGTGCGCCACCTGTTGGAAAGAAAAATTCGGATCTTTGATGTGAACAAAGGGCGCTACCGCCTGGGCTTTGACAAATATATACAAATGTGATGCGAGGTGGCACAGCCATCGTACTGAAGCCATGGCGCCGACCACATCACTCCGCATCGAGACGGAGATTGCTAAAGCTGAACACAAACGTCAAGTAAATCAGTTATCGAAAATTGTGCGAAAAAAGTATCTGAGTCTGAAACTCGGAAAATCCGAGCTGATGAAGCACTGAGTAAATTATTCAAACCCATTACGGTACCGTTGAAAAGATTGAGTGCGGCAGTGCCGCCACTCACCAAGCGATCACGACTGACACTGAAAAAAGAAGAGAAACAGGAACCGCCATCGACTCCAGACTTTATGAAAAAGGAAGAAGACGAAGAAAGCTACCACACAGATGATGGTAATTATGATGATGATGAGGATGACTACTTGGAAGTTTATCCCGAAGTAGCAACTGAATTCGTGAATGAACATCGCGCCAAATCCGGCAAAATAGATGTGAATTACGGCCCCATTTACGACAAACCAAGAGCGCAATGGTTGCTCGGTAGAAAGCTGATGGACTTCGACAAAGATACGGGGGACATTCGCATTGATGGTGTGAAGCCGATTTGGTGGCATACAAGCAAATTTTGACAGCTACAGGTGCGCATGTAGATGCGCGAGATAGGTTGAATCCATCTCAGACTGCCAAATACGAACAGTTGATTCGACCAACGTTCAAAGATCCTCAATCAAAAATAGGTGGTGGTGGTGGAGGTCGAGGTCGTTTCACCGACGGCAGTGGTATCCCAGATCAGTTGACATACAACACGAAACCCATAGAATACGTGTATTGGGACGATGTGCACGAGCTTGTTGACAGGTATAGGCTTCTGGTAGCCGCCAAAAATGCCGGCAGCACCTCTACCGACAACGAGATCGTGGCCATCATCAATGAGCTGAGAGAAGCAGGCTATATTCGATAAATAAAAGCGTAGACGTTTTTTGCATTCCAGAGTCGCATCATGAGCATCAACAAGTTCGGTCAAACTTCGCCGTGCACGACAGCAGCAGCAGCAGCCCTACTATTTCCCTGACGTTATACTCAACTATACGACAAATGGGGACATTGATGCTGAATATGTGAAAATATGCAATGTGGAAACGCCAAGTGCACCCAATGATGTTAAACAAATATAGTTCAATGGTCGTAGGGGGCAGTAGTTGATTTTTGTTGAATACTTGCCGAAGACTTTACCTATTGTATAGGTTTTATTGCGTAAGATTGGATTACGTAATCCCCCATATTTCATTATTAGTTTTATGGTCTTCCGTCAAGTGGTGTCGCCCCTCTTTCATGAAACAAAAAATACGTTGATGACATCATACAGTAGCTCAAAGATGACGTCATACACAAACTCAAAGACGAGCTGGACACCACCAAAAACAATCTAACAGCCTTGGATATTCGAGTGATGAAATTCATGCCACTTTCGATAAAAAGCATGAAAATACTAAGAAACGCTTGGATAAATTGGCACTGGATATTGTTGATATTCCAGCCTCTTAAGTAGAAGGTTTAACGCCCAGTGCAGTTAGTGTATTGGCTTCGCCATTAGCGAAATGACGTCATCATCATCTGAGAAAAAACAATTGGTTGATGAGCTCCATGCTCCAGCCAGAAGGAATTTTCCTTGCAGACGTACCATCATCAAAGGACTCGACGATCTGTGGCAGATGGACTTGGCTGATCTTCAAAAATACTCCAAAGCCAATAAAAACTTCAATTATATTCTCGTGGTGATTGACACCTTTTCCAAGTACCTATGGGTGCGCCCCTTGAAGACCAAAACTGGTAGAGACGTCACCGAAGCGATGAGTTACATTGTCGAAAGCGAAAAGATGTCCCAAGCTCCTCCAATCAGATCTCGGAACTGAATTTTACAATTCCAGCTTTCAGGCTCTCATGAAAAAGTACAACATCAATCACTACAGCACATATACCGTGAAGAAAGCCGCGATCGCAGAGAGGGTTATACGTACTCTCAAGGAGAATGTCTTCAAGTATTTCAGTTTGAACGGTACCCACAGATGGCTGGACATTTTGCCGGACATTGCCAAAAACTACAACCAGCGCAAACATTGAACGATCGACATGAAACCGTGTGACGTCACCAAAGACAATGAAAAACAGGTGTATATGTCAACGTATGATTATGCCGAACGTGCTGATCGAAAATAAATTCAAAAATGGCGATTTCGTGAGAATTTGCAAGGCCAAGCATGTTTTCGAAAAAGGGTATACGCCTAATTGGACTACGGAACTATTCAAAGTTGTCAAAGTGAAAATCACCTAACCAATCACGTATTTGCTGGAGGCCTTGGAAGGGCGACCAATCAGCGGCGCTTTCTACGAACAAGAACTACAAAAAACAAAAAATCCCGAAGTCTATCTAGTGGAAAAAATCATCAGGCGTAAGGGTCGTAAAGTACTTGTGAAATGGCTGGGGTTCGATAGTACGCACAATAGTTGGATTGATGCGACAAATCGCATGTAATTCATTGGAAAATTGGCACAATCTCAACTGGAAGAGGGGGCCTTTCATCGTCGTCGTCTCTCAGCTCTCGATGACGTAGAAACTCGAGCCGGTGTATGGGGGGAGGGTGGGGGGTGATGGCGGCGGCGGCAGCGGAGAAATAAACCGATGCCGAACGGTGCAGAGAGATTAGTCAGTGTGTTTGGTGCAGTGAACAACGAGTCGGCGTCGGTGGCGTCGGCGGCGTCAGCTTCATCATCATCATTATCATCATCATCATCATCGGACCGAGAGTGGGCAGATCGAATGGCAGATTTAGATCGAATATGTGACATGTACAAGGAAGCCATCAATGCGGAACGTTTCTTCGCGTGCAACGCCACCTACGAGTTTCGCAACACCGACGTTTTGAGCTTGCAATGCGGCATAAGTTTTGCTCGGAGTTTCGTGCCCGCAGTGAAACTCGTGTGCAAGGTCCAACACACCATATGCTCCAGCCTGTCCTTCAGCATGTTTGAATGGGGCCAATTCGTGGGGGCCATTAATCAGCTGCTTTACACTAGCCGAAATGACCCGAATGCAGCAGCAGCCAAGACTAGCCGAATCAAACTCGACTGTTACGATGTTATGGATTTGGAATTGCACACGTATGCAGAGAATCAACAAGTGCGAGTTTCCAAGAAATCCTACATCTAGATGCTACTGTGATGGCGACAAGATTTGAATATCTATTGAATATGTACTTTAGTCAATATTATCACGATTTATTAAGCAGTGCAAAAACTCTATCTAAAAACAATGGTTTGTCATTTCATGAGGCTATAAACTTGTGTACTATATCATCAAAAGATGATAAACATCTATGTTTTCGTGAATACCTATGCTATTTGCCAGATAAAGTAATGTTTGATTACGAAACGAAATAAATGTATATATTGAGAGCAGAGTTGGCGTTTTAATTCAGTATGCAGTGTGCAGTGTGTCTGTGTGTATGCCGAGAGAGAGAGAGAGATGCAGCAGTACGAAACAAGACTCGACTCGTTTCGAAGCTGGACTTCGACATTTCCTGCAAGTAAGATAGCCGAAGCAGGCTTTACGTATACCGGTTCGGAAGATGTAGTTGCATGTCTTTCGTGCCAAGTAGAAGGGTTCAGATGGCTACCCAATGACGATCCTATGGCTGACCATCGTCGATGGAGCCCCCATTGTGATTTCGTTCGTAGTTATTACTATGAGCACAGACACAGACCGACGACAGATGGCGCTGATGTCCCTCCAGAACCAAGAGTGTCAGATGTCATTAGCAGAGTAACAGATGACACATGGATGACACCGCCATCAACACCACCACCACCACCGACAGATGGAGCTGATGTTGCTCCAGAAGAACGACAAGTGAAAGGTGACATGAGCAGCAAAGTGACCACAGATGTCATAAACATAGACTCACAGAACACGGTAATGATGTGTCGTGTATGTCCTGTGAATGAACTAAATGTATTGTTTATGCCATGTAGACCTTTGGCGTGCTGCTCACAATGCGCCATCAGGTGCGACACATGCGCACTTTTTTTATAAAAAAAACACCAAAAATTGACATGATGGAAGGATTTCAGTGAAGCATTTTCAGTGAATTTTGAGTCACTCAGCATTCACTCAGCTTTCACTCAGCTTTCACTCAGCTTTTTCCACCATGTCAATTTTCGGTCACTTTTTTTATCAAAAAAATTGCCATTTTCCCATAAGAATACATGTATTTAAGAATGAAAAAAAGTGACACCATTATTGACATGGTGGTAAAAGCGGAGTGAAGCAATTTCAGTGAAAGCTGAGTGGCTGAGTGAATCACTCAGCTTTCACTCAGCTTTTTCCACCATGTCAATGAAAGTGTTACTTTTTTGGGCAAAAAACAGGCACTTTTTTGGCTCAAAAACGATACTTTTTTGCTTCAAAAACTGTATTTTCACCATGCCAATTTTCGGTCACTTTTTTTATCAAAAAAATTGCCATTTTCCCATAAGAATACATGTATTTAAGAATGAAAAAAAGTGACACCTTTATTGACATGGTGGTAAAAGCTGAGTGAAGCAATTTCAGTGAAAGCTGAGTGGCTGAGTGAATCACTCAGCTTTCACTCAGCTTTTTCCACCACGTCAATGAAAGTGTTACTTTTTTGGGCAAAAAACAGGCACTTTTTTGGCTCAAAAACGATACTTTTTTACTTCAAAAACTGTATTTTCACGTTTTTGATGCAAAAAGTGCCACATTTGAGGCAAAAAAGAGGCACTTTTTTCGATAAAAAAAAACACCCAAAATTGACATGGTGGAAGGATTTCAGTGAATCATTTTCAGTGAATTTTGAGTCACTCAGCATTCACTCAGCTTTTTCCACCATGTCAATTTTCGATAATTTTTTTTATCTAAAAAATTGCCATTTTCCCATAAGAATACATGTATTTTTGAACGAAAAAAAGTAATACCTCTATTGACATGGTGGTAAAAGCTGAGTGAAGCATTTTCAGTGAAAGCTGAGTGGCTGAGTGAATCACTCAGCTTTCACTCAGCTTTTTCCACCATGTCAATAAAAGTGTTACTTTTTAAGGAAAAAAACAGGCACTTTTTTGTTCCACAAAAAATGATACTTTTTTGCGCAAAAAAGTACCACTTTTTTTGCAAAAATGACCTCTAAAAAGGGTGAAACAAAATAATAATAATAATAATATCCAGACACGGATTACATATTGATTTTATTCAATCATAAATATAAAACATAATCGACTATTATTTGATTAAATATATGTAGTGTATGTGTGTGTGTGTGTATGGAAAGAAACAAACAAGAGCACAATTTCTTGCATTTTCATTTGACATTTTCTTGAAATTTTGTGTGTGTGTTTGGCAATCTCATTCACCGAATTCTGAATCCTTATCTCCTGAGCCTATGAAGCGTTTATATGTGAGATCTAATCCGTAGGGCTCACCAACACCACGCAGATGTAGGTCACAGTAGCATTGGCTGCTCGTTTTCAAAGTGAACAGTACTTCATCAAATCTGTTGTGACACCAAAATTTGCAACATTGATATATATTGTCCATGTCCTTTACGCCGAACACCATATGTTGATGGTCTCTGATGCTGTGAACTGGATGGTTTTGCATAGCCCTTCTGATTGCTTTATAGCAAGTGCGGCAAAATCGTAAATTATATTTTGGAATACGATATGCATTCGCCCACACACAGTATTGGTCTTTGTGCAAATGACCCTCCCAGTCTTGATTTTTGAGAGCTTCACACCGATCTTCAAAGCTGATTTCCCTAGTGTACTCTAAGTGACTCAAATCATTGAAATTTCGTTTGACGCTCTGAGCCTGCTTATAGATTTGTACCCATTTTTCATCGGCAAACATTTGAGGCCTCGATGAATTCAACTATTGATGATGTACATCTGACTACTTGCAGACAGCATACATTTTTCAAAGTGTCTACCATGGTGGTGGTGTGTGTGCGTGTGGGTATGTGCTCTCTGAAAAAACATTTGAATTCTATTAAATATCTAACTGACTGTAATGGCCCCACGGTAGAGTGTCATGAGAGCCGACAATCAAACAGCGCTTGTCGTCGTGGGGGTTGAGAGCGATCTTTGTTTGCTCTACACTAAAAACGTTATGAGAAAAGGATCGAATACAGCGTTGCGAAGTTATTTTTTCCACATTGTTTTTCAGACATTCCACATAATCTTCAAAAGTGATGTGATATTCGACAACGCTGTATTTGACCCCTTTGGATTTTTTTACGGTTTTTCCACCTTGTATCTTATAGGTGTACAACTTTGATCGAAGCCCCACGAAATCTGTCTTGATACGACCATTGGCTTCGTCCTTCATCAAGCAAGTTTCGAGGGGAATGTCAAAGGGGTTGTCGCTTGGGTAGTAGCTCGTATCGAATTTTTCCATGTGACTGGTAATCAAATCCCGATGAATATCATCGCACTTAATTTCATAAATGAGCGAATCAGTATCCGTATACATCAATTTGCACTGATCGTGCGTGTACTTTTCCATCATGAAGCCGTAATGGAAATCGTACACGCACACCTTGGAAATATCGAGAATCGACATTCTTATGTACAAGGGCTTAGTGAATAACAAATCCGTCTTTGCCATATCGATAGCGACGAGGCTCTCGTCGAAAATGGTGCGACTTCTGAATTTTGGACTGGCAATCAGATTTTTTGCGCCATATCGTCCCTCCCACTTGGAGACCATTTTCACCACACGGTGCTTCCGTATGTTTTCCATGGTTTTCCCGAACACTGCGTTATTAGCTAGTTTGTAGTTATTTTTGCCAAAAGTAGTTTTTGCTTGACAGCGTAATTTCGTATTTAATTCAATGTAGGGACGCAGCCACGTCGACTGATTGAATTGCAACACCTTGTGGATTTTCCTGAGTACAAGGCCGTGTTTGAGTGCTTGTTTCAACACCATTTAGTGTACAACATTTTTTCCTTGTTGTACAGCGTGGTCATCAATTTTGGTAATTTCGAGCCTGGCGGTGTACGGTGCTCGGCACACAAAGGCAAATCTTTGTGTTTGCCATGCAGATGTTCGGGGTACTCCAAATCGACTTCGAGAATGTAGCCGATGGCCGAGGTGTCCGACACTTCGGACACATCGAAATCGGCTGCATTTTCGAGCCATTTTAAGCAATCGTACGGAAGATATTCCATCATGGACCAACCGTACAGATTATTCACGTCGAGATATAGCAAATAGGTCGACGGTTTGGAGGCGTCATACCTTTCGTCGTACTGATGCCACCACGAATTCCTCGCTCGACAAAAAGAAGCATGTCGACGTCTTTCAGTATCTGCAATTTACACTGGGTGTACTTCAACATACAGGACCACGTATATCCCGGGAGGGTGTAATACCACGCAGGATCCAACCCATATGTCTCGTGGCCGATATTTCGAAAATTTTTGAAAATATCCGCCAAGAGGAATATGTCGGTTTTTATGTATAGGTCAGTGTACTCGCCCAGTGTTGTCAAGTTGAACGACCGCCACACGTTCTGCGCATGCTCGTATTCGGCATCGGTGATGCCACAATCGTTCAACTAGTTGTTGAACTGATTGCGCGTCGGCAAACTTGGGCTTTCCAATTTCTCCATCGAATCGATGAAATCGTATGGGAATACCCCTTTTCAAGTGAGTAACTCGTACTCGGCATCGAAATGGGCAAATTCGCGCCTTGAAATCTTCAAGTCATGGATGGTCAGTGTTTGCACCAAATGCTCCAAGCTCATGCCCATGAAGCGAAAAGAGTAGTCAATGAATCGAAATTTAATGTCAGTGTTGCCGTCGTACTGGGTGAAAGATATGCATTTTTCTTTGTTGACAGGCAACAGGCTGACTCGACCCCTTTTTGCTATATCTCGAATAATAAAATGGCTGTCTTATCCGGATAAATTGTGGAAAATGATTGGCACAACGAACGACTTTTTGTAGTTCAAGTTGCTCCCGTGTCGTGATTATGATCTTTTACAATTTTGTCATCAGTTTGCCAAGGTTTTTCGCAGATGTGGCAACATGGCGCTGTCGCTCTATCTGGAGGTGAGACGATCATGGGGACAATATCCAAAGTTTTGGATTCCACAAATTTGGCTATGGCCCCCATTCTCTCCGCAAACCAATCCATCGAGTCGAGGCCCCGATGACTATCATAAAATGACAAAGTATCGTCATATGCACACTTGAAATAAAATTCAGCGCCGAAAGGAATGTGTTTTTGGTACTGTGCCGTATGTGAGGTGCATTTTTCGTCATTAAACTGTTCCAAAATCGACTCAAAATCCGCGTAAATTACAAAGGGTACTATTTCTTTATGTACAAAATCCCGAAATTCTACATGATCATACGAAGGAAATGAAATTTTGCTCTCGTTTAATTTTTGACAATCAATAGTATGACTGTCGAGTTTCTCCTCACTACTGAAATAATTTAAACACCTGTCGCAAATGATTTTTTTATAAAAGTCTTTACTGAGTTGGAGCCTGAGTATGCGAGAAAAATCCTTTATCCAAACGTAATGGAATTTTATGTCATCGCCGATGGCGTTGTCGTCATCGGCGATTTCCAGTGGTGGTGCCTCGTAATCATTTAATTTCGGGTAATATTCATTTTGAATGAGGAGAAGATTGACATGTTTGTCTAATTTTTGTTTCGTGAGTCGGCTCGGAACAGAAACGAAAAATGTTCGCCTGCGGCTGAATGAATTCCAAGGTGTACACATTCACAGATATGTTGTTCAATCGCTCAAATTTGGTCATTTGTTTGAATGTCATGGGAAAGTCGATTCCATCCAAGTTCAGTACATTTTAATAGTGAGGGTATGATGATGTTCTAGCGCAATTTTTACCCGATTCAACAGGGTACAAGGCCGAAACGACGGCTCAAGCGAAACACGCATCATCTTCATTTTTCAAATTAATGCAAGCTTTTTTATTCGCAATAGATTTTGGCAGCTCGATGAAAGAAGAACCGTTTCCCACGGCCGATTTATTCGTATTGATTTCGAAACTAACAATTTTATGAAGACTCCAGTCACTTTCTTTGTCCGCGAATTCCGACAGTTTGTTTTGAATTTGATCGATGACATTTTCTAGGAACCACTTTTTCAAAGTTGTACCTCTATCGATAACAACGTTTTCAGTGTTGAAATATTTAAAGTCGCTTATTATTTGTTCTTGATTCAAGGAATTTTTCACGAATTTACCACAAAATGTCGCATTGACTTTGATGATTGGATGTTTTTTCAATAAATTTTGAATTCTGCTTTTGAATAAAATGAATGCATCACCAAAAAATCGCCCAATATCTTTATGTTTCAAATTTATAATTATAGCGGTGCGTAAACGCGAAGAAATTGCCGATTTCAAGTCCTCCCACTTTACTCGAGATGTTAATTTTGATTTGACTCCCTCTCCCACCACCACGTCGACGCCTGGCTGTTGTTGTTGTTGACCTGACTTTTTGATTGAATTTCGGAAAATTTTCAAGTGTCCGCATGAAGTTTGTAGTTTGCAATCTACTGCCGCGATCGCACTATTGATCAGGCGGGCGGTGTACTTGCAATGGGCCAGCCAATGTTTGCGTTCTTTATCAGTACAACCCTTTTTGAGGATTTTTTTGACCTTACGCAACTTGGCTACCATCTCCATACTGTGTGCAACAATAGCGTCAGATGACATAATGATGATGATGATGATTCAACAGACACACAAAATTGCAAGAAAGTGTCAAATGAAAATACAAGAAACTCACTCTTTGTTTCCAACGGCGGCGGCGTCTACAGGCCTTAGCGATCTCAAACAGCTGCTGCGGATGATTTTGATTGGCAATTTTCTGCTCGCCCCTGTAGATGAGCATATGCTGGGACTCGGTTAATTTGTCGAGGATGGGTTTGAATGAACCAGTCGCTCGATTTGGCAGGAATACTTTACACTCCTCCAACTCCACTAGGATGGACTCTCCTAATTTGGTTGTTTTCGCTTCAGCTCCGAGGATCAGATGGGGTTCGTCTTTCAGTAGCTCAGACAACTTCCGCAAGTTCTTTCTGCAAGCCAACGAAATCTTGTTCATTTCGTCGAGAAGATGAGACATCTGCGAAAAATGAAGAAAATTCATACACGCTGTATAACTCTCACTCACTCAAAATGAAAAAAAAAAATAAGTTTATGATTCACCCCGTGTATGAGAAATAAATATGATAAAAATAAAATATTCGAATCACACTTTATATAGCAAATGGAACTTTGTGAGAAGGAGAAGGAATTATGATAAAAAATGCAATCCACACACACATACACACTGTATAAAAAACAAAAACAAAAAATGAAGTTTTGTGAGAGAGACACTCTGTATGAGACAAAAAACAAATATGACAAGTGAACTTTTCTGAATTTTTTTGAAAAAGAAACAACAAAAAGTGAATCGAAAGAAATAGGCACACTTGAAACAATCGCAAAAAATAAAAAATGAATAACTACTACTACTGACCTTTGCAAATCACGAATTAAATGGCACTCACAATAAAAAACAATGCACTTGTTTAGAAAAAAAAGACAGATAAGCGGCAGAGAGACACTTGTTGTTGCTTCGAACGCAGACAATGAAATGACGCAGGCTCGCTGTGAACGTACGTATTAACTCTCTGTGTCACGTAACCCACGCCGTTCACCTCCACGCCGAGTTCGCGTAACCCACGCTGCAAATGTATGCAACGGTCGAACTGGGGAAAACCCAAATTGCCCAATAACAAAAAACAACTCCAAGGTCAATTTGAACCCCCCCACCCCGAAACTCTTCAGCGAACACGTCATCTTCTTCAGCCCCAACCCTTCACCAACGGCAAGAACTTGATGGACGCGGCCATCGAGAGATTTACCGTGTGGAGCAATACAATTACTAGGACACTCTTCGGTCCCAGGAGTTGTATTGTCTATCTACTCACATGCCTTCAGGTTTATCTTTTCCTGTACTCTTAACCCAGAAAAATTCATTAGAACTGTACAAATCTATGTCTCCGAATGTAATACTGGTAGATAAGTGTTTAATATTCATTTTAAATATACCTTTAGTTAGTATAACTTCATATAATTTGTTGAAAATTACGAGTTCACCAATGTACTATAAGAAAAACTTATTCTCGTTTATCATCCCTGAGAAACCATTTCTAGCAATAGATAACGTGAAACAACATTATTTTCTTCTTGATCATCAAGATATTAACGAATGTCCCATTTTAGATAGCAAGTACAACTGTAAACAAAAATATCCCTTGTTTCTGTTACAACTGCATAAAGCTTGTGAAGCTCTTCTTTTTCTACCCATTAGTGTTATGCCAGAAACATGTGAAAAACAAATAATTGTTATTGATAGCACCATTTTTATTCAATTACATCAACCAAATTCTTGGATTTTCAACAGTACAAAGAAAGAATTTTTAACTATAAAATGTGGAAAAAACGAAAAACAAATTCCCTTATTTAAAACGGGAATTTTGAAGTTGAGTCCTCTCTGTTCAGCATTTACTACTTCTATAATATTAGATTCTCTAGACTCGCAGTCTTCATTCATTGAATTTTAATGCTTTTTCATTATTGAATAAAACCCTACTAATCACATCGCAACACACTGATAAACTAGAAAGAATCAGTTACGCCGTGAATGCTTTGAAACTCAAGGAACAAGAGATGTTTGAAAATCAGGATATAAATTTCAACCATATTCATCATTACATTTTCATATACCTGTTCATTAGTGTAGGAGTTATTTTCATTATATATAAGTATAGGAATTGTATAAAGTGTTTAAAAAAAATCCTATTAGCAACGCTAATAACTATGAAAATTCTATTGAATTAAATGATGAAATTGAATGTTCTTCTAATCCTTCAAATTTTCAAAATGAAAACAAATAAACAGAAATTTGCAACAATCCAAGTTAAAAATTTTGTTCTTAAGGGGGACGGATGTTGTAAAGTGCGCCTTCAGGCTATTTCTATTATTATTGCTATCCATTTATATTTTATCGCAATTGCATGAAACATTGTTCTACTTTATTCACCTTATAATAAACATTTTATTGTAAATTGCTGACACCTCATGTACACTAGGTATTGCATGCATTCAAAATATCAATTAAGTATTTGCGACTATTTCTATTTCCTTCTAATGATGACGCCTATAGCACAGAAGTGTCGTTCATAAAAACTAGTAAACCCCTCCAAACGGGGTCATTTGATCCATCAAACTTCAACCGTTGCACGAACAGTCTGTAACTTACTTTCTAATAAACTGAGTTGTAAAGGGACTTCGACTTTTTTATTATTAATTATTTACGATTGTGGTACCAAAGTACATCAATTTGGTATTCCCCAACACGATAGTCCGGGATAAATGTCCGAAAAAACGAAAAAATGAATTATCACCAAAACTCGAAAACTAAATTGATATCGAAAAAAATTATATAAACACTTTTATTGTACTCGATCCAATGAACAAAAAATTCCATTGAATTTTTTTCATTTTCCAAAAATTTTCAATAAACACGAAAATCTTAAAAACCGAAGTTGATGTCGAAAAAATGTATAGTTGGAATTTCATTGATCTTAATTAGATATACATGAAAAGTTAGTAGCTACAAGAGTTCTACAATCAATTTGATCATTTTTACATGTTAATTGCCATAAGGATTTTTAAGATCCGTTCTGCAAATTTTGGTTCCTTTCAAGGTCACGCGTCACTGCTTCGCGTTCATCGTGTGACGTAATCGAGTAGATCCCTTAGATTGATAACATTTTGCCAAAAGAGCGCGGCGCACACATTATGAATTGAATTTATAAAGAAAAAAGATTTTTTCAACAGCAGAGGTTTGAAACATCGTCCTTTCGCTTGGTAGCGAGTGACGCTAGCCTTGTCTCCACGGAGACTTCGTACAAGTTGATGTACAAATGTGGGATCTCCAGCTACCAGAGCACGCTGTTTGAATATTAAAAAAAAATGATTGTGAGTCTGATAATAATAAAGATGTTTGGAATATATGTGAAAAAATGGCGGTTCAACGGTGAACTAGCATTTCAACAAGCTATGTGTATAGGGTGTCTCAAAATGTATCATTTAGGAGAAAATAACATGGAGGTTGTTTGTCGAGTTTAGTATACCAGGTGTATCGATATATAATTTATGAGAGAAAAAAACATGGCGGCTGCTCATTAGATATAGTATACCAGGTGTCTGAAAACATATCATTTAAGAGAAAAAAAAAATATGGCGGCTGCTCGTTAGATTTAGTAAACCAGGTGTCTCAAAACATACCATTTAAGAGAAAAAAAAACATGGTGGGTGCTTGTCTTATTTAGTATACAGGGGGTCTCAAAACGTATCATTTAAGAGAAAAAAATGGCGGCTGCTCGTTAGATTTAGTATACAGGGTGTCTCAAAACGCAAAGTTTCAGAAAAAATCATATCATTTGAGAGAAAAAAAAACATGGCTGCTTGGGGCAGAGTACGCTGTTTGAATATTTTAAAAAAAATTATGATTGTGAGTCTGATAATAATAATGATGTTTGGAATAAAAGTGAAAAAATGGCGGTTCAACGGTGGTCTAGCGTTTCAACAAGCTATGTGTATAGGGTATCTCAAAAAGTATCATTTAAGAGAAAAAACATGGCAGCGCTCGTTAGATTTAAATTTTTGTATATTTTTGTAAACTATTTTCTTTCGGAATTTTCAAACAGATGTTTTTTATTCAATCAAATGCTTCTTCACTACCAATAAAGCTGTAGCTCAGCTATTACCTACGTGGTCAGTTTGATTTCAGTTGCAGAGCATCATAAGAGACCTAAAAACCCTATGGGTATAGTTTAATCTCTTATAGCATTTTAATCTTGAGGAGTTTCAGATCTGAGTCTCTAGTAAGGAAAATTTTGATATTTTTGTAAACTATTTTCTTTAGGAATTTTCAAAAAGATGTTTTTTTATTCAACCAAATGCTTCTTCACTATCAATAAAGCTGTAGCTCAGTTATTACCTACGTGGTCAGTTTGATTTCAGTTGCAGAGCATCATAGGAGACCTAAGAACCCTACGGGTATAGTTTAATCTCTTATCGCATTTTAATCTTGAGGAGTTTTAGATCCGAGTCTAGTAAGGAAAATTTTGATATTTTTGTAAACTATTTTCTTTAGGAATTTTCAAACAGATGTTTTTTATTCAACCAAATGCTTCTTCACTACCAATAAAGCTGTAGCTCAGCTATTACCTACGTGGTCAGTTTGATTTCACTTGCAGAGCATCATAGGAGACCTAAGAATCCTATGGGTATAGTTTAATCTCTTATCGCATTTCAATCTTGAGGAGTTTTAGATCTGAGTCTAGTAAGGAAAATTTTGATATTTTTGTAAACTATTTTCTTTAGGAATTTTCAAACAGATGTTTTTTATTCAACCAAATGCTTCTTCACTATCAATAAAGCTGTAGCTCAGCTATTACCTACGTGGTCAGTTTGATTTCAGTTGCAGAGCATCATAGGAGAACTAAGAACCCTATGGGTATAGTTTAATCTCTTATCGCATTTTAATCTTGAGGAGTTTTAGATCTGAGTCTAGTAAAAAAAATTCTGATATTTTTGTAAACTATTTTCTTTAGGAATTTTCAAACAGATGTTTTTTATTCAACCAAATGCTTCTTCACTACCAATAAAGCTGTAGCTCAGCTATTACCTACATGGTCAGTTTGATTTCAGTTGCAGAGCATCATAGGAGACCTAAGAACCCTATGGGTATAGTTTAATCTCTTATCGCATTTTAATCTTGAGGAGTTTTAGATCTGAGTGTGATAAGGAAAATTTTGATATTTTTGTAAACTATTTTCAAATAGATGTTTTTTATTCAACCAAATGCTTTTTCACTATCAATAAAGCTGTAGCTCAGTTATAACCAACTTGGTCAGTTTGATTTTAGACGCAGAGCATCATAGGGGACCTAAGGGCCCTATTGGCATAGCATTTCATCCAAGAATTCGAAATATGTAAAAATGATTATTCAATAGATGGCTGACATCAGTAAGGAAAACATTGTTACTACTATACTTACTAAAGTATGTCAGGAACGATATATCCAGTATGAAGAATCCAACCTCATATGTCTCCGTTATCGAAAACAAATTTCATAGCTTTGATTGCAAGCAGTAATTATGTTTTGTATGTAAACGTACCGAATTAAGCGCAATTCATGACGATATGTGTGAAGTATCCAGTCATGTAATAGGAATGGAAAACAATACGTTTCACGACAGTCAATAAAGGGCAATGTTAGTAAATTGAATTTTGTTTAATTTTCCAAACAGTTCATGAAAAATTATTCCGAGATGTACTGGACTATTATTATCCGTCACAAGCGGTATTCGAGCCGTTGCATCAGATATGGAAAACCTTGGATGCCGGACGCTCCATTCGTATTTGGTCATTATCTAAGCCGCAGAAAAACAAATATTGTAGTTATCAGTTATAAAAATCCGCAAACACTAGAAGTTTCAACAGAATTGTTTATTATCTGAACCACAGAGAAGCAAATATCGCCATGGGAATCAGTATTTTGCGGGGTTCTGGATGCTAGTTTATTTGTGATCGTCCTGGCAGCAGTTCATAATTATTTAGTGCTCTGATTCCATTGAAAAACATTTTATTTGACAGTGATAGAAGTAGTTTATAATACTTCAACGATTTGTGCAGCAAAGTAAGTGAGATTTTTTCACTTTTGCTCAAGTGTTTTAACGTTTGCTTTTGTGTGTTTCGAAAATTCATAACGATTTCCAATTCAAAGCGATTCAATAGCTAATCATAAAAGTAAAATGAAATTGTTATTGCGCGGTAATGTAGTCTTGTCTCACTAAAACAATAGCAGATATTTTTTGAATATTATTCAACAACACAACTGTTGATGAAAAGACGGTCGACTTTTCCCACAACAAAGCATGCCAGGTACCCTTACGAAGGGAGAGTACCGACTTTTGGTGTCTGTAATTCCTCTTTGAAACTGGGGTTGTCACCATTAAAAAGTCAGGTATGAACAGTGTTTTTCGTTTAGGGGAAATTGTTGTCTGGAGGCTATCAAAGAACTGTATTTTCTCTAGTTGTTTGCATTTTTACCTATCTTCGATATATTTCATTCGGGTAAACTCGTGTTTATATCCATATCAGTTACGTTTTGTACCAGGACGCCTATGGATTATGAAGATAAGAACCGGGAGTAGCTGATTCTGCATTTTATCCAAGACTTATCTCTTAATTCGAACGTTATCTTTTATACTTTGCAATAATATCGTATTTTATCTATTATTTATGTTTACAACGATTTAATTTCAGAAATTATCTTTTATATCTCATTTTCTTAAAGCTCATTGTTTTGTAAGTTTATATAAAAGCATTATGAATGTTTTTAAGGCAGTTAAGTTGTTACCTGCTATTCATTCAGATAAAACACCTAGTAAGATTCGATTAATCTTTATTTGGCTCAAAACCACGCAGGGGCTTCTACGAACCACCACTGCTAGGAGCTCAAACGTAACTTATTTCATTCGAATAAACTCATGTTTCCATATAACTTTTTTTCTTCGTTAGTAGGTAAAGATTTCATTCTTACATACAATATTTTTAGTTCAGCTTATATTCATAAATATGATTCACTTATGTTTCTGTAGATTTCTTCACCGTTTGGAAAAATTTTATTAATCACTTAGATAAACTCGTGTTTCAATACATTTTCACGCAATGTTTCCATACAATATTTTTTGTTTGTTCAGTTCAGACCATTTTTTATTGACATATTTAATTCGCCGAAGCATTTATATTCATAGATATGATCCACATATGTTTCTACACATAATTTTTTCACCTCTTGTTAGAATTTTTATTGATATATTTCATTCGTAAAACTAGTGACAACTTATTGTACGGAATATTAACCAGCGATTTGATATAAATAGATAAACAAGGTTACTTCTGCCTAATCAAAGTGAGGCAGAAGTAACTTTGCTCCACTCGGTGAATCTCTCGATAGCCGCGTCCATCGAGTTCTTGCCGTTGGTGGAGGGTTGGTGCTGAAGAAGATGACGTGTTCGCCAAAGAGTCTCGGGGATGAGGGGGTTCAAATCGTTTCACCCTAAGTGGCACGCGTCTTTTCTGCAAAAACACATGGCGGCGATGGAGCGGAAGGCAAAAAAACATGGAAGCGATGGCGGAAGTTATGAAAAAACGTCCGTGCAAAAAAAAACATTTCGGCGATAGAGCTGAAGGCAAAAAAACATGGCGGTGATGGCGGAAGTTATGAAAAAAAGTCCCTGCAAAAAAAAACATAGAGGTGATGAAACGGAAGGCGAAAAACATGGCGGCGATGGTGGAAGTTATGAAAAAACCTTCCCTCACGTGATTCGCTGAGAGCAATTAGCTGGAAGAGAAAAAAGCGTCACGTGATTCGTTGAGAGCAACTGGCTGGAAGAGAAAAAAAATGGCCGCCACCTTAATTGACAAAACGAAAAAATTTAATATTAAAAATGTCTACTGTCTTAGAACACACACACACAACAGAAAATTATGATGAACTTATTATTAATTCACTCGCTCTCGAATGAAATTCCAAAAGAAAAAAAATACGTCTCCGCCGCCGTGAAATAGCGATAAGGCACGTTTCTTGAATGTTTACCGTCTGCTCTCAAGTTGAACGAAATTCTCAGTAAACACGATGATCCATTTTTGACCTTGAATTTGTTTTTCAGATTTAATCGCAGAGTTTTATCTCACACATCTGGTGTTTGTTTACGCTGCTCGAGCTAAATTGAACTTGGAGTTGTATACTGTCTCAGATGTTTGTTTTCAAGGAAAATGATAAGACAGCGGAGATAAGAGAGTCGAGTTTGAAGCCAAATTGATCGATTCAAGGCATTTTAAGTGTGTCACTCTAACCCATGGCATTGTATGTCTGTTTTTGTCTGTTTGCATTTATTGAAATGAATAACGTCAGTTCGAGAAGAATACATTTATTTTTCACATAAAAAAATTACACTTCAGTGCCAGTGGCGTAGTATGAAGATACATTATCATTATCGATTAAAAACTATTTTTGATACATGGATTTAATAAACCTATATATGGATTCGGATATTTGAACACTCAAAACCATTGACACGAAAAACATAAACCAATCGTGCAGTGTCGGCGGCAGCTCGCATTTGGAATACTTACTTTCTCGATCAGCAGCAGTAGCAGGGGCTTGCATCTTGACGTCCACGGGTTGGGTAGTTGGGTGGGACGATGACCACGATGGTCTCGAAGTGCTGCTGCTAGAGGGGCAAGACATCTTCAGCGGAAACCACTGCGTATCGCTATAGGTGTGATTTGTATAAATCTTCCGCAGTCTGTACGATGAGGTGTTCATCGGGATTTCGGCTCTCAACACAGGCAAATACCTATCAATGGCTAGCGCCTGAGTCATTTTCGTCCAATTCGAAGTACTCGAATCATCGTCGTGCAAATACGATACCAATACCACGCCGTACTCAAATGGCGGGCTAATATACAGTACGTTCGACAGAACGGCTGCTAGAATTATATAATTTGTTGTCATCGTGACTACAGCTCAATGTACACTGATGAACAGCGTATATGTCCCTCAAATATATACACTGAGAGGAAAACACACACATACACCATTGCTTAATGTACATGACTCGTATTTCTTTCAGTCTCTCTCTCATTCATTCAATCAATATTTCTCTCCAAATATCGTACTTGCCGTTTATCTGCTTCGCTCAGGTCATGGAATGGCACTACGGCTTTGAATAAAAAGTGGTTTGTGCGATGCCCGTCGGTGATGGCAAGCTCTTTGGGTTGGAATTCACCGCCCACAGTGAAACCCTGAATGTCACAGGCGACAAGCTTCATCTTGTTGTTTTTGTTTGTTTGATGATTGTTGAACTGATTCACTGCTTTGATTAACTGAGAGACACACACTCAGAGAGAGAGAGCGAGATTAAACACCGACTGAACAACTGAACGTTTGGCTTACAACTGACGCTCTCGACCTGTCGATGCCTGCATTACATACATACACATAAACAAAGAGTGGATTCCCCCACTACTCACTGCTACTACTGTATGTCACTATTTTTTTATGACTGACGGCGTACAATCTCGCTCAAGGGCAAGTGTTCCAGCATACAGTCGTGAGTGATGAAGCAATAGGCTCGAGTATTGGCGGGAAATCCGACTCTGGCCTCAATGTCAACTTTGACATCGACAGTGGAGGATTTCATGAATTCCGCTCTGCGGAAACAGTCTATTACGAACACGGTCGCTTTGCTTTTGAATGCTCCGTAATCGAGTAGAGGGCGCTTCTTCGGACAATTGGCATAGCTCGGATAGAATTCCGTGTAGGCTCGATAGGCTTCGACAAAGTTGTTTCTGTTGAATTCCAAGTGCATACGTTCATGCGGGTAAGTATCGCTGTTCATGGTTAGGCGTATGTCGCTGATGTCAATGTGATCGAAATAGGACGCATCTCGAGCCGCATTGCCAATCCGATTTGTTTGGAAGGCCACAATGACGAATCGGGGACTCTCCATGGCCGTGCAAGTTTTCACAGCCCAAACTTCCTTGGTGGAACCCTGAGTGAGTGCAGGCAACTCGTGTATGTCCCACTTGCAATACGAAATCACTACAGGAGCGTCTGTTTTGATGGACTGCAGCAATTTCAGACGAATGTCGTCATTGGGCACCACATGTTTGACTCTGAGTACAACGCTCGTAATCGTCAGTGTGGCTGTGGTGGCTTCGACTACTGGATTCGCCACCTCCTCTATCAGCATGCAATTGTTATCATTTCTACTTCTGACCAAGCGAATGCACTGTCGTCCAATGGTGGCATATCTGTAGTCATGGAATATGCCCAACAAATGTTTAAGCGGGATCTACATGGCGAACGAACCGTCGGGGGCGTTGTGAACCGTTCCGCCAGGATAGATCCAGCCGGCTGTGCTCAAGTGTAGCACATCATTTTCCTCGTAACAAGTATAGCCGCGAAGGGTGCTCACTATACCCGGCGATTGAACAGAGTCCACCTCTTTGCCATTGATTTCATAGTAGATGGCCTCGAAAAGGTATGCGCCGGCATTATTGATAAATCTAACATTGCCCGTTCCTGCGGTACGAGTCAGAGAGCCCTCTATGCACACAAGGGCATCGTTCATCAGTATCCACACATCGCTCTGCTGAATGACAATTTCGATGATGTCATTATTTTGAAAGGACTTGACGTACGGGTGGTGCGTTCGAGTCTCAATTCTGTTGATGGATTCGTCGAACTTTGGATGATTGTACACGTCGAACACTTGTCTTGATAACATGATGTCCTTGGGATTGGAGAAAGTGTATGCTGGAGTGAGACAGAGTGTATGCGTCTGCTCTCTTCGACTGCGTCTGCGAGACTGAATTGATGCCAGCACCCTCTGCACTTTTATGCCCAAAGGCATCATGATCATCATTCTGATCAAATACCAACCCCATTTTTATGTCAGCTTGCGCAGCACAAGTAGTATAATGATGGTCTCTCCACGGAAATTCACACTGCAACAGTCCTGAACGAGAATATTCAAGGTTATGTTGTGTATTTCCGTCTTGTTCACAGGCAGGTAAATCAAATTCGAGGGCGTTTCGTCGATGGCAAAGCCAGGGTCTTCTCGAACGGCAAACTCGTATATGGTGTGAGCCGGGCGATTGTTGAAGAAGGCACCCGATGTGATGTTACTATCGATGTGAACAGTTCGAACTTTGATAATGTTCACAGGTAGGTCGGATGAGTGAACGCTTCCAGCCTCCAATAGTCTCGCGGAAAAACCCAGTAATCGTCCTATGGAATCCTTGGGACGAAAATCGATGTTATAGAGCTTGCTGTATATCTCACACTGCAGCGTATTGGTGATGGGTTTGAGAGAGAACAAAGCCTTGCTTTTGTTGGTACCGTCGTCGTCGTCGACGTCGCCAACGTCACTAGACACTACGGCTCTCTTCTTTGCTTCTTTCGGCCTCTCGATGTGTCTATGTATAAACTTGGCAATGTCGCTTATTTCGTAACACCAAGTCGGTATTTGGATGATGCTAACAGATGGCGCTCCCTTGACAGAATAATAGAATCGACCACTCGATATGTTCGGTATGCTGTTGTATGAATGGAAACCAATGAATGCCAAGCCGTAAGTGCTATCTTCGTCCAATTGGAGCGGCGGAGAAAAGTCTGCGGTAAGCGTCGATATTTGTCAACAGCAAAGACATGACTGACACTGGATGGGGTTATGTACTTCTATTTGAACCATTCCATATGCGCGCTCTGTTCTCAGAGTCTAGTATGGGATTCAAGACGCGTGGGGCTAGCGCTATTCGTCTAGCGAAACGTATCCTGTCCATGGCCACTTACATCCAATACGAATTGCGCGAAGTTTTGTATGCAAAACGCCACGTCACCCTATAATGAATTTCATTGCGCTCGTCATAAAAGGTCACCACTTTTCTATTCATTTTCGCACGCGCCCTCGCGCACACTCAGAGTGTGTTCTCGTATAGAAAATTCAAACACAAATGACCGCAATTACCTTGGTTGAATGTCTGATAGCGATCGTTGATGTAGAAGATTTTCAGTTTTTTACCCAGATATCGCACCAATTCCAACAGCGGCTTCAAATTGCCGAAACTGTCAAAGTATTTCACCACATGTCCGCGTTTCACGTAAGCTTCCCAATGCGTTCTGCGATTCCTGCTCGAGTCCAGATTGATGATTGCGCATTCTCTATACTTGGGAAGTTTCGATGATGATGAGGATCGAGGTAAGTTGTCTCGCATGAAAACACCAATGAAATGAGGTATTTTCAGACGGGTCACATATTTAAGTAATTCCTCATCGTACAACGCTCTATTGGGCAGCTTCAGCGGGAGTTTTTTGAAAATTTCTTCTTGAGAAACAAACCGTAGCCGCCTTTAGCGGTCTTGCGCAGAAACAAAGCGGAACCTCCTACATTTTTGTTGTCACCGCCGCCACCAATGCTCTCCATTGCGGTATTATGACGCTTGTCTTCCTCCAATTTCTTTTTGGCATTGGCCGAGGAGATGATGGTCCTGGCTATGGTGCTGGCACCGCCTGCCAACGAGCCCAGCGCCCCCAGAGCGGCGAATATTGGAGGAAGAGGCAGCACACCACCGCTCTTCGCTTCGAACGGTATTATTCGGGGTAGTCTGATTTTTTTGCGGCCACCCAATTTTTTTCACTTGAGCACGGGCAGCACGCAGTGCCACCAAGGAGGATTTTCGCAGAGCCTTCGCACTCAAATCTTTCAGCTGATCAGGTTTCAGAGTTTTTCGCAGAGTCTTGGTAATTTTCTTAACCACATCTTGACGGAAAGACTTTGGTATTGCAGCAGCAGCAGCAGCAGCAGTCTTCTTCTTCTTCTTCAGACCCATTCCCAAATTACTTTTTGCCTTCATGGTTGTGGTGACCAGCCAAGCAGCAGCTTTCTCACCAAATTTGGCGTCTTTTGATTTGACACGTTCCCAAGCTCGATTTTCCAGCGCCCAGTCGGCCTTGTGTCTCTCCTTCAAAGACTTGTTTTGCGAATATGCAATATCGTGAGTATTACAAGCCGAATCCAAAGGGTTCACACCAGGGTCTCCATGTGCCAATCTCTTCTGTAGTTTGGTACCCGGTCCACAGTACTGGTATCAAGGCAAATGAAGCTCGAATGGCAGATGATTAATCAGAGAGTTCACCACTCCGCGACCTTCGTGCTCGACAGTCAGCATGACACTGACGCGAATGATGTTGCGCACCTACTTACATAGCTGTACTCCACTCAAAATGTCCTTCGAATGTCAGATGTGGGCGTGGTCACACACACACTTCAGCAAAAAAATCAATCAACTCAAACATGAAAGTGGTGCAACAAGAGCCGGCTCTGGAAATAGTCAATTTGGATACCATAGGTGGAGGAGGTATTGACGGTGACGACGACGGTATACGTAAACACGGCTCCTTGCTACCGAATTCATTCCGAGCGATATTTTGTGGCCCCAGCGGATGTGGCAAGACCAACGCTGTAATCAGTCTGCTGTTCAGCCCGAACGGAGCACGCTTCGAGAATGTTTACGTTTATTTGAAGTCGCTGTACCAACCTAAATATCAGCTACTGCACGATGTACTCAAACAAGTCAAGGGCGTAGGTTAGTTTCCAGACAGGGACAACGACGAGGTAATCGATCTGTCAAAGGCGAAAGAAAACTCAATTTTCATATTTGACGATGTGGCGTGTGACAAACAGAATAAAATCAGAGACTTCTATGCCATGGCAAGCCACAACGGTATTGACCCAACATACGTGTGTCAAACCTACTCGAAAATACAGCTGATCAGGGACAATTGCAACATTATAGTGCTTTCGGCAAGACGATATGAATTTGAAGCACGCCTTCGACGAGAACGTCTCTCCGGATTACACCTTTGAGGAATTTCGCCGCATGTGCGCCACCTGTTGGAAGGAAAAATTCGGATCTCTGGTTATTGTCAAAGACTTTGATGTGAACAAAGGGCGCTACCGCCTAGGCTTTGACAAATATATACAAATGTGATGCGAGGTGGCACAGCATTCGTACTGAAGCCATGGCGCCGACCACATAATTGGAACAAATAGTATCAATATGTAGTGAGAGCAGATAAAGTACAGAGTGTTATCGGCACATTAATTTTATTCAAAACACTGATGGCAATCGATTTTATTGGTCAAGGTATCTATTGAGGTATTTCTTCAAATTCGTGATACATTTCTCATGGAAACACCCTCGTATCTTCAGTAATTTTTGACGAGTAATCATAAAATTTCCATGGCCGATAGATACACCAGAAATGAACTCGCTGCACAAAAAGGGTCATCCTACGTGATATACACTGCACGCCAGCAGCGATATAACCACACAGTATTCCGAAAAGTTATATTAGTGGGCCAAATTGACCCAAAGTTCCTGCAGATTCGTGTTCAGGATCCCCAAATTAGTTAAGACACATGTCTGCTGAAACATTTTCAGTTCTTGAAAATTTAAATTTGATTCTCTTCTCATGGAGACGCCCTCGTATATTCTGTAATTTTCGACGTAGAACAATGAAATTTTCAGGATCGGTAGATTTAAGTTAAGCTTTCATGTACACGAATTTTTCGTTTTTCGTACGAAATCTGTCAAAAGCTGTTCAAATATAAAGTGAAATTTCTTTCAAATTTTTTACAAAAAAACGAAAATTCGGATGCATGAAAACTTAGCTATACCAGGAATGAACTCACTACATGATATCCTACGTGAGATGTACACTGCGCGCCAGCAGCGATGGGTTATTGGTGGGTAGATAGTTCCATCGGTGCTGGCGTGCAGTGAGTTTATTTATAGCGTATCAATCGATCCGGGAAATTTCATGGTTTCACGTAGAAAATTACGGAAGATACGGGGGCGTTTCAATGAGAAGTGAAACAAATTAGAATTCTTCAGGACTGAAAATTTTTCAGGAGACAGGTGTATTGGTAGTTATTAAGGAATCTTGAACACAAATCTGAAGGAACTCAGGTCCAAGTTTGTCCCCTAATAAAACTTTCCGGAAAAATGTATGTTTTCCTCGTTGCTGGCATGCAGTGTATATGACGTAGGATGGCCCCTTTTGTGCAGTGAGTTCATTTCTAGTGTATCTATCGATGCAGTAAATTTCATGATTCTTCGTCAAAAACTACAAATGATGCGAGGGTGTTTCCATGAGAAGTGAAATACACTGTATATTTGGTTAAGAAATGACCACTTAGGTGTCTTATTGATTATTAGAAATCACACGTTAAAAGGTAGGTCCTCGTTAATCCTTGGCTCCCACAAGTTTCAAATTCTGAGGGATGCCGTTTGTAGGGGGAGGACAGCTGGTTAACGGAAAAAACAATTCAAAAAACAACTTTTTATAAGGAGAGTTGAGAGGCGAGTTATTAAGTTTATGCCAGAATTGAATGAATCCAAAATGAAATGATCAAGAAACATATAAATTTTTCCCTTGGGAAACATTTTTCCACATTGACATTTTTCCTCTGCATTTGAGTCAAAACACGTTGTTACCTTGGTGATTATAGCAGTTGAAAATAAATGTTTTAGAAAAGTTCTTCTATTTCTGAATTCGTAAAAAAAATAATGGAAAAATTTTATACAATTATTTTTCTACTATTAATCCTGTTCTGATTTAAGGTTTTTGACAATTACTAAAGCTTCAACATATACTCTTCGTCGTGCAATTTTCATACACCAGCTGAATTCAAGATCAAAGTGAATTCATTAAGTTGGTCCAACATAAAAAAATACTTGTTGTAGTTATTCCCAGTCATACATTTATAGCTTCATTGTGAGTTCATTGAGTCTCAACTTATACTTTTTCATCATTATGATTTCTAGAAATTTCTTCTAATTCCCGAATAATTCCTCTACTTCCCATGTAATACCCGAGTAATACCACTAATTCCCAGTAATACCCAAAAATTTTCAAGTAATACCTCTAATTCCCGAGTAATGTCCAGTAATACCCAATAATTATCAACTAATACCACTAATTCAGGACTAATACCCCACTAATACCCAAGGCATGTACACCAAAATTCCCTAGCGGTTTTCCCCTCGAGGTATACAAACATTATTGACAAAAACTTGTTATCTTGTGTGATTAGAATAGATTTTAGATAATGTACTAAATAAATTTCCTGTGTTCTGTGATACTAACACAATTTCAGATATTGATTGTGTTCTTAAAAATCTCGTAACCACACAGCCTACTTACTTTTTGAGCAAAATCGACATCCACGGTCTGTTAACATTTAATTAAAGCAATGACATTTGCAGACAATTATGATGAAAATAAAAAACACGATAATTTGTTGCATACTAAACATAAGCAAAAATTATATTTTTCCACTACCGTGCGTAAAGTACGTACTTCACGCACGCTTTAAAGTGTGTAAAGTTTTACTTTTTTTCACTAGTGCGTAAAGTAAAACTCTTTAAAGTAAAATATATCAAAAATTGTGTATAGCAACCAAATAGAAGCTTTTAATTTAAATTGCCAGTTATGGTATCTTCTTCTACGATTAAAAATAATTTAATACAACCAGGGAAATGATAAAACACTTACTAGAGAATAACTGAATCATCTTCGTGCGTCGAATACAATCCAACCAACGTACCTACTTTTTATAAAGTCATTGTAAATATTAAAGTCCCCATTTTTATACTCTGCATATACATATTTTTAACTAATTTAATTTTAACAAATTTTAAGTACATATACCCGATGTATTTGTCCTTTTTATGTTTTTTCTCGAAACAAGTATTAAATTACTTATCGAGTATCACCATTTATTGAAAAGTATAGTTAATTCCTGGAATAGATATAAACTAATTTTATAGTCTTGAAAAAATAATGTATCTTGTCTAATTGTTTATTTTATCTATTGACCTTGAATGGGGATTAACAATCATTAAGTGGTTAGACATTATGAGAATTTAGATGCATGCTTCGTATGGGAGCTGGGTATCTCCCATTTTTTTTATCTTCCTTGAATGTGTCAAAAATAAGAGTTTGTCTCAAGTAGAAAGTTATTGAATGACAGGGATGAAAGTATTTTTGAAACGCACATTAAAAATTTCACATAATGTGAAGATTTTTTTATTAGAATCACGAAAAAAGTTTGTTTTTCAATTTAATATTAGACATTTTGTACAGCCTCACTTGTGAATAATATATTTTGGAGTTTTTGATTGTTTTTAACAGGAAAAGTTGCTTTGCAATATTTTACGAATTAAGCTCATGACTTCCCATAATTATTTCAGAGTGTTGTATTGACTGTGTATTGTAGTGTGTGAATTGGCTCAAATTTATGCAATATCGTGATGTAAGTACGAGTATACAAGCCGTATTTTTATGTCGTACCACTATTAGTATCTCAAAAACGGTGAATGATAGGAAGTTGATTGAATTAGACAAAAGTTGCCTATTTTGGTGAACCGTTTCAATAATAATAATAATAATAGCCTGTATCGACTATCGCAAGGCATTTGATACAACATCGCATGATCTCATCATGCATTTGCTCGGATGCCTTGCGGTGCCCGATCAAATAGTGAGATGCATTGAACAGCTGATGCCGCTCTGGAGGACTCGCTTCACCATAACATCTGGTCAAGTCAGAGTTCAAACAGGGCAGGTTATCTTTAGAAGGGGCGTGTTTCAGGGAGACTCCCTCAGCCCTCTTCTCTTCTGCATCTCACTACTGCCATTGTCCGTTGCACTACGGAAAACCCGCGGAAACAACTGCGGCACCCCCAGAAACCGGAGGCATAAGGTCACCCATTTGTTTTACATGGATGATCTAAACTTTATGCCTCTGGAAAAAATGACCTTCATCAGTCTTTAAGGGTGGTGCAAGAGTAAACGCATGCTATCGGAATGGAATTTGGGATCGACAAATGTGCCACGGTTCATCTCAAAAGAAGACGATGCGAGGAATACGGAGAGGACGATCAGCTCGTAGACGGAAGCATCCTACATCATCTGGATGGAGAAGTGGAACAACGCCATAACTTAGAGGTAGCTACCGTTAAAAACTCTCTCCGCGGCAAGTATCAGCACAAACTACGACAGATCTGGTCTTCAGAACTGTCGGGGAAGAACAAAGTTGTAATAGACACCCCTTCACAACACTAACACTTCCTTTAACTTCACAAATATATATTGATACCCGATCGCAAGAAGCACATAAACAATACTAAACTAAATACGTAATTTCAATTACACCTCCAGCATTTTCATCCCTTCCTCCTGCTGATTCATCGATGACCTGTTCCCTTACGTAAGGGTGACTAAGATCCCTGGCTGCTATTTCGCTCCAACGATATACCAGATGTTTTATCATGCTAATCTGAGTGTCTTACAGTCGGCCACAGCTACCGACTCCTCGCCTCGAGGGGTTAGAGGTGGCTAGAGGTTTCTTCATCGCCGTTTCTACCTCAAAATTATTTTATGATTCAGGACCGTAATTGGGGATAGCTGAGAAGGCGATCATTTCTAGATCTCAATTATGCTACCCTCAAAGCTCTAGCACTCTGGTGGCGCAAGATTACGTATACGTAAACTTCGCCTGATTGTGATCGTATCACGCAAATCTGGGACTTTTGGCCCTGGTGGGAGACTTTCTCTCACAAGAGCACTTTGCTCAGAAAGAATACTTTTATCCACTGTAGCACGTTGCTCTGGACAGATACTTTTACACGTGTATCCACTGGAGCACGTTGCTCAGAGGGGATACGTGTATCTACTTGAGCATGTTGCTCAAGATGGATACGTTCATCCACTGGAACACGTTGCTCGGTAAGGATACGTGTATCAACTTGTTCACGTTGCTCAGGATGGATACGTTCATTCACTGGAGCACGTTGCTCGGAGGGGATACGTGTATCTACTTGAGCACGTTGCTCAAGATGGATACGTTCATCCACTGGAACTCGTTGCTCAGAGGGGATACGTGTATCTACTTGAGCACGTTGCTCAAGATGGATACGTTCATCCACTGGAGCACGTTGCTCGGTAAGGATACGTGTATCCATTGGAGCGCGTTGCTCAAGATGGATACGTTCATCCACTGGAGCACGTTGCTCGGTAAGGATACGTGTATCCAATGGAGCACGTTGCTCCCTACGAGCGTTCTGCTTAGCAAGGACACGTCGTCCATCTGGAGCATGTTGCTCCACTTGAGTACGTTGCTCCTCTTGGGCACGTTGCTCCTTATCAACATCACTCAATTCCTCCATGCTATCTCATCTGGTGGAAATCGGCTTCACCATATCTACAGCGTATATGCCGCTATAAAACTTCTGCGATCTCTCCGCACCTACCATGTCTTCTATAACATAACGATCATAGTCCAGTACGGCCTTAACTACGTAAGGTCCGCTATACTTGGGCAGGAGTTTTCTACTCTTCCCGTCGTTAGATGCGATTTTCCATCTGATAAGTACTTGTTGCCCCACAGAATATTTCACTATATTTCTTTGCTTAACGTCATATCTTTCTTTCTGCTTGCCTTGAGATCTTCTCATGGTTACAGCAGCAGACTTTCTGTTTTCTTGGATGGTATCGTTTGGTGCAGCGACTTAGACCTCGTTGGTCACAAAAGAATCGGTTGCACTGCTGGGATGATATCCAAACATGAGTTCATGTGGTGTCTTTCCTGTTGCCTTCTGAATCGAAGAGGTTTATTTCAAATCTAATACTACCGATAACCTCATCCCATTTCTTTTCATCGTTACTCGTGATTGCTAATGCGGAAAGTATGGTCCTGTTATACCTTATGAATCACTTTGATCCCCCATTTCTTGGCATGCTCACCAAATGATTTGCCAGTGAAGGCGGCGCCTTGGTCACAAATAATCCGCCTAGGAGATCCGAACGTCTCGAGAACTTCCGTGAGGAATTTAATGACAGGACCTACTTTAGTACTCTTCACTGCCTTCATGAACACATATTTAGTGAATGCATCCACACCCACGATGAGATACGTGTTTCCAGTTTTGCTCTTCATGAAAGGTCCGAGTTGGTCTATGTGGATCGTATCCATGATACTAATTTTTCCTATTTGATGTAATGTACCAGGCTTTTTACCAGTTGGTTCCTTGTTGTAGCTGCAGCTAAGACAGCAACGGATATGGCGGAATACGTATTTTTTCATACTTGGGAACCAATAATTTTGTCGTATGAGAGCCAGCGTTTTGTCTAGTGAAAAATGCCCGGCTGAGTCGTGACAGTATACTGTAATATCGTATCGTCCAGACTTCGGGACTACCCATTTCCGGGTCGGTATTCAATGTGGAAATCAAATTCTTAGGTCGTCATCCACCATCGTCCGATCCGTGGTATCGAGTCCCTTTTGGATAAAGTGGTTCTCAAAGCATTGCAGTCGGTGACCACCTTAAACTGAATCCCCAATAAATAAACTCTGAATATGTTCATGGAGTTAACTACGGCCAACGTCTCCAGCACGTACGAGTGGTATCGTTGTTTCTCCTTACTCGTTTGGCGGCTGAAGTAGAGAACAGGTTTGAGTTTGCCCTCCGTTTGCTTCTGGAGTAGAATACCTCCAACTCCCCATTTCGACGCATCCGTGATGAGTTCCGTTTCTGCCTTCGGATCATACACGGCTAGTACAGGCCTCGTACTCAAAATCTCACGAAGCCTTCCGAAAGAGGATAATTGCTCTTTCCCGAATTCAAAGATCGCGTCCTTTTTTGTTAGTATAGTTAGCGGTCTTGCTATTCTCGCGAAGGCCTTCACATATTTTCGAAAATAGCTAGCTAGCCCTAAAAACTGCCTTACTTCATGAATATTCTTAGGCACTGGAAATTTCTTGACTGCTTCTATTTTACCTGGTGCCGGTCGTATGCCCTCTTCAGTATAGATGGAAAATCTCGATGATCAGGAAAAGCTCTTTCAATTATTCGATTCCATTCCACCCATGAATGCTCATAGTTATTCAAGCTGTTGTACCATGATTTCGCTAACCCCGTTAGCCGAGATTGCATATTGTATATTTTTATCTGTTCATCTTACCCATTTATTTTGCCGATTTGCTCGATTTTATCAAGTCATTTAGTCACAGAAACCTCCGATCTGCCACGGCAGAATTCGGGAATACAATCGGCGCGAATAATCGAGTGAAATGAATGTCCCATATGAGTACTTCGACTCAAGAATTCCGACAACATACCTTCAAGTTCGGATATTTTTTCTTGTTGAACCCGTACTGCTTCAGACTGATCGATGCTCGGTTCACCTCTTGGTGTGTTTCCATGACTACTCAACGGTCGTGGAGCTCTAGCTTCACTTCAAATTCTAGGAGGTGTGCAAGATACGTTATCTTGTGACGACCGTCCACTTTTGCGACGGTAGCGTCCATAATCGTTTTCCGATTCCGAATCGGAAGAAGTCTCTTGCCTTTTTGACTTACGTCCCATGGTCACTTTTTTCACAAATCAATCCAGTTGCACTTCACAGCACACCAATGACTTCGAATTGAGCGTATGTATCCCACCGCTGCACTAATAGACACCCCTTCACAACACTAAAACTTCCTTTAACTTCACAAATATATATTGATACCAGATCCCAAGAAGCACATAAACAATAACTAAACTAAATTCGTAATCTCAATCACACCTCCAGCCTTTTCATCCCTTCCTCCTGCTGATTCATCGATGACCTGTTCCCTTACGTAAGGGTGACTAAGATCCCTGGCTGCTATTTCGCTCAAACGATATATCAGATGTTTCAGCATGCTAATCTGAGTGTCTTACAGTTGCTGCATTTAATATGCTTGCCGCGCAACAGATTTCGGATTGGTTTGTCGACGGGCGACAAATATGCCACGTTTCATCCCAAAAGAAGACAATGCGAGGAATACGGAGAGGACGTTCAGACGGAAGCATCCTACAACATCTGGATGCCGAAGAGACGTATACCTACCTAGGGGTGGAACAACGCCACATCCAAGAACTACCTTCTATTAAAAACTCTCTCCGCGGCAAGTATCAGCACAAACTCCGACAGATCTTGTCATCAGATATGTCGGGGAAGAACAAAGTTACTGCAACTGATATGCTCGCCGTCCCGATTCTACTTTACTCCTTTGGAGTAATGAAATGGACTCAGGAAGAGCTGCGACAACTCGACGTAAAAACTCGCAAAATGATGCATCTTTATAGGAGCTTGCATCCTAAGAGTTTAGATTCCCTTTTCTGCTTAGTGTGCGATCACGAAAATGCAGGGATTTGAGCATTTCTTTTCAAGGCAGCAACCCGTGCAGACGATAAACTCGGTCTCCTGAACGGACGAACCCAAACTCTGTCACCGAGTTGGAACCCGTTCAGCAAAAAGCCCACGTGAAAGCTGCGGAGTGTGACAGGCTCCTACAGCTACATAAGGATAAGCTAATGCATGGGGTCTTCTTCAAGAACATTGACGACCTTGGCTTATCCAGAAACCTGACCTTCGCTTTTCTCAGGTACAGTGGGCTGAAGTCGGAAACCGAGGGATTCATAATGGCCTGCCAGGATGGTGTCTTCAACACCCTCGTCTACCGTAGTCGCGTGATGGGTATAGAGGTCCCTGACACTAGATGCAGAGCGTGTCGTGGGGCAGATGAGACCATAATGCATTTGCTGTCAGCTTGTCCAGCTTATGCGGTCAGCCTATATCCACAGGCATAACGCGGCCCTACCAGTGTTGTACTACCATCTATGACACTCGTACGGTGTAGACGAGACACCGGTGTTGCCTTATGCTCCGAGGGATATTGAGTCCGTTGTGGAGAATGAGAGGTGCCGAATCTATTGGAACTACTCATTCCCCACCCTCAGGCAACTACAAGCCAATAAGCCTGATGTAGTCCTCCTCGACCATCAAAGTAGGACGATTTTCGTCATTGAGTTTTCAGCTCCTGGCGAAACGAACATCGGCCGAAAAGAGGAGAAAAAACGGACTAAATATCAAGATCTACTCTTTGAACTCCGCAGGCTTTATCCAAACCATTCTGTCAAAATGGTGGTTCTGATAATAGGGATCCTTGGTGGAATGATGGACACACTGCTCTCAAACTTAAAAATTATACCGGCTTGCCGTGATATGGCAGATATCTCAGCCAGACGGATGCAGAAGGCCGTAATTCTTGGTTCACTCCGCCTGCTCAGGGCACATGATTCTCGGACCCAATAGTAACTACCCCACGGCGTAGGAAGAGGTTATTGGGACAATTGATCCAGCGCGACCTCCGGAAGTATCAGGGCTCCGGAGACAGGGCCTGTCTGGGATATTCCTGACGAAAAAAAATAATAATATTACCGCGAATGAAATGGACTCAAGGAGAGCTGCGACAACTCGACGTAAAAACTCGCAAAATGGTGTATTTTCATAGAAGCTTGCATCCTAAATCGTCTGTTTCACGGTTACACTTCCCCAGATAACGGGGAGGCCGAGGACTGTTGAGTATGGAGTGTCTACGTAACAGAATGGTACTGGATGGAGCCTGTAAAGTCATCAGAAGTTCAGATCCCCTTCTTCGCTTAGTATGTGATCATGAAAAAGCAGAGATTGGAGCATTTCTTTTCAAGACAGCAACCCGTGCAGCCGATGAACTCGGTCTCGTAGTCGACACTAAACGGATAAACCCAAACTCTGTCACCGGGTTGGAACCCGATCAGCAAAAAGCCCACGTGAAAGCTGCGGAGTGTGAGAGGCTCCTACAGCTACATAAGGATAAGCCAATGCTTGGGGTCTTCTTCAAGAGCATTGAAGACCTTGGCTTATCCAGAAACCTGACCATCGCTTTTATCAGGTTAAGTGGGCTGAAGTCGGAAAACGAGGGATTCATAATGGCCTGCCAAGATGGTGTCTTCAACACCCTTGTCTACCGTAGTCGCGTGTCGTGGAGCAGCTGAGACCATAATGCATTTGCTGTCAGCTTGTCCAGCTTATGCGGTCTCAGCCTATATCCACAGGCATAACGCAGCCCTACAAATGTTGTACTACCACCTACGACACTTGTACGGTATAGACGAGACACCGGTGTTGCCTTATGCTCCGTGGGATATTGAGTCCGTTGTGGAGAATGAGGAGTGCTGAATCTATTGGAACTACTCATTCCCCACCATCAGGCAAATACAAGCCAATAAGCCTGATGCAGTCCTCCTCGACCATCAAAGTAGGGCGATTTCCGTCATAGAGTTCTCGGCTCCTGGTGAAACTAACATCGTTCGAAAAGGAGAAGAAAAACGAATAAAATATCGAGATTCACTCTTTGAACTCCGCAGGCTTTACCCAAACCGTTCTGTCAAAATGGTGGTTCTGATCATAGGAGTACTTAGTGGAATGATGGACACGCTGCTCTCGAATCTGAAACTCATACCGGCTTGCCGTGATGTGGCAGAAAACCTAACCGGAAGAATGCATAAGACCGTAATTCTTGGTTCACTCCGTTCACTCAGGGCACATCATTCTCGGACCCAGTAATCACTCACCCATGGATGTGAGAAGTGTTTGCTGGGGTTAATGACACACCAGCGCGCCCTCCGGTAGTATCGGAGCACCGGCCCGACTGAGATATTCCCTATAAAAAAAAAAAATATTATACTCCATTAGCAGGGAGGTCCAACCACCACCCAAGGCCTTAGTGAGTTGCAACACCACTTTCCTGAGCAACCGGTGCAAAACCGGACCGGCAGCCAAGGCGCACCTTGGAAGGAATGCTCATTCTCTCTGATATCGGCCGTGGGTATACTAGGCTAACCCCCCGGTATACTTTGAAACAACTCGGTTCTAGATGCACGAGGAAGAGGCCCCCATAACCGACCCCTTCGGATTAGGGGTCATAGGCAAGGTGGTGGGGCCCAAAACGATGATTTGCCAAACGATGACAACCGCAATGACAATGGACGCTTTGAGTGGACTGGTGAACTAAGGGACAGTCTTCTGCGTTGCTATGAGAGCAGTGAGCCCGCCCAAAGAGGATACATGGCGAGAATGCATGCTCTGTTGTGTGAAATACACCCAGAGCATGCTGCCTTTTCCGCCCAAATTCTAAGGGATTATGTATCCCACCTCGGGTTCGAGACTATGTTAGAGCCCCCTTCAGCCGGTTATCGCAGATATGCCACGTGTCGACCTGGTCAGCAATTCTTTTATGGGTCTTGTGTCTTCACAGCACCGTTTGTCAATAATGACTATACAGGGTGATGCATAAAGCCATATTCAGAGAAATGATAAAAGAATATTTTAAACATTACGAAAGCAACAGATTGTGAGAAAAGTAGTCAATGGATATAGATATGGTTTTACAGAAGATTACTCAATTGATATATAGGGGGTAATACAGGAAACAATAATTAAAATAAAAAGCAGTGGGCATATTGATAAGGTTACATGTTACAACAATATAAATATGTACGAAAAAACGTGTCGCAAGTTTTATTGAAGAATATCTTTGTTGAAACTACTTTTTACCATCCTAATCGAATGTCTTGATAGGCAAATCGGAAAATAATGGACAGTCTCCGAGAAAAAACGGCTCAAAGTCGGCAAAATAGCGTTTGAAGAAATGAAACCTAGAACCTGTTAAAAATAAGCAATGTTTCATTATTCTCATTCTTTAAATCATCCTATCATTCATTTACGTAATAATGTACTTGACATAATCCTACATTAATTTTCATTCATCATATAATTGAACCAATCATTCCAAAATCCCATTCCTATATTGTCACATAGTTTTATCTACTTCATCCGCTACTGAACTAATATTTCAACAGGTATCATGTTTTTTTGATCAAGTTACCAGTTATCTATTGGTTGTCATGATGACATATCCTTAGTAATATGTATCTCATGTAACGTATACATGGTAAATGAAAGATTTTTGATCGTTTGCCTGTTTATCTGATATTTCATACCTCCCTGATGGCTTTTATACAAAATCAAAGACATTGTTTCATATGCAACAATATTTTCCATATACAACGAATGACAGAATTAGATGGGGTGAATAATGAAGAAAAACGGGAGATTGCTATTCAACAAAGGGAAGAATCAGGACTATCAGATATTCCAATTGACAACTTTACTAGACTGTGCCTCAATTGTAATAGGACAGTAATGGAAGAAATAACTGCTTTGCAAGACGACTGGACGTTTCTGAAGCTGAATGTTTTGAAACAAACTTCGAGCGAATCGTGCATAGTATGTAATGCTAGACTCAATCTGAATCGGTTAACGATGAAGTGCCGAGTCAATGTTTTTGTTTTGCAAAACATTTATATCAGAAATAACGCTAGGTCTTGCATACATGACTTGGATGAAAACGGTTTTTTCTTGAGAAAAATTCTTCCTGGGATGCAGCTCAATTTTCGATCATGTAGAATGGAAAAAAGGAATTTGGTGGCTTTCTTGCAAGAACTTAGGAATGTACAGAACATGCCACAATGGGATTACCAGGATGAAGAGAGATTCACAGATGAAGAATTCAAATCGATGATTCCAATGAATTAAGATCAGTTCCGCAATATCTATACCTACTGCGATTCTGTACCAGTAGAAGGTGGAGACAGATATATTTATAAAAAAGATCTCCTGGCTTTTTTGTGCAAACGTAAACAAGGGCTCTCCGATGACTTTTTGAAAGTAATTTTCAAATATCCTTTATGGCAATGCACAAGTATGGCAATTTCAAATGTGAGAAGATGACTTGAACAAAAATTTTTGTTTCGGTTCAATCTCTCGGGAACAATACATTCAACGACATGTAAATGAGTTCACAAATGTATTATATAATCCAAGTCCTAAACAACGTGAAGTCATTGCATACATAGATGGGACGTATTGTGAAGTGGAGAAAATTAAGAATTTCGAAGTTCTCCGTCAGTCTTACTGTAGGCACAAAAATTATCATTTATTGAAGCCAACATTAGTTGTTGTTCCCAACGGTTATATTTTGTCAATTCAAGTACCTTACTTCTTCGATTCTAGAAACAACGACGCGTCAACTTTGCGAAATAATTTATAAAATAATTAATAAATAAGGTATTAATGGTATGAGAAACTGGTTTGTTGAGGATGACATTTTTGTTGTCGATCGTGGTTATAGAGACGCCATATCTCTTCTGCAATACCTCTTCTGCAAGAATTAGGTATTGCACATAAAATGCCCTACAGTGAACAGCATGAACAACAACTTACTACTGAAGAGGTTAATGCCTCTCGCTTCGTGACCAAAACCCAGTGGATAATTGAAGCGCGCAATGGACACATGAAATCAATCTTTAAGTATTTTTTGACCACAATATCAACCCATCATGTCAATCATTTAGGAGACTTTCTTCTTATTGGTGGAGCAATTATTAATAGATACCACCCAGTGATTGAAATGAGAGGAGCAGATGCAGAATTAGCCCAACTGATTCTGGAAAGATCTCGCCAGATAAATAGGGTACAGAACATAATAGAGGAAGAAAATCTCAGGAGGACACGTGAAAGATGGATACCATTGGGACATCATCATTTTCCTTATTTTCCTAGGCTGACTCTGGATTATTTACGAGATTTGACTGTCGGTTCATATCAATTGAGACTGGCTCCATCTTGTATACAAGATTCAAATCAGAGGGAAGCACCAAATGAACTTCATTTCGATACCTCACTTCGATATCCCGGATTACTGTGTTTCGGAGTTTTTTCACGTCATCGCAACCGCACAAAATATAAAATGAGGATACAGTACACAAATGAAAATGATAACCCTATAACAGGTTATTATTGTACTTTTAAGGCAGGTGCCAGAACACTGGGCACATGTGCTCATATATCAAGTGTTCTTTGGTCCATTGGTTACGCCAGACATGAACCAAATGTCAAGTATCCATTAAAAAACTTGTTAGGTGGAACCTCATGTCATTGACTGAATGCGCTTCAGTTCTTTAATGGTGTTTTGTTCATTAATTGTTGTTTCAATGTATATTATTTGTTGTATTGAAATTCTAAAATATGTTATTCTTCAATAAATCTTGCGACACATTTTTTCGTATATATTCTGTAATACAATTGACTTTCAATATTGTCCCCCGTATGACCACCTATATATCAATTGAATCATCTTCTATAGAACCATATCCATATCCATTGACTAATTTTCTCACAATCTGTTTTCGTAATGTTATAAACATTATTTTATCATTCCTCGGAATATGGCTTTATGCATCACCCTGTATAGTCTGCAATTATTGACAAACGGTGCTGTAAAGACACAAGACCTATGAAAGAATTACTGAAGCTCATTCTTCAATTTCCAAGAGGCATAAAGTTGCAAAAGAACACGGTCTATTTCTCCCGTTTTACTATATCAAATTCCCCATTTTGCCGATTTTGCGCAATTTTTTTCTCAAAAACTGTCCATTATTTTCGTTGTGACCGTGGAGACTTTTGATCCGGACATTGAAAAGTTCATCATACCAAAAAATCAGAAGAATTCACCGAAAGTCATTTCCCATAAGGTTTGTGCGTGGTCCTTTAAGACGAACTCACCACACACTGAATGAAGGCGTGCTGTTTAACATCAAACAGCACTGTCTTGATAGAATACGAATGCTGGTGGCTGCAAAAAAGTCACTAGTGAGGCGGGCGAGAAGCATCGCGAAAAACATGAAGGTCCGCGATAAACCTTCTCGCCTATAACAAAAGCCTCCACGTGTTGTGAATAACGCGCCGGTGTCTGATCTGGTGGCAATCTTCTGAAAGAACGTTTATGAGTTTCCACAACCACTCGACGTTTTACTCAAGGTCTAACTGAAATAATTGATGACTTTTTCCTGCCCGTATTCAAAATGAATTTTCCGTTCGGATAGCTCAGGATTGGTGCGTTGATCAAAGCTCCTTTCAGCTTCCTGAACGAATCTTGGCATTCCCTGACCACTGGAACTTTGTTTGTCCTTCCCTGAGCCTGGTCAGTGGTTTAGCGATGTTAGCACATCCCAGCATGTATCGGCGGTAGTAGGTGCATAAGCCAAAAAAACTTCGAAGCTGGTGTAGGTCTTTTGGAATGGGCCATTCCTTAACAGCTTTGATCTTCTGCTCATCTACTGCTATTCCTTTCCCAGAGACAACGTGACCGAGGTATCGTACTTCCTTCTGGAGCAAATGGCATTTCTTGGTTCTCAATTTCAATCCGGAGGTTCTTAGTCACTCCAAGTTTTTCACGTGGTCGTTGAACGATTTGCCAACAACAATAATGTCGTCGAGATACACCAGACAGGTCTACCATGAGAATCCCTACAGAACCGTCTCCATTAATCTTTCGAATGTGGCTGGAGCGTTGCAGAGCCCGAATGGCATAACTGTAAACTGCCACAATCCTGAGCCGACGGTGGAAGCCGAGCTCGATTTTCCTGGGCCAGTTCTACCTGCCAGTATCCACTCTTCAGATCTAGGGTCGAGAAAATAATAGAACCCGCCAGCGTGTCTAGCTTGTCGTCTTGGGAGGGGGATAACTGTCATATTTTTTCACGTTGTTCAGTTGATGATAATCAACGCAAAACCGAGTTGAGCCATCTTTTTTCTTCACCAACACGACTGGAGAGGACCAAGGACTGTCAGATGATTCGATAACTTCTTCTTTTTCCATGTCGCAGACTATTTTGTCAGCCTCTTCCTTATTGGCAAGGGGAAGTCTTGTGGCTGATTGTAGGATCGTTCGAGCATTTTCAGTGTCGGTTTAATAATAATAATAGTAATAATAATAATACTCCCTCATAAACACTCGTTGAGTGTACCCAAGGCATAGCCTGTGCGAGTAGAGGACGGCTATTATTATTATTTGCCGTGGCGCTACGGGGCGACTTACTGATGTTTTAGGTGATGTATTCACTTTTCAGCTGTTGGAAAACCCGGAAAACCTACAGCACCACCTCGGGTGGTCGGTGTGCACTCCAAGCTAGTACTAGACGAGATTGGCATCTAGACAACTCACAATACACTTGCTTTTCAACAAGGCATGCGGCCGCCTATCGATTCCGATATAAAGTAGTTGAGAAAAATTCTCGTACCTACATCGGATTCGAACCGACTATCGCTATGCTGGAGTTTCGAACGGTCTGTGCAATAGACCGCTGATCCACCGACCACCTTTAATGCTGAACCACATTTGTTCTACCGCCTCTGTCTACTCGGTATCGAAGATGTCCCGACACTGCTTGATTAATTCTCTCAGTTTGGGCTGCTGGGAGGGTCCCATGTCTTTGGACCAAATGGCAACCAACTTCTCCAATTCTGCTGGCAAGTTACTGGCTTGGCTAACAATGCCGCGTACACTCTTAGTCACAGAGGAAATTGACGAGCAGTGCCCCAAAATTGTTCCTTTCTTCAAGGTCAACGGGTAATTATTGACAGTCGTTACCCTTACCGGCACAATTTTATCAACTCGGAACAAGGTCTTTCCTAGTGCGATTCTTCGCCCAATTATCTCATCATCCAGGCGAGCCTCCAAAATGGTTTCAGCCCTCTCCGGTACGCTCACATCTTCAGCCAGCAGGACACGAATCATTTCTTCACTTTTCCCATGAAGTACCAGCTCTTCTTCGATCACCCGCAGGACACCGTCTTTAAAATTTTGCTCAGGAATTCATGATGTCCATTCCAATTATTACATCGTCATCGATGTCTGCACTATAGCCTGGTGTTTCACTTTAGTGCTGCCTACAGTCAGTTCAATCGGAAGTTCACCATACACAGTTGCCGGCTCTCCCGTTGCTGTGCGTAGCTTCCAATTCAATGATTCTATTCTTGCCGGTGATTTGGCAAATGTAGGCCCAAGAATCGTCCTAGTCGCACTCGTATCTAGGAGCATAGTGCGAGGCTCGTTGTTGATGAGACCGTCTACGAAGCCCCCTTTGTCATGTCTTTGAAGGACAGCGACATATGCATTGTTAACTGGGGCTTGTTGGATACGGGCTGACGATTGCTCCTTCTTGACCTTCATCGTTGGTGTCGATTTTTTCAATGTTGGACATTTGCTACGCACGTGCCCAAGTTTTCTATAATTTCGGCATCGTATCAATCTTCTCTCAGGGATAACTTCCTTCATCACTTTTCGCATGAAAGCTTCCATATTAGCAGGCCTTTGTGAGTCTTCCTCAATCATCCGGACTCTACTCTTTTGCAGGATTGCTTTGCTGCTTCGACTTCCAAAGCACGTGCCAATGCATCTACGAGATGTGCGGGGCGAGCTAGTGTTAAGGCTTACCGGGTTTCTTGGTCACGAAGTCCATCCAAAAATGCCTGAACCGCTAGTCGCTCCATAACACTTTCCAGAGGGGCTGGATATGCAAGGCGAACTAAGCATGTAATATCGGCTTCAAATTCTTGCAAGGATTCGCTTGATTTCTAGCATAGATTCTTCAGCTGTGAATGATATGTGTTCAAGGTGAGCTTGGCCATAGCGAAGTTCCAAGTGTTCTACTAGCTGTTCATAGTCCTCCTGTTGTTAGGCGGTGAGGGTTTGTAAAATGTTTGTTGCTTCCCCCCGCAATGCCAATGTCAATTCTATTGCTTTTTCCACAGCATTCCACCCGTTTGCTTTGGCAGCAGCTTCGAATTGTCGGCGGTAGTTTGCCCATGGAGTATTTCCGTCGAACTGAGGCGGTTTCAATGAGAGCTTTCCTGGTTCCGTACTGACCTTGAAATCTTTTGTCCCTTTGGACTTCTTCCAAGTTCACGTTCAAATTAGGAGTTAAGTTTCTGTTCTTGGGTGTGCGCAGAATCTATTCGTTTTTCTAACTCGCTGAATTTTTCCTTTATTCTGCCGATTTCTATCTCGATTTAGCCTTTTATTTCATCTTTGATTTTCTACATCTCTGTTTCAACAGTTTCCAACCGATTCGCTACACTACAAAGTTCTCTTTTTAAGCCTTCAGAGTTTTGTAGAAGCTGTACTTCTAGATCTTGTGAATTTTCTAGAAGCTCCTCCCTTAGACCACTTGAATTTTCCAGAAGCTATTCCCTCCAATTCTTCGAATATTCTAGAAATTTATCTTCCAAACTATGCGAGTTTTCTAGAAGCTTCACTTTTAGATTTTTCAAATTTTCTCCAAGCTTTTCTTCTAGATTTTTCTAAAGCTACTCTTTCAGAGTATTTGAATGTTCCAGATATATATTTCCAGATTTTTCAAGCTGACAAATTTTTGTAGAAGTTTTTCCCCAGACTCTTTGAGGTTTGTATAAAGGACCCCGCACCGCATCAATGAGAAAGGCTTTCGGTGAATTTGCTTAATTTTTTTATATGTTATAAATCTCATGATGCTGATCAAATGTCTCCATTGTACTAACGTTCTAAATTCAATAGGTTCGATTATACAGGGTGTTGGAGTTCACTCTTCCAAAATTTCAAATGGTCGTTCTAATGGTACTATTTCGAATATATCAACCAAATCAACTACATATTGTTTTTGCACTGTACTGTTTGGAACCTTTGGTGTAATAATGAATATACTGGAGTTTTATCCCAACACCAAACCACTATTTTCAACACCTCGACACGTGTTTCGGTCACCAAGTGACCATCTTCAAGAGGAAGATTAAATTAAATTGTTTGTTCGATAGAAACTATGAAGTTATAACAATTTCTAAACGGACTCACGATATACGGGGTTAGTCCGAAGTTAGCCAGTTTTGTAGTGATTACTGAATAATTGGGCGGTGGATTTTTATTCATTTTCAGATATTTCGTTGGATACCAATATCAATTTCAATTCATGTTGTCAGTATTTCCTGACAAGACGTTCTATTTCTCATGAAACCATGCATCCGTTCCTATTATTGCTTGAAATTCTGGACAACTCGATGAATAACTGGGTTGTTCACTAAGATAATCTAAATTGCAGATACGTTGAATCACAGGGTGATTCCAAAAATAGTGTCTTTCGCTGATATTTTTCAAAACAGTTTTTTTTTAACTTCATATTTTAAATGAATTTCCATAACCGTATACTATTCGACACAAACTTTCTGGAATATTTTGAACAATTCACTGTAGGATATTCGTATCCTATCTAGATACTTATACAGGGTGAGCCAGGGTTAAACCGCCAAACGTTCAGTATCGATTTTTTAGGTGAAAATACGATGTTTTCTTCATATAAGCATATGTCCCAACTTGCTTCATTTTTCGAGATACAGATTGTCAAAGTTTTCATAAAAAATCAGTTTTTTATTCATTACTCAAAAACTTTTTGGTTGATACTGAACGTTTGGCAATTTAACCCTGGGCCACCCTGTATAGTTAACAACCCAGTTAATCCTCGATTTGTCCATAATTTCAATCAATAATAGGATCGGGTCAGAGTTTCATGAGAAATAGAGCTTCTTGTAAACAATGTCAGTCAGATTTAGGACATGCTGGCATCATGAATTGGAATTAATATTGGTATCCTACCAAATATCTGTCCATGTAGGAACTGCTATACTTTATAGTGTAACCGGATCGGCCTATCACTTGGTGACCGAAACACGTGTCGAGGTGTTGAAAATAGTGGTTTGATGTTGGGATAAAACTCCAGTATATTCATTACTACACCAAAGGTTCCAAACAGTACAGTACAAAAACAATATGTAGTTGATTTGGTTGATATATTCAAAATAGTATCGTCACAATGGCAATTTGAAATTTTGGGAAAAGTGAACATTAGCACCCTGTATTATCGAATCTATTGAATTTAGAACGTTAGTGCAATGGAGACATTTGATCAGCATCATGAGGTCTATACCATATAAAAAAATCAAGCAAATCACCGAGAGTCCTTTATCTTCCAGACCCACCGAATTTTGTTGAAGTTCTTCTTTCAGAGACTTGATAGTTTCTTCAAGTTAATTCATAATCGAGCTCAAGTCAATTCCAGACACTTCGAATAAGAACATTTCGGGGTCTTCTCCTTCTTCAATCAGTCCATCTGCGAGTCTTTTCTGGAGTACGGCCTTCTTTCCAGTTGTTTCGAACTGACCCTTCTCTGATTTTTGCTTCGATTCACTAACTTTGAGATCAACTAGGTGAACTCTCCTCGGAAACATTTTGTCTTTTATTGTCTTTAACCGAGATATCAGTCTATTATTTATTTCACACAATAAGGATTCAGATTATTTTCTCGCGACGCGCAAAACTGTCCACTTTGCAAGCACTAAAATGTTCAACGGGTCACTAGTCTATTAGCGTGATCAGTTTTTCAACGCGGCGAACACTTATTTATTTTAAACATCCGAATTATGACACCAAATGTAGTAAAAATGCACTAAACTAATTTTGCTAATTTATTTAAAACACTACTTAATCAATTATTCAACTAATTATTCACTATTTCAATTTATCTTCACTGTCACTCTCTATCTGCGAAGTCTGGAACTACGTCTGCTACTCTCTGCGACTAACTACCCCTCTGCTGTCGAGCGCCTTATATACCCGCAAGTAGATTCTATTTACAGTTCTCGATCTATCAAGTCTATACAGCGACTTCGTAGATGTCCCTCGAAACTTCGATTTCGTTAATCAGCAAATTCGCGTTTCTTCTACGCGTGACTCATATGTTTGCGAGCGGAGGAATGTTTACTTGGGGAGCACAATTAATGAGGCGATCAGGGCCGAAATCGTTGCAGTATCCTTTGTAGATGTCCTTGTTTATGATATTCTTGCGGATAAACAGGTAACTATTTCTATTGACAATTCTAGAAGTGGTATGGGGGCTGTGCTTCTGCAGAAGGTCTATCATGCGCATACGCAATAAGACATTCACCGAAACGCAAACAATGTATTCTAAAATAGAAAAAGAGTTGCTGGCAGTCTAGTTCGGAGTTACTCACTTTTCTGAGTCTGTACTTTTCTCAAAACATTTTACAGTCGAAACTGATCATAAACCTTTATTAGGCGTTTCAAAAAATCTTTCAACGCTAGTCCACCCAGGCTCCAGAGAATTATAGTGCAATTGCGCAAATACGATTTCAACGTATATGCTCGCGGACGAACTCTCCATAGGTTACGAGAGCAATACATTCGATGAAAATAAAAAAATAAAAAAAAAACATCGGGGAAACGGATGAAGGTAGTATTTTACAAAACTAAAATACACATATTTTAAAAGGTTGGCCTAACAAGATCAATAAGGTACCAGAAAACTTTAAAATTTTCCTTACAGGTCCCCGCAATTTCCTTATGGAATTTAGGTCTCGGTGGATTTTTTTAAATTTGTGATGATATAATTCTCAATAATTGTTACCATTGCGCCAACCCCAAAAATTGAACCGTTTTGCTGCTAGTGGGCGTAGACTGTTTATTTCTAAAACTGGGAACAATATTGTTACTTGTTTCAGTTGCATAATATTGTGCTCGTTTTCAAAAAAATCCTTACCCTCTCTCTTCCCCAACTCCTATTATTAAACGCAAGAAAAATATTTTTAGAGTTTTAAATGCATCATCTAATGTTAAAATATGCTTGAATTAGGAAATGACACGTTTTTATGATTAATCCCCTTCCCCTAGAGAGGCACATAATAAAATAAAATCGGTGAATTTTTGATAAGATGCAGTTCAGGTTATTTTGAATAGAAATTAATTGGGTGAAAACCCCCAAATATTAATAGTTTTAATGCTAGGGGCATTAAAGTCATACCATTATTAAGTTATGTTCAAGAACAAATAACTACTGTCGACAATACATATATATTTGGAGACCGAAATATACGGTTCAGACTTCAATTTCAATATAACTAAGTATATTTCAAGAATTTGTAGACCTCAATTCATTTAAACTCTTTAATTACATAAAAAAACTCCCATGGATAAACTTTGGATCTGATAATCAGTTCCGAAAATAATCAATATGACTGTAAAGTTATAAGAAAATTGATCCTTCTTGTGAAGGAGGACGCATACCATCCGTGCCTTAACATCACAATAGAGTGTCAAAATAGCACCAAAGTTAATACAGGTACATTACATAAATATCAGTATAACTTCAAAAAGACCGATTTTCATGAATGAGCTGTTAGGGTGCGGGATGTAATATGGAATGCAGTGTTAACTGAAAAAAATGTAGACGTAGCATTAACTAGGTTTTATGAAATATGGAATGAAATTATATGTGATACGGTTCCAAAGTTTAAAATAATACATACAAGTGAGAAATTTCCTATCTAGTTTACAGATGAAATAAAGATTTTACTGAAAGATAAAAATAAATTTTATAAATTACAATTCGTGTCAGAACATTACAAATTGAAGTATAATCAGGCGAGGAAGGAATTAAAGTCACTTATTAGAAGAGAACAAGGAAAGTATATAAAAGAGTTACAGGATAATATGATCAGCGACGTTCGACCACACCACACCAATCTATAAAACGGGTGATAAAATGAACATTGAAATTTACAGACCCATTTCACCAGCTAAATTATTCGAGCAGATAATTCATGCAAAATTATATGTTAAATATATATACAGGGTTTCCCAAAAGAACCGGAACGGCCGAATATTTCAGCAACGGCTTGACATGAAGTTATGAAATTTGGTATACGGGGGTTATCAGTAGTGCCGCATCTAAAAATAATATTTGCAACGTTGCCAGATTTACAGTTTTTCCTATGGAGCCCTCAACTTAATTTTTTTTATATTATGCTGTTTATTTTTAGCGCATTCGATTTGTCGTATTCCAATTACTATGACCCTATAATATCAAATTTTAACTCCCCTAATTTTTGTTAATATTGCAATTCAACATTTCGTTAAAAAATATCACAAAATTTCAATACCTCTAGAAATCGTGGCGATATGACAATTAAAATTAATAATTCTGATCTAAAAATACCATTTACAACGTTGTCAAAACTACATGTTGTTTCCACTAATTGCTATAATTATTTAAACTCCCTTTTTAAATTTTGCGCATTTTATTTGATACCATAAAGTTATATTTTTTAAACTGAAACAATCCCTATTGATTATTTTCGAATCTTGAATAGAATTTTAGTTCTGAAGATTCGTACGTTATGTACTTACCCGATATTAACAGAACTTTGATAAAAATTATCTAGTGGCGTTTGGAAACAGCTAATCAACTGTTATTGTTATTGTTGTCAACCATCTGTCATTATTCTAAAAGATACTTGAATTATTTAGATAAAATGGTTTTCTTGTTAAGTGAAGCTGAACGGATTAAAATATTTATCTATCGTGATTACGGCGATAAAAAGAGAAGCTATCAAGAAGTTTGTGAATTATTCAATGCTGTACATCTAGAGAAGCAAATTAAAAAGTCTACAGTTTGCCGAACGATAAAAAGATACCAACGAACAGGGAATGTAAAGACTATTCCGAAATCTGATCGACCTAAAACGGCCACTACAGATGACAATAAGTTGAATATCCTATTATCTTTAGAAGAGAATCTTAAAATGTCTATAACAGAACGAAAACAAAATTTACCGGAAGATGTAAGTAAATCTTCAATTCACAGGATTCTAAAGTGAGAAAAAAATCAAGCCTTATAAATTAATGTACACTTAAGAACTTTTGGAAGATGATCCTGACCGCCGCATCGAGTTTTCTGAAGTCATAATGAATAAAATTAACGATTATCCAGATTTTAAGAAAAAAATATTGTTTAGTAATGAATCGACTTTTTGGTTAAATGGGCAGGTAAACAGGCACAATTTTAGGTTTTGGAGTAGAACTAACCCTCACTGGATGGAAGAATTACATACACAGCATCCACAGAAAATTAACGTTTGGGCAAGGATTCTTAACAACACAATTATTGGACCTTTTTTTATCGATGGAAACCTGACGAGTCAAAAATACTTACAACTTCTGAGAAGAAATGTGGTTGAACATTGACATCTATCAAATATGGTTTCAACAAGATGGGGCACCTCTCCATTTTGCACGAGAAGTTCAACAATATTTGGATGAGGTATTCACAGGAAAGTGGATTGGACGAAGAGGACCGATATAATGGCCAGCACGCTCCCCGGATATGACCCCTATAGATTTTTTTCATTGGGGACATCTAAAAGATAGGGTGTACAAAAATAGACCACTAAGTTTAGATCATCTGAGGGAAACAATTCTATATGAATCGACCCTTATTACTCCAGAAGTGTTAAATAATACTATAGTTGAATTTTATGACAGGCTTGGTTATTGTCTGGCAAATAATGGCCAACACTTTGAACACTTAAGTCTTTTATTTTCTCGTTTAGTTTTTCAAGGCCTGTTAATTTTTGTCTTTAGATTATTTAAACATAATTTACTTTATTAATTATCTTTATAATACGGAATTTTTGTGCTAAGTAGTTTTCTATAATTTCCTGTTTATTAGTGTTTTTTTATTAGTTATGACGATATTATATTCGATGGGGTTTGATTTGTTTCAGTTAAAAATATGTAACTTTATGGTATCAAATAAAATGCGCAAAATTTAAAAAGGGAGTTTAAATAAATACAGCAATTAGTGGAAACAACATGTAAATATGACAACGTTGTAAATGGTATTTTTAGATCAGACTCATTAATTTTAATTGTCATATCACCACGATTTCTCGAGGTATTGAAATTTTGTGATATTTTTCAACGAAATGTTGAATTGCCATATTAACAAAAAATAGGGTAATTAAAATTTGATATTATAGGGTATTAGTAATTGGAATACGACAAATCGAATGCGCTAAAAATAAACATAGCAAAACATTTAAAAAAATAAAGTTGAGGGCTCCATAGGAAAAACTGTAAATCTGGCATCGTTGCAACTATTATTTTTAGATCCGGCACTACTGAGAACCCCCGTTTACCAAATTTTATAACGTTATGTCAAGCCGTTGCTGAAATATTCGGCCGTTCCGGTTCTTTTGGGAAACCCTGTATGTATAAAACTACATAGTTACTCAACAACATGGTTTAATGGCCAATAAGTCTATCAATACGAATTTGTTTATTTTTGCAAATGAAACACATGAAACACTTGGGAGTAGGTTGCAACTTGATACGGTTTTCATGGATTTTCGCAAGGCTTTCGACAGAGTGGATCATGATATTTTGCTGCAAAAAATGGTGAAGCTAGGTCTGTCGATAAACTTTGTAGAAATGATAAAAAATTACTTACAAAATAGAAGTTACATAGTTAAGCATAATGGAAACAGTTCGGGCAAATATCATGCAAATTCGGGAGTACCCCAAGGTTCAAATCTGGGACCTCTTCTCTTTAATGTATTCATTAATGATCTTCCTTCTGTACTTAAGTATTGTAAATGCCTCATGTTTTCAGATGATCTTAAAGTATACCAAACAGTCCAAACGGTGCGTGATTGTGTGCTGCTACAAAAAGACATACATAATATCTATGAATGCAGTTTCGTAAACCAATTGCATTTTAAACTTAGCAAATGTAAAGTTATGACTATAGCACGTATGAGAGAACCTATGTTTGATTATGAAATGGGGGGAGAAACACTGATTCGGTGCAGTGGAATCAAAGACATACAATAATGTTTTTTCATTTGCAAAACATATTTAAATCACAATCTCGAAGGCTAACAGAGTACTAGGATATGTAATGAGACAAACCCAGGTATTTACTAATATTAATACAATTAAAATGCTTTACATTACTTTGATAAGACCAAAACTAGAATTTGCTTCCCTGATATGGTTTTCTGATTATGTACCTACTTTGCAAGGAATAGAGAAAGTACGAAATAAGTTTCTCAGATACTTGTACTTCAGAAAATATAGTGTCTGGCCTGATTACAATATAGTAAGGTCAAGTGCTCTAAGAAAGGAATTCAAAATGTTATCGTTGGAACAAAGAAGGAGTGTAACAGCGGTCATGTTTTTATACAAAGTCATAAATTATAGAGTTAATAGCCCAGAGGTTCTTTCACAAATTCCGTTCAATGTTCCCGATCGTCGTACACGTACATCATTAATATTCAAGAATCCAAATTCGCAATTAACAACAAAGGTTCCACTAACAAGTATATACAAAATTTAGCAAATAATTTTAATATATTAATAAATTTAGACTGGTCGTTATCTGAAAATAAAGTTTACCACACGGTTGTAAACCATGTACTTAATATTTCTGTGTAAGAAACTCAAGTATCACGAGATACTTTTCTCCGGTCTCTCTCAAACCCCTACAGTTTCCGAAACAAAAAATGATATTTTTGCTGAATTGAGTTTGCCATAAATTTATTATTATTAGATAGTAGAATTGTAATTTTATTGACCATGTAATAAGGCATTTATGCCTGTTTGGTTAAAATTGAATAAATAAATAAGATGAGGTTTGTATGGCTGTGGCATCTAACGGAAAGTTTTTCCCTTCTTCCTCAGCAAGACGAAGAAGAGTTCGAATGGCAAGAAAGGGAGACGAGCTAATACCATAAGTCACCGTGTTTAAGACGAAGCCTTGGACCGGTTCATCTGATGCGAATCGCCACAGAATCTTTTGATATTTTCTGTAGCCCACTGACACTAGAATTTGGCGGTAGATCTGACGAATATCAACGATCAAAGAGATAAAATGCATTCTAAAATTGAGCAAAAGTGTTACTAAATCACTCTGTAATTTGGGACCGATCAATAAAATCTCATTGGAGATGTGCCATCCGGAGTTTTAGCGGAAGCATCGAAAACCACCCGGAGTTTGGTACTTTCCGGACGAATTATTCAATGATAGGAATGAAATAACTATAGGAGGTGGCCTCAGGTTTTTTGATAAGTGACATATGCTGTTGAGCGAGGTAATCTTGCATGAAATCACAATACTGTTGATACAATTGAGAATATTTCCTCAACCGGCGTTCTAGCGATAAAAAACGACGGAGGGCAACTTCACTTGAATTGGGAAACTTCGGTTCGAATGAACGAAAAGGAAGTGAGACAATAAACCTGCCTGACGGAGTGCGAGAAACAGTTTCGGTGAATAATTTTTCACAGAAATCATCTTCAGGAGTGGTTTTGCACATTCTGGGAATCTTTTCACTTTCCCAGAAGCGTTTGAAAGAGTTGTCTAGAGGGGGAACACAAGAACAATCTAATGAGTTCAATGAGTTTGAGATAGGTTGTATGCAAGGCACTGGGTTCATGTTTATTTCCAGGGAGCCGATCACCATCGAATATGAGAGGAGCTGATATCTCTCCTCTCAGTTTCGTGTCAACCTATCACAAACTCTTTGAACTCATTAGATTGTTCTTGTGATCCCCCTCTAAACAACTCTTTCAAACGCTTCTGGGAAATTGAAAAGGTTCCCAGAATGTGCAAAACCACTCCTGAAGATGATTTCTGTGAAAAATTATTCACCGAAACTGTTTCTCGCACTCCGTCAGGCAGGTTTATTGTCCCACTTCGTTTTCGTTCAATCGAACCGAAGTTTCCCAATTCACGTGAAGTTGCCCTTCGTCGTTTTTTATCGCTAGAATGCCAGTTGAGGAAAGATTCTGAATTGTATCAACAGTATTGTGATTTCATGCAAGATTACCTCGCTCAACAGCATAGGTCACTAATCAAAAAACCTGAAGCCACCTTCGATAGTTATTTCATTCCTATCATTGTATAATTCGCCCGGAAAGTACAAGTACCAAACTCTGGGTGGTTTTCGATGCTTCCGCTAAAACTCCAGATGGCACATCTCTTAATGAGACTTTATTGATCGGTCCCAAATTACAGAGTGATTTAGTGACACTTTTGCTCAATTTTAGAATGCATTCTATCTCTTTGATCGTTGATATTCGTCAAATGTACCGCCAAATTCTAGTGCCAGTGGGCCACAGAAAATATCAAAAGATTCTGTGGCGATTCGCATCAGATCAACCGGTCCAAGGCTTCGTCTTAAACACGGTGACTTATGGTATTAGCTCGTCTCCCTTTCTTGCCATTCGAACTATTCTTCGTCTTGCTGAGGAAGAAGGGAAAAACTTTCCGTTAGCTGCCACAGCCATACAAACCTCATCTTATTTACTTATTTATTCATTTTTAACCAAACAGGCATAAATGTCTCATTACATGGTCAATAAAATTACAATTCTACTATCTAATAATAATAACCGGAGAAAAGTATCTCGTAATACTTCAGTTTCTTACACAGAATTATTAAGTACATGGTTTACAACCGTGTGGTAACCTTTATTTTCAGATAACGACCAGTCTAAATTCATTAATATATTAAAATTATTTGCTAACCTTAGTATATACTTGTTAGTGGAACCTTTATTGTTAATTGCGAATTTGGAATCTTGAACATTAATGATGACATGATAAACATGACAGCTGTTACACTCCTTCTTTGTTCCAACGATAACATTTTGAATTCCTTTCTTAGAGCACTTGACCTTACTATATTGTAATCAGGCCAGACACTATATTTTCTGAAGTACAAGTATCTGAGAAACTTATTTCGTACTTTCTCTATTCCTCGCAAAGTAGATATATAATCAGAAAACCATATCAGGGAATCAAATTCTAGTTTTGGTCTTATCAAAGTAATGTAAAGCATGTAATTGTATTAATATTAGTAAAAACCTGGGTTTGTCTCATTACATATCCTAGTACTCTGTTAGCCTTCGAGATTGTGATTTAAATATGTTTTGCAAATGAAAAAACATTATTGTAGGTCTTTGATCCGAATTAGTGTTTCTCCCCCCATTTCATAATCAAACATAGGTTCTCTCATACGTGCTATAGTCATAACTTTACATTTGCTAAGTTTAAAATGCAATTGGTTTACGAAACTGCATTCATAGATATTAAGTATGTCTTTTTGTAGCAGCACACAATCACGCACCGTTTGGACTGTTTGGTATACTTTAAGATCATCTGCAAACATGATGCATTTACAATACTTGAGTACAGAAGGAAGATCATTAATGAATATATTAAAGAGGAGAGGTCCCAGATTTGAACCTTGGGGTACTCCTTAATTTGCATGATATTTGCCCGAACTATTTCCATTATGCTTAACTATGTAACTTCTATTTTGTAAGTAATTTTTTATCATTTCTACAAAGTTTATCACCATTTATTGCAGCAAAATATCATGATCCACTCTGTCGAAAGCCTTGCGAAAATCCGTGAAGACCGTATCAAGTTGCAACCTATTTTCAATGTTCATTTTATCACCCGTTTTATAGATTGGTGTGGTGTGGTCGATCGTCGCTGATCATTTTATCCTGTAACTCTTTTATATACTTTCCTTGTTCTCTTCTAATAAGCGACTTTAATTCCTTCCTCGCCTGATTATACTTCAATTTGTAATGTTCTGACACGAATTGTAATTTATAAAATTTATTTTTATCTTTCAGTAAAATCTTTATTTCATCTGAAATCCAAATAGGAAATTTCTTACTTGTATGTATTATTTTAAACTTTGGAACCGTATCAGATATAATTTCATTCCATATTTCATGAAACCTAGTTAATGCTACGTCTACATTATTTTCAGTAAACACTGCATCCCATATTACATCCCGCACCCTAACAGCTAATTCATGAAAATCGGCCTTTTTGAAGTTATACTGATATTTATGTAATGTACGTGTTTTAACTTTGGTGCTATTTTGACACTTCATTGTGATGTTAAGGCACGGATGGTATGCGTCCTCCTTCACAAGAGGGATCAATTTTCTTATAACTTTACAGTCTTATTGATTATTTTCAGAACTGATTATCGGATCCAAAGTTTTCCATGGGAGTTTGTTATGTAATTAAAGAGTTTAAATGAATTGAGGTCTATGAATTCTTGAAATATACTTGGTTATATTGAAATTGAAGTCTGAACCATTTATTTCGGATGAGTTAAAGTCTCCAAATATATATGTATTGTCGACAGTAGTTATTTGTTCTTGTATATAACTTAATAATGCCTCATACACGTCATGCTTACTATTTGGAGACACATACACTGCAATAAAATGAAATTTTTGATTATTCGCCTTAAACCAAACAGAGAGAGATTCAAACATAGTACATTTTTTAACAATTTTGATTATTTTAAACTCATTTTTTAAAGCAATTAAGACTCCACCTCCAGTTGATTTGTTCGCTAGTTGTAAATTTCTATTTGCCCTAATTAAATTAAACATATTCGTATCAATAATTTCACCGTCTAGAATAGTATCTTGCAACCATGTTTCTACTGCTATGATAGTGTCAAATGTAATTACATCAGTTTCAATTTTCGGTTTTTTACGAATAGAATGGTTATTTCAGGAAATATAAAAAAATTAAAGAGTAAAGATTTGTTGTATTCAAAATGTACTAGAACTACGTAATGATAAATTTTTAATTAAACGTAAAAAACCAAAAACAGCATTTTCAGCTTTCCCTGTATAAGTTGGGAAGGGCGAGAATCCCCGTAAATTTTCTATGACCAATTTACTGCTCACCACAATAGTTACCTTTTTTTTCCATTTAATCGTCTTTGTATCTATTACGGTTTAGAATATAGCAATGTTACCACATGATAAAAAAAACGGCCTGTATATAACGGAAAAGTACTTACATCAATTTTTCAAACAAAATATAGAGGATTCCGCACAAGTGGCTGAAAACTTATACAAAAACTCAGAGAAAATTAAAAATAAAACAGACAACCAGTTTTAAACCGATTCAGAACAAACTAAAACTAAAAGTCTTGAGATATTTTTATGAATAGGTTAATTCTTAAATACACAATTACTGTGAATAGTACCTTAGATTAAGAACACAAAGAAATACTGAAAAAAGTTTTGTGTTTGAACTTTTTTCTTCAAACTATTGGAGGTAGATCTTCTTCACTCTGGATAGCTTTAGAGGACTCCGCACAAGTGGCTGAAAATTTATACAAAAACTCAGAGAAAATTAAAAATAAAACAGACAAGCAGTTTTAAACCGATTCAGAACAAACTAAAACTAAAAGTCTAGAGTGTAACATTATTATTTTTTTACTATCAGCTACTCAGAGTTTTAGTTATAAAATTGAATTCGATTTATATTTATTAGACTGATGCTTGAATTTGTCTACCTTAATAAATTCTTATTGTCATTGAAACATTATTTCTTGCTTAATTTGTTTTCTTTGGATATATTAGTCATTTTGTATCTTTAGCGCTGTCTATTGTCAGAGAACAGCTGTTCAGTTCAGTGACTGTCGCTGGGGCATAGATCACTTTTCCAGGTAGATACGACTTCTCTGTGATGTATCGGTGGAAATGACCTTCAAAGGCCGTCGGTGACATGCATTTAGAAAGACTCCATATCGTGATAATAGTTATCTGTCTCGACGACAACCCGTATGTTTGAGTATTAGATAATGTTAGGTAATGAAATTTTGCACGAAACATTTTAGAATCCTTTGTTGACATTTGGACACTTCGAGGAATGAAGTTACTTGGCAACTCCGCTGAGGTTCTTAATTTCTGTCTTAATAAAGAAGAAGAGAAAGTCTTTTCGTTCTGTGCCATATGTGGGAGTGATGGAGTTTCAGTTGAATATTGAGTATTGATTTCTGCAATCATCCAGTTAATGGAATTATTCTTTCAACTGACTTAATGTTTTCCTTAATTATTCACGTTGGTGATTTGATGGGAAGTTGATTAATTTTTGGAAAACATACCCAATAGGGGATTATAACCTCACTTTCTAACCACATATTCTTCGGATAAGCAGAACCCCCTAACTTTATCCTTTGAGCCTTTGGCAATTCGGTTTATTTTGTAGGCATAAATTTTGGAAAAGCGTGTAAATCAAGCCTGACGTCGTTGACCCTTTGACTAGGACTATGATATGAGATATCATCTGTAGAGGAGCCTTCTAACAGGATCTTTCTCGCAGTTAGCACCAGGCCTTCCTAGGCAAAGGTATGAGGTCTAGTCAAGTTGGTATCAGACAGTCAATGATTTCATTTCAGGGTCTTTTGTGTACTATCGTCATCCCAAAGCACTAGCCATCTGGGGGAAACCTCATCTTAGAGTCAGCGTACTCATACGTTTGACTGAGAAGCTCATCTAGGTGTTACCATTTTTATCGTTGGACGGGAGAACTCGCCTTTCATTCAGGTGCCACTACCCTGAAGGCTGACCTGTACCTTGCACCTTCACTACTGGTATCCTTCCACCTGGTAGATTCCACCATAAATGCCTGGCTGAAACCAATCTAACGTGGCACGCAAGTTAACCAGTTCACTCAATATATATATATATATATATATATATATATATATATACCTGTTTAATTATAACTCTGAATTTATGTAAACGCTACAGGTAAGGTGCACCTAACTCAAGCGGCTTTATTTCAAATCCTACCCTAAAGGGGTATATTGTGTTGAGTAAGATAACTGTGGGTAACTACACTTAGATATTTTGAGCCTTGGGCTATTCTACAGTTCGTGTTATATATATTTTGTTTGTTATAATTCACCTCTCTGATACTTCCTAATAAGCCTTCAGCTACTTTGACTTTGATGTGATCGTAAAAACCTTGTCACCTTATATAATATATGACTCCAATCATAAGCTGATTATCATTTGAGTGTGTGGCATTTGCCTAAATTATTACTATTCGTGTTATATGGGAATTGGTAAAATTATCTATACAGGGGGCTCAGCATTCATATGACTGGCGCCCGCATTCTATTTTAATATCACATGACATTTTCATTTGTTCAACCCACTCCCCTCTTCACTGGAGCTTAGCCGCGAGCCTACCCTGTCACTCTAGCAGCTTTTGGACACTTGTCAAAAGCGTAAGTGGTGATCTTGCCTACTAGATTACTTTAATTGTATGACGGTGGCAAACTGGCGCCCAACCGTTTAAGGGTACAGAAGTCATTGAATATTTTTTGTTTTTTCTCTAAAATATAGGGTGATTCAATTGCACGGTATATTTCTTTCTAATTCGATGATATTGTATCATTATTTTTTTATATTGATGTGTTCTAACTATACAGGGTGATATAAACAATCAATTTTATCTATATTTTTTTCCCTCTATTTGACAGGCTTAAAGTGCTATATTTATACAAGATGACTCTAATAGTCTGTGTATAATTTTTGGTATTTTTTTGAGAATCATTGTTGTGGTATTGATATACAGAGTGACACATTTTCAGTGCCCATTCATATATTTTTTTTCTCTGATAAAGGGGATTGTGGTTTTAAATTTTTATCTCTTGTAGGGTAATACTGTTTGGGATATTTTTCCTTTTTTTTAACTTTTTGGGGATATTTTGTTCATTATGGAAGGCAAACTTCAAATAGAGCGTCTTGATAAGGAAGAATTAACTTATGAATTGGCTATTCGGGGAGTCACTGATCAAACTCTTGTGGCTGATATGAGGAAATGTTTAAAGGGTTATTTAAAATTAGAAAAGAGTTCAACAAATATCAAGTATACTCAGCATCCATTTTCATTTAAAGATAATTCAACCTATATTTCCTTTAAAAATTACAGAAATACAAACTCTGATCTCAAGTTTTACAGGTAATGAGTCAGATACAGACTTTTTAAAAATCAGTACAAAACTTATTCATTTGTTCAAACGAGCTGAACGAGCTGTTGCAACTTTGGATGATGAGCATGCAACCAAGTCAAAACTTTTAGTGGACCTTCTAAATTGTCAATCCGAACTCAAATCACGGATTAGGAAATATAAAAGGTTGTCACAACATTCTACACCTTTGGAACTGAGTGTACTTTTGTCATCAACTGTTATGTCGAGTGCTTCAGAGTCAGAAGAGTCTGATGATGACATAGCTGTTCAGGTAGTTAGCCAACCAACTCCTTCTACTTCTTCCAATCATTGTAAGGGTGTGCCTGTTTCCAAATGGAATATTAATAAATTTGATGGTGATATTTCTCTTGGTTCACTTAGTGCCTTTTTAGAAAATGTTGAGGAGCTTTGTATTTCTCGAAATGTTACGGAAGCTCAATTGTTCACTTCAGCTAGTGACCTTTTTACTGAAAAGGCTCTCATTTGGTATAGGTCTGTTCGACCAACTATTAATTCTTGGTCCAACCTTGTGAAGGAGTTGCACATTCAATTTTTACCTCCCAATTATAATGAAAAATTATTCCAAGAGGTGAAGCAAAGAACTCAAGGTCCTGGTGAAACAATAGGAATGTATATTGCGGTAATGAAGAACATGTTCAACAGATTGACAATACCAGTGCATGAAGAAGCCCCTTTAAAAATTTTACTCAGAAATATATCACCTTTTTATCAAAGTCAGTTGGGACTAACTAAAATTGATTCAATAAATCATCTTTTAGAATTAGGTCGTCAACTAGAAGCGCGCAAGGAAGCTATTGAGTCTTTTGTCCCACCTCCAAGAAATAAAAATTATCTTATGAAACCAGACTTGGCATACATTTATTCAGAAGTGTCGTCTACTTCATCTAGTCAAGTGGACACCATAATCACTTGTTGGAACTGTAAAGGTCAAGGGCATATTTCAAGGCAATGTCCCGCATCTGCTGGTAAAACGAAATATTGTTTCAAATGTAGTCTTCCAAATTTTACGGTAAGGACTTGTCCTAAATGTAATGCCCGGTCGGGAAACTAATTGAGGAGTCCATAAATAGCCGCAAATGTGCCTCCGTACCCTACTCTGCTGATCTTTGTTTGTCGAATAAACAGAAATTTATTCTTGATTATGTTCTGGCGCATGCGCAAGATGATGAACGACCCTATCTGTCAGTTTCGATCTTTGATATCAATCTGCTTGGCCTTCTAGATTCAGGAGCTTCAAATACAATAGTCGGGGGTCCTGGCTGGGAAATGTTGAAAAGACTTAACCTTAAAATAAATCGGATAATATAGTCAATTGTCGGGTGGCCAATGGGCAAATATGTTCGAGTATGAAAATTATTTCAGCTTTGATCATCCCAGCTTTACCTCATGTTTTGATTTTGGGTATAGATTTTTGGAAAAAAATAGAAATCATTCCTGATCTTCGAAGGGGAGAATGGGTCTTTGCAAGTAATCCTCAAGTTTCTATTGATTCAATAGCGTTACAGTCCGAGGAACAATTAACACCTGAGCAGTCACAAATTTTACATGAACTTGTGCAAAAAGCTTTTCTGGAAATGGGCGACAAACTTGGATGTACAGATCTAGTCCATTATGTCATCAAAACTTCTGCTCCACCTATCAAGCAAAGATATTATCCGGTCAGTCCGGTAATGCAAACACACATTGATGCAGAATTGAATAAGCTACTTTCAGAAGGAATTGTTGAACGATCAACCAGTCCTTGGTCTTCTCCCATTTTATTAGTTGAAAAGAAGGACAACTCTCACAGATTTTGTGTTGACTTTCGAAAATTAAACCAAGTGTCAGAACGAGATGCCTACCCATTACCATATATTTCGGCAACCTTAGACAAGCTTCGGGATGCAAAATTTCTTTCGTCAATGGATATCAAATCAGCATATTTTCAGGTCCCTTTGACTGAATCGTCTCGGCCTTTGACAGCTTTTACTGTTCCTAATCGAGGTTTATTTCAATTTCGTCGCTTACCGATGGGTTTATCCAATAGTCCAGCTACTTTTCAACGTCTTGTTGACCAGATATTAGGTCCAGAGCTTGAGCCACATGTTTTTGTGTACTTGGATGACATTATCATTGTCACTCAGACGTTCGAGAAACATATGGAAATATTGACTGAAGTGTTTTCTCGTTTGAAAAAGGCCAATCTTACAGTTTCAAAGGAAAAATGTCACTTTTGCCGACCAGAACTATTATGTTTGGGTTACATTGTAGATGCTACTGGTTTGAGAGTAGATCCTGAAAAAGTCCGAGCCATTATAGATATCCCTATTCCCAAATGCGTTTCGGAAGTTCGACGCATACTTGGTTTGGCTTCATGGTATAGGCGATTTGTACCAAACTTTTCAACCCTAACAGCCCCTCTTTGCGATTTGTTGCGCAAGAATAAAACCTTCAGTTGGAGTTCAGAATGCAATGAAGCCTTGAATAAATTGAAAGAATGTCTTATAAGTGCACCGGTGTTATCGTGCCCTGACTTTTCACTGCCTTTTGTAGTTCACGCAGACAGTTCGGGATATGGCCTTGGCGTGGTTTTAACGCAATCGCATCCTGATGGTGAGAAGGTGATATGCTATCTATCTAGGTCTCTTACTCGACAAGAACGTAATTACTCTACCACCGAACGTGAATGTATGGGAGTTCTGTGGGGAATTGAAAAACTAAGACCTTACCTTGAAGGATCTCATTTTACGGTCATCAGTGACCATGCGAGTTTATTGTGGCTTGACAGGTTAAAATCTCCTACTGGTCGACTGGCTCGTTGGGCTGTACGTCTTCAGCAGTTTGACTATACCATTATTCATCGAAAGGGGAAAGAACACGTCGTACCAGACATGTTATCTCGTGCTGTTCCTATTGTTGATGCTCTCAATTCTTCTTGTCCAGATGAAAACACCTCATCTTCTGTTGGTGAAGGCGATAAATGGTATCAAAGAGTGTGCGAGAGAATATGTCACCACAAAAATTTCCTTCTTGGCAATTTTTCCAGGGGAAACTTTTTAAAAATATAACACTTCGTATCCCAGAACTTGCTACCGTTTCTGATCATTGGAAGGAAGTGGTACCTCGTCCTCAGAGGAAATCATTGATTGAGCAAATCCATTCTGTATTGCTTCATGTTGGCGTTTTTAAAACTTTTAATAAACTTGTTGAACAATATTATTGGCCAAAGATGCATTCTGATGTAGCTTCTTTTATTCGTCAGTGTAAAACTTGTCATTCCATCAAGCCAGAACAGAAACGCCCTCCAGGATTAATGTTATCCAAACAAGTAGCAATATCTCGCCCTTTTGAAATACTTTCTGCTGATTTAATTGGTCCCTTACCCAGATCTCGTTCTGGTAATCAGTATATCTTTGTCGTGTCTGATTGTTTTAGTAAATTTCCACTCTTGTTTCCTCTTCGCAAAGCCACAACGGCCGCTATTCTTAAAATATTGGACTGTCATGTTTTTCCAATCTTTGGAACTCCAAATTCAATCATTGTAGATAATGGTTGTCAGTTTCGTTCTAAAGAATTCGTTAAGTTTATAGCCAGTTATAATATAAGAATTCAGTTTGTAGCCTTATATCATCCTCAAGCAAATCCCGTTGAGAGGATTAATCGAGTTATCAAAACTATGTTGAGATCGTACCTATCAGAAGATCAAAGAGGATGGGATCAACGTTTGAGTCAAGTTGGTTTGGCGATTCATTCATCTAAACACGAAGTAACGGGATTTTCTCCTAATTTTATTGTGTTTGGACGAGAATTGCCGTTCAAAGGAGATTACGCATCTCCAAAAGAGATTACTTTTGATCGATCTGCGCTTACTCAGGAACGTGAGAATGTCTTTGCCAAATTATATGCTGATGTGAAGGTCAAGTTAGCTAAAGCCTATGAACAGAATAGCAAGACCTATAATCTCAGACGGCGTGATGTTCAATATCATGTTAATCAGCTAGTTTGGAGACGGAATCATGTTTTATCTGACGCTGCAAAATATTTCAGTGCTAAGCTGGCACCTAAATTCGTCGGTCCCTTCATTATTTCGAAACGGGTATCTTCTTGGACTTATGAACTTAAAGATGATTCTGGTAAATATTGCGGAGTTTGGCATGTGAAGGATCTTAAAGCTAATCCACCTGATGATGAATCATAACTATAAGGATTGTCGTTTAATTATTTGGGGTGAAGGATGGTCATCCCTGGTGTATGCCTAAAGATACTTGGACTTGGTACAGTCCCCATCTAGTGGCTGAGAGTACCTTCGTTTTTATTCGTTGTTGGACGGACATTAGTTTGTTTTATTTGATGTTTTCTATTAAGTATCCTATGTATCAGTACCACCCTTAAGTGTTTTGTTGTGAGTGTCTGAGAATACATTTTTTGTTAATATTTATGAAAGTATTTTCGGGCTCATGGCAATAACACATCTGAGGGGTTCAAGGTTTGAGTTACAGGAAGAGCATGTAGTTTTTATTATCTTTCATGTCTTCTTTGGTGAGTACCTGTCCTTTGTGTAAGTACAATCCTTGAGTATTTGGTTATGAGCTTGAACTCCGGCTATTTTTGTTGAATTCGTGCTTGTTGTGTTTATCGGTACGTTTTTTTTTTTTGGTTTTCTATCTATCTAAGGTTGGTCTGTCATAATTTGGCTGTTTTCTTATGGTAAATTTTTCTCTTCTATTTTTGTTGGGATGGCAGCTCCCGTAATGCTGGACGATCCTTGTGGTGGATTTGGCTTGGAGGGTCGGTTTGGCTGTTGGAGTTCCAATATCATTTCCTCTGGACATTATATTGTTTTGGAAGGGTATTTTGCAGACGAGTTCGCCATGTCTGATGTCCTTGGGGTTTTGGCTGGAGTTTCTTCGATGGAATCGGTTCAACGGGTTGAATCCACTCCACATTGATTTTTGGGGAATAGGAAATTTGGAGGAGGTTTTCTATCAGGGTTTTAATCCTTCCATTCTTTATAGAATGTCGCTAGTGTGCTAAGATACCAAACTTAGGCGGTTTGGTTATGCGTTTTAAATGCCTTTCCCTTTTTTTTTGTATTGTAGGAGACTTGGTTGTGTTGTGTGCGAGCATGGCTCAGTCCGGCAGCCTGACATGTCTTAGAGGATCCAGCGGAGATTCCTCCGAGATCGAGACTGTTGAGCAGGATCCTGAGCTCCATGGATTCGTCGCGATTGAGGAATTTGCTCGCAGTGCCACCATTTGGAACATCTCCGAATTGTTGGGACTTTATGGCCTAGCCATTTTCAGCTTAGTGGAGCTATATGTCACCCCAATTGAAGTGGACAATTGGTTATTTTTCAATTTCCTATGAATTTATTTTTGTTTCCACACGTGGGTTCTTGTGGGGTTTCTCTATTCCTGCTGTACTGAGGGGCACTGATGGTTAGTCCATCCTTGAACTGGGGGACGAGTGGTATCAGGTATATCGCCGGCGCAGCAATTCTATCCAGCAGCGAAAAGATTGCCTGATCCGAGTTCGGTGCTGAACGGCCATCCTTCTCTTTGCTTCAGGTGGAGAATTCCAGCAACGACTCATGAACACCAGTTTAACAACGTGTTGTTGACTGTTTTATCTCTAGGTTGAAATTATCGTATGGTACTGGGGATTTTTTTTTTGTGAGTACAACAAACTTGAGGCGATTTGTTGTCAGGCGTTTCAAGCCTTGTGAATTTTTTTTGCGAGTACAACAAACTTGAGGCGATTTGTTGTCATGCGTTTCAAGCCTTGTGAATTTTTTTTGCGAGTACAACAAACTTGAGGCGATTTGTTGTCATGCGTTTCAAGCCTTGTGAATTTTTTTTTTTGCTAAAACAACAAATTCGCGCATAAATTTCCCGACTTCGGTAAATTTCTTTTAAAGTAAGGGGGGAATTGTAACATTATTATTTTTTTACTATCAGCTACTCAGAGTTTCAGTTATAAAATTGAATTCGATTTATATTTATTAGACTGATGCTTGAATTTGCCTACCTTAATAAAATCTTATTGTCATTGAAACATTATTTCTTCCTTAATTTGTTTTCTTTGGATATATTAGTCATTTTGTATCTTTAGCGCTGTCTATTGTCAGAGAACAGCTGTTCAGTTCAGTGACTTTCGCTGGGGCATAGATCACTTTTCCAGGTAGATACGACTTCTCTGTGATGTATCGGTGGAAATGACCTTCAAAGGCCGTCGGTGACATGCATTTAGAAAGACTCCATATCGTGATAATAGTTATCTGTCTCGACGACTTCCCGTATGTTTGAGTATTAGATAATGTTAGGTAATGAAATTTTGCACGGAACATTTTAGAATCCTTTGTTGACATTTGGACACTTCGAGGAATGAAGTTACTTGGCAACTCCGCTGAGGTTCTTAATTTCTGTCTTAATAAAGAAGAAGAGAAAGTCTTTTCGTTCTGTGCCATATGTGGGAGTGATGGAAAGTTTCAGTTGAATATTGAGTATTAATTTCTGCAATCATCCAGTTAATGGGATTATTATTTCAACTGACTTAATGTTTTCGTTAATTATTCACGTTGGTGATTTGATGGGAAGTTGATAAATTTTTGGAAAACATACCCAATAGGGGATTATAACCTCACTTTCTAACCACATATTCTTCGGATAAGCAGAACCCCCTAACTTTATCCTTTGAGCCTTTGGCAATTCGGTTTATTTTGTAGGCATAAATTTTGGAAAAGCGTGTAAATCAAGCCTGACGTCGTTGACCCTTTGACTAGGACTATGATATGAGATAACATCTGTAGAGGAGCCTTCTAACAGGATCTTTCTCGCAGTTAGCACCAGGCCTTCCTAGGCAAAGGTATGAGGTCTAGTCAAGTTGGTATCAGACAGTCAATGATTTCATTTCAGGGTCTTTTGTGTACTTATCGTCATCCCAAAGCACTAGCCATCTGGGGGAAACCTCATCTTAGAGTCAGCGTACTCATACGTTTGACTGAGAAGCTCATCTAGGTGTTACCATATTTATCGTTGGACGGGAGAACTCGCCTTTCATTCAGGTGCCACTACCCTGAAGGCTGACCTGTACCTTGCACCTTCACTACTGGTATCCTTCCACCTGATAGATTCCACCATAAATGCCTGGCTGAAACCAATCTAACGTGGCACGCAAGTTAACCAGTTCACTCAATATATATATATATATACCTGTTTAATTATAACTCTGAATTTATGTAAACGCTACAGGTAAGGTGCACCTAACTCAAGCGGCTTTATTTCACTACCCTGAAGGGGTATATTGTGTTGAGTAAGATAACTGTGGGTAACTACACTTAGATATTTTGAGCCTTGGGCTATTCTACAGTTCGTGTTATATATATTTTGTTTGTTTTAATTCACCTTGATAGTGTCTCTGATACTTCCTAATAAGCCTTCCGCTACTTTGACTTTGATGTGATCGTAAAAACCTTGTCACCTTATATAATATATGACTCCAATCATAAGCTGATTATCATTTGAGTGTGTGGCATTTGCCTAAATTATTACTATTCGTGTTATATGGGAATTGGTAAAATTATCTATACAGGGGGCTCAGCATTCATATGACTGGCGCCCGCATTCTATTTTAATATCACATGACATTTTCATTTGTTCAACCCACTCCCCTCTTCACTGGAGCTTAGCCGCGAGCCTACCCTGTCACTCTAACAGCTTTTGGACACTTGTCAAAAGCGTAAGTGGTGATCTTGCCTACTAGATTACTTTAATTGTATGACGGTGGCAAGAGTTATTTTTATGAATAGGTTAATTCTTAAATAAAACACAATTAGTGTGAATAGTACCTTAGATTAAGAACACAAAGAAATACTGAAAAAAGTTTTGTGTTTGAACTTTTTTCTTCAAACTATTGGAGGTAGATCTTCTTCACTCTGGATAACTTTGACAAAGTTGTCATATCTAATATAAATTTTGCCATTGTGTGACCAGGCGTCCTTATTTTGATATCGCTTTCTTGCCGCTAGTAGAAGTTTATGACATTTATCTGTTGAATTTGTTCTGCCGTTTCATCTATTTTGATTTCTAACTTACTCAGTATTTTTGATAATATCTTGTTGACTAATAATTCCATATCACTATCATCTAAACGGCTTGTAGTACTGGAGGTGTGAGTTGACTTTCCCATCGCTCAGTTGAAAGAATGATCAAGTATATAACGAATATCTTGGCAACACTGGTAATTATATTTTATTCAATATTGATATGAAGATCTTCTTATTTTGGGATTCTAACGCTTTTTTTCTTCGTTTATTGCACCACAGAGTTTTCCAAAGTAATCTCCACTAAAGTGCCTCAAGAAATACGGAAAAAATTTCAAGGTAGATTTATGAAGGAGGAGCTCACCAACTACGTGTTGCTCACAGTGAGTCTGACATACTACTACGATATTGTCACTAGTTGCAAATCCTTCGAAGAAGCTCAAACCCTGAAGTTACAACTGATTTCACTCCTTGCTAGGGGAGGATTCAAGCTTCATAAATGGAATAGTAATCATCCAGCATTGCTCTCTTCAGAAAAACCCTCAAAGTCCGATTTTGAAAACTGTTCTCCTGTGAAAGTCTTGGGATAACAATGAAATTCCTCTCTTGACGTTTTACCTTTAGCATCTCTCTTCAAAAGCTACCTTGTACCAAAAGGAACATTCTTTCTGAAATTACTCGTATTTTCGACCCACTTGGATTCCTCAGTCCCCTCACATTATTCGCTAAAAAACTCATTCAATACCTTTGGACTCTTGGAATTGGCTGGGACGGCCCTCCTACAGCCGATGTTGTGGCCACTTGGACCCGATTCCAGTCTGAACTCCCTTCTATCTCAGACATTAGAATGTCTCGGCATGTATTCCACCATTTTCAAGTAACCTCATGCACCCTTCATGGGTTCGCTGATGCCAGTGAACAGGGTTACTCGGCGGTCGTATATTGTAGATATATAGGTGTCGACGGTTCCCGTGTCCAACTGGTCTGTGCAAAAGCGAAGGTATCCCCTTTGATGACTATATCTATACCCCGGCTGGAATTGTGCGCAGCAACTATGCTGTCTGATGTGCTGGCATTTATTATCCCACTATTCCGCAAGCACATGTTAGTTGATGACATATTTGCTTGGTCAGACTTTTCCACAACTCTTTGTTGGATACGTTCATCTCCTCATAAATGGAAGACCTTCGTTAGCAATCGCGTTACTCGCATTCAAGAAAATTCAGCTTCCGACATTTGGCACTATGTTCCCTCCAAACAGAATCCTGCCAATTGTGCATCTCGAGGCGCTTATCCTTCTCAGCTCGTAAACTATTCCCAATGGTGGGTGGGGCCTTCTTGGCTTTTAGAGGACACCCCTCAACCTGTCCTTCTCATTTCAGTCGAAATCGACAAGAACTGCTTTCTTGAAGAGAAAAAGGTCAGCCTCGTCACCCAAGTGACGGTTCATTTACTGGATGCACTTTTGGACAAATTTTCCTCTTTTGTGAAGATCCAGAGAATAGTAGCTTATATGAGGCGTTTCATTGGAAACTGTAGCACTACTCATTCTCAAGGAAAGTTGTCATACCTCACGTATGATGAACTTCACCACGCTTCTCTCTTACTTATTAAATACATTCAAGGTTCCGCATTCGCACACGAAATTTCGTCTCTTTTCAGCGGAAAACTCTTATGTAAAGCTCTCCGCCCCTTTCTTGATGAGAAGGGGCTTCTGAGGGTAGGTGGCCGTCTTGTGCACTATCAACTGTCGTATGATAAACGTCATCCCCTGTTATTGCCCAGTCACCATCACAGCCTTGATCATAGAGAATAACCATCGTCAGTATCTACACCCTGGCTTCCAAACTCTCCATTTTCTTCTCCGTCAAAAATATTGGATCCTTTCTGCTAACGAGTCATTCGCAGGATCATCTCTAAATGTCTAATTTGCTGGAAACAACACCCCATCAGCGCCCAGCCTCCCATGGGCAATCTTTCCGCCATCCGGGTTTCTCAAGTGAAAACCTTTTCCATCGTTGGAGTCGATTTTGGAGGCCCTTATAATATTTATCTCGGTAGATACCGTGGGTCTAGAAGTCATAAATCATATCTATGTCTTTTTGTCTGCTTCACAACCAAAGCATTCCATTTGGAACTAGCCACCGATCTTCCAACTGACACCTTCCTAACAGCACTTAGGCGTTTCATCTCCCGTCGTGGATGGGTCACAAAATTACTCAGTGATAATGCAACTAACTTCGTCGATGCTTCACGGATCCTCAAAGAAATGCAAGATGCAGCCCGTCATGAGCTCATCGAATGGGAGTTTCTTCCCCCCTCCAGTCCCCATTTTGGAGGATTATGGGAGGCGGGAATAAAATCCGTAAAATCTCATCTCTCAAGAGTAATTGGTGCTCAAATACTCACTTACGAAGAGTGTAATACTCTCCTTATACAGGTCGAGGCGGTTTTGAATTCTAGGCCAATCTGTCCTACCAGCTCCGATTAAAATGTTCGCGAATCCGCCAAGAAGCACCTCACATGTAGTAGCGAGAAAATATACTGAAAATATAGGCCGGCATCCGCTAGGTGAAAAAAACCGATAAACCTCCAATTCTTTTCCGATGAAAAGTGTGCGGCAAGAATCAAAATCAACTCTCGTGTGTACTAGAAAAAACTCCGATGACCTGTGACCTGGGACCACATTGCTAAGATTGAATTCAAGGTAAATAAACCACAGTCACACTTTCTCATATCTCAACACTTGAAATCAATCCACGGGGCAGTTTCCACCTATTTAAAATTCACCCCAACCCCTAAACTACAGTCCAAAACATCCCAGAGCCACTTCCCCTGTCTCAATGAATAATTGTAATGAATGTACTATTTTACTATATAAAGTTTGATTTCACAATAAAGGAAATATTAGTTGGAAATGTACTTGAATGGTTTTGAAATTTAATTAAAATAAAATTTTCTCAGGGTTCGATGTTAAAAAATATACCTTTACCTGTTCCGTAGTGCATTTCTCTGCACTCAGGGTGGATTACTGGAAACAGCAGCCTCTTGTTGTCATCCAATAAAAATCTGATTTTTATTTCAAAGAAGGAATGTAAACATACCAGAAAGAAATGGGAACGCCAGTGATGAATAAACAAATTTAATAAATATAAATAAATAAACGCAAACCCAATGAATTCATACTCTAAATTAAAAATAGGCATTCAAATAGTGCTGCCATCATTCTTAATGTAGTAAGCCCTTCTAAATATTTAAATCCGGTCCAGAACTGTTTCTGTACCGCGATTCGCCTCGGCCCTCTGTGGTATTTCTGTCAACTCCTGAATAAACTGTCTGCAGACCAGACTTCCCTATATTAACCTATAAATAACCAAACCATAAAATCACATTTAACAGTAAATCACTGAAATTGTCTCGTGAATATCAATGTTTTGTGTTTTGTATAGTTTTAAGAATATGCTGTTTTTTTAATCGTCACATGCGAAAGCTTTCCTGGAAAAAGTGATTAAATCAGTACTGTGTTTCGTTTTCAATATGTTTGCAAACATGAATAAAAGGCCTGTTTTGTTACCTGATGAAGTTCTTTGGAGCATATATAAGGAGAATGTTCCTTCATTCTCTCGAAACAGCAAATGGAGTATCTTCCTTCTTTCTATGTGAAAAATCTTGCAAATTCGACGTGGTACAACACTTTCAACTAATATTACAGGTAATTTTTCACTTATTTATTTTAAGTGCTTCATTTACACACTTCTTGAGCTTCTCAGGTCTCTTCGCCGTATTCTTCTTACTATTACACAATTGAAAATCTAATCACCTTGGCAACCGACACATTTAGAAAACTATTCAAACTTTACAAATTAATTACTAAATATCTAATAAACTAGGAAACATAAACTTTATCATTTCTGATCATTCTAAATTTGGCATATAAACATTTTTCTACCAGTAGGTTTTTACAGTCAATTTTGTGAAAGCATCACTTTATGTCATAAAAATCTGAATATCTGAATTCATTGTTAGTTCTCATTTATTTATTCTAATTAATTAAATGAAACAACTTTATTTAACTCATTATAACAACGAGATTCTATGATTTTTCATCATTCTTCCACATGCATTCATTTTCACTCATTGCCTGCCAGTTTATTCAAATTTCCTCCTGAAAGTCATTGAAAATTGTATGACATTTCTGCCGTCACGCTTCACTGGGAATCTACCTGATATAATACAGGGTATTTAAACGTGTCCTTTTGCATGCAGTTTCTGTTTTTGTCGATTTGGAATATTTTTATTGAAATTTTTTATACTGGGTGAGGACTGAATTTAATGTCTTATAGCAAATCATAACAAATACCCCAAGGATTAGATGAGATTTTTCATTGAAGATGAGAAAATCTTATCTCATACTTCATTTTTTTTTTTATGTTTGACTAGTTTTAAATAAATAAATGCCTTTAATATTGAATATTCCTCTTATTGTCTTCATCTATATACTTCAATCTGCCTGGGGCTTGGGGGGCTACCAGGAGCGTCGGCAGGTGACGGATAGCCGGACGACCTGCGGTGCAGACTGTGTATCCTCAGGTTCACTGCTGGCCACCACCGAATAACCAATAAGGTGGTGCTGAGCAACCCTCCAATCCAAGGTGTTACGCGACCAGTGCCAGTGGATGCATGGCGGTGGGAGGGCACCGTCTTGAACAGAGCCTGGAGGATATCGGGCGACCTCCTCGAGTACAAGCCATGCCACGCCGTGCGGGGCTCCGTCGTGGTCGACTCTTGGTTCCCTAGCTATTCGTGGGACCAACATGAATAAGACTGCTACCCCCAGCAAAGTTGCCCAGGTGAACGTTCATCACGCTAAGGGGGCATCAGCCGCCTTATCGAGGGTGTTCACCGGGACAAACCTGGGAGTTGTGTTGATCCAAGAACCTTGGGTCAACAGGGGGCAGATCAGAGGACTGCCGAACAAAGATGGTAAGGTGATATGGGATGTCTGGTGTGACAACCCCAGAGCTTGCATCTTGCTCAGAAATTACATTAATTATATGTCTTTCGGAATTTATGACGAGGGACCTAGTACCGGTTCGGGCCAAGATCCGCACAGGGCACTCACTCCTCGACGTAGTAATAGCCTCAGGTTACTTTGCTGGAGATGGGCAAGCACCACTAGAAGAAGTACAAAGGCTATCCGACTACTGCAGCAGGAGCAATCTACCCCTTCTGCTGGGCTGCGACGCCAAGGCGCACAACACCATCTGGGGTAGCACGGACACCAATCAAAGATGTGAGCAATTACTAGAATTCATACTCGCGGCTAACCTAAATGTACTCAATGTGGGACGTTTGTAACTAGGGATAGGCAAGAAGTATTAAATCTAACGCTCGGCAGCCCGAGTATTAGTAGAATGGTAAGGAACTAGAGGGTCTCAGACGAACCCTCTCTTTCCGATCATCGAATCATTATGTTCAACGTGGAAGGGCTTGTGACACAAACAACCTTCACCAGAAATCCTAGGAACACAGATTAGGAAATACACCAATCTAAAATGCAACCTATCAAGTTCAACGGCAACAGTCACGTCGAATTTGAGCAGACCCTAGAGACGGTTGACGGGGCAATTATGGATGCGTACAAATCCAGCTGCCCCAGAAAAGAAAAGAAATCACACAGTGGTACCATTTGGTGGAACGTACACCTGTCAAAACTGAGATCCGAAGTCCGCAGGCTATTCAAAAAAGCCAAGCGGGTCGGAGATTGGCAGGGATACACCGAAAAGCTGACAAAATACAATAAGGAAAGCCAAGAGGACCAGCTTCAGAAGCTTTTGTGAGACGATCACATCAAGCCCCGCAGCAGCCAGATTGTATAAAACTATAGCGAGAGGCAGAGAGCAAGGACCAATGTCACTCAGAAGAACAGATGGTAGCTACACAGAGGATGAAGAGCAACGAGCTCTCCTCCTACTGGAGACGCACTTTCCGGAATTGACGGTATATTTCCGGCCCTTTTACAAAAAGGGCAAACGGAACTACTGCCATTTATTATTAAAGCAACCAGATTCAGTTTGGCGCTCGGGTACATACAGAGCAACTGGAGGAGACCACGGGTAACCTTTATTCCGAAAGTAGGAAAGAAGGACCCTACCCTACCGAAGTCATTCAGACCAATCTGCCTCTCATCCTTCTTACTGAAGACACTGGAGAATATGGTAGGTAACTACATTAGAACCGAGATACTGGACAGGGTACCATTACACCCCGGGTAGCATGCATACAGGGCGGGCAGATCAACGGAAACCGCTCTGTACATGCTTACCGAAAGCATCCAGAGATCACTCGAGCAGAAAGAAATGGCCCTATGCGCCTTCTAAGACATAGAGGGGGCATTCGACAACACCTCTCACGGAGCAATCAATCGGGCCAAATACTGGCTACAAGAACTGCTGAAACGAAAGTGGGCGATATCTGCTTTCGGATCAGCACAAACAGGGGAGGCCCACAAGGAGGGGTACTATCACCTCTGATGTGGAGTCTCATAGTAGACGAACTACTCGGAACACTAACCGGGAACGGAGTCACTTGCCTTGGATATGCTGACGACATAGTCATCATGGCTAAAGGCAAATTCGAAGGAACCCTCTGCGATCTCATAGAAAGGGAGCTAGAGACTACCAGAAGATGGTGCCTTTCTGTGGGGTTGAGAATTAACTCATCAAGAACCACAGTGGCACTATTCACTAGAATAACAAAGTTTCAGCACCTAAGGACTGTTCGCCTCGACGGAGCAGACTTAGAATGGAAGAAAGAGGTGAAGTAGTGAGGCTTACACTAGACTCAAAACTTCTCTGGAACAGACACGTAGAAAATATCGTTAACAAGGCAAAATCATCACTGATGGTGTGCAGGAACATTGCAGGAAAAACGTGAGGCTGTAACCCATCAATACTGCGATGGATGTACACCATGATAGTGAGGCCTATGATCACCAACGGAACAGTAGTGTGGCATGGCAGAACCGAACTCGCCATAACAAAGAAAAATCTGGAGAATGTGCAAAGACTAGCATGTCTTTGTATAACAGGAGCAATGAGGTCGCCTCCAACAGCAGCAATAGAGATAATTCTGGAACTCACTTCTCTCCATATCATGGTGGGGAGAACTGCTTGTGGAGCAAACCACAGGTTGGCTAAAGTCGTACTCAAAGGGACAGCACACATCGTAAGGGGCTCAACCCCCAACGAAAGTGCACACCTTGCCGATCTCCCAACCGACAAAATTACTAGGAAATTTAACGGAATTAAATACCAAGAGTGGATAGAGCATAGAATCCATTCGAGCACTGGAAAAGAATACCATAACATGATACACGGACGGGTCCAAAACTCCTGACGGAACTGGAGCAGGAGTCTTTGGGCCTCGCAACCCATGGGCCAGTTCACGCCATAGAAAGGTGCATTCAATTCAACCTCGACAGGAAATACCGGAACAAGGAAATCGCAATCCTCTCCGGTAGTCAAGCAGCCATCAAAGTGTTGAGCTCATATAACATCAACTCAAAGATGGTTTGGGAATGCCTCGACAAACTTAATGATCTAGGCAGGAACAACAAGGTGATCCTCCTCTGGGTGCCGGGGCACGTCGGAGTGGAGGGCAATGAACAAGCAGATACCCTGGCAGGAAAAGGGGCATCAACGCCACTGATCGGACCAGAACCATTTTGCGGACTTGGAAAATCTCACTTCCAAGACGAACTCAATAAAACTGAAGAAGCAATGAGAGCAACTTACTGGCAAAGACTTCCAGGGCTAAGGCAGGCCAAAGATCTCCTTGTCATATAAATGGTCCACAGCAGCCCTTGACGGTGGTATCGGCAGGCGCGGCTATAATTGTCTTACAGTGACTGAAATTCAACTTTTTCGAATGTACCTATATGAAATCATTCTTAGGAAATAATATGCCCAAAAAAGATGACCCCCCCCCCATGAAATGACTCAAGACACGCGCCTGGCTATCGGAATAGGAACGACAAATGTGACATGGTTCATCTCAAAAGAGAATGATGCGAGTACGGAAAATATGTCCAGTTCGTAGACGGGAACATCCTACATCATCTTGATGCCGTAGATACGTTACCTAGGGATGAAACAACGCTGCTTTCAAGAGGTAGTCACAGTTATAAACTCTCTCCGCGACAAGTATCTGCATAAACTTCAAAAAGACTGAAGAAGAGAGAAACAGATCGCCAACTGCACTCCTCAGCCGCTAAAATACACCATTTTTATATCATGTAATATACAGTATCGGAAAATTATATCTTGGGTATACAGTATCGAAAAAAATATCTATTATATCTATAATATCAGAGAGACGCAATGCTGTTCTCACCTCCTGTTACCCCACACAATTCTCTGGGTAGTGACGTCGAACGACAACTTTCGGTTCCCTTCTTAGAGCTATTTAAGAAAAAATCGTAATGCTTTCTCAATATTCAGCACGCTACTTTTTACGTTCTCATTGAACCGTATTACCCAAGATAAGTTAATTCCGATTATGTATGAATATTTGGAACCATTGGTATGAATACAATTTCAGAAACGTAGAAAACTGCTATGCAGTTCTGGTGTTTCAATAGTTTTCTACGTCTATGAAATTTTATCCTGTGTTATCAACTATTATATTAGAGTTTTTATTTCGATGAAACCCATAGAGTAAGTATAATAATGAGTTCATTCTCTAAAAACGTAGATATCAATTGTGTATACTAGATTGAAAATAAACTTTTTCCCATGAAGTTTTCTTGTTATGGGAACCACTGAAGCTATCAAATCCAAACCAACTACCTGCTAAGAAAATCGACAAAAAAACACAAACAACTGATTACCTGAAAAAATTGGTAGGCATCTTTGACAATCCAAATTCTCAAAATCTTGTCTTGACCAGCAGTTGCTAATAGTCTTCCACAACCAGAGAATTTCATACACCAGATTGGCCCCTCGTGTTGATCATCTTTAAGCTCCTGAACATGTTCTACTTTTTCAAATTCATATGGTCCTTTGTGAGAACTTGATGCCTACAAATAGAGTAACTCAACTGAAAAACTACCAAGTGAAAGAATTTTAATACAGATCCAAAATGTTTATTTTCTATTTTTGAGAACTGATTGACAAGAATATCTGGAATACTCCGGATAAAATCAATATTATTTCAGATTCTCTTCATATAAATATGTACCGTGTGTTCACTTAAGTTGGCGACATATGTAAAATTTTCTTATTTCTTGTTTTAGGAAAAAAGTAATTCATCATCAAAAGTGCAGCACGTTTTAGATCCCAATTTCGAATAATAAATCTCAAAATTTGTCAAAAACACCATATATCACAGCGTTATATAGTGTGTTAACTTTTGAACGAATTAGAATTTTTGGATGAACTTTTTTTCGTGAAATGGCAGTTTGTGAGCTATATTTTGACAACAAATAAATGTCTACCTTTTGAAATGGCGGCCCGACACCATTTTGAGTAAATGGGGGATCGAGTAATATCTCATTCGAAATGTCTTTTAATTCTCTTCACGAGAGTGAAATTTTATACAGAAATATTAATCGAAAACGAAATGGCGGTACATAATGTCAGAAGTATCATAAAGTAGTCCCACCCCTGTTAACTTCTGAACAGATTGGATTTTTTCTTTCAATTATGTTTGATGAAATGGGAGTTTATAAACTTTTTTGAAACAAAATATGATTTTTTTTTTCAAAATGACGTTTGTCCGCCATTTTTATTTTTATTAACGGTTATAGGGGTCGAGTGATACATTGTTTGAATTGTAATTCAATTCTGTACACGACAAAAAAATATGAAACAAAAATATTCATCCAAAATGAAATTGCGGTACACAATGTTCCTTGGATCCTTTAGTTCAAGAGAAATCATCAAATCTTGTAAGGTACGCTTTTACAAAAGTCATCTGTACCTGAAATTGGTTTAGTATTTTTAAATTTTGTTGTTATATCCGTAAACCAGCTGCAACCTTACGAGCAACATACAGAAGTCAGAGACTTGTGCGAGCAAAGGAAGACGTAGCCCTTTTAACGTGTGATGCCATGCATGAGACCAGTAACCATGCTGGCAATCGAACCCACACCCCTAAGATTGAGAGGAAAATTCTCTATTATGAAATGGCTCTGAGAGCCACTATCTAATAATACGCGACATGGATGTTTCATATTATTTTTATCTCTAATACCACCGCTATGGATAATAATACCTGAGCAGACATTTCGGACGCCACTGCACCCTCGATAGAATGACGGGCAACGGATAAAACTTGTGGTGCGGTGGAAACACCTGCAGAGGGAGACGAATCATTTTCGTGTGATTCGCGGTTGCTTATAGTGTGGGAAACTGATGCGCATTCAGTGTTGCCAGCGTTTCATTTTTTCTTAAATATTACCGAATTATAAATGCAAAATTGTATGATGAGGTTTGACGCATTCTTTACATTTTGGAGAATTGCATTCCCACGATGAATGTGATCACCGTAGACAATTCAGACAAAGTCGTAATTTTTTGACTTGAGCAATTCGTTCATTCGGGTGTAATTTAATGAAGGTTTGATAAGAATACAATAGATGCGCCTTTTTACGATATAAACATTCCAGTCTGTTCTGACTCTGATTAACTGAAAGAAAACTATTTGAATGTCTTTTGGCAGAAATTGGAAGTTTGCCTTTCTCTGAATTATTCACTTCAAGTTTTTATCTCACCTTTGTTTTTTAAAAAATTATTTATATTATTCATATTTATTGGTAAATTATATATATAATCAAGCTAACCCAGGAATCAGTCTCTTGACCCAGAGCCTGCAAGGAACTTAAATGTTTAGTTACGTTATCAAACAAGTTTCTCAGTTCGATGTGTGATTCTTTGTTTAATCTTTCTAATTCAAAAATGGCGCGTATGTGATTATATATAATACATTTTTTATTTTCAAAACGATCAACTAACAACTGCCAAGCTATTGAATAATTTTCACCTGATGCATCCTTCTCTAAGGAAGAACTCAGATAACAGAATTTCTGGACATTTGACAACGTCGGATTGTTCTCAACTAAAGAGACCCATTCACGTTGATCATTGTTTGATCGGGACGATCAAAATTGAGAGGGGGATAATGTTACGACGTTGATAAAAATCCCCTAACTGCGCCGCTGGGTCGACTCGCTAGCGGTTCATCGATAACTACTTCCAGGAAAATCGTAGACGATTTTCGGTATTGAATATTCGGGATAATGGAATCGTCGCAAAGCTTCTGGTTACCCTACTTGAGTACCTATATAAGCGAGAGATATCACTGGGATGATTGAAAAGTTTAAGGGAGTTTTATGAAGAGAATTTATGAAGAAGAAGTTTATGAAGAAGTGAAAAACAATTTTTGAAGAAATATATAAGTGTTTGGAATATTCAGCTAGCTATATTGTTGTATAGATCTAAGTGTTTTATTAGTCAGTGGAGTAGTTTTATGTTTTTTTAGTGAAGTTAGAAAACAAACAGTTTAGTAGAGTGCTCGGCTTTATTATTCAGCAAAAACGTAACACTGTTTATTTCTAACTTCGCTATAAACTGTGTCGAACGTCATCTTTGTACAATTTTAATTAAACGTAATTGAAAGGAAAATCGCTAATTTAGCTAGACTCCGCGTCCTGCGAAAATCCAGCCCTATAATTAAATAGCAGACCGTGAAATAATTAAAGATAAACTCAATTAGGATGAGTCGTCAGCGACAAAAATCAATACTTTATTATTTCTATTGAATAATACCGCATTAAAAATACCCAATCTGCTATGGAATGACCCCTCAAACCCCTACAAAGGTCATTAAATGAATCGCGACAGCTCATCAAATGCACGTGCTTGTCGGTGATCGACTTCAAAGAGATTTAATGGGTTTTGCGAAACGTATAAAAGCCGAAATCCGAATTATCCAACAAGTTCGAAGGTACTCTCCGTACAATCAAGTGCTCCGATGCAGTAATGGTTTGGTCCACGAGTGGACATGCCGAGATCGAGAAAATAGCTGAAGTGTAATTATTTATGAAATACATAAGTTTTGGTAAAGTATGGTTTTCGATGACAACTGCAGCTTTTTATGCCGATAGTGACGAAAAAGCCACGAACGAAGAATTTGCAATTCTGCAACAGATATTCTTCCGCGAGAAAATATTTTCTTTGTGACAACCACCATTCTAGAAATACGAAGATCTCCTAATTTCCAACGCTCGTTTCCCGTTCGTTTAAATAAATACAGATAAGGCAGAAGATGCATTTCGCATTTAGTAAGTGGGTTATATTTATATCCTTCGAACATTCAACCTCGTTTAAGCGGTGTTATCTATGAATGGAGAATAATTTATTAACTAGAAAATTTGCGCTGTTCTGATATCGGTCATTGAATGGCGATTGTTTCAGATAATCGATATTTTATATTTTTCCGTTTTATGAACGTTGTAGCATTACGAGATGGTCTAGGTTAGTAATATATGTGTGGTATTTACTGTTCATTTGCTGAAATGTTTGAAGGTTTCATGCAGTTGATGGTCATGCACCATTCAACTTTGTTGATTTTAAGCTGATTTGTGTAAACTTAACGATCTGATGTACGGTTCTGTCTAGAGTATATATTTCCTGTATTGCTTCAAATAATGGAGTTTATTGTGGTATGATTTATTTGTGCATGATTAGGTAAGGTATATTTCGGTGTGTCGTTGACCTCACCGTGCGTGACCCAAATGTCCAGAAACGTCAACCCCCTTTGAAATAATGGTTGCTTATACTTTGATTTGTTTTTGAACATGCTTATGACTCAAGTTGTTGATATGTGTTTGACCCCCTCTATAGTATAATGACTTGATCGGATCCTACTAGATAATAAGTTTAATTTAACTTTGGATGTCTTGCCGAACCGAGCATTGGTTTGTAACATTTGTACGTTTAGAGGATAAGCGTCTCGTATAACGTTACCACAGGGTTCACGTTTGAGCCCCTTTTATGTGATAGGTTGTAAATCGAGCTGATTAATTTACTATATATGTGTAGCATTTTGTTAAGGCTTATATTCTAATATATTGTATGATTTTTCAACTATTCCACGAGTGTTTCCTTCCACACCAAACCCTGACTAAACTTAGTCGAGCCCTATCAAACGGACCCACACTAGGGGCTGAGGCAGCCGCTCGACGAAGCCCCGCCTTTGGTGGTCGGTGTTGATTCACCGATGCCAAGTAGTCCCAGTTCGTTACATTGGTGTCAGATGTGGTTGGTGCCTTTTGATAGTGGAAAACATTTGGAACAAACGTTGCCCTAAGGGGAGCGCCTTTTTCTCAAAAGGACCCACATGCCTCTAACGGTTTTGTCATGTCAGTTTGGTTAATACGCTGCTAGAAGGATAGCTACTCCACCCCCAACTCCTCCCCTGGTACTACAACGCCCCGGCGCCATCGACGTTGGTTCAGCGTTGAACCTAACCCTTGAGAATCTGCCCATTTTTAATGGAAACACAAACATTCGGTACTTCGTTAATACAATCGAAAACACGGTTTCTCTAGCAGGTTGGGCAGAGAACCGTGTGGCATCCTTGGTTCGCCTCCGGCTCAGAGGAATTGCAAAACAGCTAAACGAAGCCGACGAACAGTTATGGACAACAGCGAATTGGAAAATACTCAGGAAAGGGTTGGTTGACCAGTTTGGTACATTAAAAATACCGGGTCAGGACCAAAGGAGATTTGCAGAGTGCCGACAGCAAAAGAACAAGTCTTGTCGTCAATACTTGGCGAGGCTAAAAGTGCTTGCCGCCTAAATTGCGTACTTTTCAAGAGATGACGCCATAGATGCTGTGTTTAGGCATAAACAGGAAGCCGAGACGATTGCGCAGTTCTCTATGGGACTGCTAGACCCAATTAGAAGAAGTGTACTATCCGCCGGTCCCACGACGATACAGCGGGCCGTGGAGCTGGCGGAGAAGCAGGAAGTCGTCGAGAGCATCGTAGGTCCCATCAGCAGGCCATACCGGCAGAACCAGGAGTTCGTCAGGAACTCACGAACCGTAGCAAGGTGCCAAATTTGTAAGCGCACCGGGCACGAAAAGGAACACTGCCGGAGCGCCAGGCAAAATAGGGGCGCCTTAGAATGCGAATATTGTAGGGGGAGAGGACATTCAGTCAAAGACTGCTACCGGGTCATCTGATGAAAGATTGCTCTGTAAACCAGAGGTGGCCTCGAAAGGAGGGTACCCGTACTAGAGGACATACTTTAAACCAGGAATCGGCTTCTCGCTCAGCCCCAACAGAAGTCGTCGACGAAATGGAAAACTAAGTACCGAGGGGACGACCCTATTACTTACTTGTTCTGGAGAGAGTGCCCAGCGCAACACGATAGTACTAAGAGTCAACGGCGTAGAGCGCCATATGCTTTTGGATTCAGGTGCCAGCGTTTCTATGGCACATTTGGACGTCGTTAGAGGCGAAGGGATTTTTATGAATAGGCAATATTTGTTAAGAGATGTACAAGGAAAGGTTATTCTGTATAAGGGATCTGTAATGTTAGATTTGGAGATCGGAAATGGACAAACAGTCCGGCATGAGTTTTTAGTGATAGATTCTATTGATTTTGCGAACCAGTTTATTATCGGCACGGATTTTATGCAAAAATTTCAAGTCTGTTTGGACTGGTGAATGAACAAGGTCTGCATTTTAGACGAGGAAATAGATTTAGAATACGAACCATCTTTATAGTTTGAGGACCAAGTGTGAGAAGCTTGAAGACAATAGAGTCGAGCAGCTAGAGGAAGGTATGCGAGAACTCAAGGATGTTGTTGATTCATGGGAAAGGAAGTTGAGTGAGGGTTTCTCTGTAGGTTCAGCACCGTCACTGCTGAGCTTATAAGGGATGAAAAGGAGTGACGGCCTTTTGATTTCGAGACCAAGGGAACCTCCGTTTTCTGATAATATCAGTGAGAAATGGACAAAAGCGCCTTCTACTGATTTCGGGAACTTCGAGGGAGAAGTTCCATGTTCTCGTGATTTGAATTTGCAGGATGCTTGGAAAGGAAACGCTCATAGTGGAAAATCAGCCTCGTTAGCTGGGAATATTGAAGAGGCAGTACCATTGATGAGAAATTCGTCTTCTAGTGATGGACGGTCAGGAAAGCTGTCGTCAGTTTCTGGACGCTCCACGGAGAAACAGAATGATAGAAGGACGAATAGTTTGGACGGATGGTCGAGGGGATCCTCGCCAATATCTGGGAACTTCAGATTAGAAGTTGCATCAGTTAAGGATGGTATGAAGGATGGTGGAAGATTATCGGCCATTTTGTAAGAATCTTGGCAGAAGCCCTCAGTTTACAAGTAATGTGTCAACTAGCGAGACATTTGGTAAAAACGGAAATCCAGGAGAGCTTTCGCCAATTTGTGAAAACTATGTGAACATAAGGATAGCGACGGCAGAAAAATCCTCACAAACTTGTTTGGAGCCCAAATATGTTGGCGAATGTGGCAAAGGAAGTGTCCAGATGACGCAGAAGCCAAGAATATATAATACGCTCGATGCTAGTTCGCAAACAAGCCCCGTCGTTTTTTAAGGAAAAAGAAGCCCAGTGGAACGAGATGTCTGGTTCATGTCGAAACAATGGCCCGGACCGACAGGCACAGATGATTCGAGGAGTGAAGGAATATGGTTACCAAAGAATTTAATTTTACCAAGCCAAACGAAAGTAATTTGCATGGCGACGACCAGAAAAAGGGTGAAATCGGAAAATATAGTAGTGCTAGACGAGAGGAGTATGTCGGGAATAATGATAGCCCGTTCTGTAAGCAAAGATAAACAAGAAATACCGATTCAAATAATTAACATTTTGGAAAAAGAAATATTGATACCAAGGAAGCAGGTAATTGCGAGAATTTTTGAGGGAGATACAGAAGAGGACGTGAGCGGAAATGGACAAAGGTGCGCCATACGGCAGGTGCACGTTATAGAGAAGGAAGAAATTTAGCACAGCCCGAAACTCCAGAAAGGGAAAAATTTGCTACGCTGGTGATGTATTTCATGCTCCGTCTCAGAAACTGACTCAGTTACGCATCGGATTATCACCAAAAATGTGCCCCCCATTTCTAAAAGAACTTATCGGATACCATACCAGAGAAAACCGATAATGGAGAAGGAAATCGCCGATTTGTTAGATAATGGAATTATAAGGGATTCTCAGAGCCCATGGAGTGCTCCTGCGATCATAGTCGAGAAAAAGAGACAGCCAGGATAAGAAGCGCAATATCGTTTATGCGTGGATTTCAGAGCATTGAACGAAGTCACGAAAACCGATTTTTATCCTCTACCCCATCTACAGGACACGTTGGATCAATTAAATAGTTCCAGATTATACAGCGTGATGGATCTAGCTCAAGGATATCATCAAATAGCAATACATCCCGAAGATATAGAAAAAACGGCATTTTCGACCCCGTCAGGACACTATGGTAATGTGACAGAAAAATTCGTCATCCACGTGGTCTAGACATATGAATGCCATATTAACAGGTCTCACCGGAAAAGAATGCTTGGTGTACCTCGATGACATAATCATATTTAGCGGAGATGACGTAGATGAGTATTTGAGCAAACAAGATTGTTTCGTACCTACAAATAATAGGCTGTATGGAAATATCAAATAGATATGCCTACATTAAAATCGGTTCAATGTTTGTTGTTGTGACATTTCTACCAGGTACAGTGTACCAGGTACAGAGGATTGAACCCAGATAGCTAATTGGTGTTAGCGATAATTTTCGGATATAAATGCTGTGTTATAATTTTTATTCATTGTTAATTTTGTATGCACAGTGCCGATGATAACCAAGAAGTTTGAAACAGCTGTCCACTGTTTACGCTGTTCGGTGAGTATGATTTGTGAAATTGAGAGCATTATATTTTTGTTTGTTCTTATATCTTACATGTCTTCGAGACGAGAACTCTAGTACTCTATATATATATGAAAACTAAAAGTTCGGGTTGAACCGCGTCTAAAATTTGTTGAAATTCGACGTTTCGGCTCCGATTTTGGAGCCATTTTCAAGAACTGAAAAAGAAATAAAATTAATAAATGGTTGAAACGTAATTCTACGCTGAGGTCTCAATCTGCCTACTCCTCAGGTATAATTACGTTAGGTTTTTGTGACTTGACGTCGGGGTCTCAATCTGCCTACTCCCCATGTCTCGTCACTGGTTCTCTCTAAGGTCTCAATCTGCCTACTCCTTCGAGAGAACTGAGGAATTGTGGGTTGAGGAACTGTATTTATAGTGGACGTGGCTGTAATGGCCGTGTGCAATGTATTGGCGCGAGGTGAACTATGGGCGGGAACTGAGTTGGCGCTAGATGAGCTGTGTGCGGGAACTTGGTTGGCGCTAAGTGAGCTGTGTGCGGGAACTGGGTTGGTGGGAAATGAGTTGATGCATGCAATGAGAGGCTTCCAGGTATTGGGAAGTCTACGTCCGTCGTCGCGAGTGTTGAGGCAATTGGGGCGCTTCTCTATCTCAAGGGCTTCTCGGATGATCCTGGTTTACAGAGTTTTCTCGGTGGAAATTGTTTTGTATATATATATATATATATATATATATATATATATATATATATATATATATATATATATATATATATATGAAAACTAAATGTTCGGGTTGAACCGCGTCTAGAATTTGTTGAAATTCGACGTTTCGGCTCCGATTTTGGAGCCATTTTCAAGAACTGAAATAGAAAGAAAATTAATGAAAGGTTAAAACGTAATTCTACGCTGAGGTCTCAATCTGCCTACTCCTCAGGTATAATTACGTTGGGTTTTTGTGACTTGACGTCGGGGTCTCAATCTGCCTACTCCCCATGTCTCGTCACTGGTTCTCTCTAAGGTCTCAATCTGCCTACTCCTTCTACCCACTCATCAGCACGGCTTTATGAGATCTCTCGAATTTGAAACGAAGGCACTCTGGATTAGTACCGTAAGGTAATGACTACATGAATGAAAAGTAACTTGTGACATCTACAGTCACTAGCTTGAAACTTAATTTGACACGAGCCATGGAATCCAAAGGTAGATGATTATCTACAACATTGACAGGCAGCCAACAAAATTCGTTGTTCTAACCAACCCAAGGCTCAATCAAGTTTCTCGTGCGTTAAGAGGAACGCAAAACAGAATCTAAAGTGAATAGAGTGTTTTCGATTCAATTCCGAAAACCCATCATCCGTGGACAGCGCTGTTTCGTAGTTACCCACTCATCAGCACGGCTTTATGAGATCTCTCGAATTTGAAACGAAGGCACTCTGGATTAGTACCGTAAGGTAATGACTACATGAATGAATACACACTTACGTGTTGTTGAGATTGATTGCAATGGATGAAGTAAAAAGACGTGTACAGTTATTGAACATGTTCAGAAACAGTTTGTGAGATATACATAAAGATAATCGTCACACATTAAAACATTATTTTGTTATGGATAAAAACTAATTATATTTGAATTTATGTAAAATGGTGTCCGTAACGGCCGGCGTGAAGAAGAGAAACAATTATATTTTAAAATTAAGTTGACATGTGAAGTTAGTTCGGGTACGTTCCTGCATGGAACTGTACTAGAATGTAAATTTAGACAGATTGAACCTACTCAGAACTGGAAAAGCTTGGAACAATAGATTAGACATTGATTCATGATTATGACATATGACTGTTGTAAATTTATCAGTTTATGATTCAAATAAATTTGGATAGAATTTTGAAAAGTTACAGTTATACCGGGTGGCTACGGAAGTATTGCCTACGAAATATCTCAGTTATTGTATGAAGTAGGTTTGTGAATTTTGGAGCGTCGATATAATGACATAAGAGCTAGAATTTGAGCATATTCACATGTCGAAGTTAACTTTCGGTCTGACCGGAAGTAACATCAACTTTCTTATTTTAAATGGAAACGCTATTTTTTTTCTTTTCGCTTTATTCAGCATTCAATTCCCTTTCTAATGACTTATCACAAGTTGGTATCTAACCAGAAACTAGATCAGAAAAAAATTATTATTGAAATTCACCGAGTAGGCCGTGGAAGCAAAATGAAAGCCAAAAATTGAAATGTTGGCTATGGAAACCATACGTCACTTGATAACAGTTGCTACTACTGTGATATTTTATTTTCATTCGTCGGCGTTATAAAAAGCCGCCAAAAAAAATATTGGAAACATTGGGAAAAAAACAATACTCTGTAGGTCCATAACTTAAATAGGAACATACAACTTTTTCTTGCCTGTACTATTCAGCATAACCATTCCTTTCTAATGATATCATAGAAAGTAATTTTTGAAATGAAATACCAAAAAATCCAATTATTATTCTTCAAATAACAAAACAGATTATCGCCATACGCAAAAATAACATTAAAAATAATGTGGAATGATAAATTATTTCCTGTAGGTTCTAGGTTAAATAGGAACATAAACGTACTTGGTCTGTGCCATCGTCCATAGATATTCTAATATCTACCTATGGACGATGTTTGTGCTATTCAGAATAATCATTCCATTGCAATAATCATTCGAACCAAAATATTAACAAGTAGGCTGATTAACATGTATTTTGGAATGAAACAAAAAAGAAACGAGAGCTCTCACGAACGCTGCTATCCATATTATTTTGACGTTCGAAGTAGTGTTTTTGATTCTGCCATTTTAAAAGGGTTTGGAAATCGAAATCAGTTAGTGGAATATTCAAAAAATGCCCCGTTATTCACGAACCGAACAAATTGACATGCTATTATTATTATTCAAATAACAAAAAAACAGATTTATCGAAAAAAAAAAATTAAATTGATAGGATTAAAGATAAAATAAATTCAAAACAAATGTTCGAAATGCATTCCCTCAGCGTCAATACATTTATAGACTCTGGTGATATTTTCATGTAAAACGTTTCTCAACATTTGGGGCGTGATATCTTGGAAAGCTCTACGAATTTTTACTTCTAGCTCATGTAGAGTTGTAGGCTGTGTGGAATACACCCTATTTTTAAGATGCCCCCATAGAAAAAAGTCGCACGGAACGGAGTAAGATCAGGTGACCTTGGTGGCCACCTGACTGGACCATGGGTTGTTATAAGTCTCTCTTGAAAGCGATTTTGAAGATAATTTCTCGCTATTCTTGAATTATGCGGAGGGGCGCCATCTTGCTGGAAGTACATTCTCTCAGTTATTTCCGCTGGTAGGTTGTTAATGAATTCCGAAATTTAATTCGTTAAAAAATTAAAGTATCTCTCTCCGGTTAGTTGGCCTTGAAAAAGAATGGGGCCAACCATATGAGTTCCAACTATTCCTGCCCAAACATTCACACCAAATCTCTCCTGGAAGCCACCTTGTCGAAACCGGTGCTCGTTTTCTATCGCCCAGTACCTGAGACAAAAGACCATTCACACTTTTAGCACTTTACACTTCGACTATCGACAATAAATAATCCAAATAAAGTACAGTACCTACCTTGTATTATTCCTGTTAAATATTCCATTGTTGGTAAATCTTGACTCGTCCGTAAACAAGATATAATAGTTAAATAGGTGATTCTCAGCATTTTGTCGAAGAAACCAATTACAATATTCCAGGCGCCTTTTACCGTCATTTTCATACAAATGTTGATGCAACTGATACTTGATTGAAATTGACATGCTTCTCATTTATGGTGAATGTTTAAAAAATTCTTATGCCGCTGAACGATTGTATTTAGAGCGATATCCAGGGAGGCAGCAACCGACAAGAAGGTATTTCCAGTGGCTTGAAGAAAAATTAAGAACTGAGCCTGATGTTCACGAAGACCAAAAAGCATTTGTTATTAATGAGGAAACTGAAATTAATGTATTAGCTTTAGTACAATATGATAGCAAAATTTCCTCAAGGCAGATTGGCGCCAAATTAGCTATACGTAAGGACTCTGCTAGGAAAATTTTGAAAAAACATCGATTTAAATCCTTCAAGTATCAGTTGCATCAACATTTGTATGAAAATGACGGTAAAAGGCGCCTGGAATATTGTAATTGGTTTCTTCGACAAAATGCTGAGAATCACCTATTTAACTATTATATCTTGTTTACGGACGAGTCAAGATTTACCAACAATGGAATATTTAACAGGAATAATACAAGGTAGGTACTGTACTTTATTTGGATTATTTATTGTCGATAGTCGAAGTGTAAAGTGCTAAAAGTGTGAATGGTCTTTTGTTTCAGGTACTGGGCGATAGAAAACGAGCACCGGTTTCGACAAGGTGGCTTCCAGAAGAGATTTGGTGTGAATGTTTGGGCAGGAATAGTTGGAACTCATATGGTTGGCCCCATTCTTTTTCAAGGCCAACTAACCGGAGAGAGATACTTTAATTTTTTAACGAATTAAATTTCGGAATTCATTAACAACCTACCAGCGGAAATAACTGAGAGAATGTACTTCCAGCAAGATGGCGCCCCTCCGCATAATTCAAGAATAGCGAGAAATTATCTTCAAAATCGCTTTCAAGAGAGACTTATAACAACCCATGGTCCAGTCAGGTGGCCACCAAGGTCACCTGATCTTACGCCGTGCGACTTTTTTCTATGGGGGCATCTTAAAAATAGGGTGTATTCCACACAGCCTACAACTCTACATGAGCTAGAAGTAAAAATTCGTAGAGCTTTCCAAGATATCACGCCCCAAATGTTGAGAAACGTTTTACATGAAAATATCACCAGAGTCAATAAATGTATAGACGCTAAGGGAATGCATTTCGAACATTTGTTTTGAATTTATTTTATCTTTAATCCTATCAATTTAAATTTTTTTTTTTTTCGATAAATCTGTTTTTTTGTTATTTGAATAATAATAATAGCATGTCAATTTGTTCGGTTCGTGAATAACGGGGCATTTTTTGAATATTCCACTAACTGATTTCGATTTCCAAACCCTTTTAAAATGGCAGAATCAAAAACACTACTTCGAACGTCAAAATAATATGGATAGCAGCGTTCGTGAGAGCTCTCGTTTCTTTTTTGTTTCATTCCAAAATACATGTTAATCAGCCTACTTGTTAATATTTTGGTTCGAATGATTATTGCAATGGAATGATTATTCTGAATAGCACAAACATCGTCCATAGGTAGATATTAGAATATCTATGGACGATGGCACAGACCAAGTACGTTTATGTTCCTATTTAACCTAGAACCTACAGGAAATAATTTATCATTCCACATTATTTTTAATGTTATTTTTGCGTATGGCGATAATCTGTTTTGTTATTTGAAGAATAATAATTGGATTTTTTGGTATTTCATTTCAAAAAATTACTTTGTATTATATCATTAGAAAGGAATGGTTATGCTGAATAGTACAGGCAAGAAAAAGTTGTATGTTCCTATTTAAGTTATGGACCTACAGAGTATTGTTTTTTTCCCAATTTTTCCACTATTTTTTTTGGCGGCTTTTTATAACGCCGACGAATGAAAATAAAATATCACAGTAGTAGCAACTGTTATCAAGTGACGTATGGTTTCCATAGCCAACATTTCAATTTTTGGCTTTCATTTTGCTTCCACGGCCTACTCGGTGAATTTCAATAATAATTTTTTTCTGATCTAGTTTCTGGTTAGATACCAAATTGTGATATGTCATTAGAAAGGGAATTGAATGCTGAATAAAGCGAAAAGAAAAAAAAATAGGGTTTCCATTTAAAATAAGAAAGTTGATGTTACTTCCGGTCAGACCGGAAGTTAACTTCGACATGTCAATATGCTCAAATTCTAGCTCTTATGTCATTATATCGACGCTCCAAATTTCACAAACCTACTTCATACAATAACTGAGATATTCCGTATGCAATACTTCCGTAGCCACCCGGTATACCTATTTGCGGTGGTCAGCCGTTGTTTTAAAATTGTATTTGTTAAAAAGGATTTAATTCAATTATAATATGGATTGAGAGTTAAGCTCTCTGACATTGTATTTCTGTTTATCCAAGTGCAATAAAAATTAATATATTTCGCTTAAATGTTTTATATCCGTTTTTTTGTTTAAACATGAGGATGACTGTGATATGAAAGCCATCTCCAGAAAGATTCTTTTGTAATTGTTAGATTCTCTGGCTAAGATTTTTGCTGCCTCAAAGTTCATATTGTGGCCCTCATAATGTACATGGACACTTAGTGCACATCTCTCTGGGTGAAACAATGTCTAATCTATTGTTCCAAGCTTGTGTTACACTTTTCCAGTTCTGAGTAGGTTCAATCTGTCTAAATTTACATTCTAGTACAGTTCCATGCAGGAACGTACCCGAACTAACTTCACATGTCAACTTAATTTTAAAATATAATTGTTTCTCTTCTTCAGGCCGGCCGTTACGGACACCGGTATGGTATCCATTTTACATAAATTCAAATATAATTAGTTTTTATCCATAACAAAATAATGTTTTAATGTGTGACGATTATCTTTATGTATATCTCACAAACTGTTTTTGAATATGTTCAATAACTGTACACGTCTTTTTACTTCATCCATTGCAATCAATCTCAACAACACGTAAGTGTGTATTCATTCATGTAGTCATTACCTTACGGTACTAATCCAGAGTGCCTTCGTTTCAAATTCGAGAGATCTCATAAAGCCGTGCTGATGAGTGGGTAACGAATAATAAATGAATTAGACATTAGTTTCCATTTCTATAATTTCAGGAACTTCAATAAAAATCACCTCTTGTTGATGTGACGGGGCGGCTCTATTTCGGAGAGCACTTCATCAAAATCATACCATATGACATCTTCATGGTGATGCTATTTCCAATGACTTTCTATTTGTTCCAAGGCTTTTACATAGTATGATTTTGATTTGGTGACTTCCTTTAAACCCGGAAAATATTTTTGCTCGTATTTGCGATTCCAGTTTTGTGATTTGCAACATTATTTTCTATAAAAAATATGGACTTAACTAAATCAACCAAAATTAAAACCATTTTCATTGAACAACTGGTTCGTCTAAAAAATAAATTTGATTGACTCCTATTAAAGGACCCGAATTTTTCTTATTTCTGTTATAAAACTTGTGGGCCGTAATACGTATATACGTCACAAAAATTCAAAAACGAAGTTTTTCTTTTCTTAAAAACAACAAGAAAACAATAGAAAATAATTGCGATTTTTTTAAGATACCGGCCCAATAAGCCGCAAATAGATTGCAATTTACACCATTTTTGTTACCAAGTCTGCTTCAGAAAGAAAAAAATAAGTTTAACAGACCTTTATAAACCAACCAAAATCAAAAACATATATTTAAACACTTTTCATTCTACCAGTTTTATTGAAAAAATGGTTGCGTTAGATTTTTTTTGGTGAATTTTCATTTGAAAACACTTTGAAATTGATTGATAAAAGTCGTATCTGTCGAGAAATTGGTAGGCCGGAAATAATTCTGAGTACATATTTTTCGGAGGATCGTATATGTCACAAGAATTCGGAAAAAAGTTTCAATCTTGTTTTTTGCTATAAATATAAAAAAAAGTTGAATGAAAATAATTGCGTTTTTCCGGCTCAATAACCCTCAATTAGCTCAAATTACAAAAATTTGTCTAATATCGGCCTATTTTATTTATGCAACCTTCTCCATTTTTTCGGAAAAACCTAATTTAAAAAATGTGAAAAATATATTCAATAGACCTTTGTTAATCAACCAAAATAAAAAAACATAGCCAAACAGCCTTATTTCTAGGAGTTATTGGTCAGAATTACTTAACAGATGAAGTCAAATTACTTATAAAAAAATAGCAAATTTCGATAAAAGTTCAGTTGTTCCTTTCACTTGAAATTTGCTACTTGCAATAATTGCTGCGGCGCGTGCCAGCACCACCACTTTTAATGCATTAATTTGATTTGCGAATAAAGATCCTATTGAGGACTGAATTTCGTTTTCATAATTTTATGCCATAACTGTAAATGAATGAAGCCCAAGTTGATGCAGCTATTTAGGCCGGCATTACCTTACGATTTTGCATGAGCCGGTTTTCACCGAGTAACTGGAAATTTTTGCCTTTTATTTTTATTTATAAATACTCATGAAAACTTTTGAACTGAAATGATTCTTTGTCTGAATGAGTAAAACGTGTTCCTTTTCCTGACAAATAACGTAATTGCATCTTCTTCGTCTGTTTCCATTTGTTACTTTCAATTTATATGTACAAATTCTCTCGTCCCTTCAACAATGAGGCAATTGAATTAAAACCGTACTAGATATAATCTTATCTTACTTGCTGAGAACTGAACTCTCGATAAAGCATGCAATAAGACATCGTAAAATCAAGTCGGAGTTCTGGTTGAATTCAATTTCAAGAAGTTTTCGAGGTCGGAACTTTAATAATAAATAGGGTCAAGTCTTTTTGAAGTTCGCTGAAAGGATTGGTATGAAAATTTCACGACGAGAAGCGACGGTGGGAATCATTTGGTTTTTGAGTTAGAATACCAGATGTTGTGTTTCGAACTGTTGAAAGAACACTTTATTTCTTTTACGAAAAATTGCCTCTCAGTAAATGAAAGGATCTCTATAAGCCGGTCGAAAAAGTCGAGGGGATGAATTTTCATGATATTATGCAATATTTAGGATGAACAATGATTTTTAATCATATTCGGTGTGTTTCTGTTGTCATATGAGTGAATTTAGCCTCCTCTTTTTTCACTTTCACCCAGTGGAAAAAAAAAATTTGAATTGATTTCTACATAGATGTGTATCTGAAATTCGATTGCTAAATTCTGAAACAAGAGGTGATTTCAGAGGTTTATGAGAAAATAATGAATTTTTGTAAGTGTTATGGCATGATATCGACTGTTTCGTGAAAAATACTTCGACTATTGCTTGAAATTCAATTCTTTCATCCTTGAAACTGATACAACCGACCACTTCTTGATCATTCGTCAAATTGTCACACCTGAAGTTGAAAGCAAATAATCTGATAATTCTGAATATAAAAAATTCATTGACCACAAAAAATTACGACATGATATAATAATAATATATTTATTCATATTTGCTACAGATTTAAACTATGTTGAATAGAAATACAATGTGAATGAATAAACATAAGTAGAATTCCACAAAAACAAATGCTTGTCGTGGAAGAACATAAGGTTGATACACATATATATTTATATTGCCATTAAAAAATGTAAGCATGGACAATGCTTCCTTATAGACAACTCGATTAAACTAGATCGACTAGCGCTAGGAACTAAGAAAATAACTTTGAAGAATTGGCCTGTGACTCTAATGCTAAATTTAATGATTTATTTTTTATATCTATCAACTGATGGGTAAATGATCTAGGTGAGCTTAAAATCCAGTTTTTCAGTTTTTTCTTAAAAAGGCTTAGCGAATTGATCGGTTTCAGTTCATCTGGAAATGCTATATATATTTATGGTTTGAGAAAATATATGACGAACGCTGGGATATTGTTTTGGTAACGGGACAGCGAGGTGGTTGTCTCCTTTTCGAGTATTATACGTATGATTATAATAAATTTTAGACCCGTCTTTTTTCTGCTTTAGAATTAAAGCGTTCCAAAACAATTGCGTTCAGCATCTAAGACCTTTGATAGTTGGTAAATTCCATCGCTGGAATAAAATCGATTTTTTGAGTATATTATATCCTCAGTAACCATTTCTCAATTACATCAAGTCCAGGTATTTGATGTTCTTGGTTATAGGTATGGTGAAGATGTTTTCATTGTCGGTAACTGATAAATGTGTGATATCTGGAAGTTTGGCTTTCATTATCGAAAAAGGATGAATTTCGTTTTTTCAAAGTTAAAAGTGAGCAGTCTCGAATCGAACCATTTTTTTATTATGAGGAAATCTTTCTCAACCCTGTCAAACAAATGTTGCCAGTTTTCACCAGAATAAAAAATTGCGGTGTCCGCGAAACTGATTACGTATCCATCTGTATCAACATTGTACAGGTCATTGAGGTATATGTTGAATAGGATAGGACCCAATACCGTGCCTTGTGTGACTCCAAATTCTATGGTTTCAAAGCAGCTGAGTTCACCGTCGATATTTACGCATTGCTTCCTTTCTTCCAAATAGCATTTCATCAATTTATACACATTTCCTCTCAACCCTGCGTCCTCAATGGTTCTCAGAAGCTTCTGGTGACTTACTGTATCAAAAGCTTTCGCTAGGTCCACGAATATGCACAATGAGGGTTGACTTTTTCAAGCGTTTGATATATTTTTGTAGTCAGTGATTCAATTGCATCGTCCGTGGACCTAGACACCCGAAAACCATATTGGTTGGTGGAGAGGATCTCATATTTGTTGAAAAATTCCGAAATTCTAGTTTTAACAATAGTTTCAAGTATTTTTCCAAGGTTCGAAATTAGAGATATCGGTCTATAATAATTACAGTTCAGTTTGTCACCATTTTTGTATATCGGTTTTATTACTGAAATTTTGAAGTGGGAAGGCCATTAATCTTGGCTTAATATTGAATTAAATAAGTGTGTCAGGAGTATTGAAATAACATTCACAATGCATTTGAGAGTTTTTGCACTTATGTTGTCAAATCCAGTAGCTTTATGGTTCTTCAGGTTGGTAATCAAATTTTCGGAGTAAGGATTTCTGTAATCGTTAATAATATTTCATCTCTGAATTTATTATGTTTTCTGCTAGTTTTTTACCAATTCCAGTGAAGTGTTTAACAAAGATATTTGAAATTTCCCCAGCTTTTTTCACAATAGTACCTGAATCGTTCCTAATTTGGGTTATTTCACATTTCTCGTTTTTGTTTGAGCATGCCTCTTTTACTGTTTCCCACATTCGTTTACTGTTGCCCTCGTTCCTATTGATCTCTTTTTTGAAAAATTAATTTTTTGCTTGTTTAATTATGCCATTTAATTTGTTTCTGTAATTTTTGAACTGTTGTAACTTTTCAATATTACCTTTTTCATTTTGCCATTCTTTGTACATTTCGTTTCTCTTGTTTATAGAGGTAATTATTGCTTTTGTAATCTATTTATTTTTATTGATGGATGACCTGATTTCAATTATTTATGTATTCTTTTGTGTATCTCTTTTAATTTTATCTATTATGAGCTCAGTTTTTCTCTCGATATCATTTGTATTATAAAAGTCGTACCATGTTTCTAATTCCATATCGTCTGCCAATTGTTCATAGTTGATAGTTTGTTTAATTCCTAGGACATTTTTTTCACATTATTTTCGATTTCAAATTGTTAAATAATTGAGAAATGGTCCGTGAAATGTGTTTTTAGTACGATAGGAATAACATCTTTTCGAATATTGTTGAAAAATAAATGATCAATGCATAATTCTGTATTTTCTGTTACCCTTGTATTTTCATTAATTGCAGATAAGAATCCCGCTCCGCACAGAATATTTTTGCGAGATTTCACCCAGTATGTTTATATTAATATCCCCTACGAGAATGTTAATATGTCGTTTATTTAAATTTTGTTTCAGAAATTGTTCCAAGTGCAAATTAAAATTTTCCGGGCTTGAAGATGGCGATCTGTAAAGGCATATTATATCCAAGTTCTCAGAGTCCAACTGCAACGATACTTTGAATGCTGTCGATTAAAAAATTGTTATTATATTGTAGATTTGTTATTAATATAAATCATACACCCATCGTTCTATTACTATAAATACAATTATATCCCGATAAAGTAAAGTATACAGGATAAGGAATTATCCAGGTTTCGGAGAGAACAATTGCATCAAAAGTTTCTTTGAACTGATTGAGTAAAACTTCCAATTCTTCAAAATTCTTTCTGATACTTCTAATATGATATATTTCAAAATTGGAGCACTACCTTTAATGAGCTTGTTTTCACAGTCCGTGATGTTTTCGCTAATGTACGTATTTGGCAAAGATCTATCGAGCTCATTTATGAAGGAATCCGATGATTAAATCGCAATCTACAATAATTTCACATATACGTTTTGTTCAATTAGAAAAAGATCAGCAGGTTCTTTGGGTTATACGAGAAAGAAAAGTAAATAAAAGTATGTAAAAGTAAGTGGAAAGATGAGATTATTCAAAATGTATACAGATGATATATATACCGGGTGTCCCACATTTTATGTGACAGGCAATATCTGATTTGTCGGAGGAGATATACAAAAATGTTTTATAAAAAAGTTTTATGAGTTCATGAGAGCTATATTTTGATATAATTTTCAAATATACAGGGTGTTTGGTGTAGGTGCTACAGACCAAAATGTAATTTTTTAAAATAGAACGCACTGTATATCATTACATATTCAGATTCTACGCTTAATTCTGATATCATTTCATGTTTGGTTTTTGAAATTCGGTTACGGCGTTGTTGAGTTATTGCACTTAAAACAAGGTTTAATATAAGGTATCAAAATATCTTTAACGCGTACACGAATCCTGTCTATATCTTTTATTAAATTGAACTAGAATCCTCCTGAATAATAGCTATTAATGTAACGAGATTATTATGCGATTTATGATAATCGAGGACGTGCAACTTCCGAGATTTATTCAAATTGCATAGTAATCAAGTTACATTCACAGCTTTATCATATCATTGACAACGATGATGTGAAAATAAAAACAACAACTTTGGTTATTGTCACATTATTGTCATTTTAGCGTGCCATTTGGTATGATTTGATCCAGTTGATGGAAGATATTCCCATAGCAGAACGACAAGGAATTTGGTGGCAACAAGATGGTGCTCCTCCCCACAATTCACAGGTTGTTACTGAATATCTGGATAGAACGCACCCAAATAGATGGATTCGGTGGCCGGCTCGTTCCCCAGATTTATCACCACTTAAAATATTCCTATGGGGTTATTTGAAAGATATTATTTTCACCACTTCCCCTTTGAATGTGGATGATCTGAAAATGAAAATTCAACTAGCTTGCAGTGATATTACGCCTGATATAAAAGCGACTTGTTCGAGAGAAGTGATTCGACGTTTCGAAGCCTGCATGATATCTAATGGGCGTCACTTTGAACATTTATATTACATATCTAGGTACTATTCTTATGAAATGATTCATCAAGTTATATTACATTGTTATTGACGATTTGTTCCTGAATACACCTCTTTCAATTTCGCAATTGTTTCATATTCAAAATGATTCCTGACTGAATTCCACAACTCAAATTGAAACCATAACTCAAAATTGAAACCATATCTACGAACCCCCATAATTTTGACTAATTTTCATGTGATCTGATGCAGAGAGAATAGTTATTGTATGAGATATTTTAATAGATATTTATGCAACAAGTGCAAAAAGTAAGTGTTTATTGCACTCGACGTGAAATTGTCCGTCGAGGCCGTTATATATTGTTAAGAAAATGAATGTGTGTGAAGAATTCTAGAGTGCCCTAAGTTGAGGTGACATTTGTTATGATGAATTGGTTATTGATAATTACAATAAAAATAATAATAGTTTGAATATATTAATAATATTAGTGATATTATTAGTGATTGTTGATAATAATAAACTGTATTATTTTCGTAATTTTTAGTAGTTGTAGAATTCGTAGAAAAATTATTGTATTGAATTCGAATTTTTGTTTTATAGTTTTCTTTAGTGAAAGTAGTTTGATTGATAGTAGCAATAGTAGTAGTTAGAAATTTGTTCCCTTTTATTCATATTTATAATAAGTGGTTTGTAGATTGTAAATAAAGTATTGTATTCAAATAATATTTCAGAACGCCCTTACAAATACTTACTCTTTGCTTTTAGATATTACCTTTCTCTTTCTTTTCAGGTGCTCCAGCTGCTCTCTTGGTACGCCACATGAGAAACTCTCAATCTCAAGGTAGAATTCAGGAAAAGGATGTCAAGAATGATATATAATAATAATATGTAATTTACCTTGGAAATAAAGAAAGATATGAATTCAACTCAAATATTGTTCATTTTATTCTCAATAGTCAAATTTTATTTTTTTTTTAATGTAATAACTCTCATAATTATCAGTAGATTTCTTAAATTCTTATTCTACCTGTCCCTACGAAAACTACCTTACTTGCTAAATATGTGAACTTGGCAAAGTCATGTAAATTTCAAACATTAGAGGAACGGCACCGTCACCGTTTTAATAGACACTTGCCATTCATATGGTTCCTCAAAGGAAATGTCTTTAACCTTAAATTACAAGTAAAGAGAAGAGTTCGTGTGTTGAAATGAAAATAATTCATAAAATAAGACTAATAAAGTTCTCAAAAGGAATAGTTTATGTGCACTGATATGCGGAAATTGTCTTGGTGATCTAACTGGTTATGAAGAAAAGTTCGGAAAGAAAGGAAAGTTCAAACTCGTGCACTGGATTGCTTGTTGAATTTGGATTTATATAAGGATCAAATACCTTTCTGGTTCTGGTAGATTCCAGCTTCTCCTATTTGGCTTGCAGGTTGGATTTCTTACCAAACGTTTGTCAAGGTAAGTTGATTTCAGTTTCAGTACTTCCTAATTTGGTATATTAAGTGTTTCTGTGGAGATTTAGATGTAATTCTTCATTTAATTGGAATTTTGATGTAATGTTTCTCTGCTTTTTATACATGATATTTATTTCCTCTTTAGTTGCTGATATGACCTTTTTCTTGACTTTAAGTTTCCTCGTTCTTTTTCTAAACTCTACCTGTGATTGGCTGCGTGACAGTTTCATATACAAGATGTTATAAATTTTATCTAATAATATTTTATTTTCAACTGGAAATAATCTTTTTCTAATGTTTTCCTATTCTTTTGAATCTGTTTTACTTTGTTGATAACTAAAGCTTATGGTTTTATGTGGCTGAAATTATTTTCTTTGAAGAAAAGTTAGCTTTCTTGGATGAGTTCAGAGTGTTCCGTTTACTTGGCTCGTAATCTTATGATTTGAGAATAACTCTTTATTTTGCAAGGTTTCTGAAGGATTTTTTTTTATTAAAAGTGTGACATTTTGAACTGGCAGAGGATATATCTTTTTGAAAAAGTATCAGTCAGGGTTGTTCTGTGAAATATTATTTTTATTTTTATTTCTATTAAGTCCAATATTTTTAAATTTCTATCTACTAATCTTATATTCTATTTTCATAACAATTTATATATATATATATATATATATATATATATATATATATATATATATATATATTTATATATATATATATATATATATATATATATATATATATATATATTTCGTGTATTGCTTTAAATATCGGAGTTTATTGTATATATTTATATATTGTATATATTATTGTTATATAATATTATAATAATAATAATATTATATATATATATATATATATATATATATATATATATATATATATATATATATATATATATATATATATATATATATATATATATATATATATATATATATATATATATATATATATTAATTATTTTCGGAAACGCGAAAACAGGTCGATTTTAATTTCTAGGGGGACACATGTTAGTAATGGATTTAGTCGAGCAACTTCATCCCCCTGACGGGGGCGGCTACCCCCTTGCGAATCATCATAGGGAACGTGGGTCGAGTGATACATCATCTTAAAGCTCTCTTTATTCTCTATCCAAACGTCTATAATTTTTTCAAAATCGAATAAATGGTAATTGAAATTAGTGTTGTTGACAGGTTCAACGTAAATAGTCAATATCTTACCTGTTCCTATTCAAACTCAATTTATTAACTATTTTAAGACTCAATGAGTGGACAGATAGAAAATGGCAACATCCCATCCGGTCAGGTAACCCAGTCACCCCACGAAAAACGAAAACAAATTAGTCAAAACAAAGTGAGTAGCCAGGCTGGGACTATTAATTGCGAAGATCTTTCAACCAAGTATCAGTTTTATGTCGCTATTCGCGAATACAACATTACATGCGGAAGATGCCCACCCCAATTGTGAGCGAAACGTCCAAAGGAACCTCCTCCACAGAGGTGAACCGACCACGGCACTGAAGCCCGGAAACCATATTTCTTAGTTTTTGTTCTGTTGACTTTTTCATAGACAAAAAATACCTGTTTTTTATGGTTCTCCTGCGTGTATGTTCTCAGCATGAATTCACAATTCGCATGATTCTTATGGAAATATCATTTGATTCGTATTCTGTGAGTTAAGTTTCTGCCTGACAATGGTTTACGCATTAGAAGAACGAATTGAGTTAGTGAAACTTTACTACAAAAATGATGATTGTCTAAGAGCTGCAGCTAGAATTTTCAATACAAGGAAAAATGCATCTCATACCTATGTTCAAACGTTGATTGAGAAATTCGAAAGAACTGGGTCTGTGAGAAACCAGAAACATCATCCTGAACGTCTGATAAGGAACGAGGCTGTTGAGGTAGCGGTTTTGGGACACGTGGCTATGGATCCTACTCAAAGTATTCGAAGCTTGGCTGACGCGTCAGGTGTAGCGCGATCGAGTAGTCAGAGAATTCTCAAGTCACAGCGATTCCATCCATACAAACTAAAACTTGTACATGAACTGAACGAAGACGATTTTGACAGACGTCAACAGTTTTGTGAGGAAATGTCTGAGCGTCTGAGAACAAATCCCAATTTGCTCTTCAATATTTTTTTTTCAGACGAGAGTACATTTTTTGTTAATGGAATCGTAAATCGTCACAATTGCCGCTACTGGAGCGATACCAATCCCAGGTTAATACGTGAGGTCCACACACAAACTCCGCAGAAGTTGAATGTTTGGTGTGGTATTTTTGGCAAAACTATTATTGGACCATTTTTTATAGATGATAATTTGAATGGACAAATGTATTTAAATCTTCTTGAGAATGCCATCGATCCCATGATAACGGATATTATCGAAAACGATGGAGATTATTCGGAAGACAACCTCCATTTTCAACAAGATGGAGCACCACCTCACTATGCAGTGGCGGTTAGAAACTTTCTGGATGAACGATATACCAATCATTGGATAGGGCGACGAGGACCAATTGAGTGGCCAGCTAGATCACCGGACCTCAACCCGTTGGATTATTTTTTATGGGGGCATCTCAAAAGCAAAGTTTTTGCCACTCCGCCAGAGTCACTAGAGGATCTACGTGGTCGAATTGTAAACGAGTGCGGTAGAATAACTGCAGAAGTATTGGCAAACGTTCGTAATAGTTTCGAAAGTAGACTTTATCATTGTATGGAGGTAGGAGGGGCTCATTTCGAGCAATTAATAAATTGAATTTCGATAAGAACAGGTACGATATTGATTATTTAAATTAAACCTATTACCACACTAATCTCAATTACCAGTCATTCGACTTTGAAAAAATATTAACGCTTGGGTAGAGAATGACGAGAGCTTTAAGATGATGTATCACTCGACCCAAGTTCCCTATGATGATTCGCAATGGGGTAGCCGCCCCTGTCAGGGGGATGAAGTTGCGTGACTAAATTCATCAATGACATGTGTCCCCCTAGAAATCAAAGTCGATGTGTTTCAGCGTTTCCGAAAATAATTTGTCATTTCCCAGTAAATACGTGTGGAAAGTTTTCGTTGGGACACCCTGTATATATATATATATATATATTTCGTGTATTGCTTTAAATATCGGAGTTTATTGTGGTATGATTTATTTGTGCATGCTTAGGTAAGGTATATTCCGGTGTGTCGTTGACCTCGCCGTGTGTGACCCAAATGTCCAGAAACGTTTAACACCCTTTGAAATAATGGTTGCTTATACTTTGATTTGTTTTTGAACAGGCTTATGACTCAAATTGTTGATATGTGTTTGACACTCTCTATAGTTTAATGACTTGATCGGATCCTACTAGATAATAAGTTTAATTCACCTTTGGATGTCTTGCCGAACCGAGTATTTGTTTGTAACGTTTGTACGTCTCGTATAACGTTACCACAGGGTTCACGTTCGAGCCATTTTTATGTGCTAGGTTGTAAATCGAGCTGATTGTTTTATTACATATGTGTAGCATTTTGTTAAGGCTTATATCCTAATATACTGTATCATTTTTCAACTATTCCACGAGTGTTTTCTTCCACATCAAACCCTGACTAAACTTAGTCGAGCCCTATCAAACGGACCCACACTAGGGGCTGAGGCAGCCGTTCGACGAAGCCCGCCTTTGGTGGTCGGTGTTGATTCACCGATGACAAGGAGTCCCAGTTCGTTACAAAACATACAACTACTTCACTGACTAATGAAACATTCAAATCTATTAAACTAGCTGAATATTCCAAAAACTTATTAACTTCTACAAAAACTTTTCAACTACCTTATCACTTCTTCATAAAAGGTCTTTTCCGAGTGAATTGTGCCGCCTTATATACTCAAGTCATGTAGGCTAGACCATTCGCGATAGTTCCGTTGTCCAGAATATTCAATACGGAAAAACATCTAAATTCCAGGAACTAATCATCAACGAAATTAAAACGCTTATCCTACCATCAGAATAACAAGAAACACCGTTTGCGGAATGAATATCAACCATCATATAAATAAATGAAATGTAAAAGAGCTCGTTATGACAGTTATAATGATTGAGACATTGTATTTCGTTGATTGTTTCGAAGGTTAGTATTATTATTTTTTGATTTTTAACGCTTTCGCAGTATCCTCTTAGTTAAACAAAATAGTCCCGTAACAATTGAAACCTTTTTTCATTCTTCGCCGAAAATAAAAGAGGTGTCTTTTTGTTAAACCCTTGTCATGGGTTTTAATATTCTAGTAAAATTATGATTAAATCAGCGGTAATAACCTGCAAGTCATAAGAAAGAAGAATTAATTACGAGATTTACTTTGTTTGGATTCGGACTTAATCCTTCCTCTGAAATTATATATCCGACGTATGCTAATTCTTTTGGTAAAATTTCACATTTGTCTGGTTGAATTTTGAGATAAGCTTTTCGTAGTCTTTGAAATACGTCTGTTTGTAGAGAAATATGGTCGTATAAGGTTGCTGAATAAACTATGATGTCGTCCATGTAAACTAGACATCATTCGTTTTGGATTTCTAAGAGTATGTTGTCCATGACTCTTTGGAATGTACCAGAACTATTTTTCAATTCAAATGGCATTCTAGGGTATTGATAGTAAAAATTATCGATGGAGAATTGAGATTTTTTGAATATATATTTCATATACTTTGATGATGAAGTTAATTCCAACGTTGTGATATGAGTACATTGTCCCAATTGATCAAGTTTTTGTTTTTTTTGTGATTTGATTGAGTTTTCTTAAGTTTATGACTACTCTCCACTTTTTTGTGTAAGAGTCATCTATTTGTTTTGGTACTACCCAAACTGGAGATGACCAAGGCAATACTGAAGGTCTTGTTTTGTTCTAAAAATTTTGATTGAGATTTTACTTCTTTATGTACGTGAAGTAACGCATGATTTGTATCAATTTTGTGTTTGATTTCCTTTGTGAAAGTTAATTTGTCTCCTTAAGGTAAAATATTGTAGTAAAACTGCACTAACTAATTTTCCTAATTTATTTAAAACACTATTTACAACAATTATTCACTAAAACATTTACTTCACTAGATTCAAACTTATTTCTTCTGTGCCAGTCTCTATCTACGAACTCTGGAACTGGAATTAACTCTGAACTCCGACTGTCCCGCCATCTGCTATACAGCGGCTATATATAGTAGCATTTACAGTTTTCGATCTTTCCAGTCTGTTCGGCGACTTCTTAGAGGTTCCTAGAATCTTCGGTTAGAACTTTCGCGTCTCTTCCACGGATGAGTCATGTGTTTGTCAGAAGAGAACTTGTTTACATTTCGAGTGTGGAGTGTAATTGGATGATCAGGTCCGGTCTCGAGGCCGGTCTCGAAATCGTTACAATATATTAGAAAATTTCAGAAATAATTTTTCAATTGTTTCATTTTCTTCCCGTAGATGTTCGAGTCGCAAATTATTTTTAATTTCATTCCTTCTATTCTTGCCTTTTCTTTCAATTCGCTCTTATAGTGTGTGTTCAAAAGAAGGTGCATTGGCTGCTTATCGAAATGCTTTCAAAAAAGTATTCAGTAATATACCATCACCATCGTATTCAGGGATAACTGAGAACAATTCTCAAAGTTAATATGACTCAATTTCTGTTTGGTTGTCATTTGCTTGTTTTTTATTTTGATGACCCAGTCACTATTAAAAAATCTCTGTTGGTGTTTCTTCGATTTTCATTCAGTATGAAAATCTTCTAGTTGGTGTTTGTTTGAATTGGGTGAAATTGTCAATGACGGGGTATTTTTCTTGGTTTCTTGCCTTGGAGAATTTCTTTGGTGGATGAAATCCTACTTCAATCGCTTTGCTAAAGCGGGATGAGTAGCGTTTCACGACTTACACATGTTTCCTCAATGATGAAGAGACCGTATTTTTTCACGTTGTTGAAATCCGTACGACTGTGCCACTGTTATATCTTTGGATTCACCAAAGACTTTTCAGAAAACAACTTTATTTTTGGTACATTTATTTGATGAAATATATTTATTTGGTAACATACAATGAACTGTCACAACTATTGATATGCACCTTAATATTGGAACAGTTACTGAACTGAACGGTACTAAACAGAGTCTAGACTGTAATCTGAACTGAACTGAACTTGAGTGCATCCAGGTCCTATTCTTCACAACTTTCCACTTGTTTACTGGAAAGATGCTGAATCCAAGGTTCTGAAGGCTACACTGATATTCCTGCTGACTTCAAGGTTAAACAGGACATGCGATCTAAATAAGCAATGTCTACGGCGTAATACTGGATGAAGGGCTATTATCTATTTTGATATATCATCTATGTTAGATTGGATTCCACTGAAACCCTTGTTGAAAAACTATACTTAACAAACAATTAAAAAGTATTTTTTTTGTTTTAATTAGCCATGGCGCACCCTTGAGGGAATGCTCATTCCCTCTGAACTCGGTTCTACACAGACGAGAAAGAGGCCCCCACAACTGATCCCTTCGGATGAGGGGTCATAGGCAAGGTGGTGGGGGACTAAATATCGAGATCTACTCTTTGAATTCCGCAAGCTTTACCCAAACCATTCTGTCAAGATGGTGGTTCTGATAATAGGGGTCCTTGGTGGAATGATGGACACACTGCTCTCAAACTTGAAAATAATACCGGCTTGCCAGGATGCGGCAGAGAGCTTAGCCGGAAGAATGCAGGGGGCCGTAATTCTTGGTTCACTCCGCCTTCTCAGGGCACATGACTCTCGGACCCAGTAATCACTCACCCCACGGACATGGGGAGTGTGTACTTAGGTAAATGATACACCAGCGCGGCCCTCCGGAAGTATCTGGGCTCCGGAGACAGGGCCTGTCTGGGTAATTCCTAGGGGATTAAAAAAATATATATATAATAATAATAATACTCCCTCATAAACACTAATAGAGTGTAACCAGTACCCAAAGGCATAGCTTGTGCGGGTAGAGAACGGCTATTATTATTATTTGCCGTGACGCTCCGGGGCGACTTAATGATTTTTTTTTTGGTGGCGTATTCACTTTTCAGCTGCAGGAAAACCCAGAAAACGTACAGCACCAATTAAAGAAGTTTACCCTCGTTTACAAGGCCACCAAAAGTTCAAAACAATCACGTATATCGGTGAACCAAGCAATAAACTAGGTAATTGATAATGGAATTTAATTAGTAATGTAATGTTCTCATTAACAATGTATTAGGAGTCGGTATACAACCGCACCCTAATTAATTTACGATGTGTATTTAAGGTAACATAGTAACATGTAATTTAGTACATATTTTCCACTTGAAGAAGCTGTTGTACAGCGAAACAATTGTCGTGGGTTTTGTAAACCTCTTTAGTGAAAATCTTTCGAACCATAGTTTGATTATCGATATTACCATGGATTTTCATCAAATATTGGCTGCATCAATTCAAAAAGTAATTGTTCTTATTTCATTTTATCACTCTTTGGCAAACTTCTCATGCTTTATATTCGATAGTCTTCATTCAATATATTCAATAATATTTTTGTGGTAAGTTATTGTGATGCAAGGAAATAGTAAATTCACTAACCTTCAATTTACAGTTTTGTTCCCCAGGATGAACATTGTCGACAATATCAATTGTGTCTTCTTTATGACGAGCATGGGTGACTTCCTGAGCAATTGTTTTCGCCTTATGCATTGTTTTTTTGACAGTGGAGCCAAAAAAGTTTTTGAGCCTAGCAGTTTTCTGCCTCAATCTGCCTATTTCTAAATCGTTTTCACCCATCATCGGCACTTCGCATGTCTTATCCACACTATCTTCATCTGATTCCTTTCCCTTCTCCATGCTCGAGTTGCTAACATATTCCGAGGTAATCCTCATGATGTGAAGAGAAAGAGGGTTGATGCACTGAGGAAGTTTGTCTTCAGCAACGCTTAATGGAACCCGTTCCCCTGTGTCCAAATTGAGAACTGTTACTTGTTCAAGAATCTCTAAATCAGAAAGTTGTTTACCAGAATCAGTGTGGGTACGAACATGGACCGTGTTCTTGAAACAATTTTCATCCCCAGCGGATCTTCTGCGCTCCCTAGCAGAATTTTTACTTTCGTTTTGATGAGTTCCCCTGAAAAATAATTACAATGAATTTTCCAGTAACAAGTTCACCTAAGAACATATTCACCTATGAGGACCCAAACTGTAATGGCCTAAACTACTTCGATTAGATGATCCACGAGGGCTATTACTGTTGGCACATATTTTCTCTGGTAAAAAACCTAACTCCTCATTGTTACGATATCGATCATTTTTTGTATGGATTCGTGCTTTCAGTATAGTTTTATCGTGAGGTTTAACGACAAATTGGCCCCTGAGAGCTTGCCTGATATCTAAAGAATGACCGGGATGCAAATCTAAACTTGGCTCTGTATCAACGTATTCATCACATTTTGATGGCTGGATTGGTGGAAGCTCGTCTAAAGAATGTTCAAAGTCTCTAGTAAGTGACTCTATCGTACTAGCAGGACTAGCTAGTTCCAATGGCTCAAAAGTATGAGAATTGGAATCCTGAAAATAAATTAGTATAAATGCGTAAAAAGGTGAATAGGATACATGTAGGTATATCGAAGGATCTACATTAAAAAAATAAAGTCTGTCAGACACAAACCTCAGGAAGATAATTTAAAACCATTGACATGTGCTTCGTGCTCGTTGGTCCTCATTCGGTTAGTGTAGCCAAGTGTAAGGATGTGCAACACTTGATTGCAATCGAAATAATCTAGGCGCAATTGGAGCCTAATCTTTTGACAGGGCTAGTTGAAAAATATACTATTTGGAAAATCTCAATGAAACTGATCCTTTCAGATTGCAGTTTTATATGTAAAACTCTCTTTTAGCTTGTTTCTCTCTTTTAGCAAGGTTTCGAAATATTTCATATGAAGATATCTCAAATTATCCATGATATGAAAATAACACCAAAAATATGAATGTGAAATGACATATTAATTGTGATTAGTAAATATGTTTGTCGTTATTTGAAAGAATTTCTACAAAATCGAAATTATACTATACTAAAAACATTCTATTTATATTTATATTTGTATTGAACATAATAATATTGTGTACTGCATTTTCAGCTTTCTCCGATATGTGTAGAGGAGTCGATGGTAATTCTTCTATATCGCTGTTATCAGACATGATGATGCTATAATTATCGAAGTTTTGTAGAATATAACTTTACGAAAATTTACCTACTGATTTTGACAAATAAAACAATTAGATAGGAATCTAGAAAAAACGTCAAATGCACAGCAAGGTTGATTGAAATATTATGGGTTTCTATTGATTAAAAATCTGTATCGTTATGACAAATCTATATCTTTGCCACTGCAACGTTGTCAGTTTAATCGTTTTCAAAATTCGGAGCCTTTAGAAAGCTGCGAGCTGTGATTTCTTCATTCTTGTTTTGTGTGCCTGGTGTCTAGTAGCTACTGTTTTATTGTATTTTCATGTGATTTTAGAAACTTCAACATAATTGTGTTTGATTTCTTGATAAGTGTGTGTATTTACAAGAAGGGTAAGTAAAATAATCTCTAAAATTATTTGTTGCTTCCATGAAATAATCTCGGATATAATAATTGTTTATACATACCTACATTCTACATTCTCTGTGTTTGGCAAGAACGGTATCGCACATATTATTATTTTATCGATGAAAACGGGGATTTGCTTCTACTGATATAAATAGTAGTCCGTGAGTAGGTTTCACTTTCAGATCTTTATTTTTGTATATTCTGGTTCTGACCAAAAGGAATATCGACCTACTATTATTGTTCAGAGAATATCGTGGGAACCGAGAGGAAGGAGGTAGGGAATTGGTGTTCTTGAATTTCTGGTGATTGAATCGGCTATGACAATATATACAGGGTGTCCCGAAATCATATTATGGCAGATATCTGACAGCATACAACCATTCTCATGGCTAATGCCACGACAGACAGAGAATTAAAATTGACAAGTAGCAGAGCCCCGTTATCACAGATATTTGTCAATGTCCGCCGTGGTATCAGCTATAGTTTTATTATTTTCGAATGTGAATGGGCCTCAGGCCCTCCACTGCGGCTCAGTGCCTATTGTGGCTCAACGTGTTCCGGTCAGGCCTTGTTACTGACTCCATACGCCACCTTAGGAGCAACACTGTTCACTTGTACGCAACATTGAATTCTAGAGGATCGTTCCCAGCCCGTTACATGAACCAATAACTAAAAATAAGGATTGAAAATTTTTACCCCGGCCCGGAACCGGTCGCCAAGCGAGCGCTTCTCTAATGGGCTAATCCCCGCTATTATAGCTAGGGATTCTAGGGAAGTAGTTTCATCTTCTAGGATATCTGCCATAATATGGAGAAACTTTGGCCTCGAAAGCCTTAACGATTTCATCATTACAATTTTACATAAATCAGTAAAAGAAAGGTATACATTTTTCATAGAGTAAAAAATCATATTTATAGGTAACACAGGAACAGCGCGATTGTATCGAAAAAAAAAAAAGGAAAAAACAGTTCGACTCCGATTTGTACATCACCGAAAGAAATAATCGGCTAACTGCTTCTAATTCTGGAAATGTTGTCAAGAGAAAACCGAACACGCCATGTCAAAATCTCGTCAAACAAATACTTTACCCCAAAGAAATTTATACTGAATCCATCAACAATGGAAAAGTAAAAAAATCGCTTACACGAAAGAAATTCGAAGAATTGATGGATGTCCGACTTGAGAAAGCAGGCTTATTCATAGATTTAGAGAATGGCTTTTTAGGAGCAACACCTGATGGTATGACGATGAATTTCAATAGCAGTCCTTATTTCAAAAACAATTTTTTTCAGGTCTGCTGGATAATGACACGATTTTGGAAATGAAATGCCTCCACAGAGTTGCCAAATTGGGGATTTCCTTGAAAGAAGCTACCAAAAAAAATACAGTGCGTTTCAATTCTCATGGAAACACCCTCGTATCTTCTGTAATGTTTGACGAAAAATCATGAAATTTTCAGGATCGATAAATACACTAGAGATGAACTCTCTGGACGAAAAAGATCATCCTACGTGTTATACACTGCACGCCAGCAGCGATGAAACCACCCATTTTCCCGGAAATTTATATTAGGGGGCAAAATTGTCCAGAAATTCCTTCGGATTCGTGTTTAGGATCCCCAAATTACTTACTACTAATACACCTGTCTCCTGAAAAAAATTATGTTCTGAAATATTCTAATTTGCTTCCCATGGAAACGCTCCCGTGTTCAACACGTATGATGACTCCTTTTGTGCAGTTAGTTCATTTTTAGTATATTCATCTATTCTGAAAATTTCATGGTTCTACGTCGAAAATTACGGAAGATACGGGGGAGTTTCCGTGAGAAGTGAAACAAATTAGAATTTTTCAGAACTGAAAATTTTTCTGGAGACAGGTGTATTAGTAGTAATTTGGGGATTCTTAACACGAATCCGAAGGAAGTTTTGGTCAATTTTCCCTCCTAATATAACTTTCCGGAAAGTGGCTGGTTCAATCGCTGTTGGCGTGCAGTGTATGCCACGTAAAATGACATCTTTTGTGCAGTGAGTTCATTATTAGAGTATCGATCGATGCTGAAAATTTCATGGTTCTACGTTGAACATTACGGAAGATACGGGGGTGTTTCCATGAGAAGTGAAACACACTGTATATGTTTGGAACTTTTTGGGGGCCAATTGAGACTGAAGAGAAATTACTCTTAATACTATCAAATTCAGGGACAACTCAACATTTGCAGAAGAAACCAATGCTATTTCGTTGTATTTGTTGATAGTGACAGAGCATTGTTTGTTGAGACTATTGTAAGAGAAAAAAAGTTATGGAACGAGATGATGCTTCCCAAACTATCAAAATATTTCAAAGAAAGAATTCTTCAGGAGTTGGTGAGAAGGAGAATTACGAGAGGTCTGAGGTGTTATGATCCAGAATACAGATCTACCATTGCTGATCCCAAATAATTGAAATAATTTTGTTTTTTCTACTAGTGTTTAACTCTATGTTCAACAGCACCAATAAACCTATTCTATTCTATTTTATTTTTGATTTAGATTGGAAAACAAATGATATTTTTCCCGTTTTCCGTCTCATTTTTCATTCAATTCAGATGTTCTGCTATGAATCAATGTTTTTTTATTCATTTTTTGTTTCATTGAACAGGTTGGGAAAATGTATAGATTGCTCCTTTCCGCCTTTTCGTGTGTCAATAAATCAACTAATTGCCTTTCATTGCATTTTCAATAAATCAGAAAATTTATGAAAAAATTCTTTCGAGTTTTAGTCGGCTCATTGGGAAAAGAATGTATCAAATTTGAATAGAATCGGGTCGTTACAAAACTCTTTCGCTATCTTGAATTGATGAATTTTGACAAAAAATCGTATTCGCCTACCCGAAAAACTCCCATATACCAAATTTGGATAGAATCTGGTCATAATCACAAAACTCTTCCGCCATCTTGAATTCATGAATTTTTACAAAAAATCATATTTGCTTACCCGAAAAACCTCCAAATACCAAATTTTGATAGAATCGAACCATAATCACAATATAACTCCTCCACCATCGTGTAGCTACCATCTTGATTTTAGAACTAATAGCAAAAAAAATTATTTCCGATTTTGAAAACCCCCACATACCTACCAATTTTGAATAGAATCTTTCCATAACCACAACAGATAATGAACACGAAACCAACAAAACAAAGTATCGATATAGTGCGATCGATCACCCAGGGGGGTGTTGGAAATTATTCCTAGTTTTCCTACAGCTGAAAAGTGAATACGCCACCAAAAGCGCGCCACGGCAGATAATAATATCCGTCTTCTACCTGCAAAGGCGATGCCTTTGGGTACATTCTTTGTGTGTTTATGAGTAAGTACTATTATTATTATGTAAAGGTCTGATCTTTTATACAATAGTTTTTACTTTATACATTTACCACATATACCTAATCTGTGCATATACTCCATAATATTGCATATATTGATTTGACAAAATGCCCCAAATCAAACTTCAAATAATAGACTGGGAGATGATAACAAAATTTTTGGGTTTATGTCTTTGAGAGAACTGAAAGATATAAAAGTGCCGATGAAAATTATGGAAAATTTGGTCTTGTGATAGTACCGATCGAACTGACACCATACAGTGTTGCCACGATATTCTACTGTTTCATCCATATAAAAAAAAATTGTCAACATGTTTGTGTAGTGGCATCCTAGTTAATATGTGTACAAATATCACCAAAATGTATGAACTTGTGACAATGCAGGTAAAACTGACACCAGATGTATGAACTTGTGATATTGAAGGTTGAAGTGCCACCTTATCAATCATATATAACAAGTGCACTAAATACTATTGGTATTTTGATGTAGATACGTTTCTAAATCTTGTTGGAGATTAGATAACTCAAAACGATAAACGAAGGATTTTGAAGGACAAAATAGCTGCAAAGACCCCGTCGCTACTCTTCTCGCATCATTTTATTTTCGTATACTCCTTCCATCATATGCTGAATAATGGTGAAGAGGAATTATTAATACAGAAATAGTTTCTTGCATCTCTATAAAATCTGGCAAAATACAGGATTTGAGAAATTTAATAATGATCGAAAATAAACATGGAGCTCAAGATTCACAACAACGAAATTCTGATGATTTCAGGATTGAATGACAGATACGTTTTCATAGGTTTTCTTCCAGATTTTTGAAGAAACGAATACCGAATTCTCACCAATAAGAATTCCAAGAGTGTTCTACAGTATTTATAAAAAATATATCAGTATTTATTGTGACGTGCTTGTGAGGCTGCACAGCATGTTACAATCTCCAATAGTGCCATGGACACGTTAAACGATGAATTGAAGAATAAGTAACTAGGGACGGATAGTTTCTATCGTATTTTGTTTTGTAGGGCTTGTTCATGATTTTTTGATATTTTCTCTTTTTTGTATTGAACGAGGGTGGCTTATTATAAGCACATTTGGAAAGACAATTTTTATACGAACAATTCGATACCATCCAATAAATAGATTTATTATTATTATTTTTCGATTTCATTCAGAGGAGATTTTCCGCACATTTTTCAAACAGTTCGGAATATTCCTGAATGTTAACGCGTTTCCTATCTAGCCTTCAGGAAGGCAGGTACATATATTTTTTTGAAAAAGTATTATTCGATGGTCGATCTTTTACTCAATTTGTACGGTGGGGTCTGAGCTAACCTCAAAGTTTTTGTCAAAATTTCCCAGGTCCGAAACCGAAAAATGGATTTAGCAGTTCCAGAGAGTATTCCCCTCATGCGGACAAATGAATTGTAACTTTTAATAATATAAAGGGTGTTTCAAATTCGATCTTCACCATTGAGATTTCGGAAACTATGAGAGATACGAAGATGGTTGAATTGGGGCAAAGTTGCGCATTTTCCTGACTAGCAATATGCCGTTGAGTAAGTAAGTTTTTTCTGGCTTTATTTTTGGAAGGATTTGAAAATAAATCGCACTTCCACATTACCGCTTCTCCCCCGCTACATAATGATCTTTTCAGATTTGCTATCCGACGTTTCGTCTTCTTAGCACTGTCATCAACTTCATTTTTTCTTATGGGCGCCGCATTGGATTCTTTCTGTTTTGAATACAACCAGATAATACCTTGATGATTCATGTTATAATTTTTCGAAAAACCGGAAATATTTAAAAAAATGTATTTTCATAATTGGCTCTGATGTTTCAAATTTGACTTTGAATTTGTCACACATAATGATTTGTTATTGTACAAGTCATTGAATTTTTTGTGAAAAATGGCTTCCACTAATGATGAAAAAAGAGGTATGATACAAATTTATTACAAATACGATAGAAACAATGTTAGGACATCGGAAATGTATTCAAACTTGATACCCAAAAGACGACAACCACATCGATCTATGTTCAAGTAATTGAATCTCACCGAGTTTGGTTACTATTATAAGGTAAATTAGACATTGTGTCCTCTTCAATAAAAATTAATTATTTGCAGATAAACATGAACTCGGGGAAATCTTCATGTCAAATTTCCTCCGATATGAAATTGGCTAATAAGAAGACCTGATTTTTCTGTATTCCTGGCAATTGTAATATGGACAGATAAAAGTACTTCCATTATCCGTTGCACTACGGAAAACCCGTGGATACAACTGCGGCACCCCCAGCAACCGGAGGCATAAGGTCACCAATCTGTTTTACATGGACGACCTTATACTATATGCCTCTGGGGAAAAGGATCAACATCAGTCCTTAAGGGTGGTGCAAGAGTACACGCATGCTATCGGAATGGAGTTCGGGATCGACAAATGTGCCACGGTTCATCTCAAAACAGGACGATGCGAGGAATACGGAGAGGACGTTCAGCACGTAGACGGAAGTATCCTACATCATCTGGATGCCGGAGAGACGTATACTTACCTAGGAGTGGAACAACGCCACTCCCAAGAGGTAAACACTGTTAAAAACTCTCTCCGCGGCATAGGAGCATGCATCCTAAATCGTCCGTTCCACGGTTATACTTCCCTAGACAACGGGGAGGCCATGGACTTTTGAGTTTGGAGTGTCTGCATAACAGAATGGTACTGGATGGAGCCTGTAGAGTCATCAGGAGTTCAGATCCCCTTCTCTGCTTGGTATTGTAACGAAATGTAAAACATTGCGTTACCATTTTTTCGGTTTGTTGAATTTTATGTTGGTAACACCATCTCATTGAGCTGTTCCAATTTATTTAATTGTGCTATGCGATTGGTAACACTGACGATAGACAGAGTGAGAGAGATTGACTTCCTCCCTTGGAGGACTTCTATCGCCGCTTTCTGAAGTGAGCATTCGAAGCGGTGGTTTGTTTTCTCAGTTTTCCCTTCGGGAAATTAAAAATTTTTCTAGAGAGAGGAAATGAAAGGTCGTATATATTATTATCTTTAAAATGATTAACTTCTATCTGATTCGTTAATCGAATCGATATAATACAAAAATCGATATTCTTTTTGCACGATTTATTTGAAATTTAAAATTCATTTTTGCTAACATGAATGCAAAATGGGCGTATGTGCATCATTCATGATTATCTTTGAAATCTCCAAATCTTTGAATAATTAACTTAAACACAATTGTAACATAATTAACTTTTATCTATTTCACTGATCGAATCGATATACAAATCGATATTCTTTTGGTACGTTTAATTTGTACTTTGAAAATTCAATTTTGATACATTGTAAAATGGCCGTATGCGCGTCACTCTGTCACTCATGAATTTCATGATTAATTTGGATATCTTCAAAGTTTGAGTACTATGCATGATCATTATCGAATATCATTTTGTATTCGTACCCTCTTTTGACGAGTCGGTCCTGAATCCTGAAATGTCACAGCTCACAGCTGAAATAAATTCTAACCTGTGAAAGTCGAGACAAAGTGTGGAGATAATTTTCATTAATTCTATCAATTTTGAAGTTAAATGATTATGAATTAGATTTGTTTCTGTTCGTGCTTTATGATTTTCAGTGATACAAGTGTTTCCACAAGTTTTACCTGAATGTTCAGAAATTATCAATCTGCTTAAAAGGCAATAACAGTGAACTAGGATCTAAACTCCTGAACCTGGATGGTGATCGGTGAGAAAGTCTGATCTGGCAGCTTGGAGAACAGGATTCATGGGTGAGTAAATGCATTTTTTATTCCTGATTTCTTTACCTCAATCAGAAGAAGCTACACTCACTCATGAGGCTTTGAGCTCTTGGTAAGATCTATCGCTTTCTTCTACATCACTACCCATGTTTGGATGCCTAGCCAAAAGAAGTTTGATATATTTTGATAACTTTTCATTTTCAGTAGTTCTGGACACAAATAAAGCCATCTGCTTTCTTTGTGACATTATAAGAAGGCATTATCTCAACTCTCTTGCTATCTCTCTCTCTGTTTCTCCTCAGTCAGGAGATACACATTTCCTTTTCATCCTTGATGAGATAGATCAAGTTTCTTATCATTATTTTTCTTGTCAGTTCCACTGAACGTTGGAAATTGACTATAAAATTAAAAAATAATAGAAAACAATACCTTTATGAAAATCTTTTTCTTATGCTCGCTTGAGATTGAACTCTTCTCTAACATTGCTTGAGAAATTACTAAATTTGAGCTTTACTGTAAAATTGAATTCTTCCCATACCTATTGAATATTTCAATCATTGTTTAACTCAGCAAATCTTACATTTATTGTAAATTTAAATTCTTTATCTCATTTATATATTCCCTGAATAATCTATTTATTGTAAATTTCATCATTCATTTGGTAATCTATAAGTAAATCTAGATTAGATTTGTACAATCATGGTCATATCTCGAGTCGTGTGACTCAACCTGCCACAAGATACTGGTTTGTGTTTATTTTTCACAGCGTTACCTCATCGTTCGAACATCTTATGAGATCCAGGAAAGACCCCAGACCGACTACAGATTATATCCAGATTGTATCCTGCTAGTAGAGCAGCCATTGTCTCGAGAGACCATACAAGGCTCCTACATTCTTCGATAAAATAGAGCTCTGGAGTAAGTCTTTCTCATCGCAAGAACTGATCATAAAATGTGAATAAACCAACCAGTCATTTCAAGGCAAGTATTGAGAGACCAGAATCCTTTGTAACTTTAAAATAACAAATTTGATTGTAACTTTGTCACTTCATTAGAATCTTGTCACATGAGACTTTTGTGAATATAGTGTTTTTATTGTTGAGAAGCACAAAAATCATCCTTTGACAAATCAGTGTTTTTGGTATTTTCATTTAATAAAAAAAGAACCTGGTGCCCATGCATACCTAATATCTTTTATCTTTATTCCTTACATTTGTCAAAGGATATATCTGTCGTACTAGCAGAAAACGATACCCACGACCTCCCGTAACAATCTGAGCAGCTCATAGGCATTGCTGTAAAAAAAGAGCAAGCAAATAAGGATAAGTGTTTATCTTTAGTTGCAGTATGTGATCATGAAAAAGCAGAGACTGGAGCATTTCTTTTCAAGGCAGCAACCCGTGCAGCCTATGAACTCGGTCTCGTATTCGACACTGAACGGACAAACCCAAACTCTATCACCGAGTTCGAACCCGTTCAGCAAAAAGACCACGTAAAAGCTGCAGAGTGTGAGAGGCTCCTGCAGCTACATAAGGATAAGCCGATGCATGGGGTCTTCTTCAAGAACATTGAAGACCTAGGCTTATCCAGAGACCTGACCTCGTTTCTCAGGTCAAGTGGGCTGAAGTCGGAGACCAAGGGATTCATAATGGCCTGCCAGGATGGCGTCTTTAACACTCTCGTCTACCGCAATCGGGTGATGGGTATAGAGGTCCCTGACACTAGATGCAGAGCGTGTCGTGGGGCAGCTGAGACCATTATGCATTTGCTGTCAGCTTGTTCAGCTTATGCGGTCTCAGCCTATATCCACAGACATAACGCGGCCCTACGAGTGTTGTACTACCATCTACGACACTCGTACGGTGTAGACGAGACACCGGTGTTGCCTTATACTCCGGGGGATATTGAGTCCGTGGTGGAGAATGAGAAGTGCCGAATCTATTGGAACTATTCATTCCCCACCCTCAGGCAAATACAAGCCAATAAGCCTTATGTAGTACTCCTCGGCCATCAAAGTAGGACGATTTTCGTCTTTGAGTTTTCAGCTCCTGGCGAAACGAACATCGTCCGAAAAGAGGAGGAAAAACGGACTAAATATCGAGATCTTCTCTTTGAACTCCGCAGGCTTTACCCAAACCATTCTGTCAAGATGGTGGTTCTGATAATAGGGGTCCTTGGTGGAATGATGGAGACACTGCTCTCAAACTCAAAAATCATACCGGCTTGCCGTGACATGGCAGAAATCCTAGCCGGGCGAATGCAGAAGGCCGTAATTCTTGGTTTACTCCGCCTACTCAGAGCACATGATTTTCGGACCCAGTAATCACTTACCCCATGGACGTGGGGAGTGTTTACTGGGGTTAATGACACACCAGCGCGCCCTCCGGAAGTGTCGGGGCTCCGGAGACAGGGCCTGACTGGGTAATTCCTAACGGATAAAAAAATTTAAAAATATGAGAGGCTCCTGCAGCTACATAAGGATAAGCCGATGCATGGGGTCTTCTTCAAGAACATTGAAGACCTTGGCTTATCCAGAAACCTGACCTTCGCTTTTCTCAGGTCAAGTGGGCTGAAGTCGGAAACCGAGGGATTCATTATGGCCTACCAGGAAGGTGTCTACAACACCCCCGTCTACCGTAGTCGCGTGATCGGTATAGAGGTCCCTGACACTAGATGCAGAGCGTGTCGTGGGGCAGCTGAGACCATAATGCATTTGCTGTCAGCTTGTCCAGCTTATGCAGTCTCAGCCTATATCCACAGGAATAACGCGGCCCTACGAGTGTTGTACTACCATCAACGACACTCGTACGGTGTAGACGAGACACCGGTGTTGCCTTATGCTCCGGGGGATATTGAGTCCGTTGTGGAGAATGAGAAGTGCCGAATATATTGGAACTACTCATTCCCCACCCTCAGGCAAATACAAGCCAATAAGCCTCCTCGACCATCAAAGTAGGACGATTTTCGTCATTGAGTTTTCAGCTCCTGGCGAAACAAACATCGTCCGAAAAGAGGAGGAAAAACGGACTAAATATCGAGATTTTCTTTTCGAACTTCGCAGGCTTTATCCAAACCATTCTGTGAAGTTCTGATAATAGGGGTCCTTGGTGGAATGATGGACACACTGCTCTCAAACTTGAAACTCATACCGGCTTGCCATGATGCGGCAGAAAACTCGGCCGGAAGAATGCAGAAGGCCGTAATTCTTGGTTCACTCCGTCTTCTCAGGGCACATGACTCTCGGACCCAGTAATCACTCACCCCACGGACGTGGGGAGTGTTCACTGGGGTTAATGATACACCAGCGCACCCTCCGGAAGTGTCGGGGCTCCGGAGACAGGGCATGTCTGGGTAATTCCTAACAAACTGAAAAAAAAAATTAAAAAACTATAATAATATGTACGTTTGCAGGGAGATCAGGGAGGGCCAACCAACATCCAAGGCCTTGGTGAGTTGCGACACCACTTTCCTGAGCAACCGGTGCAAAACCGGACCGAACCCTCCGGATTAGGGGTCATAGGCAAGGTGGTGGGGCCCAAAACGATGATTTGCCAAATGATGACGACCGCAATAAAAACGTACGCTTTGAGTGGACGGATGAACTAAGGGACAGTCTTCTGCATTGCTACGAGAGCAGTGAGCCCGCCCGAAGAGGATACATGGCGAGAATGCATGCTCTGTGGTGTGAAACCCACACAGACCATGCTGCCTTTTCCGCACAGAACCTAAGGGATTAAGTATCCCACCTTCGGGTTCGAGGCTATGTTAGAGCCCCTCCTCAGCCGGTTAACGCAGTGGCAGAAGTGGCAGATATGCCACGTGTCGACCTGGCTGTAGAGGAGCCCCGCATCATACCACCAACGGAAGGCGCTTCATAACACGAAGCCCCTGAAACCACAACAACTGGCACGGGTGGATGCGGATATTCACGATGTCCTTTCAGAAGAGGCTGACATCTGGCAGATCAACTCTGCCGTGTATGACGCCGCTCAGGCCCTGTCCCAAACGGAGAGGAGGGATACCAACCCTCTGATTGGGAGGCATGAGCGACGCATTCACAAGATGGAAGCTAAGATCAGGTCAGTAAGACAACACGCATCCCGTATGCAGTGTGGGGCGGACTACGTGGCGGCCAATAGGCCCTTCACGCCCGCAGTGCGGCGAATTGCCGCAAACTTAAGACGAGCTCACCACACACTAAATCAAGGCGTGCTGTTAACCATCAAACAGCACTGTCTTGATAGGATACGAATGCTGGTGGCTACAAAAAAGTCACTAGTGAGGCGGGCGAGAAGCATCGCGGAAAAGATGAAGTCCCGAGATGAACCTTCTCGCCTATTCCAAGAGCCTCCACGTGTTGTGGAAAACCCGCCGTCGGCTGATCGGGTAGAAACCTTCTGGAAGGGTATTTACGAATTTCCGCAACCACTCAACGTAGATACTCCAGCCCTAGCGCAGTTCGAAGCTTTCTGCAGGAGGCTTCGTCAGCCTGAGATCAATGAACTGCGCAATCCGATAATCCCGGAAGAAGTTCGACGGGCGCTCAAAGGCTCGATGAATTTTGCTGCTCCATGTCCTGATGGCCTGAATAACTATTGGTGGAAAAAATTTCCAAGTACCCACGACCATCTAGCAAGAGTTTTCAACTCATGGATAGATGGGGAGCAGCAGATTCCGGATTGGTTTGTCGAGGGGCGAACCGTGCTTATCCCCAAAAACGGAGATTTGTCGGGGAGGCCGTGGATTTTTGAGTTTGGAGTGTCTACACAACAGAATGGTACTGGATGGAGCCTTAAAAGTCATCAGGAGTTCAGATCCCCTTCTCTGTTTAGTATGCGATCATGAAAAAGCAGATGAACTCGGTCTCGTATTCGACACTGAACGGACGAACCCAAACTCTGTCACCGAGTTAGATCCCGTTCAGCAAAAAGGCCACGTCAAAGCTGCGGAGTGTGATAGGTTCCTACAGCTACATAAGAATAAGCCAATGCATGGGGTCTTCTTCAAGAACATTGAAGACCTTGGCTTATCCAGAAACCTGTCATTCGCTTTCCTCAGGTCAAGTGGGCTCGGAAACCGAGGGATTCATAATGGCCTGCCAGAATGATGTCTTCAACACCCTCGTCTACCGTAGTCGCGTGATGGGTATAGAGGTACTTGACACTAGATGCAGAGCGTGTCGTAGGGCAGCTGAGACCATAATGCATTTGCTATCAGCATGTCCAGCTTATGCGGTCTCAGCCTATATTCACAGGCATAACGCGGCCCTACGAATGTTGTACTACTATCTACGACACTCGTACGGTGTAGACGAGACACCGGTGTTGCCTTATGCTCCGGGGGATATTGAGTCCGTTGTAGAGAATGAGAAGTGCCGAATCTATTGGAACTACTCATTCCCCACCCTCAGGCAAATACAAGCCAATAAGCCTGATGTAGTCCTCCTCGACCATCAAAGTAGGACGATTTTCATCATTGAGTTTTCAGCTCCTGGCGAAACAAACATCGTTCGAAAAGAGGAGGAAAAACGGACTATATATCGAGATCTTCTCTTTGAACTCCGCAGGCTCTATCTAAACCATTGTCAAGATGGTGGTTCTGATAATAGGGGTCATTGGTGGAATGATGAACACGCTGCTCTCAAATCTGAAAATCATACCGGCATGCCGTGATGCGGCAGAAAACCTAGCCGGAAGAATGCAGAAGGCCGTTATTCTTGGTTCACCCAAAATTGAACGATTATGAAGCGGTACCAGATATAGACGACGAAAGTGACATACGCTATCATTTTTGTTGGATCAAGGATTTATCTCGGCTACTCAATACACAACTTGGTAAGGATAAGTATAAAAAATACATTTGCGAGGTGTTTGAATTATTTCAGAAGTGAAGAAAAATTGGACAGTCATACGGTTGATCGCCAAAAAACAAACATATGTAAACTTTCGTTCCCCCACTACGATCACGTGGAATTTCGGAACTTTGTACATAAAGAAAAGGTACCCTTTGTAATATATGTGGATTTCGAGTCGATTCTGGAACCGTTCCGAAGATGCCGGGTGCACTTCTCAAACGGAGAAGTACCAAAAACATATTCCGTTCAGTGCCGGATTTTATTTCAAGTGTGCGTTCGACGACACTTTGTCATTTTACGATACCTATCGAGGTTTAGATTCGATGGATTGGTTTGCGCAACGAATGGGGGACAAAGTCAAAATTATCGAAGCCAAAACTTTGGATATAGTCCCCATGATCACATCACCTGATGAGATGCGCGCCGTGTTGCCACATCTGCGAAAAACCATGGAAATATGACGACAAAATTGTTAAAGACCATAATCAGTACACTGGTGCCTTTCGCGGATATACGCATGCGCAGTGCAACTGGCCATACAAAAAGTCTTTTGTAGTGCCGATCGTTTTCCATAATTTATCCGGATACGACTGCCATTTTATTATTCGAGATATAGCAAAGCGGGGGCGAGTCAGTTTGTTGCCTGTGAACAAAGAAAAATACATATCTTTCACCCAGTATGACGACAATACATACATCAAGTTCAGATTCATCGATTCGTTCCGTTTTATGGGCATGAGTTTGGACCATTTGATTCAGACTTTGACAGTGCACGATTTGAAAATATCCAAACGCAAATTTGCATATCTGACAGCCTCGCAGTACGAATTACTCACTCGAAAGGGCGTATTTCGTCGATTCGATGGAAAAGTTGGAAGTTGAATGTTTGCCGGCGCTCCATCATTTCTACAACAAGTTGAACGATTGTCACATTAGCAAGGCAGAATACGAACATGCGCAGAACGTGCGGCAAACGTTCAACTTGAAAACACTGGGAGAGTACTCCGACTTGTACATGAAAACGGACATATTGCTATTGGTTGATATTTTCTAGAATTTTCGAAATATCGGTCACGAGACATATAGCCTGGATCCCGCGTGGAATTACACCCTACCCGGCTATACGTGGTCGTGCGTGTTGAAGTACACACAGTGCAAGTTGCAGATTTTGAAGGACGTCGACATGCTCATGTTCATCGAGCGAGGAATTCGCGGGGGCATCAGTCAGTGCTGCAACAGGCGCTCCACGGCAAATAATAAATACATGGGTGACAGGTATGACGTCTCTCAGCCCTCCACTTATTTGCTATATCTCGATGTAAATAATTTATATGGGTGGGCCATGATGGAATATCTTCCGTACGGGGGATTCAAATGGCTCGAGAATGCTGCCGATTTGAATGTGCTCGAGGTGTCAGACACTTCGCCAATTGGCTATATTCTCGAAGTCGATTTGGAGTACCCCGAACACTTACATGACAAACACAAAGATTTTCCATTGTGCGCCGAACACCGTACTCCGCCAGGCTCAAAATTACCCAAATTAATGACCACCCTGTACAACAAGGAAAAATATGTTGTACACTACAGGGTGTTGAAACAAGCACTGACGCACGGACTTGTACTTAGAAAAATTCACAGAGTTCTGCAATTCGACCAATCAGCCTGGCTCAAACCATACATTGAATTGAATACGAAATTACGCGCAGGAGTAAAAACCACTTTCGGCAAAAATAACTACAAATTAGCCAATAACGCAGTATTCGGGAAAACGAAGCAGAACATACAGAAACATCTTATAGTGAAAATAGTCTCAAAATGGGAGGGGCGATATGACGCGAAAAATAATTTCCAGCCCGAATTTCAAGAATCGCACTATTTTCGATGAGGACCTCGTCGCTATCGAGACGGATCTGTTGTTCAATAAGCCTATATACATCGGAATGGCGATACTTGACATTTCGAAGGTGTGCGTGTATGATTTCCATCACGGCTTCATGACATTTATCAAAATTTATTGAAATTAGACGTTGAAACATTCGATACAAGATTACCCCACCAACAACCCTTATGGTATTCCCCTTACAAACAAAATAGTCCCCGGCTTGATGAAAGACGAAGCGAATGGACAAATTATGACAGATTTCGTGGGACTCCGTTCAAAGCTGTAAACCTATTTCGCTCTTTTGCGCACAACGTTTTTAGTGTTGAGCTAACAAAAATCTCTCAGAGTCCACATGACGACAAACGGTATTTGATTGCCGGTTCTCATGATACTCTGCCATGGAGGCATTACAGTTTTATGAATATGTAAAATTGTTTCAGACACCCACCATGGCACACTCTATGCAAAATTTGTGTTATCAAGAAATCATCAGAGCCGCATCATCACTATCAAAATTTATTGAGACTTCACCTTTGCCGTGGTCCATCACGGAGAATATTGTCAAAATGTGGTCCACCGAAAAATGGGGAGAATTAGTAGACCAGGCTTGGGGTGATCGACCTTTTCACAGTTTGGCGCACTTGGAGTACACACGAGAACTTGATGCCACAGACAGAAAAGACGCACTCACCACCGAAGACTGGTTAATACATTTCACTGAAGATGTCTATTGCGTATGGTTGAACTAGTACTATATTCCGAACTACGGATTACGTCTGTGTTATACCTGTTTCAAAGCATTCAGAAAGGTCATGCAACACCATACATTTCACAGTATCAGAAACCATAAACACATCGTATACAATTTGAATAACTTGAGTGAATTGTATCGAAATCCTCAATCATGGTGTCACAACAGATTTGACGAGCTACTATTCACGCTGAAAACAAGCGATTCCTGTCATTATGACTTACATTCATACGATTACAAAGGTCATCGTTTCGAAACGCCTCCTCCATATAACCACTTCATTGGCTCTGGCGATGAGGATTTTGATCTCGATTGAATAAATGCAAAAACATACAAAAATATGGTGGAATTGTGGAAAACTATAAATGTATTATTATTATTATATTGTGATTATTATTATTATTATTATTATTATTATTGTATCAACAGAAATTTTCTCGACTTTTCTTTTGTTGGATGAATGAGAGAGTGTGTGTTAATTTTTCAATTAAAAAAAAAACGCATCGTTTTTGATAGTAAAAATTAGTGCTTTTTCGATCAAAAAAGTACCTATTTTTAGCTTAAAAATCAGCACGTTTTTCGATAAAAAAGTACTGATTTTTTAGTAAAAAACAGCACTTTTTTATAAAAAAAAGTTGCAATTTTTGAGTAAAAAAACAGTACTTTTGTCAAAGTTGTCAAAGTGAAAATCACCCAACCAATCATGTACTTGCTGGAGGATTTGGAAGGGCGACCAATCAGCGGCGCTTTCTACAGACAGGAACAGGCTTGGGTTTGACAATACACATAACAGTTGGATCGATGCCGAAAATTGCCTGTAATTCAATGGAAAAATGACACAGCTACCACTGGAATGGGGGGCTTTTTTCACACTCTTCGTCAGAGTGAAGAATCCGCGTGCGCCGCTGTGAATATTTCAACGGAAAATCTCTGCGTTGGTGCGTCAGTCTGTCGCTATGCTTGGTGGAATGCAGTTCGAATATGAGGAGCCAACGTCTGATTACGAGTCAGTGTCTTCGTCAATAGTGTCGGAGGAATACGATTCCTCATCATCTGCATCATCATCATCGGAGTGGGCAGAACGTACTGCTGAATCGAGTTTGTGACATGTACAAAGAAGCCATCAAAACTGAACGTTTTTATGTGTGCAACGCCACGTACGAGTTCCGAAGCACTGACATTCTCACTGTTCAATTCAGAATAAGTTTTGCTCGGAACACATTTTTGAGTAAAAAAACAGGACTTTTTTCAACAAAAAGAGACTCCAAATTTGACATGGTGGTCGAACTGAGTAAAAAGTTTAGTGAAATTCAGTCAAAGTTCAGTCTCAATGAGACTCAGCGACTGAAAAATTTCACTCAACTGAAATTTCTCATGCCTGAAAATTCAGTGAAAGTTCAGTGAAAGCTGAGTGAATGAATTCAGTGGCACTCATCTGAGACTCAACGACTCAGCCACTGAAAAAAGCACCGCCACCATGTCAATTTTGGTGTGTTTTTTTTTCACTCAAAAAGAGCATCGATTTTGAGTCTAAAATTGAGCATTTTTTTCACTCAAAAACGATCCATTCTTGAGGCTGGAAAGATTGATTTTTATTCGAACAGAAAATTAGCTAAGATACATATATTTTGAGAAGTGTTGTAATGGGTGCTCTACAAACTACGCATGTGTCGCACAGAGCAACACATCGTGAGCAGCACACCAAGTGTCTACATGGCATAAACAATATACAGAGCTCATTCACAAGACACACACGACAAATCAAAGTGTTCTATTAGTCTGCGACGCCGCTATCTGTCATCGGTGGTCGACTGTCAAGTGTCACTACTGGAGGAAGATCAACAGCGCCATTTTGAGTAGGTGTGTCATCTGTCACTGGTGGTGTCATCCATGTGTCATCTGTCACTCTGCTAATGACATCTGACGCTCTTGGTTCTGGAGGGACATCAGCGCCATCTGTCGTCGGTCTGTGCCTGATCACCTGTTTGTGCTCAGAGTAATTAGGGACGAAATCACAATGGGGGCTCCATTCACGATAGTCAGCCATAGGATCGTCATTAGGCTGCCATCTGAACCCTTCTACTAGGCACGAAAGACATGCAACTATATCTTCCGAGCCGGTATACGTAAAACCAGCTTCGGCAACTTACTTGCAGGAAATGTCGAAGTCCAGCTTCGAAACGAGTCGAGTCTTGTTTCGTACTGCATCCCTCTCTCTCTCTGCAAACACACAGACACACTGCACACTGCATTCTGAATTGAAACGTTACCTCTGTCCAATATATATTTATTTAATTTCGTAATCAAACATTACTTTGTCTCTTAAATAAAATAAACATTCGCGGAAACATAAATGTTTATCGTCTTTTGATAACATAGTGCACAAGTTGATAGCCTCGTCAAATGTCAAATCATTGTTTCTAGCAAGATCTTTAGCACTAGCTAATATATCATGATAAAATTGACAAAAGTTCATATTAAGTAAATATTCAAATCTTCCCGCCAACACTGTCGCATGCAGATGCAGGATTTCCTGAATTTCGATCTCCATTAGGTAGAAGTAGGTGTCATCCTTGGAAACTCGCATTTTTGTTGTCTCTTCATAAGTGTGTCATTCCAAATCCATGACATCGTCCCAGTCGAGTTTGATTCGGGTGCTATTGCCTGCATTCGGGTCAGTTCGGCTATTGTACAGACGATTAATGGCACCCAAAAAGGTGCCCCATTCAAACATGATGAAAGACAGGCTGGAGCCTATGGTGTGGACCTTGCACACAAGTTTCACTGCAGGTACGAAACTCCGAGCAAAACTTATTCTGAATTGAACAGTGATAATGTCAGTGTTTCGGAACTCGTACGTGGCGTTGCACACATAAAAACGTTCAGTTTTGATGGCTTATTTGTACATGTCACAAACTCGATCTAATTCAGCAGTACGTTCTGCCCACTCTGATGATGGTGATGCAGATGATGAGAAATCGTATTCCTCCGACACTGGTGACGAAGACATTGACTCGTAATCAGACGTTGGCTCCTCTGATTCGAACTGCATTCCACCAAGCATAGCGACAGACTGACGCACCAACGCAGAGATTTTCCGTTGAAATATTCACAGCGGCGCACGCGGATTCTTCACTCTGACGAAGAGTGTGAAAAAAGCCCCCCATTCCAGTGGTAGCTGTGTCATTTTTCCATTGAATTACAGGTGATTTTCGGCATCGATCCAACTGTTGTGTGTATTGTCAAACCCAAGCCTGTCCCTGTTCGTAGAAAGCGCCGCTGATTGGTCGCACTTCCAAATCCTCCAGCAAGTATGTGATTGGTTGGGTGATTTTCACTTTGACAACTTTTCCGTCGTCCAATTGGGTGTATACCCCTTCTCGAACACATGTTTGGCCTTGCTAATTCGCACAAAGTCCCCAATTTTGAACTTTTTTCGGCCAACACATCCCGCATAATCATACACAAACTTGTACACCTTTTCTTCATTGTCTTTGGTGGCGTCACACGGTTTCATGCCGATCGTACGATGTTTGCGCTGATTGTAGTTTTTGGCAATGTCCGGCAAAATGTCCAGCCATTTGTAGGTGCCATTCAAACTGAAATACTTGAATATATTCTCCTTAAGAGTACGTATAACCCTCTCCGCGATCGCGGCTTTCTTCACGGTATACGTGCTGTAGTGTTTGATGTTGTACTTTTTCAGGAGAGCCTGGAAGCTGGAATTGTAAAATTCAATTCCGAGATCTGATTGGAGGAGCTTGGGACATCTTTTCACTTTCGACAATATGTCACTCATCGCTTCGGTGATGCCTCGACCAGTTTTGGTCTTCAAAGGTCGCACCCACAGGTACCTGGAAAAATTGTTTTTTCTCAGATGATGACGTCATTTCGCTAATGGCCACGACCACGACCTCGATCTCGACCACCTCCACCACCTATTTTTGTCTGAGGGTCTTTGAACATTGGTCGAATTAAATTTTCGTATTTGGCAGTCTGAGATGGATTCAACCTGCCTCGCGCATCTACATGCGCACCTGTAGCTGTCAAAATTTGCAATCAAGTCGGCTCTAGCGTATTTGAGATTTTTGTAGAATATCAAACTATATAGTCCCGGAGAGCCCTCGTATGTTACACGATCGATGCGAATGTCCCCCGTATCTTTGTCGAATTCCATCACTTTAGTGCCGAGTAGCCATTGAGCCCTTTGTCTATCGTAAATGGGTCCTTAATTCACATCAATTTTGCCGGACCTCGCACGATGTTCATCTACGAACTGAGATGCTACCTAAGGGTACACTTCCAAGAAGTCACCTTCATCATCATCATCATCATCATCTTCGCCATCATCTGTGTGGTAGCTTTCTTCATCTTCTTCCTTCTTCATGTCTGGAGTCGACGGCGGCTCCTGTTTCTATTCTTTTTTCACTGTCAGCCGTGATCGCTTGATGTGAGTGGCGGCTCTGCCGCACTCAATCTTTTCAGCAGCACCGTAATGGGTTTGAATATTTTACTCAGTGCTTCATCCTGTTCGGATTTTCCAAGTTTCAGAGTCAGATACTTTTTTCGAACAATTTTTTACAACTGATTGCCCTTTGTTCACATCGAAGTCTTTGACAATCACCAAAGATCCGAATTTTTCCTTCCAACAGGTGGCGCACATGAGACGAAATTCCTCAAAGGTGTAATCCGGGGATACGTGCTCTTCGAAAGCGTACTTCAAATTCATATCATCTTGCCGAAATATTACTATAATATTGCAATTGTCCCTGATCAGCTGTTTGGGTATTTTTGAGTAGGTTTGACATAAGTAGGCTGTGTCAATCCCTTTGTGACGTGCCATTACATAGAACTCTCTAATTTTATTCTGTTTGTCACAAGCCACATCGTCAAATATGAAAATTGAGTTTTCTTTCGCCTTTGACAGATCGAATATCTCGTCATTGTCCCTGTATGGAAAATAGCCCACGCCCCAGACTTGTTTGAGTACATCGTGCAGTAGCTGATATTTAGGTTGGTACAGCGACTTTGAAGAAACATAAACATTCTCGAAGCGTGCTCCGTTCGGGCTGAACAGCAGACTGAGTACAGCGTTGGTCTTGCCACATCCGCTGGGGCCACAAAATATCGCTCGGAATGAATTCGGTAGCAGGGGACCGTGTTTGAGTATTACACCATTGAAGCCGTTTCCACCAACGAAATCCAAATGGACTATTTCCAGAGCCGGCCCTCGTTGCACCACTTTAATTTGTTAGCTATGTGTTACATGTGACCACGCCCACATGTGGCGTTCGACTGCCGACAAATCTTGGAAATATTGCTCAATATTCAATATTGAATTACAGGCTTTTCAAACAGATCATAAAGAAGTATTTGTTTTAAAAATTCCACTAGTAGAGCACGAAATATATACCCTTTATCACTTGTATCCAATACCGATTTTGGATATTCGAACAGGACTTCATCATATTTTATTAGCATTTCAAAAATTTATTGCGCATGATGATGATTCAATGTTGTACATTTCCCTTCGGAATTTAGACAATTGTAAAGTGATTCAACGCGATGTGAGAATTTGTTTCGAAGTGCTTCCGTACCCAATTGACAATAACGCCATTTGCAAAGCTCAACTTCTTAAGCAAGTTTTGAAAATTCCCGAATCCTGTCATTCGACATTGATTTAAGCGAAGGACTACTTACAATGTGCAAGAAATCTCCCAAAATGTATGGTAGATTTCTATATCTGATCCACTACCAGTTACGATCAAATGAATCAACAGAGAAGTGATTACGAAAATCATAGACTCCAACTCTATCCTGAGACTTCAGCCAGAATGCAATGCTTACATAGGAAATACCAGAGTTTATTCGAAACACTTTGTCGATGAACTAAAAAACATCACCTATGAAAATCATGCAGTTCAAATCCCATACCAGTGTTGTGACCACTTACCGGAGAAATCGAAGCTCTCTGAACTAAAGCCGCTTAAACTCAGAAAACTAAATACTGAGGACCTTAGTATTGCTAAACATAAACTGAATCAATACTCGGACGATTTAGACAGACTGATCAATGAACTCTTCGTTAACAAACATATTTCGTGATTTACGTATTTCACGATCACCCTCTCGTCTTAGCAATCATTTGGTATTCTTATACTAAATGTCGCCGCAGGAAATCAATCAAAATTGGAATTGCTTCGTCAAACGACGATCAACCACCGAGACCACCAAGAACATCCTTGAGAACCCTTACAAGATTCATCCCTAGAAGAAGACCAAGTGTCCGATTAGAAGAACCCATTGAAGAGGACATCCAATTGACCCCAAGTTTTAACAAATCTAGTTCTTGATAAAAGTTGCTGCAAAGCACCAACTTTTCTTTGAACGACTTCCCATTAATCCGAGACACGGAATCAGCAGGAGAGGTCTGCACCAGTATTTTTTTTATTTCAAGCAGTGTTTTTTCTCAATTGTTCGACGTCATGTTATTTATAGTTAGGCACAATTTACTTGATGAATCCCTATCCTGCGTATTTTCGATGATTGAGCTAATGTAAATTAGTCATTCCTATATTTTCAATTCATTCGATTACCTCTTCAAACTGTATCTCGTACCTCATTTTCAATCAACTGCGCTGTGTTTAGTTTCTTAGATTCACAATTAATCACACTGTAGAGGTACATTAATTAGTGTTCATGATTTCTCCTAGCTTCAAAACCATTACTTTTTTCATTTATCATTTCTCTGCGAGTTCACAATACCTTTGATTTTTAATATACCCGGTATACGTCTCATTAGCAGTTTTCTAGTTTTTTCATCATTGAGTGTAAGTATTCGTGTTTTTCATTTCTTTCAATTCACTGTATTTTTTATTAATTTCGTTCCACTTCATCCTCCTACCGCTTCACCGTTCATTTCTTCTAAGCTATCGTGTTTTTTTTATCACCTACGGCCCTAGTCACATATTTGATTTTTTCCACTTCATGTTGTAATTTCATTTGATTCGATTTTCACCCCGTATCCTCTGATATTCTTTTGAATATATACAAAAATATTTTTGAACAAAATAATTATTTGAAGAAAAAACTTTTTTGGTTGAACCGGTCTACAAAACTCATTTGCTCATGAACTCATATTTCTAGATATTTTGATTATTATAAATGATAATAAGAAATATTGCCAACTCATACAGGTCAGAAAAAAGTCACACAAACTACCTGCTGTGAAACTACCAGAATAAACAAACTATCAGAGCGAAATTTGCTGCTCATTCTACTTTCCCATTAAAGCACTGAAGAATGTTTTCAAAGCCATTGAAGTACTCAGTCCGAAAAAAATTATGTCTGGTTGACATGGAAAATGTTGTCCTTTTTTATGTCATTCTGATACCCTAACACATAAAAATCTGTTCGCTTTTCATTTGTGAATGCTCGATTCTCAAGTGTGCGAGAGATTACTGCTATAATAATAATAATAGTTCCTCATTAACACTCATAGAGTGTACCCAAAGGCATAGCCTGTGCGGGTAGAGGACGGCTATTATTATTATTTGCCGTGGCGCATGCAATATCCCCAATTGTGGCATAATTTTTATATATACATATAATTGCAGTGATTTATGTGGTGAGTATATAGCTATAAGTATCATGCGCTTACACACACTATCACCCGAGTTATGGCCTCCGATGCCATTAATATTTATGCACAAGAAATAAGTGTAAGTTGCCATTAATATCGCTTCATCAAGAGTGTGTATCCTACAGTGTTGCCAGATCTCACTTCATCTTGCACACTCCGGGAGGGGTCCGAATTAATGGCAACTCATTTCTGGTGGAGAAATTATTTCATATAATCTGAATGAAAATGATCATATATTCGGAAAAAAATGAGTCCTGCATTCATCTGAAATAATTTGATATTCTTATCTTGTATGCTGTTCAGATATTTTTCAATCAGAAAACTTTTATCTCCAACATCGTAAACATTTTCTTTGTTAGAAGCTACTCCCGGCTGATTAGCTGCAGCAGATGATGTTTGCTCACTTTCTTTTATTTCTTCACCTTTATTTATTGTTTGTAGAATCCTTATTTTTTTTTCGAATGTGTTTTACTTTGACTGTTTAACGTTTTTTTAATGTTTTAGTTATTTTTCTTCTCAGTAATTTATTGTAAAAATATTTATCGTTGCTAACATTAGAGTCGTAACTTGATGAAGGGCAATACTAATGGAATCTGTATGAATCGCAATTATACTTTTTTTATAACCCTTGAAGTGTCACCTTTACAGTCCTTATCATAAGGGAATTTTTATAATTAGTAAGTTATTACAAATTTAGAGTAAATGAACAGTTTGTGCTTTGAAGATGATACAAAATGACAGTTAAGATGTTTTCCTAGTGATTTCCTACACTTGTCAAATTTGACATTTTCTCAAAACATCAGAGAGTCGTAGGCCATTTCCTAATACTTCGGAAAATTTTCAGTGAAAAAGTTGGTTTCGGTTTCCTACCCACCTACCAAATTTAAGCAAGTTTGAATAACTTTTGATTTTTCTTAACCTTTCAATCATACCGATCATGCTTTCTTTCTATCTATCAACCCATTCTGATTGTCATACTGAAATACAAAAAATGCAGAATTCATCAAAAGGAAGTTTTCAAACAGAAAAAATCAGATTAGTGCAAGGTTAACAAAACGCGAAAAATATCAAATTTGCTCAAACTGATGCAAATTTGATAGGTGGATATAAAACCAAAAAATTAACAATTTTTTCATTTAATATTCTTTGAAGTATTAGGAAATAACAACATTTTGTAATTTCTTAGAAAAACTGTCAAATTTGACAAGTATAGAAGATCAACACTGCTGTGGTGATACCGGCCCTGAACACCAACAATCATGTGTTTTTTTTTTCCTTTGCTCGTTCTAATTATCTCACTGAAACAAAAATGGAAGAATTCATAAAAAGGCAGAGTTCAAGAATATTGATGGTGTGAAACCAATCTTGCACGCCCTGGTAATTTATCACAATCATGAGTTCATAATGAGCAAGTTAGGAAATATTTCTAATGTCAAATCGGTCCTGGACGTCCGGAAAAATTGTTCCGATCATATGGTTCTTTTCAAGTCATTCTGATAATTAGGTTTATTGAAATAGGAAAGTGAAAGAGTTCATAATGAGGAAATTGTAAACCCACAAACTCGTTTTTTCTATCAAAAATGTAGATGGCAAGTGTATTAAACTTCTCGGGTTGGTTATAGACGACAAACTGTCTCGTTCGTCTCATGTAGATCAGTAATGCCTCAAATTATCAAGTTCGATATATTTGTTGCATTACATGAAGGAACCATATACAGTGACCTGCAGATTCATGGCCACAAATGGGAAAATATTTATTTAAAATTTCACAGGAAATGGTATCGTGCATAGAGGTACCTGCATCCTCCCAAACTTTTGAATTCACAGCCTCCTATTCCGAAAACGAGTTTTCAATAATTTTCCCCTTTTTGTATCCCACCACTCCATGTATTATGAAGATTTGTGATATCAGAGTAGACACATCATTGATAAAATTAAGTTTCGCTTAACTATCAACTGCATTAATCGTATATGGTGCTGACAAAACCTCATTTCTTGTGGCCATTCAGAAAAAAACAAGTATTTTTCAAGAACAAGAAATATCCAGAAAGCAAACTCCATACGAAACACAATAAAAAACGGAGCTCCTATTGTATGACTCGACATGTCGGCCTTCGATTTGAATGGTTCTTCTATGCATTTCGTAGTGAACGTTTCTGAGCATTTGCGGGGTGATCATTGAAAAACAATTTATTAATGTATCCTCCAAATGTTTGATATCTCCAAGTAGCCATTGTCTATAGACTTTCTCTTTGAGGTACCTCACAAAAAAAGTACATAGAAGTTAGGTCTGGGGATCTAGCAGGCCACGGAGTATTTGAGCATCGCCCTATCCACTTATTTGAGAATTACGTACTCAGCAATGCCCTATATAATCCACAAACTCCAATTTCGAATTGTATGGTCTGAATTTCGTTTTCAAAACTCTTCTAATTGACCGTTCGGAGAAGCCAATCTTTTTTTACATTTGAGATAACGGAAGTCTCGGATCCTCCAGATAAGAGTTAAAACAATATTCAGGGCAGTGTCATCATCTACAATAACATTTCCTGGGTGTGGTATTTTATGTTTGTTCTCAACTGACCCAGAATCTCTGAACTTTTTTTAAATTTTTGCCGTCGTTGCATATAATGGAGATTTCTATTTAGATGCCTCTCATTGAATATATTTGAAGTTTAGAGCTCCGTTTTGATAATAAACGATCATTTATGGTCACCATTCATTGAGGAAACCTGTTTTCACTTTGGTTACAATACAGTTGGATTGCTTTTTTGATTTTGAACTGCAGATATTTGTTGTAGCTGATTTCGAAAAATACTTGTTTTTTCTAAATGGCTACAAGAAATGAGGTTTTGTCAGCACCAAGTACAATGAATGCAATTATCTAGATGACAGTTGAGTGAAACATATTTATCTGGTTGTCTAGATAATATTCAATATTGAGTCTACTCTAATATTACAAATCCTCATAATTCATAGTGCGGTGCGATAAAAAAAAAAGGAGTAAAATCGGTGAAAACTCATTTACGGAATAGGAGACTGTAGGAGTCACTGCTCTTGCTCTTGGCCAATTTCATTTCTTTTTCATCTTCCTCGAATACCAAAGGATATAATTGAAATGTAGATAGTGTAATTTGAGTTTGGGAGGATACAGGTACCTTTATGAACAATAACATTTTCTGTGAAATTTGCATTAAACTTTTTTCCCGTTTTTTTGCCATATCACTGGAGACCTTCGCTTCTCGGATTAAACAAGTCAAAAAAAAACTATCCAACTTCCTACCCCAAGAGAACAGGAGTCTGAATCTGAACTGTTTCAAATCAAAAGTCAAAAAATATATCTCAAATAATTATTTAACTTTTGTTTTGTTACTGTTATTTTTGAAACTGAATTTTTTACCACCTTCAATCTTTTTTTGTAGAATGTTTTCATGACTTTCTTAAAACATATTTGTTACTTGGTCAAATAAAATCTATTTATTAGGTATGTGTTTTTTTTTCTCTTCTCGTGCGAATTATCTTACTGAAACATAATATTGGCAGGATTCATATTAAGGAAGTAGAAGAATACTGCTGGAGTGAAACCGTCCCTGGACTCCCGGAGAATTTATTTTGATTATGCGTTTTTTCTCAACCCATTCTGATTGTTACACTGAAATATGAAAGTGACAGAGTTCATAATAAGGAGGAACGGAGGTTGAGAGATATTGGTGGAAAAAAATATTCCGATTGAGTGGTTTTTCCTCAACCCAGTCTAGTTGTAAGTGACAGAGTTCATAATAATGAAGTTGATGAATATTGCTGGGCTCAAACTGGTCCTGGATGCCCGGAAAAATGGAAACAATCGTGTATTTTTCTCTCAACCCATTCCATTGTTATATTGAAAAATGAAAGTGGCAGAGTTCATAATGAGGAAGTTATGAAATATAAAGCTTTTGGTGTACCGGTCCTGGAAACCTGGGAAATTTTTACCATCCCAAGTATCCCGGACAAAAAATATATTTGCTTTTGTTGTTTTTAAAAAAATAACGGAATGAATGCAAATATCGTAGAACTTTATTGCCAAATGAACCGGGCTTGCTTGGATGTAGTAGAGCATGGACAAACTACTATAACAGATATACCGGGTGGCTTCGGAAGTATTGCCTACGGAATGTCTCAGTTATTGTATGAAGTAGGTTTGTGAAATTTGAAGCGTCGATATAATGACATAAGAGCTAGAATTTGAGCATATTGACATGTCGGTTAACTTCCGGTCTGACCGGAAGTAACATCAACTTTCTTATTTTAAATGGAAACCCTATTTTTTTTCTTTTCGCTTTATTCAGCATTCAATTCCCTTTCTAATGACATATCACAAGTTGGTATCTAACCAGAAACTAGATCAGAAAAAAATTATTATTGAAATTCACCGAGTAGGCCGTGGAAGCAAAATGAAAGCTAAAAATTGAAAAGTTGGCTATGGAAACCATACGTCACTTGATAACAGTTGCTACTACTGTGATATTTTATTTTCATTCGTCGGCGTTATAAAAAGCCGCCAAAAAAAATATTGGAAAAATTGGGAAAAAAACAATACTCTGTAGGTCCATAACTTAAATAGGAACATACAACTTTTTCTTGCCTGTACTATTCAGCATAACCATTCCTTTCTAATGATATAATAGAAAGTAATTTTTTGAAATGAAATACCAAAAAATCCAATTATTATTATTCAAATAACAAATAACAGAAATTCAAATTGATAGGATTAAAGATAAAATAAATTCAAAACAAATGTTCGAAATGCATTCCCTCAGCGTCAATACATTTATAGACTCTGGTGATATTTTCATGTAAAACGTTTCTCAACATTTGGGGCGTGATATCTTGGAAAGCTCTACGAATTTTTACTTCTAGCTCATGTAGAGTTGTAGGCTGTGTGGAATACACCCTATTTTTAAGATGCCCCCAGAGAAAAAAGTCGCACGGAGTAAGATCAGGTGACCTTGGTGGTCACCTGACTGGCCATGGGTTGTTATAAGTCTCTCTTGAAAGCGATTTTGAAGATAATTTCTCGCTATTCTTGAATTATGCGGAGGGGCGCCATCTTGCTGGAAGTACATTCTCTCAGTTATTTCCGCTGGTAGGTTGTTAATGAATTCCGAAATTTCATTCGTTAAAAAATTAAAGTATCTCTCTCCGGTTAGTTGGCCTTGAAAAGAATGGGGACAACAATATGAGTTCCAACTATTCCTGCCCAAATATTCACACCAAATCTCTCCTGGAAGCCACCTTGTCGAAACCGGTGCTCGTTTTCTATCGCCCAGTACCTGAAACAAAAGAACGTTCACACTTTTAGCACTTTACACTTCGACTATCGACAATAATCCAAATAAAGTACAGTACCTACCTTGTATTATTCCTGTTAAATAATCCATTGTTGGTAAATCTTGACTCGTCCGTAAACAAGATATGATAGTTAAATAGGTGATTCTCAGCATTTTGTCGTTGAAACCAATTACAATATTCCAGGCGCCTTTCACCGTCATTTTCATACAAATGTTGATGCAACTGATACTTGAAGGATTTAAATCGATGTTTTTTCAAAATTTTCCTAGCAGGGTCCTTACTTCTAGCTAATTCGGCGCCAATCTGCCTTGAGGAAATTGTGCTATCATATTGTACTAAAGCTAATACATTAATTTCAGTTTCCTCATTAATAACAAATGCTTCTTGGTCTTCGTGAACATCAGGCTCAGTTCTTAATTTTTCTTCAAGCCACTGGAAATACCTTCTTGACGGTTGCTGCCTCCCTGGATATCGCTCTAAATACAATCGTTCAGCGGCATAAGAATTTTTTAAACATTCACCATAAATGAGAAGCATGTCAATTTGTTCGGTTCGTGAATAACGGGGCATTTTTTGAATATTCCACTAACTGATTTCGATTTCCAAACCCTTTTAAAATGGCAGAATCAAAAACACTACTTCGAACGTCAAAATAATATGGATAGCAGCGTTCGTGAGAGCTCTCGTTTCCTTTTTGTTTCATTCCAAAATACATCTTTATCAGCCTACTTGTTAATATTTTGGTTCGAATGATTATTGCAATGGAATGATTATTCTGAATAGCACAAACATCGTCCATAGGTAGATATTAGAATATCTATGGACGATGGCACAGACCAAGTACGTTTATGTTCCTATTTAACCTAGAACCTACAGGATATAATTTATCATTCCACATTATTTTTAATGTTATTTTTGCGTATGGCGATAATAGAGCAAGAGCAACTGTTATCAAGTGACGTATGGTTTCCATAGCCAACTTTTCAATTTTTGGCTTTCATTTTGCTTCCACGGCCTACTCGGTGAATTTCAATAATAATTTTTTTCTGATCTAGTTTATGGTTAGATACCAACTTGTGATATGTCATTAGAAAGGGAATTGAATGCTGAATAAAGTGAAAAGAAAAAAAAATAGGGTTTCCATTTAAAATAAGAAAGTTGATGTTACTTCCGGTCAGACCGGAAGTAAACTTCGACATGTCAATATGCTCAAATTCTAGATCTTATGTCATTATATCGACGCTCCAAATTTCACAAACCTACTTCATACAATAACTGAGATATTCCGTAGGCAATACTTCCGTAGCCACCCGGTATGTAGTATGACCAGTGCACAAAGGGACGCCTTGAGAGAAATTCTACACTGTAATAAATTCAAGCCCTTGAAACCAATATTCATAAATACTTTGAACGAGGGAGAACAAGGACAAACCGTCCCCCTTATCACGTAGGAGCGTATCTGATTTCCGAGTATTTCACAGGAGAGCTAAAAAACGAAAATGGGTGACAACTTAAGCGACCTATAGTTTTCAATATGTAATATTTCAAATTGATATCCTACCTATACAACAAAAATGATATGTATTTCACAGTGATGTTATATGAAAAATATATAATTCATGAAATCGGCATATACCAATTTTGCACTTTTTTGATACGCCCATACGTGATAAGGGGAACGAAACAGACGAAAATCCAAAATTCCCTTTCAAAATTTAAAGGACGGAAGAGTCGACTTCTACCTCAAATGGGGTAGTTATTTCACAAAACTGTAGGTGGTGGGCAAAAGAAAAAGAAAGAGATCAATATTCTTTTAGGGAAAATATGTGGAGTGGTGTTTTGAGTAATTGGCCATATCCTTTCGGGAAAACTCACCTCCACAAAATTACTTTCAATTTTCAAATGATGAAATATGTCAAGTTTTAAGATGGAATGCCCCTTAATGAAAAAGGAAAACCTATGATTTCAATATAACGAAGCGTTAATTCATAATTTGGCAGGTGTTGAACTGTAGACTTTGGAACTATTTCGAGGTGAAGTAATTGGGCGTAATATAAGAATTCCCTGGCCAACCAGATCGCTAGAACTTACCCCGCTAGATGTTTTCCGGGTGATATTCGAAGCAAAAAGTCTACAGACAATCAATTATTACAATGTCTCCTCAGTTTTCAAAAAACGCTGTCAACGAAGTTTCCAGGCCAACCATCATTTGCATTGAGCGTGATGGAAGATATATCGAAATGTTATAATTAAAATCTAATTCACATTGTACATACAGTTTGATATCATTTGAATCGCCTTATAATTGATAAACTTTCATTACTGAATACCTAGTATTTCCTTTTTCTATTACTATAATTCTTTTCACAGCATACCAAGAGCAACTTGATGGATTTTTTAGTATTATTCTGGAGAATTTAAATGGCCTATTCATTTGAAAGTTCATTTGAAAATCTAGAAATTGAGCCACTTTGCATCAAATATGACATAATTTTTTCAGCACCATTTAAAATTTTTAAATAACCAATCAAAAACATTTTTAAACTGAAGAAACCTCCAGCAGATGAGTGTATTATTTCTTAACTGATCTTTTGAGATTTTACCATGCATATTCTAATCAGCCGAAATATTAAGTTGAAAAAACGCGAAATTAATTCAAATTATTCATCCTGCACACACGACTGAATTATTATGGCATCCAAAAACCAACTGCTCCAATTTCTCAAATACGTTGAAATGATATGCAACGTCGCATTTTTTTTCGCAGAGGGCGCCACATTACTACAACGCCCAAGATGCCATTATATCCTGAATTGTGCCAACTCACCCACTTTTACGAGAAACAATTTAATGTCATCAAGATTTTCATAAACGATCAAAAATAAGTGACGATAGGCCCCGAGAAGTAACAAAACAGAATTATAAAGCCGTGAATTGAGAAAACAATGGTGGCAACGCATGTATGTTTGCCACAGTTCTGGAAGTTGCCACACTGAAGTTCACACAAGTTGCCATAATTATGATGAAACATACACACACCTAGGGTGGTCGGTGCGCACTTCAAGCTAGCACCAGACGTCGGGATTGGCATCAAAGCAACTCACATCACACTTGATTCACAAGGCATGTGGCCACCTAAAGAGACCCGTGTACTTGAGAAAAAAGATTCCGTACCGGAGCCTCGAACGGATGTCTGATGCGAGCCAGAAGTTCCACTGCTAGTCACCTTAGTCACTGAGCCACCGACCACCTAAATGAACGAATCTTCTCATGAACATCATTAAGGTTGAGATAACCCCCAATGTCTGTATAAAACATAATAACTTTAGATTCGCGGCAATAATAATTCTTTGTTGAAACAATTATTACGGAATTGCATTTTTTACATGACGGTGTGATAGGATATGAATCTGATTCAATGTTGTGTTCGAATTACCTCATTTCCTGTGTTTACAATACTTGTTTATAATACAGGGTGAAAAATCGAAAACATTGATAATGCACCATGAGTTCGAAAAAATTACGTTCTTGACTATATAGGGTCATAAATGATTAAAAACACGATTGCTTATTTCATATACGAGGTGAACTAGAATCGGAGAAATTGGAAATCTTCAGCGAGGTAGAGTAAAATATAAAATTTTCAACTTATATCTATTGGTTTCCTTGACAGATGGTTGTATACAGACATTGAGGGTTATCTCAACTTTAATGATTTGTTCATGAGAAGTTTCGTTCATTTAGAAATATTAGCCGTCCTCTACCCGCACAGGCACTTTCACAGCAGGTAGTTTGTGTGACTTTTTTCTGATCTGAATGAGTTGGCAATATGTCTTATTATCATTTATAATAATCAAAATATCTAGAAACATGAGTTCATGAGCAAATGAGTTTTGTAGACCGGTTCAACCAAAAAAGTTCTTCAAATAAGTATTTTGTTCAAAAATATTTTTGTATAGATTCAAAAGAATATCAGAAAATACGGGGTGAAAATCGAATCAAATAAAATTACATCATGGAGTGGAAAAAATTGAATACGTGACTAGGGCCGTAGGTAATTAAAAAAACACGATAGCTTGGAAGAAATGAACGGTGAATTGGTAGGAGGATGAAGTGGAATCAAATGAATAAAAAATACAGTGAATTAAAAGAAATGAAAAACACGAATACTTACACTCAATGATGAAAAACTAGAAAACTGCTGAGACGTATACCGGGTATATTAAAATCAAAGGTATTGTGAACTCGCAGTGAAATGATGAATGAAAAGAGTAATGGTTTTGAAGCTAGGAGAAATCATGAACACTAATAATAGAAAAAAATGCCCATACAGTTTGAAGAGGTAATCGAATGAATTGAAAATATAGGAATGACTATTAGATAACTTGATGGATGTGGCATATAAAAAAAATATACAGAAGCTTAATTATCGAAAATACACAGGATAGGGATTTATCAAGTAAATTGTGCCTAACTACAAATAGCATGACGTCGAACAATAGAGGAAAAACACTGCCAGAAAGTCATTGTCAACAAAAAATGTAATGCTTTAAATAAAAAATAATAATGTTCTGGTGTAGTGAAAGAACTGAGAAAAGATTTGGGTGTCTAACGGTATTCTTCTTAAACTAAACTCTGAGGTTTTTCAGAACTTTGTGTTAGTTCAAACCCGACTCTGCTCGGGATATTTTCATTTTTCAATTGAAAGTATAAGTATGATGAGGCCTGAACAAATTCTGTGCTTAAATCAAGTGTAATGCTCAATGAATAAGATTCATGTAACGTTGTGAATCAGGACGCACTGCAGTTGAACTTATGGGTTTCTAAGTTTTGCTGCTTACAGTTGATATAGGAAATATTACTATAAATCAATAATCACCGCCAGAACAAATAATAATAATAATAGTTCTATCCCACATGTATAGACTCAGTCTTTCAAGATTTTCCAATTTGAGTATTCAAAAATCACGCTAATAATATTTTATTCTTCTCCAGAAAATGATCTAATCACATTTACACTTGAAGTTTCAGTTCATTTCTATCATGTACTCTCAGCATACGAATTAACCAGAGATAGCGACTTTCATGGTGATGTGTTGAATGAGTTAAATATATGTCTACTACGAATACATATACAGAATGTTGATCCCATATTGAGTACCTATATTGTCCTTTCAATAAAATATCTTTACGTTTCTAACAATACTGCTCATGTCAATATCAAAGGAAAGAGCAATTCAAACAAACAGGACGCTAAGCTTACATGTTGGTTTGTCATTCATTGCCTTCAACTATTTAGGAGGTATTACTGGGACAGGCAAATTACATAAATTCCATGGTTCTCTAGCTTCACAATTCACCTAAACGCCTAGTTATTATGAATTTTGATGTGTGTCTGCGAGTCTGTGAGTAACGGTACTCTTTCATAAAATGTGTGAAAATCGTTAAATTTCTATTTCAGTGAATCAAAACTCCATCAAACGCATCTGATTTTATATTTCGTTTTAGACAAACTTTTGATTTTCAATCAGTATATGTTAAATCTAACAATATGGGTTATGATAGTTAAGTAATAGATCAGTTACATGAGGCATAGTATGAAAACGAAATATTTTATGATTTTATTAGGGAGAGGTAGGTCAGAGTTCCATAATTCTTCTGTTAACATTCGTTCTGATTAGCCTCATCAGCCGGCTAATCCATTGATCCAATTCGACTCAATGTAATCAAAATTTGTTTTGAACAATACTTCATTCAAGTGAACTACTGTTGTGTTTGTTCTGCAGGAAGTTTGATTTTTTCTGAAGTAGCCAAAAACTATATGAATTATCGACAAAGAGGTGTGTGGATGTCAAAATTTACTCAGATGTAATCAAAATCACACAACATTTTTGGATTGAACATAAATATATAATATACTATTCCACGTTTGCAATTAATACTCAGTATCATAAGCGATAGGGCTGGTAGCTTCACTAAGGCCCTAGTCGCGACAATATACCACATGATTTTGATGGTACCCATAGAAGCGAATTCAAAGTAAAAATTGCTGAGGTCGTGGAAATAATGGAAGTATCGATCGTTCGAGAAAAACAAGTCTATGGCTGCATATTTTGTTAAATCTCCCGAATACTTATTACAAATTCGTGAAAATGTTCATTATAGTGTATTTAGCAAAAGTACTAGATAAATCATCTCGAAAATTTCAAGACTGAGAAAGTAGAAAATGTCTTCGGTTCTCTTGAATGACTCTGATCTAATATTTCAGATATCTCTACTGCATCTTGAAAAACTATATGGAGAACGTGGACAAAAGACAAGACATTAAATTATGTGGTATTGGGAAAAAAATTGCTTCTTGTAGGGTTTTCAATTTTTTATCTTTCAAAAACAATCATTTATCAAAATATCAGTAAGACAATATCCGCGAAATGACTAAAACCAAAAGCATGTAGGATGAATTTTCTGGATCACCAATAGAATGTTCTTCATGGGATGCTACTTTCAAATCGTTCGGTTTTAATGTGCATACGAATAATGGACATAACCATACATATTTCACGAGGAGCAGTAAATAGAATTCGAATATGTACAAACTCACAAATAGTACATCAGATGCGGATGCATACGGTGTCAAGATCGCAACAGTAATGAAAAAGTCTAAAGAAGTTTCAGAAAATTTAACAGACTCCCAATTTCAGATTATATTTTCGAGTTATTGAAAAGACTTAAACTCAAAAAATTCTGCATTTATGGTTAAGAGAAAATTTTCACAGATTTTTTTCTTGATTTGAAATATCGAGATTGAGATCTACCCAAGTAGCTGTGTCTTTCTACCCTCCATCACACATGCATCAAGCTTACTATTCAACGAACGCGCATGCATTCATATAACAACTCAATCTGAAATGAATTATTATCTCTCCTATTTTGACAAGTTCATTCCTTCTACTGTTTTTTCTGTCGACTCCAAATGTTTCAAATATTGTCAATAATTTTACTTTGATCGACTTCGAGCCGGCTACTTTGGTTTTTTCAACCTTTCACATTTATGCGTCAAGCTCGATAGCTATCAAATAAGCATTTGGTCTACCACTCACAATATGCTGAAATAACCTGTGTGGATGAAAATAATATCAGCATCAGGCAGTTGATGGATGAGTGGAAAGTTAACCATTATAGTACATTCACCAATTTGAAATCTAGCATAGTCAATCAACCGAATAAGTAATAGGAATGAAACTGGTTCATGAAATTTTCGAGAAAAGTCTGTCAGTCGAATTCTATAGTGTAATTTCTGAAAAATATTTACATACAAAGTGGAATTTATGGATAGGAACTCCAAAAAGTCAATCACATCATGGGGCAGTGATATTCAAAGATCCTGTTATTCGCCTTTCAAAGCGCATTCTATCGATTGATGCTTTATACCAATACGTTTTCCAAAATAAAATTCATCACGACTTTCATCAATAGTCACCCTCTTGTTCATGATTCATCAGAAAATTCACCTCTGAAAACTTCTGGGCAAAGATGGATCAATTCCAGAATTGTAATTATAATTTCAATATTGTGGTTCACCCTTGGCTGAAGCAAATCTAAAGTATTTTGCAGCACATCACCACTAAGCTCATAGAGTGCGTTTTTCAAAATTTGAAAACATTTTTCATAATGTTGTCTCTTCAATTAGGGGTCGAAGTTCCCATAGTTTACAGACTGTTTCAAATACCAAATACACCGAGGAGTAGTCTTTATTTCTTTTGACTACTCGTCCGTTTGTAAATATATAAATTGGAAATTGTTTTTTCCGTTAACCAGCTGTCATCCCCCTACAAATGATAACCCTCAGAAGTCGAAACTTGTGCGAGCTAAAGATTAACGAGGAGTCAAAATAGAACATATTTATTATAAAAACAACTCAATTGGTAAACATATTGAGCATCAGTATCTAGTCCCAGGAAATAATATGAATAAAGAAGCTGAATAAACCAGGATTTCTAAAGTCACATTGTTACTTAACACATATTGTTTTCTATCTTTTTTCGATCGTGAAAATTGGTCTATTGTGACACTTTATATTAAATGTTTTATAAATATATTGATCTGAGTTGCAAGATATAGACTATTGCAACAGCAAAAGTCATAGAAACAGCAGAAGCTCTCCGATTAGACACCAGACTTCGTCTGAAACCAAACAATATTTTATCTTGTAAGATAATTGATTATTTCACATGTGGAATATAGCAGAAATGATTCGGCAGGCGTATGGGGCTGTTAGATTATTTTCTGTTCTATGTTTGACGACAAAACTACTATAGCATGGGAAATTTGCGAGGGACAGTAGTATTTATAATTTATTTCAATTTCATTAAAATATGATCTTCCACTAAGTACATTAATTCCACATGTGAAATATTTAATTATTTCAAGTGATGACATATTCTATTGCTACAGACAAAGTATGTGCTCCAGTCGGAGTACTTTATGTAGTTCCTACAGATGGCGCTGTACCATATTTCTTGGTCGGTAATATAAATATTATAAGACCATTTCACAAGAGCAAATGGGAATCGATTGCAATATAATGGATTTGAGCATTAGCTACATGAAACTAGTATGGAGATAGTCACATGTTTTGTTTTGATTAACATTTGCTAGTTGTTACAGGAAACATTACAAAGTATGTCCTTATAAAAAAAACTTTGCCAGAAGTTGGGCAAAGGTGATTTCAAAGTCGTATGGAGCTGTTGGATAATTATTTGTTTGGTGTGTACCAACAAAACTTTCGTAGCAGGTATAGGAAATTTGCGGAAGGATTGTATAATTTTTTATAATCTTTTAATTTCAAGAAATTATGGCATTTTACATAAGGAAATATCTTCATTATGAATTTAATGTACTTTCTGTCAAATACGCTATAATAATTTTATATGAGTATTGGATTCACTACCGAAGTATCAATAGCTGAAGATGGCATTGTGATACTACAATGTTCATTACATACCAATGGAAATTATTTCCATTTCATTTTGAAAAACAAGTGGTTTTACTTCTTGTCGTGACCTATCCTGCATTGGCGATTGGAAATAATAAAGAAATATCACCCATTTGCGTTAGACTGTTTTTAGAGAGCACTTGCAAAGGTATTTTTGTGGAAGCTTTGCCGGGAGTCTGATAATAATAATAATAATAATAATACTCCCTCATAAACACTCGTTGAGTGTACCCAAAGGCATAGCCTGTGCGGGTAGAGGACGGCTATTATTATTATTTGCCGTAGATGGATGTGAAATAGCGGTCGTAGATTCCATAAGGCATGCAGCTATATAAGCATGCCAGATTTTTTTATCAATTTTCATTATTCATTCAATGTGCCTTCTGTCAAGTGCGTCATTATACATATTCAGAATAAGCTCACTTTATAATGAACATAAAAACAAAAATCTTACGTTCAGTTCGAGACCGACAGACTTGATCTGATTTTTTTTCTTTCTTCTGGGTGGAGCGACGGGGGCATCTGATCTAGTTGAAATGAATGGATAGAAAGCTTCAGAACTGTGGTGAAAAGTATTTGATTTCGTACTAGCGATAACATCAGGTTCTTGTAGAGGAAAGCTTCTTTTTTCATCAAATTTGCTGTACTCATCCGCTAATAGTGTTATAGTACTTGGATACTGTTGAAACTGTTTGGAATTGTCAAGATCCGATGAATTAGATGATAACACTGATACTGAAGTAGCTTTCCTTTCAGCAGGATCAGAAACGGTCCCTATAAAAAATCAATAAATGTCATTAGTTATAGAAGAATAAACATCTCTTGAAACTTCGATTATTTTCTTTTTCTATTTCTTAAAACACACAAGTCTTGAGAAAAAGATATGAAATCACGAACACCATTTCGAAAATAACGGTTTCGCTTCATTTAAGAATTTCACATACTTTGTATTTTGCAAGAAAGTTTCGTAATTCAAATATTTTTGTGTTACAGAACAGATCCCAATTAGATATAATTTTTACAGATTTCCGTAAAGCTTGTGACCAAGTCATTCACGATATTCTTCTAGAAAAAATCATTAAGTTTGGACTTTAAGAAAATTTCTTACAGGCGATAAAAAATTATTTACAAAATAGACACTTCATTGTCAAGCATAACGGAAATACTTCTGGTAAATTTCATACAAATTCAGGTGTACCCCAGGGATCTAACTTGGGACTTCTACTATTCATATTATTTATCAATGATCTTTCATCGGTATTGAATTATTCACAATGCTCACTCTTTGTGGATGACTTGAAAATATTCACTTATAATACCACAAGAGCTTCAAAATTATCGGGTATTTCCCGATAGGTTCGTTGCAAACAAATGAAGGAGTCAAGTTTTTCAGGTTAAAAAATCACGAGCGCGAAGCGCGAGTGATTTTTCCTGAAGAACTTGACGACTTTATTTGTTTGCAGGGAACCTTGAGGGAAATGCCAGATAATTTTGAAGCTCGTGTGGTATTCGGGGGATTATTTTTCCGTCCCAAATGTCGGCCAATAGAATTGCACCATGAGACGAAATGTACAGTTAACAAATAAGAATTGTTTTTATTGTACCTTCTTTATAGTCTTCTCCATCCATTTTCTTCATATTGTAAGCGTAATCTTTCATAATGTTTGCCAATTGCGCTTCACTCGTTTCAGCACTCAATGTGTATTCCCTCTCAGTACAAAAAGTAGTAAATTGGTTCCAAACTGTTTTTTTTGCCTTCTCCGTATTAATGGGAACATTTCCTTTGACTTTTTTATCGATGGTGGACAGAGAACAAACTCCAAATCGACTCATTTTCATGCAAAATCTCCAATTTTCACAATTGAATTCAACTTGTCAGTTTGACGTGTGGTTAATTTGACTGGATCATGTTTTGTTTTTTATATATAGCAACTACCAGAGAAAATTTTCAAAAAATTATCAGTATAATACCATGTAGGTTGTACCACGTGACGTCGAATGGTGCAATTCTATTGGTCGATATTTGGGTCGGAAAAATAATCAAAAATATTCAAACAGAGTACAGGTCTGGTTATTACTTCAAAAATACACTCACTAATAGCATTATAAAGTAGGGTCATGATAACAAATTGTTTTTAGTATTATTTTGGTTAGACCTAAATTAGAGTTTGCATCAATTGTTTGGTTTGCAGAATTGGTTACAACTTTAGAACAATTTGCAAACATTCAAAAGAAATTCCTTAGTTATTAGTATCTCAAAAAATATAGGAGATGGCCTGACTATACTACTTGGCGTTCAACTTATTTGAGAATGGAATTCAAAATCTTAGCGCTAGATCAAAGAAGAATTTTATCAGCTTTTATATTTTTGCATAAGTTAATTAATAATTGGTCAATGACAATTCTAGAACTAGTCCCTTTTCATATACCCTCACGCCGTACTCGAAACTCGCTACTATTTAATATTTCTGTTGCGACCTCCACACCTAGAACACCTCTTACAGCTTGAATAAAATTGTCGAATTAATTCAGTCAATTAATTGATATCAATATAAAGGAACAATGCCACAGTAAGTATTTCATAAATCAATTTTAAATCACATAATGATCTCTTAATGTTTCTGAAATTCGATTGATTCTAAGTGATACCTCTACAGTTATGATTTTTATAATATACAGTGCATTCCATTTAGAACGAGACACCCTGAATAACTGTTGGTACAATGATTTTCTGGAAAAATAAAAAAATCACGTCAACAATAGTATACAACATTAGAAGATTTGAGAGCGAATATCATGAGGCATTGCAGAGAAATAACTCCCGAGATTCTCAACCCTGTGAGGGCGGCAACAGAAGCTCTTTTGTACCATTGTATGTAAGTTGGTGAAAATGTTTTTAAACATTTACTATAGAAAGTTTGTGTCTTCTCATTGTCAAGTCATTAGATTTTTATTCAAAATTTAATAAAAAATCTGATTAATTGCTTCCATATTTGTCTCTCGAACGAATATTTCAAAATGTGGCCTCCTGTTTAATTGTTGACCTGTTTCTTTTTATTTTTACAGCAAATCATTGTTTCAAAAGTTATTCAGGGTGGCTCGTTTTCAACTCAAATAATTTGTAGCTCCCGAAACATAAGCTTCAGACCATATGTTTTATATTTGTTGTAGAAATCTGCTCATCATGGAGCATCTGATAAAGTGAAACAATATCGGACGATCAGTTAAAAAAAAATGGTGACATGCTCTGGGGGTGCGATAGTGGAAGTAACATCAAATGTGAATATGTAAAAATGTGTCCCCCTCTACCAAAAGATATTCTGGGTGGCTCGTTTCAAATGGAATGCACTGTATTTTGGTTAACATGGCATTGAAAATATGATTTTTCCGCTAAGTAATCCATGTAATTAAGCTGATTACGCTTGAATGGATTCAGTAAATAAGTTAATAAAGAAATAAGTGACGGATAGGTTCCCCAGAATGCTATTCCATATCGAATGTGCAACTCTATCAGTGCATGGTAAACCACTTCAGCTGTTGCCATATCCAATTCCCTGGCTACTATACCTATTGCATAAGATCCTGAGGCAAGTTTTTTTTTGGCTGCTTTACATGATAGGTTTGAGTTGAAAAACAGCTCCTGCTAACACTCCGCCCATTCACCATACCCCATTTTTCTAGGTATGTGAATAAAGTCGATCTATTATTAATACTAAATGTCAAGCAATTAGGAAAAACATATTTTCAACGTTATACAAAGCGTCTCAAATTGCATCATTAGGAAGAAATATATTTGCTATTATACCGTACGTCCCAGAATGTAGCATTAAAACATGGGGGGGGGGGTACAGGTGGAAGGCGCGCTACATGAGGGTGATGCTCAATGTTAATGTTGAAACAATGCACTACAGCAATTTTTCTTCGATGCATTCGACTGGAGATTCAGCCGGCGATTTTATTTCTTTCACTTAATCAAAGTATTCTTTTCGAGAAAGCAAAGGTTTTCTTTACCCAAAAGAAATGAAGAATCTCTAGGGGTTCTTATGATATGGACCATATAGTTTGGTCTTTTCAATTTTATTATTGAATCTATTTATCTCAAAGACTATTTACCTATAACGAAATCCGGAATATCTAGTTCCATTTTGGTCTCGATAAGTTTCCATATTTCTACAAACTCGAAAATAAGAATCTCTTGAGGTGAATATAATATAGACCATATAATTCAGTCTCATCAATTTTATCATCGAATCAATTTATCTACATGACTATTTATAACGAAATCCAGAATATCTAATTCCATTTTGGAATAGATATAGGTTCCCATATTTCTACAAAATCGAAAATAAGAATAAGAACTGAAAAATTCAAATGGGAAATGGAAAGGTACCAAAACACGTTAGTTGGTCGTATACAAACAAATAATAGTATATTACGTAACAAGAGTTGTAAGTAAACCATTACGCACGAAATGAAAGAGTTTATGCATGAAGCCGCGCAGCGGCGAGTGCATACATTTCATGAGTGCGTGATGGGCTTACAACTCGTGTAACGTACTACACTTTTTCTACGCCCATTCATGGCCCATAGAGAAGATGGCTTCATAGTTTTTGATATTTCTTCAAAATACGCAAGTAAAACATTCTCCGAAAAGGATTTAACGTTATGCTTGTGTCGCCAATCCATAAATTTTTTTGTAAGTAATGTCGTACATTTCTTTGGATTTTAGCGGTAACAAATTATGTGTGGCAGCTTGAGCTTTATTTAAAATCTCCGGTAGAGTGCTCATAATTTCATCACTTTCACTACTATCAGACATATTCGTACTGGCAGGTAGAACTGGCCCAGGAAGATCGAGAAAAGACAACCTTCACCGTCGGTTCAGGTTTGTGGCAGTGCACAGTTATGCCATTCGGCCTCTGCAACGCTCCAGCTACATTTGAAAGATTGATGGAGACGGTTCTGAAGGGAATCTCATGGAAAACGTGTCTGCTGTATCTTGACGACATTATTGTGGTCGGCAGATCGTTCAACGACCATGTGAAAAACTTGACGGAGGTATTCCAGCGACTGAGAAGCTCCGGACTGAAATTGAGCCCCAAGAAATGTCATCTGTTCCAGAAAGAAGTACGATATCTCGGCTACGTTGTCTCTGGGGAAGGAGTGGCAGTAGATGAGCAGAAAATCAAAGCTGTTAAGGAATGGCCCGTTCCGAAAGACATTCACCAGCTTCGAAGTTTTCTTGGCTTGTGCACTTACTATCGCCGATACGTGCCGGGATTTGCTAACATCGCAAAACCACAACCAGGCTCACGGAAGGATATTTCTACTGAGAACTGACCATGCAGCTCTCAGTAAATTTTTTTCCACAAGGTGATGCCTGTGTATTTGATAATGCCATCTCAGACCACAGGACCGTGTTTGCTGAACTTAATCTAGATGGGGCCTTGAAAGAAAATAATACCCTCTTTCATGGAAGAACGTACAAGGATTGGCAAATGAGCAATTTCATAAATGGACTGGTCCTAGAAAATTGGTCAGACTTATATAATATTCGTAGTATTGATACGGCTTTCACCTGTTTTTTCAATACATTCCAATTTCATTTCGAAACTAATTTTCCAACGCGCAAAATTAAAGTGCATTCTGACAAAAAAAGGTGTGGTGATTCAGAAGTTAAAGATTCATCCTCGAATTTGAAAGATCTGTACATTCTCTCACGTAAATACCCAGAACTGAATGATGTATATAAAAGTGAAAAACAAAAACATAGAATCTTTATCGGAAACAAGAAAAAACTATATTATCAAAACAGAGTGTCTAAATCTGATAACTTAAACAAAACTTGTTGGAGGATAGTGAATGAACTATATAATAAGGTTAATCTTCAAAGTAATATCTCACTCTCCACCCCTAATGGGGAAATCAATTCTGAAATTGCGAACTCATTCAACAATTTTTTCAAGCAGGTCCCGTATGATGATATCAACAAAATACCTAAATCAGATAATAATACATACACCGAAAACAAATCTTTTAATCATTTGAGAATGAGTCCCTATCCATTTACAAATGAGGAATTATTTGAACTGTTATTTTCTCGACTAAAGAATTAAAAATCTCATGGATTTGATGAAATACCGGCTTTTATTGTCAAGAATGTCCTACCACTTATCATTTCACCACTGACATATTTAATAAATCTGTCCTTCTGTGAGGGCCAATTCCCGAATATAATAAAGATAGGCAAAGTCGTTCCTATCCATAAAGGCAATCGAGAAATAATCTCCAATTATAGACCTATTACGATACCGTCTACTTTCTCAAAAATATTTGAATACTCATTTCTACACCGCCTAATGAATTTCGTTGTTACAAATGGGATTATTTCTAAAAATCAACATGGGTTCAGACATGGAAAGTCGACGACGTCAGCAATTCACTGTTTTTATAGTGGAATTTCATCTCTGATTGACTCTGGCGAGTGCCCTGTTGGGATATTCTGTGATCTCAGCAGGGCATTCGACTGTGTTAATCACGACATTTTGATACATAGATTGGCCAGTTATCGTATTAAAGACAATGCTCTTCTATGGGTCACCAGTTTTTTGACAAACCGCAAACAGTATGTATGCCTCAGAAGCAAACGAAATGATGAAGTAACTGTCACAAAATCCCCCCTAGTGGATATTGATATGTGTTCCACAAGGTTCCATTCTTGGACCAGTTCTATTTTTGTTATATGTGAATAGCATTGATAAACTATGTGAAAATATCCACGTCACTATGTATGCAGACGATGCATCTGTCCTTGTTGTGGATAAATCCGATGAGATTCTAGAAAGAAAATGCAACGAGTTGATCCAGTCCATGGCGTCTTGGTCGTTTGAGAACTCCCTTTTCTTCAATATTGAAAAGACACAGTATCTGAGGTTTCACAATAGACAACGAGTTTGCTACAAACCTAATCTTGTTGTTAATGATGTGCCCATATCAGGCACAGCTACACACGTAAAATTTTTGGGAATGAACATTGATGAACATCTAAACTGGAAAATTTATTTATTGAAAAATTTACGAACAGTTCTCATATACAATCAATTGCAGATGGTGTATTATGCACAAGTGGAAAGTCGTCTCCGATATGGTATCTGTTTCTGGAGTTGGTCCATTATGAATGATGATGTGTTTATAGCACAAAAGAAAATAATAAGGTGCATTGCTTATGTGTCTAGTACTACCAGCTGTAAAAACCTATTTATTAGTCACAAAATATTAACATATTAACGCTTCCTTCCTTATATCTATTTGAACTTTGCCTTCATATATTTAGAAATAAATTAACATTTATTAAATACTCTGATGTGCAACAAATGAACACTCGTAATCGAGAACTATTCTATGTACCATTCAGTAAAAATAGTATTGAATTTAATTCTCCAGATAAAAATGGCCTGCGAGCTTTCAACAAGCTACCGCAGGAACTCAAGGGGTGTTCTTCACTGCCTGTCTTTAAAAAAAAACTCAAGGAATTTCTAATTGTAAAATGTTTTTATTCCACAAAAGAATATTTCAGTACTAATTAGAGAGTAAACTGTTAAATGTTTCTGTTGTGTCTCATATACATTCATGTTATCATGTGATTTTCTGTTCTGTTCATATGTATATATTTATTTATTGACTATTGAATTGGAATGTTATTGTCATATGGAAATAAAGTATTATTATTATTATTAAATGGCTCCTACAGTTCAGGAATACCGAGGATCAAGTGGCACGCTGGATTGAGAGGCTCCAGGAATTTGACTTTGAGATCGAACATCGAGCGTGGACCAGCCATAAGAATGCAGATGCTTTATCGCGAAGACCATGCCTAGATGACTGTTCGCACTGCCGACGAGCAGAGGAGAAAGAGTCGACACTCTGTAGAACTACGGCAGTAGATGACAATTGGGATGACAACAAAATCCAGAAAGACCAAGAGAAAGAGCCAGATCTTGGTTTAGTCATCGGCTGGAAGAAAAGCAACCGAAGACATGCAGGAGATAGCCAATTATTCACCAGTCATTAAGTCTTATTGGTCCCAATGGAGCTCCCTTACCCTTGACAAAGGAGTCTTGAAGCGTGTATTGGAGTCTGAGGATGATGGGGTCAACGGGGGACATCTGGGAGTGACGAAGACCCTCCAGAAACTGAGGCAACGGTTTTACTGGGTCAATTGCCAAACTGACGTCAAAGACTGGTGCAGAAAATGTGCTGTATGCGCTGCCAGCAATGGACCTAGAACGAGACCTAAGGCCCCGATGCGCCAGTACAATGTGGGCAGCCCATTTGAAAGGATCGCCATAGACTTCGCTGGCCCGTTCCCACAATCTGATCACGGGAATAAGTACATCCTTGTGGCGATGGCCTACTTCAACAAGTGGGCCGAAGCCTATGCCCTGCCCAACCAAGAAGCCATCACCGTTGCCGACGTCTTGGTAAAGGAGTGGATTTGTCGATTTGGCGTTCCGTTGGAGTTGCATTCGGATCAAGGGAGAAGCTTCGAGTCAAACCTGTTCCAGGAGATATGTCAGATGCTGAACATCCGTGAAACGAGAACCACGGATCTACATCCACAGTCCGATGGAATGGTGGAGCGGATGAATAAGACGATTAACCGCCACCTGTCCAAGGTAGTCTCTGACCACCACCAGAAAGATTGAGATCAGTATCTTCATCTGTTCCTGATGGCGTATCGTTCCGCAGTTCATGAGTCAACGGGCCAAACCCCTGCTAGTGTTATTATGGGCCGAGAGCTGCGACTTCCATGTGACCTGAAGTTTGGGACGTCACCAGGACAAGACACTGCGGGAGATGATAACGTCAGCAAACTACGACAGAGGATGGACGATATCCATGAACGAGTCCGTTTGAACATCCAGAGTGCCAGCGACAGACAAAGGAGATCTACGACATCAAGGCCGATGCTGGTGGATATCAGATGGGTGACCTTGTCTGACTTAACAACCCTAAACGTCGCCGTGGCCTATCACCAAAGCTTCGGAACTCGTGGGAAGGTCCATATAAGATCATAAAAAGGATAAACGACCTCGTCTACCGCATATATAAGCCACCACGAGGAAAACCTAGGGTAGTCCACTTCAATAGGTTGTCCCCTTATGCCGGAAACCACGACCGCACCGTTAGACCACCGGAGGATGAAATGACGTTTCAGAAGTTCATGTCCCTGTACTCAAACGGACAGAGAGTTCAACATGGAGTAACCCGAGAGAAGCCACGAGACCTTTTCAAGGTGCCTGCCAACTACGCGTTAGCTCACTGTGTGGCAGAAGATCTCCAAATGTCCAGTGGCATTGCAGTAGTTTTCTCCAAGAAGTTCGGTCGACTCCAGGAACTGCGGGAACAGAACCCCGAAGTTGGAGGGGTGTTACAGTTGAGGAAAGGCCAGAGAAACATTTACTATCTGGTTACCAAGAAGCGTTCTCGAGATAAGCAGTCTTATGAATATGTTTGGAAGATCCTTACGAGATTAAGAGACACGATGCTGGACCAGAATATTGTGGACCTGGCAATCCCAAAATTGGCCTGTGGGCTTGATGGGCTGTACTGGAGAGTTATAAGAAGCATGTTGGAGACAATATTCAGATCCAGCGGCATAAACATTCTGGTGTGCTACAACCATTTTCTTCGACCCAACTTGAAGACTGTGGAGTGCTACTTCCATCGAACGTCCAGGTGCAGATATGGAGAATCTTGCAGATATCTTCACACTCCAAGAATGAAGTTTCGGGGCGAGACCGGTCCTGATCTAATTAATTCTGCACCCTCGTTCAACTACGACAGCATATCTGCTGGACTACGAATCGCCGAGAACAAGCTGGAATAAACTCGATCGCCTCCATCCGCTTCTAAGAGCCATCTAGATGAATCTTCCTATAGTCTAGATTTATCGAGGGCTGTAAATAGAATCCGCTTGGAGGATATAAACGGGATAGCAGAGGGTGAGACAGTCAGAGTTCAGAGTTAGTTCAGTTCCAGAGTTCGCAGATAGAGACTGATACAGTAGAAATAAATATTTTAGTTGAATAATTGTTTTAAATAGTGTTTTAAATAAATTAGAAAAATTAGTTAGTGCAGTTTTACTACAATATATAAAGCAAATACACATTAAGACTAGGTCTAATCATACATACTAAATTGGATATTTTCCAGATATAAATACATAATACATAGTTTTCTAAAAGATACAGAAGACTCCAAATCAGCAATAGTATGCTGGTAACGGAGTATAGTTATATATAATTAATGTGGGTTTGTAGGTAATAGCTTTGGCAATTCAATTTTCTTCAGTAGTTGTAGCTGTTATTCAATGGAGTTTTCCAAATTATAGTAAAATAATTAAATTACAATATCACAGCTTGTATCAGTGGGTAATGAAAGATATCATAGTAATACTCATTTCACATAAGTGGTATAGTACCTACTTGATATAAGGTACGGTTTTACTAGGATATTGTTTGTAGTTATCAATATTCATTATATTCATGGGAATAGAGTTTTAAGTTTCTATACTTCTATTAACTGGATTATTTAAGGCTAGATTTGATCTTATGGTTATTGTTGTCTCGTTGCATGTTTGTGAATATTATTAATATAACTAAAGTGAGTATTGCTTTTTTGATGGTTTGTTATTACTTTATAAATATATTTGCCTTGTTCTAATTCAAGAATTTTCATTATAGGTACTATTTTTGTTTCTTCGTAGATCATTTTTGTTGGGGTGCGATATTGGTAGTTGTAAAGTATTTTTATTATTTTGTTTTTTATTATTTGTATTTGTTTGAACTTTGTAACACTGCATATCCCCCAGATTATGATGAGATATCGTAGGTTTGAGAGGAAATAAGCATTATAGATTAGTAAGCTATTATGGATATTCAGATATTCCCTACATCTGTAGAGTGCACCAATCATCGGCACTATTTTGGATATAAGATGGTAAATATGCTTTTGCTAGTTCAATTTATTAATGTATTACAAGCCCTAGGTATTTTATGTTGTCAATTTTGTTAATCTGTTCTCCATTGATGTTTATAGTTACCTCTTCGACTTGCATATTTTTTTGGTGGAATAGCATGTATTTAGTTTTGTTGGTATTGATTTTGAGTTTTTCTTTAGCCAATGTGTATATGTATTCAGATCATCATTTATTTTCTCTTTTATTGTTTCAATGTTTTTGCCACTATATACCAATACTGTGTCATCTGCAAATGTATAGTATTGACCAGTAAGTTTTGTCTGCCGTAGGCTCAGAACATGTAGTATGTATAATAATGGTCCCAGGACCGATCCTTGAGGTACCCCACAATTATTTGTCCGCCTTTCGCTAGTTATATTTTCTAGTGTTATATATTGTTCTCTGTCCCCTAGATAACTGCTAATGAGATCCTGTATTTTTCCCCTTAACCCCATTGTTTCAAGTTTTCCTAGAAGTATCCTGTGGTCTACCACATCAAAAGCTTTCTGGAGATCAATGAATACTGTTATTATAATTTTTTTTCTTGTCTGTTCGGTTGTTATGTGGTTGATTAGATCAATTGAGGCACTTAGAGTGCACTTCAGTAGATCTAGATTAAAGTCACCTACAATTACACATTTTGACTATTCGTTACTGATTATTTCTTCGAAAACTGGTAAGAATTCAGTTAAGTCACAATTTGGAGGTTTATACACTGAATATAGTTTTAATTTCAATTCATATAGATTTATCCCTATTGAGTTGTATGGTATATTACCCCCTATATTTTTTATTTCTTGAAACCTCAGGCAGATGTATATGGAAGTTCCTCCGCATCTGCTATTTCTTTGTCTTTCTCATGATATCATTGAGTTTGTTTCTGTAGCATTTATAGTTTAGGGCTTTGAATACATTCTTGATACATTTTGTCTCTAGTGTTAAGGTGGCCGTTCAATGGCATGCATGCTGGTCAACAAATCGATGAAATTCACGTTTTTGTAATGTGTCAACAAGAAGACCTATTGAAATCTTTCAAAACCTAACATAGACCAATTTTGTACCCTGTGTTTTTAAGAAATGCGAGCAGTACTCGGAATTAGGCGGCAATATTCCAAAATCTAGCAAATTTATAAGAAATTGCATCTTATTACTCACTGAGTCAGTTCAGCAATTTGCGAATAGATTGCGCCACAGTAGAATTCATTATCTTCAAAATTATGAATGAACTGGAATTTGGCAATGAACAAGCACAGCACTATGAATAGAGTAGAATGAAAGATGTTGATGAATATTTGCATTGAGCGGCGAGAAATGCTTTTTATAAATTCTTTTATAAATTTTGTAGCATCATAGGCGTGTATTGGTGCATATGAGGGGCAGCTCAATATATTCTTTTGTTCTTTAATTCATTAATCAGGTTCTGAAATGAGAGTCACTATAGTATGGAAGGATTTTATTGAATTCATAGATTGTTTTTATACATATCCACATAAACCTATTAATTTATTTTTAATGATGAATTGACCCGGACGTTGTATTAAAATGTCTTATATTTGAATATTTCAATTATTACCTTTTATAGTTATATATAGGTTATATCCTTAAGCTTTGTGAACGAGAACTGTATTTCTTCCGATATTGAAGCATATTTTGATGGATTGATAGAGGGGACAGTGATTTCACAGTAGAAAATTGTGTTCAAGCTATGCAGAAAAAAAATTATATACCTAATAATAAAAGGTACAAGTCTCTTCAATTTCATATAGGTATAATTAAATTTTTACCTGATAATCATAACGGTAAAATAGAACTGAATAAAATTTGTGTAGATAAATATCCGCAGTTACACAATCAATAAATCATTAGAATAATTCACAGTAAGATTGAATCAATATTAGCCAGAGGCGAAACTTTCGAGGAATTAGGAAATTTGCATATTGATTGAGATTTGAAAATGGTCTGACATAAATTCATGACTATTACAGTTTGATAAAGATTTAGAGAAAAAAAATAGTCTAGAGTTGAGCCTCGATCAATATATAGGTACACATTGAGAATAGAAATCGACCTGTTTCAGGTTGTTTCAACGGATACATCATTTACAGTGTCAATATTTTTAAATTTTAATAAAAAAATTTCTTCGTTATGGTTGCACCAAATATGAAACACTTAGTATTGCTGAACAGATAATGAAAATCCCTTTCGAACAAGATGCCACACGACCCCCCCCTTCTCATTTAAAATTTTTGAGGGGGTGCTCATAATTCAGAGGGGGTGCAAGAAGGAGGTAATATTTTCATACTGTAAATTGTCAAATTGCCAATAAAAATTGACCTGTTTCAGGATTTTTTCATAAAATACATAATAACGCTAAAAATGAATTTATTCCATACCTTTGGACCGCACTGTATAAAATAAAACGAGAATAATTGTGTCATCTGACATCACTGCTTAGCGGCGTGGTATTTCCATTTTACGATCATAGTAGCAATTGATGTCGGTAACAATGCTACATTTTTATGGTTGCTTACTTGGATAAATATTCATTCGAATGGCTGGTGGCTCCTCTGTCGGATTAGTTTGTTAGGCCTGATCAAACAGCCACCTTAATGGAAATGATTATTCCGTTAGTGATCCAGGTTTTCCTTTTTTTATGTCTTATTTTTATTGTATTTTTGCAGCCCATGATGTGATCATTCAATATCGTTGTGAACTGTTTGGTTGCGATAACTGCGTGTCCTCCAGAGCGGCATCAGCTGTTCAATGCATCTCACTATTTGATCGGGTACCGCAAGGCATCTGAGCAAATGATGTATCAAATTGCGATAGTCGATCCAGGCCATTGAAAGGTTACGCTTATACTGCATGGAGTCCTGCGTGATGCATCTGTCGATTAGCAGGTTCTCCTTGCAGCCAGCGACCCCTTTCTTTGACCCTCTTTGCTCATATATCCGTTCATACACCGGCTCAATTGCCGAGAGTATTCGCATGTATAAAATGCGTGTAAACATCTTATAGCGTGCGTTCAAGCATGTTATCAGTCTGTAGTTCTTCGGATCAGACAAAACTCCGTTTTTGGGAATTAGCACGGTTCGCCCCTCGACAAACCAATCCGGAATCTCTTGCTAGATGGTGGTGGGTACAAGGACAGTTTTCCCCAATAGTTATTTAGTCCATCAGGACCTGGAGCAGAAAAGTTTTTCGAGCCTTTGAGGGCCTGTCGAACTTCTTCCGGGGTTATCGGATTATTATTATTTTTTTTTTATCCGTTAGGAATTACGGAGCCCCGACAATTCCGGAGGGCGCAATGGGGTGAGTGATTACTGGGTCCGAGAGTCATGTGCCCTGAGAAGGCGGAGTGAACCAAGAATTACGGCCTTCTGTATTCTTCCGGCTAAGTTTTCTGCCACGTCATGGCAAGCCGGTATGATTATACCCAGAACTGAATGATGTATATAAAAGTGAAAAACAAGCACATAGAATCTTTATCGGAAACAAGAAAAAACTATATTATCAAAACAGAGTCTCTAAATCTGATAACTTAAACAAAACTTGTTGGAGGATAGTGAATGAACTATCTAATATGGTTAATCTTCAAAGTAATATCTCACTCTCCACCCCTAATGGGGAAATCATTTCTGATACTGAAAAAATTGCAAACTCATTCAACAATTTTCTCAAGCAGGTCCCGTATGATGTTATCAACAAAATACCTAAATCAGATAATAATAATAATACATACACCGAAAACGAATCTTTTAATCATTTGAGAATGAGTCTCTATCCATTTACAAATGAGGAATTATTTGAACTGTTATTTTCTCGATTGAAAAATTCAAAATATCATGGATTTGATGAAATACCGGCTTTTGTTGCCAAGAATGTCCTACCACTTATCATTTCACCACTGACATATTTAATAAATCTATCCTTCTGTGAGGGCCAATTCCCGAATATAATAAAGATAGGCAAAGTCGTTTCTATCCATAAAAAAGGCAATCGAGAAATAATCTCCAATTATAGACCGATTATGATACTCTACTTTCTCAAAAATATTTGAATACTCATTTCTACACCGCCTAAAAATCAACATGGGTTCAGACATGGAAAATCGACGACATCAGCAATTCACTGTTTTTATAGTGAAATTACATCTCTGATTGACTCTGGCGAGTGCCCTGTTGGGATATTCTGTGATCTCAGCAGGGCATTCGACTGTGTTAATAACGACATTTTATTTATTGAAGACAATACTCTTCTATGGGTCACCCGTTTTTTGACAAACCGCAAACAGTATGTATGCCTCAGAAGCAAACGAAATAATGAAGTAACTGTCACAAAATCCCTCCTAGTGGATATTGATATAGGTGTTCCCCAAGGTTCCATTCTTGGACCAGTTCTATTTTTGTTATATGTGAATAGCATTGATAAACTATGTGAAAATAGCCACGTCACTATGTATGCAGACGATGTCTCTGTCCTTGTTGTGGATAAATCCGATGAGATTCTAGAAAGAAAATGCAACGAGTTGATCCAGTCCATGGCGTCTTGGTCGTTTGAGAACTACCTTTTCTTCAATATTGAAAAGACACAGTATCTGAGGTTTCACAATAGACAACGAGTTTGCTACAAACCTAATCTTGTTGTTAATGATGTGTCCATATCAGGCACAGCTACAGACGTGAAATTTTTGGGAATGAACATTGATGAACATCTAAACTGGAAAATTTATTTATTGAAAAATTTACGAAAAGTTCTCACATACAATCAATTGCAGATGGTGTATTATGCACAAGTGGAAAGTCGTCTCCGATATGGTATCTGTTTGTGGGGTTGGTCCATTATGAATGATGATGTGTTTATAGCACAAAAAAAATAATAAGGTGCATTGCTAATGTGTCTAGTACTACCAGATGTAAAAACCTATTTATTAGTCACAAAATATTAACGCTTCCTTCCTTATATCTATTTGAACTTTGCCTTCATATATTTAGAAATGAATTAACATTTATTAAATACTCTGATGTGCATCAAATGAACACTCGTAATCGAGAACTATTCTATGTACCATTCAGTAAAAATAGTATTGAATTTAATTCTCCAGATAAAAATGGCCTGCGAGCTTTCAACAAGCTACCGCAGGAACTCAAGGAGTGTTCTTCACTGCCTGTCTTAAAAAAAAAACCCAAGTAATTTTTTATTGTGAAATGTTTTCATTCCACAAAAGAATATTTTACTACTAATTAGAGAGTAAACTGTTAAATGTTTCTGTTGTGTCTCATATACATTCATGTTATCATGTGATTTTCTGTTCTGTTCATATGTATATATTTATTTATTGACTATTCCAATTCAATTTTATTGTCATATGGAAATAAAGTATTATTATTATTATTATTATTTTCAAGTTTGAGAGCAGTGTGTCCATCATTCCACCAAGGACCCCCTATTATCAGAACCACCATCTTGACAGAATGGTTTGGGTATAACCTGCGGAGTTCAAAGAGTAGATCTCGATATTTAGTCCATTTTTCCTCCTCTTTTCGGACAAGGAGCTGAAAACTCAATGACGAAAATCGTCCTACTTTGATGGTCGAGGAGGACTAACTCAGGCTAATTGGCTTGCATTTGCCTGAAGGTGGGGAATGAGTAGTTCCAATAGATTCGGCACCTCTCATTCCCCACAACGGACTCGATATCCCCCGGAGCATAATGCAACACCGGTGTATCGTCTACACCGTACGAGTGTCGTAGATGGTAGTACAACACTCGTAAGGCCGCGTTATGCCTATGGATATAGGCTGAGACCGCATAAGCTAGAAAAGCTGACAGCAAATGCATTATGGTCTCAGCTTCCCCACGACACGCTCTGCATCTAGTGTCAGGGACCTCTATACCTATCACGCGACTGCGGTAGACGAGGGTGTTGAAGACACCATCCTGGCGGGCCATTATGAATCCCTCGGTTTCTGACTTCACCCCACTTGACCTAAGAAAAGCGAAGGTCAGGTTTCTGGATAAGCCAAGGTCTTCAATGTTCTTGAGGAAGACCCCATGCATTGGTTCATCCCTATGTCAACGGATTTCAACTCGGTGACAGAGTTTGGGTTTTTCCGTTCAGTGTCGAATAGAAGACCGAGTTCATCGGCTGCACGGGTTGCTGCCTTGAAAAGAAATGCTCCAATCCCTGCTTTACAGGCTCCATCCAGTACCATTCTGTTGTGTAGACACTCCAAACTCAAAAGTCCACGGCCTCCCCGTTGTCTGGGGAAGTATACCCGTGGAACGGACGATTTAGGATGCAAGCTCCTTTAAAGATGCATCATTTTGCGAGTTTTCACGTCGAGTCCAGAGGATTATTATTATTATAGAAAGGACCCAAGCCAAAATGGAGACTGAAAAAATCCTAGGAGAAGTACAGAAGAAACTCGAAAAGACCAAGATGATTGTAGAACGCCCACAAAATCAAGTTATCATCCTTCCACACCTCAGAGGTATCACCGATAGAATCAGGATGATCGGAAACAAGTACAACATCAAGAGCTGCTTTCAATCCGGCAGCACCTTACAGAGCATGCTCACCAAGACAAAACCTAAAAATAAATCAGAATCCAGCAAAAAAATGCATTTACGAAATCTCATGTGAATGTGGACATTCTTACAGCAAACAGACCAAGATACCATTATCCGTAACAATAACCAAACACGAAAAGTGGACTCAACGAGGAGAGACATCTAAATCGGACTGGACTGAGCACCATCGAATTATTTGGAAAGAGGCTAGTATTCTTCATAGTTAGGAACATTGGTTCAATCGAAAATTCATCGAAACCGCGTATATCGAAGCCAATGGCGCTTTCAGTCAGCCGAGCGTGTAAATCAAACACGTATGGAAAACGCTCATAGATCGCTTTAGAGGGAACAAAAAGGCGCGGAACTCCACGCGCCACAACACCGCCATAATTACACCATATCAACAGTTCTATAAAGACCTCGTATCATCTGAACTTGCGATTGCGGATACAAGCAATCGAAACGTTGTGAAAAGTTCAAATATCTTTCAAATCCATCAAGACGATGGACGTCCGAAATCTAAGTTATCAAGTTAACAGTTTGTCTACCAAATTATCTCTATATAACTAACTTATTTGAATAAAGCTCATTCTTTTTCCGACTTTGCTTACCAGAATATTTAGGAAAATTAATTTCATCTATCTACTACAATGATTTCATTCATTAACTTACCAGAGTCTGAATTCCCAACTAATATTCTGCCGACTCTACCCAAGGAATTGAGGCTTTGTAAACTTATGGTATCTTGTTCAATGATACGAAAAGGGTAAGATGTTCTACTGGATCCGATAGAAATTCCGTCCACCGAGGAATTTTGACTATTGGGTGGCGTAACGTTGGTGCTTTGATAATCTTCATCATCAATTTGAAGTTTTTGTCGAATTTCTTCAAATCTCTGCCTGCCCCCAGTGAAATGTTCGTTTATTCCATCTGTTCCACTCAGTCCAATATCAGAACATCTACATTTTTTTTTCCAGTCCTCTTCATTTTGACATAAGTTAGACACAGTGGTGAAACATTCTACAGGATGGTTTTCAGGATTTCTCACCTTCCTATGGAATACCAAATATGCATTATGAATATTGATCAAATACTATTTTATTAAAATCAAAGAATTTGCAAAAAAACAATTGTTTTTCAGTTTCCTTCAAAATCTCAGATAGAAATGTGGATTCAAAAATCATACATAGAAAGTGTAGAAAGTGAAGAAACAACAGTCAACTAACATTTCATTACTTTATATACCTATGTTTCACTCTATTGAGTGGCAGTCTTTTTCTTTTTGTTATTTCCCGCACGTTAAAGTATGTCCAAGAGCGCAACATAAGATTTTTTAAGGCGCTTATAGAAAAAATCTTGATCCAATAGTCTATACCCATACACCAAAACGACGTAAATTTCATTCGACGCGCATTTTTTCAACAAAGTTGGCATCCTCAGAAGCTCAAAAAAACGTACTTTAAACTACAGATTCTATTTTCATTTTATTTATATTTCTTATCTGATTGATTATCTGCACTTATCACCTATTTCCCTACATTATATCCTGCCTACATTAAACTGTGTACCTACTATAGTTATTTACTTCATTTTCTAGTTTACCTGCTATAATCTATCTTCCACGTACTTTTTTTTATTCAAAGACAATATTCTTGAAAATTAATGACTAAATTTCTTTACGGTAGTATGAAATTGAACAAGGGGCAGTATGGTATTGGTCATTTATCCACATCCATACTATTTTGACATTTTGCAATTTCCAGACTCTTGAAGTCTATTGTCCTCGCCTCACCAGACTTTGCATGAGGCAGAATGGCTTTCAGTTCAACAACTGCTTTCACGAATAACTCGAAGGTACATCCATGGCTTGGGTATCCCCCTCTCTCCCATCCTAACCTATTTGTTTATGAGTAGGTTTGAGATGGAAACAATAGAGAGGTATGTGAAAGACGTGTTCGATATCTTCGATACAAAACACAGTCGACGTCGGCAGTTTTATTTCAGAGTTGAATAGCCAGTTTCAAACGATTTCGTTAACATATGTGAAACTGAGAACTATAGTATATTGTGTATCTAGTAGTAAAAGCAATACATTCGTTTATCGTTTACGATACGGGAATAGCTATTATCCTAACAAGTACGGAGTACCATTCCCGCATGAGACTGCCGTTACCCGAACGACGCAAAGCGGAGTTCGGGTAAGCAGTCGAGTGCGGGAGAGTACCTTTCCGTATGACTTAGGATCAATATTTTTTCTACAAGCGCATTGAAACATCTTATGTTGCTCTCTTGAACAAACTTTTGAGTGCGGGAAAAATTATTCCCGTACTAGTTCGGGAAAAACTCACTTAAAGTGACAGTAGCGTGCGGGAAAATTTTTTCCGCACTAGTGCGGGAAAATGACACCTCTCAAACTAAATTTCGTGCGGGAATAGGGCGGAACACGCACGCTTGTAGGAAAAGTACTTTCCCGTACAGTTTAGTGCCGAAAACGGTCCGGGAAAGTTCGTTGCTTAGCAACGGACTAAAATCCTAGATTAGCGTATTTTGAGGACTGAAGTTTATCCGAGAAAGTGGACATTCTTGAACGATTTCAGAAAATAGTATATTGTGTATCTAGTAGTAAAAGCAATACATTCCCGGACGACCATGTAAATTGTTGGCCGAGGCAATAAGCAGAGGCCAACAAGTCTGGGAATGTGCTTTTACTACGAGGTACACATACTATTTTTTCTGAAATCGCAATCAGCATTATCATAAATTAAGGAATTATACTTATTGTTTGCGTGCATTCATTTACTGTCTAAAATGTATACAAACCGTCAAAAAATTTCCCGGATCGTTTACGATACTGGAAAGTACTTTTCCTACAAGCGTGCATGTTCCGCCCTATTCCCGCACGCAATTTAGTTTGAGAGGTGTCATATTCCCGCACTAGTGCGGGAAAAATTTTCCCGCACTCTAATGTCACTTTAAGTGAGTTTTTCCCGCACTAGTGCGGGAATAATTTTTCCCGCACACAAAAGTTTGTTCAAGAGAGCATCATAAGATGTTTCAATGCGCTTGTAGAAAAAATATTGATCCTAACTCATACGGAAAGGTACTCTCCCGCACCCGACTGCTTACCCAAACTCCGCTTTGCGTCGTTCGAGTAACGGCAGTCTCATGCGGGAATGGTACCCTTTCCGTACTTGTTAGGATAATAACTATTCCCGTACAGTTTAGTGCCGAAAACGGTCCGGGAAAGTTCGTTGCTTAGCAACGGACTAAAATACTAGATTAGCGTATTTTGAGGCCTGAAGTTGCACCGAGAAAGTGGGCATTCTTGAACGATTTCAGAAAATAGTATATTGTGTATCTACTAGTAAGAGCAATACATTCCCAGACGACAATGTAAATTGTTAGCCGAGGCGATAAGCCGAGACCAATATGCGTTGAAGTCTGGGAATGTGCTTTTACTACGAGGTACACATACTGTTGTAGTAGAACTGCACTAACTAATTTTTCTAATTTATTTAAAACACGATTTACAACAATTATTCACTAAAACATTTACTTCAATAACTATTTCAATTTATTTCTACTGTGGCTATCTATTCGTGAACTCTGGAACTGTAACTAACTCTGAACTCTGACTGTCCTCCAGCGGTTATATAGTCGCAAGCAAATTCCATCCACGGCTCTCTCGATTATTCTGGAGTATAGAACATTTCATCTAGATGGCTCTTCGAACAGTATCGAATTGATCGATTTTATTCCAGCTTGTTCTCGGCGATAGGCCAGCATATATGCTGTTGTAGTTGAACGAGGGTGCATAATTAATAAGATCAGGGCCGGTCTCGGGGCCGGTCTCGAAATCGTAACATTGCCCCCTTCTTAAAGACTTTTCGCCCCGAAACGTTATTCTTGGAGTGTGAAGATATCTACAAGATTCTACATATCTGCACCTGGACGTTCGATGGAAGTAGCACTCCACAGTCTTCAAGTTGGGTCGAGGAAGGCGGTTGCAGCACACCAGATTGTTTATGCCGCTGGATCTGAATATTGTCTCCAACATGTTTCTTATAACTCTCCAGTCCAGTCCATCAAGCCCACAGGCCAATTTTGGGATTGCCAGGTCTACAATATTCTGGTCCAGCATCGTGTCTCTCAATCTCGTAAGGCTCTTCCAAACATCTTCATAAGACGGCTTCTCGAGAACGCTTCTTGGTAACCAGATAGTAGATGTTTCTCTGGCCTTTCCTCAGCTGTAACACCCCTCCAACTTCCGGGGTTCTGCTCTCTCAGTTCCTGGATTCGACCGAACGTCTTGGAGAAAACTACTGCAATGCCTCTGGACATTTGGAGATCTTCTGCTACACAGTGACCTAACGCGTAATTGGCAGGTACCTTGAAAAGATCTCGTGACTCCTCTCGGGTTACCCCATATTGAACTTTCTGTCCGTTCGAATACAGGGACATGAACCTCTGAAACGTCATTTCGTCCTCCGTTGATCTGACGGTGCGGACTTGATCGTGGTTTCCGGCGTAAGGGGACAACCTATTGAAGTGGACTACCCTAGGTTTTCCTCATGGTGGCTTACATATGCGGTAGACGAGGTCGTTTATCCTTTTCGTGATCGTATATGGACCTTCCCACGAGTTCCGAAATTTCGGTGATAGTCCACGGCGACGTTTAGGGTTGTATAGCCAGACAAGGTCACCTGTCTGATATCCACCAGCATATGCCTTGATGTCGTAGGTCTCCTTCATTCTGTCGCTGGCACAGATGTCCTCCGGTGACCCCATCATGGATTTCTCGGAGCACTTCCTATCTTCTGCTCCTGGGAACTACTACCTGACGTCTTTCTTCCCCGCCATCCTCCGACTCCAACACACGCTTCAAGACTCCATTGTCCAAGGTAAGGAGTTCCATTGGGACCAATAAGACTTGACGATTGGAGAACAACTGGCTATTTCCTGCCACGACGGTCTTCGATCACTCTTCTTCCAACCAAGATCTGGACATTACTCTTGGTCTTTCTGGATCTTGTTGTCATTCCAGTTATCATCGACCGTCGTGGTTCTGCAGAGTGTCGACTCCTTCTCTGCTCGTCGGCAGTCCGAGCAGTCATCTGGGCATGGTCTTCGTGATAGGGCATCTGCATTCTTATGGCTGGTCCCCGCTCGATGTTCTATCTCAAAGTCGAATTCCTGGAGCCTCTCAATCCAGCGTGCCACTTGACCCTCGGGATTCTCAAACTGTAGGAACCATTTGAGAGCGGCGTGGTCAGTTCTCAGCAGGAATCTCCTGCCATACACATACTTATAAAAGTGCTCTACTCCTTTGACCACAGCCAGCAGCTCCCGTCGGGTGACACAGTAATTTCGCTCTGGTTTACTGAGGGTCTTGCTGAAGTAACCGATGACCTTCTCTTGTCCTTCTTGGATCTGAGACAGGACAGCTCCAAGTCCCACGTTACTGGCGTCCGTGTCCAAAATGAATTTCCCGTCTGGAAGGGGGTAGCTCAGGATTGGTGCGTTGATCAAAGCTCCTTTCAACTTCCTGAATGAATCTTGGCATTCATCTGACCACTGGAACTTTGTTTGTCTTTCCGTGAGCCTGGTCAGTGGTTTTGCGATGTTAGAAAATCCCAGCACGTATCGGCGATAGTAAGTGCACAAGCCACGAAAATTTCGAAGCTGGTAAATGTCTTTCGGAACGGGCCATTCCTTAAAAGCTTTGATCTTCTGCTCATCTACTGCCACTTCTTTCCCAGAGACAACGTGGCCGAGATAACGTACTTCTTTTTGAAACAGATGACATTTCTTAGGGCTCATTTCCAGTCCGGAGCTTCTCAGTCGCTGAAATACCTCTTCCAAAGTTTTTTACATGGTCCTCGAATGATTTGCCAACCACAATAATGTCGTCGATATACACCAGACACGTCTTCCATCATAGTCGTTTCAAAACCGTCTCCATCAATCTTTCGAACGTGGCTGGAGCATTGCAGAGGCCGAATGGCATAACTGTAAACTGCCATAATACGGAGCCGATGGTAAAAGCTGTCTTTTCTCGATGTTCCTGGGCCAGTTCTACCTGCCAGTATCCGCTCTTCAAATCAAAGGTCGAGAAAATCGTAGATCCAGCCAGCGTGTCTAGCGTGTCATCTATCCATGGGAGAGGGTAGCTGTCCTTTTTCGTCACGTTGTTTAGTTGACGGTAGTCTACGCAAAACCGTGTTGATCCATCTTTCTTCTTCACCAACACGACTGGAGAGGACCAGGGACTGTCGGATGGCTCGATGACTCCACTCCGTCTTTCTCCTTGTCGCAGACTATTTTGTCGGCCTCTTCCTTTTTGGTGAGAGGAAGTCTTATGGCTGATTGCCTGGTTGGTCGGGCATTTCCAGTATCTATCTTGTGCTGAACCACCTTTGTTCTACCGCCTTTGCCTACTCCGGTATCGAAGATTTCCAGATACTTCCTGACTAGTTCCTTCAGTTTGGTCTTTTGTGCTGGCCCCATGTCCTTGGACGAAATAGCAACCAACTTCTCCAATTCTGCTGGCATGTTACTGACTACAGTGCTGCGTACACTCCTAATCACAGAGAAAATTGACGAACAGTGCCCCAAAATTGTTCCCTTCTTCAAGGTTACTGGGTAATAATTAACATTAATTACCCTTACCGGCACAAATTCATCAGCACGCAGAAAGGTTTTTCCTAGTGCAATTCCTCGTCCAATTTTCTCATCATGTAGCTTGGGCTCGAACATCCCACGTTTCCACTGCTCGCACCTCCATCCAGGCGAGCCTCCAAAACGGTTTCAGCCCTCTCCGGTACGCTTACGTCTTCAGCCAGCAGAACTCGAACCATTTCTTCATTTCTCCCATGAAGTAACAGCTCTTCTCCGTTCACACGAAGGACGCCGTCTTTAAAATTCAGCTCGAATCCTCTAGAATTCATGATGTCCATTCCAATTATTACCCCGTCCTCGATATCCGCTACTAGAGCCCGATGTTTCACTGTAGTGCTGCCCAAAGTCAGTTCAATTGGAAGTTCACCATACACAGCTGCCGGCTCTCCTGTTGCTGTGCGTATCTTCCAATTCGACGATTCGATTCTTGCCGGTGTTTTGGCAAAAGAAGGCCCAAGGATTGTCCTAGTCGCACCCGTATCAAGGAGCATGGTGCGAGGCTCGTTGTTAATGAGACTGTCTACGAAGAACCATTTGTCTTGTCTTTGAAGGACAGCGACATATGCATTGTTAACTGGGGATTGTATACGGGCTGACAATTGCTCCTTCTTGACCTTCATCGTTGGTGTCGATTTTTTCAATGTTGGACAGTTGCTACGCACGTGCCCAAGTTCTCTACAGTTTCGGCATCATATCAGTCTTCTCTCAGGCATAACTTCCTTCAGCACTTTTCTCATGAACGCCTCAATATAAGCGGGCTCCTGTAGCTGTGGATCTTCCTCGATCATCCGGACTCTACTCTGGCTTTTGCAGGATTGCTTTGCTGCTTCGAATTCCAGAGCGCGTGCCAATGCATCCACGAGATGTGCGGGGCGAGCTAGTGTTTCCTGGTCACGAAGTCCATCCAAAAATGCCTGGACCGCTAGTCGCTCCATTACATTTTCCGGTGTGGCTGGGTATGCAAGGCGAACCAAGCGTGCAATGTCTGCTTCAAATTCTTGCAAGGATTCGCTTGATTTCTGGCATCGGTTCTTCAGCTGTGAGTGATATACGTGTTCAAGGTGGGCTTGGCCATAGCGAAGTTCCAAGTGTTTCACCAGCTGTTCATAGTCTTCCTTTTGTTGGGAGGTGAGCGTTTGTAAAATATTTGTTGCTTCGCCACGCAATGCCAGTGTCAATGCTAAAGCTTTTTCCCCAGCATTCCATCCATTTGCTTTGGCAGCAGCTTCGAATTGTCGGTGGTAGTTTGACCATGGAGTATTTCCGTCGAACTGAGGCGGTTTCAATGAGAGCTTTCCTGGTTCCGTACTGACCTTAAAATCTTTTACGTCTTTTTGAACTTCATCCAGGTTCATACTCAGGTCCAGCATTGGGTTTCTGTTGTAAGTTTCAGGGGTGTACGCAGAATCCATTCGCTTTTCCAATTCACTGAATTTTTCCTTTATTCTGCCGATTTCTGTCTCGATTCTGCCTTTTATTTCATCGTGGAGCGTTTCCTTAATTTCTTTCATTTCTTCCTCCATGCCATCTTTGATTTTCTCCATATCTGCTTCAACAGTTCCCATTCGACTCTCTACACCATAAAGTTCTCTTCTCAAGCCTTCTGAGTTTTCTAGGAGCTTCTCTTCTAGGTTTCTCGAATTTTCGTGAAGTTTTTCTTCCAGGCTCTTCACATTCTCTTGAAGTTCCACTTTCAGACTATTAGAATTATCGAGAAGTTCTTCTTTTAAGATATTTGAATTTTCCAGAAATTTATCTTCCATATTTTTCAAGCTGACCGAATTTTCTAGAAGTTGTTCTTCCAGGCTTTTTGAATTTTGAAGAAATTTATCCTCCAGACTCACCGAATTTTGTTGGAGCATATCTTCCAGACTCAACGAATTCTGTTGAAGTTTCTCCTTCAATGATTTCGTGTTTTCGTCGAGTTTGCTCATTATAGAGCTCAAATCTATTCCAGAAACTTCGAACAAAAATGTTTCGGGGTCTTCTCCTTCTTCAATCAGTCCATCTGCAAGTCTTTTCTGGAGTACGGCCTTCTTTCCAGTTGTTTCTAACTCACGCTCCTCTAACTCTTACTTTAATTCACTAACTTTAAGATCAACTAGGTGAACTCTTCTCGGAAACATTTTGTCTCTTATTGTCCTTACCGAGATATCAGTCTATTATTTATTTCACACTCAGTTTTCAGTTTATTGTCCCGCGACGCGCAAAACTGTCCACTTTGCACTCAAATGTTCAACGGATCACTAACTGTCTATTAGGCGCGATAAACGTCGATCAGTTTTTAAACGGCGAACACTTTAACACTTATTTATTTTAAACATCCCACTTCTGACACCAAATGTAGTAAAACTGCACTAACTAATTTTCTAATTTATTTATACAAGGCTGGCAACATAGTTAAAATAAATAAATTGTAGTTATTTTGCACAGAAAAAATGCAACAGTCGCAAAATGGTGAAAATTCAACCATGTTCATCTGAGGAATGCACTATTTATTTATACTTTTGTTAATAACTCGGCCAAAAAAATACAAAAAAGGGTCAAAGGTGAAGAAACGTTTCCTGTATGTCACAAGTCTCCTTGAACGTTTGCCACTTCCGTTGATGACGGAAACATTATTTTTTACTTTTCACAAAAAAAATGTGTTTGCCACATGCATTGATGATGAAAATAATGAAAAAATGTTTAGTTGGTGGGAAACATATGGAGTAATTTCCTAGAAACATATAAAATTTGCCACGACCCCAAAACTTTATTGTTAAAAGTGTGAATAAAGAATGTATTTACTCTGATGCCAAACATGTAAATGGTCGCAAATTTGGGAAATGATGAAGATTGATATTTTCTTTGTTCTCACCATTTTGCGACTCTTCATCATTTTTTCTTTAGGAAAAACTACAATTGTTTATACTTCATACACTTAGATACATGCCTGGAAGCTCCCACCATTGCACAAAGCAAAAAATGACGGGAGTCAATTTTTAAGTAAACTGACTCTCATCGTTCCCACTCATCAAGAAGAAATTCGAAACTAAGAAAATGATAATTAGGGGGAGGTAGCTGAACTGAAAGGTAATTCTGTGGATACGGTACAATTTCGGTTATCAGTCTTCTCTCGGGCAGCACTTCCTTTGATACTTTTCACTGACAGCTTCCATATCAGCAGGCTTCTGTGGGTCTTCCCCAATAACCCGGACTTTACTCTGGCTTTTTCAACTGTGGATGGTATACGTGTTCTAGGTGGGCTTGACCATACCGTAGTTCTAGATGTTTGATCAGCTGTTCATAGTCCTGTTGTTGCGCGGTGAGAGTATGTAAAATATTTGTTGTTTCGCCACGCAATGCTAGTGTCAATGCTATAGCTTTTCCCCAACATTCCATCCGTTTGCATTGGCATCAGTTTCAAATTGCCTGTGATAATTTTTCCATGGTGTTTTTTCGTCGAACTGAGGCGGTTTCAGTGAAAGTTTTCCTGGTTCAACACTGACTTTGAAATCTTTTAGGTCTCTTTGAACTTCACCTGGACTCAGGTCCAGCATTAAATTTTTGTTAACCGTTTATCTAGTGTGTGCAGTATCAATTTGCTTTTTCAACTCACTGATTGTTTCCTTTATACTGCCGATTTCTGTCTCGATTCCGCCTTTGATTTTATCCATTTCTATCTCGACGGATCCCATTTTTTTTTCTAACCGGTTTGCTACGCCACAAAGTTCTTTTTTTTTCAGATTTTTCGAATTTTCTAGAAGTCTTTCTTTCAGATGATTCGATTTATGTTAAAGTTCTTTCAAACTCACTGAATCATCTAAAAGTTTATCTTCCAGACTCACCATCTTTTGTTGAAGTTTATCTTTCAAGAATTTCGTATTTTCTTCAAGATTATTCATTATCGAACTCAAGTCGATTCCAGAAACTTCGAATGAAAACCATTCAGGTCCTTCTTCAATCAGTCCTTCTGCGAGTATTTTCTAAAACACGGTATTCTTTCCGGTTGTTTCCTCCGGCTCTTGATTCAGTTCACTGACCTTCAACTCAACCAGGCAAACTATCCTTGAAAACATTTTGTCTTTAATTGTCTTTAACCGAGATATCAGTCCATTTATTTCACACAAAAAGTTGTCAGTTTATTGTCCCGTAATGCGCAAAACTGTCCACTGCGCGAACACTTATTTGTTTAAAGGATCACAAGTTTATTAGGCGCGATAAAGATCAGTTCTTATTGCACGTAGCACGGAGACTGTCCACTATGCGAACACTTATTTATTTGTAATATCCGATTTCTGACACAAAATGTAGTAGAAATACACTTAACTTTAATTCTAGTAATTTATTTAAAACTCAATAACTATAACTATTATAATTTATTTTCACTGTCGCTGTATATTTGCGAAATCTCGATCTAAGTTTGCATCTCTGCGACATCTACAAGTTCATGTTGAGCGTCTTATACACCAGCGAGTAGATTTCTTTTCCATTCTCGAACTATCGCTAGTATACTGTGACCCATTCAAATGGCTCTCGTATATTCTCGAATGTGGATAGAACGACGATTTCATTCTTTAGCTAGTTATAGTTCCTTCTTGGACGTGATGAGTCATGGGTGTACTGTTAGCAAGCAGAGATGAGATCAGGCGTTGTTTACAATTATAATTTTCTGTTCGACGTTTGCCGACACCCTATTGTATAGGGAATACGCGAAAGGCTCGATTATTTTCAATCAATCTTCATTTTGTGAATTTATTGCCTTTCGTCAAGTACACACAATTCCACATGAAAATATATGAATATTTTTCATGGTGAACTGATGTTTCTTTGGCTTCAATCGAAGTCTGTGTACGGGTCGGAGTGCCTTCTATGGTCCAATAGATGGCTCTGATGCTCACTTTATTATTGAGTACTTGGGTTGTCGTAGGGCCAGTTGACAAAACCAAGCGGAAATTGTTTGCATGTTGTGTACGGGACCGTACTGATGAGCGGGTTGAACCGCAAAACTACTTAAAAGTAGACACACTTGTTTTCGATTATCATTTGGTAGTTGTTACAGGAATTATTGCAAGTTTATTGTAGAGAAACTTTGCCAGGCGTTGGGCTGATTCGGCAGTCCTATGAGGCCGTTGAATTATTTTCTGTTCGACGTTTGCCGACACCCTATTGCATAGGCAATAAGCGAAATGCCCGATTATTCTTAATCAATTTTCATTTTGTGAATGTATTGTCTTTCGTCAAGTACACACAGTTCCACATTAAAAATATTTGAATATATTTCATGATATAAAGAAATGATGAATACAAATATCATTATTTCTTTTATGACATTTCATACTTTCCTTAAAAATTGGATACACTTCCGATAGAAATCAAGTAGGCAAACCCTACATTTTCTGGAAGCTCACAGTGTGGACTATTCTGGTATGGCCTCATTTACAAGGAAAAAATCTGAGAAAAAAGTGATCCAGAGTCTTGGTTGCCACTGTATGGGGAAAGTGTCATTAGGTAATTTTTTCAATATGAAATGAAAATACACCATTTTCAAAGATATTTGGTGAAGAAATTTTCTTATTCCTAATTATTGATTTTGAGATATTTGGTGTTGAAAGGACTCATTTTGGGACATTAATGTCACTAAAAATTCAAAACCACTCGGTATAAACCCATAGGTATAACCCTATATTTTGGAGAAACACTTTTTTGAATAAATTCAATATAGTGAAAATATATACCTTGATAAGTCATACATTTATTGGACACTCTGTATGTTGGTAGTTATTTTTGAAGCATAGCTTTTATTGCTCTCTAAAACTTTTATTTAAAACATTTTTTCTTATCTTAAATAGGGAAGCAGCTATCATCGACCCACGCATCGTTGATACACCGTGTAAATATTTCGAATGCTGTGCCAACGGCAACTTTTTATTTATATTACTGATTAACCATCTTGTGTACTTATTGTCAAAAAAACTGTTTTTAAAATTTGTATATACGGGGTGAGTCAGCCAAGTATTCGCGGCCTTGTAACTTTCATATTTCCCAGCGAGCACAAAAACATCCCAGAGATGTTAAAAGTACGAGTTTTTAGGACATCAAACCTCCACTGCGATGTTCTGTTCATACATGAATAGAACGTGTACGTATAGCCAAATGTCCGCCGCACGCGCTATTTTTAGGATGTTCCTGGGACATCACAAAAGGCATTTTTTTCTCGCTCTTTTCAAAGCCTTTTCAAAGATTCGCGATAACATATTCAAAGCTTTTTGCCTACATTAAATCACTGTATATAAAACATATGCAAAGATGTCCCTGGGACATCACAAAATGCAATTTCTTCTCGTTTTTTTTTCAAGCAGCTTATTAAAAATAGTCTATAAATTAACAATAGTAAAAATATGCAGAGATAAACTTATTTTAATAGTAACGCAAAAATCATACTAAGGGACACACATACAAATCAAACACAAAATATTTTTTGCAAATATAAAATGAATAAATTGTCAAAAATATATATATCACACCCTAGGTGAAAATACATAAACTAAACTTGAAATATATTCCGTATACAAATAATTATTGCATTAAAAGATCGAATTATAATTTTTGGAAATATGTCTAATTAGCCCTCATCAAGAATCACCTTGTATCACAAAGAATAAACTATTTGAAAACATAAAAATCAAACTAGAAAAATTATTCTGCCTAAAAAGTTAATTATATATTTCTTCTGGTCTTCATTTCCGGCTGATTTCTCTTACTTGTTATGCTTGATTTTCTACTCACAGCTAAAGAGTAGAATTATAGCATCTACAACAAATTGATAATGTGCTATTATGACAAATCTATTAAAAAAAGACATATTGACATTCTACTCCATTTACAAAAATATAGATCATGTATTTTCTATGAAAAGAACAATCTTCAGAAAAAACAAATTTAAATTTTTGTGAAAATTCACTTTGCTTTGTTTCCAAAAGTAATTTTTATTCTGAATTTGCATTTAAATCAATAGACTAATTATATTGTGAGCCATCATCAGAAGACGAGCAAGGTAAATTTTCAGTAAACTTCAAATTTGCTTTTTGAATAGTTCAACATGAGATGGAACTTGTAAATTTGAAATTTCATCACAGAGGTGACAGGTGTGAATGAGATCAGTCTGAAGCATTGTCTGGTTCAACTGAATTTAAATAGAACTTTGTCACTGATACACCCTCAGTAATATACTGCTTTTTCTACATTTACATAAATTATAAATATGATAATGATTTTATAAGTTAAGATTATCGGTATAAGTTTTTCACGTTATATATTTCGGAATGACGACCATTCAATACTTACTTTGAGGTCCGTGATCAACTTGATGGTTATTGAATCTAATATATTGTCTTGACTTAACTCTTTCACTTCACTTTAAAAACACTACTTATTACTTTTGCGAGAAACAAAATGGGGTAAATTTAAGTGGATGCAAACTAAAAACCACACCCTTCGTCTACAAGACCGATCATCACTGAGATCACATTTGCGCTTGCGCGACCGGTAGATATATTCTCAGTGAACATCTGAAGGATGAACTATGTTATGCCAACTGAAAACGTCCACATATTCATATTTTATGTACCTAACCGATACATTCCTCAAGTCATTTAAAAAAACGCCACAAAAGAACAAAGAAAAAACATTGAATATTCTTCGGAGACCTCTTTGGGAAGTACACATTACACGTCTCAAACATCGGCATGCCCACATTTTCGAAATATCTCGAAACCTCCCAGGGATGTTTGTGCTCGCTGGGTTGTAGAAAAAACTATCCCTTTTACATTTTTTCAATGATTTATTGAAAGCCTGTCAAAGATTTTCATGTCAACTTTTTTTTTGAATTAATGATTTTTTTTTGTAAGTATTTCTGAGTTCAACCATATATAAAACTTTAAACATTTCTTTCATAATAACTTAATTGAATATTTTTTATGCATAGTTAACAGTCATGTGCTGTACACGGATGTTTGGAAAATGTAACGTCATGAAAAATGTTGGAAATTAAAATACAGAACACCCACTATGCCTCAAAACATTCAATAATAAAGTAACTGTCGATAATTTTTTTGAAAATTTAATATTATATCACTTATGAATATATCCGTATTTTGTAACTTATGTTGTAAAGTTTGGTTCAAGGTAATGTTGCAATCACTATTTGTTTCGGCTTTCGTTACCTCTCCAACTGAAAAACGTTGTTAATTATTCTTCTGCAAAAATGGCACCAACTAGAAAATATAACTTGTTCAGATGTTCGAAGTGATGTCCTCAAATGTTTCCAGAACACAAATTTTACCTGTTATAACAAGCTGAGTGCTTATTATTCCCTTGGAGACTGACGCTGTTCAACGTCTGACACTCATTGCGTATTTTGTTGTGGAGAACTTCGATATTTGCAAGGACTTCAATGTTAACACATTGTTTGAGATATTGACAGAGAAAAAAGGTCATTGTGATAAGATCTCGTGACCTAGCTGTCCTTTTAACACTCGTAGTACTCGACGTTTTTACGATGAAAATGTTTATTGTATATGGTTGAACTCAGAAAGATAGCCTTCATCATAATTTACAATAAAAAATATGTCAATTCATTTGAAAAAAAAAGTTGATATGGAAATCTTTGACAGGTGACAACATGTAGATAATTGAAATCAGTTACTAAATGGATTTCAATAATAGTTATTTATGTTATAAGGATCATAAAGACGATCATTATGGTACAAGTCGTGAATGTGATAACACGACGTGTGCCATAATGATAGTCGATATCTGAACAGATGTACCGCTGGAAACTTTATCAGCTAAGTCTCCTTCGAGGTCAATAAGCTATAAGTGAAGTACTTTTTCAATTGCCTCCTCATTTTCATCTACAAATTCGTCTATGAATTCTTCCAGATAAATGTAATAGTCTAGTAGATAATCTCTTGTATTCAACAAGATTATGAGTATAGGAATCAATTTTTGCTTTTAGATCAGCCAATGTTTCTTTAACTAGAGATACATCTTCAGCAAAAGTTGAGGCGCCAAATTATGTAACGTAACCGGGGTTACTTTGATTGCTCGACTGCTCAGCAGAGAACGGCGTAGGTTCTTTGGACTATATTGCCAGTTTCGGATTTTTTATGTGGCAGGCAAGTGTTTCAAATTTTGAACTTCAAGAATTTGACTGGCTTGGACGCCAGCAATTTTTAATTTAACAGGAATAAAAAGTACAAAATACCTAATGACAGATAATTGAAATAAGATAAATTGACTTCCTTCTTTAACCAGACCAACAATAAAACAATATTTCAAAACAAATATACCGGATGGCTACGGAAGTATTGCATACGGAATATCTCAGTTATTATATGAAGTAGGTTTGTGAAATTTGGAGCGTCGATATAATGACATAAGAGCTAGAATTTGAGCATATTGACATGTCGAAGTTAACTTCCGGTCTGACCGGAAGTAACATCGACTTTCTTATTTTAAATGGAAACCCTACTTTTTTTTCTTTTCGCTTTATTCAGCATTCAATTCCCTTTCTAATGACATATCACAAGTTGGTATCTAACCAGAAACTAGATCAGAAAAAAATTATTATTGAAATTCACCGAGTAGGCCGTGGAAGCAAAATGAAAGCCAAAAATTGAAAAGTTGGCTATGGAAACCACACGTCACTTGATAACAGTTGCTACTACTGTGATATTTTATTTTCATTCGTCGGCGTTATAAAAAGCCGCCAAAAAAAATATTGGAAAAATTGGGAAAAAAACAATACTCTGTAGGTCCATAACTTAAATAGGAACATACAACTTTTTCTTGCCTGTACTATTCAGCATAACCATTCCTTTCTAATGATATAATAGATAGTAATTTTTTGAAATGAAATACCAAAAAATCCAATTATTATTATTCAAATAACAAAAAACAGAAATTCAAATTGATAGGATTAAAGATAAAATAAATTCAAAACAAATGTTCGAAATGCATTCCCTCAGCGTCAATACATTTATTGACTCTGGTGATATTTTCATGTAAAACGTTTCTCAACATTTGGGGCGTGATATCTTGGAAAGCTCTACGAATTTTTACTTCTAGCTCATGTAGAGTTGTAGGCTGTGTGGAATACACCCTATTTTTAAGATGCCCCCATAGAAAAAAGTCGCACGGCGTAAGATCAGGTGACCTTGGTGGCCACCTGACTGGACCATGGGTTGTTATAAGTCTCTCTTGAAAGCGATTTTGAAGATAATTTCTCGCTATTCTTGAATTATGCGGAGGGGCGCCATCTTGCTGGAAGTACATTCTCTCAGTTATTTCCGCTGGTAGGTTGTTAATGAATTCCGAAATTTCATTCGTTAAAAAATTAAAGTATCTCTCTCCGGTTAGTTGGCCTTGAAAAAGAATGGGGCCAACAATATGAGTTCCAACTATTCCTGCCCAAACATTCACACCAAATCTCTCCTGGAAGCCACCTTGTCGAAACCGGTGCTCGTTGTCTATCGCCCAGTACCTGAAACAAAAGACCGTTCACACTTTTAGCACTTTACACTTCGACTATCGACAATAATCCAAATAAAGTACAGTACCTACCTTGTATTATTCCTGTTAAATAATCCATTGTTGGTAAATCTTGACTCGTCCGTAAACAAGATATAATAGTTAAATAGGTGATTCTCAGCATTTTGTCGAAGAAACCAATTACAATATTCCAGGCGCCTTTCACCGTCATTTTCATACAAATGTTGATGCAACTGATACTTGAAGGATTTACATCGATGTTTTTTCAAAATTTTCCTAGCAGAGTCCTTACTTATAGCTAATTCGGCGTCAATCTGCCTTGAGGAAATTGTGCTATCATATTGTACTAAAGCTAATACATTAATTTCAGTTTCCTCATTAATAACAAATGCTTCTTGGTCTTCGTGAACATCAGGCTCAGTTCTTAATTTTTCTTCAAGCCACTGGAAATACCTTCTTGACGGTTGCTGCCTCCCTGGACATCGCTCTAAATACAATCGTTCAGCGGCATAAGAATTTTTTAAACATTCACCATAAATGAGAAGCATGTCAATTTGTTCGGTTCGTGAATGACGGTGCCTTTTTTGAATATTCCACTAACTGATTTCGATTTCCAAACCCTTTTAAAATGGCAGAATCAAAAACACTACTTCGAACGTCAAAATAATATGGATAGCAGCGTTCGTGAGAGCTCTCGTTTCTTTTTTGTTTCATTCCAAAATACATCTTAATCAGCCTATTTGTTAATATTTTGGTTCGAATGATTATTGCAATGGAATGATTATTCTGAATAGCACAAACATCGTCCATAGGTAGATATTAGAATATCTATGGACGATGGCACAGACCAAGTACGTTTATGTTCCTATTTAACCTAGAACCTACAGGATATAATTTATCATACCACATTATTTTTAATGTTATTTTTGCGTATGGCGATAATCTGTTTCGTTATTTGAAGAATAATAATTGGATTTTTTGGTATTTCATTTCAAAAAATTACTTTCTATTATATCATTAGAAAGGAATGGTTATGCTGAATAGTACAGGCAAGAAAAAGTTGTATGTTTCTATTTAAGTTATGGACCTACAGAGTATTGTTTTTTCCCAATTTTTCCAATATTTTTTTGGCGGCTTTTTATAACGCCGACGAATGAAAATAAAATATCACAGTAGTAGCAACTGTTATCAAGTGACGTATGGTTTCCATAGCCAACTTTTCAATTTTTGGCTTTCATTTTGCCTCCACGGCCTACTCGGTGAATTTCAATAATAATTTTTTTCTGAGCTAGTTTCTGGTTAGATACCAACTTGTGATATGTCATTAGAAAGGGAATTGAATGCTGAATAAAGCGAAAAGAAAAAAAAATTGGATTTTCATTTAAAATAAGAAAGTTGATGTTACTTCCGGTCAGACCGGAAGTTAACTTCGACATGTCAATATGCTCAAATTCTAGCTCTTATGTCATTATATCGACGCTCCAAATTTCACAAACCTACTTCATACAATATCTGAGATATTCCGTAGGCAATACTTCCGTAGCCACCCGGTATATTAATAAATTCAACAAAATGTAGTGTCAAAGTAACACGTTGATATTCAAACAATATTATGAGGTTAGACCAAATATTTAGAACAAATCTGTGAAAAATTACTGAATTTGTTTCGAGGACACAGGTTACCTTAGTTCATACAGTTTGTAGAATCACTAGTGATTACTGGAACGTTGTAATTGTCGTTCTGCTAACAGAATACGAACGAGATGACACTTCAAGCAACAATTTCAGGCAATCCTCTGGTATGGATTACGCCTCCAGGTATTACTAATTTCTTTGTGTTCCCTCGTAAATAGGGGTCGAATTCATGAAAAGGTTTGAGAGATGTTAGTTTATCACAGATTTGAAAGTCAACAGTATACGATACCCTCCTCACTGAATATGTGATATAATATTACACTTTAATGAAATGATGTACTCCTCAACACAGGAGTTCAGATGTATGAGTACTTAGATCTAGGATAATCTTAACAGCAAAATATTAATGGTGCACCATGAAAAACTTTACTTGAAATCATTACTGAAAATGTAATATATATGTGAATACAAATAGAAAAAAGATATAGAAATAAAGATTAATATATGTCAATATTTAAAGTCCACAAGTTTTGAGGTTAGTTATCCCGAAAATCAAAATTGACGTTTTGAGGTTAGCACTCCGATATGTATGTTAAACTTGAAAATGTTTGACTTGACGGTAAACGAAAAGATAGGATTGTCGGCTTGACAAAATGGTGTCGCTTTCTGGTTTGCAACATGCATCGACAAATAAATATTTTATCTGACACTTTCAGGTTTCTTGGTAGATTCTTTTCCACGTGATCACACATCAAAATTTGCCCTAGGTGATTAATAACTGCTTATCATCACAACACTGGATCCAATTAACTAGAAGGCCATCATCGATTGTTATCAACAGGTTATTAGATCATTAATTCCGTTGCAATTGGCACTTCCTTATGGATTGGAGTTGATTGACAATCTAATTCCCAGTATTATTCATTTGAGCTTCATTCAAAAATACTTATGATCACATCAATCCATATCGATTTAGATTTATTCCGTCACCTGATTCACACCATCAAGCTAGTTGTTAACACCTCGACCGCCAAACTAAGAAGACAGTCATCCCACCTCTCCAATTCTCGAACTGGATTTCCGACATCATGTCAGTGACATCTATATGAACCCAAAGTTATCAAACCAGATGGGTCTGTCTACAAATGAAATTCACCCTCAGACAAGTACAGCTATTTGCCATCAGCTGTCACTGGACGTCTTAGCTAGTGAGAGAATTCTGTTGTCTACTCTTTAGACAAGATTACATGTTCGTTATTAGATTTCGCTTCTAGTACGATTTTGGAATTAAGTGGACAAGTTAAAAAATTTAGAAGTAACGATATTTTCGATACAGGTAAAATGTCAGAAGTTAGTGCCACTTTTTTTAATTAACCTCACACTTAAAAATATTTCGGGCATTGTTTTACGCCATTGTCTGCTTAATTTTTGGCTGATTCTGGAGCTGATCTGTGTACCGTGAAACGCCATAGCGGATTGAAAAGCAATACTGTTCCTGAAGGTTACATCAAAAATTCGAAAGAGCAAAAGAAAAAATATCAGAAGCAATTTTTGGTTTCAACAACCAAACAGGATTACAAGTTTACCAAAAATTATCAACTACTGATGTAAAAACTCTAGAATCCATTTGAATTAATATTGCAAATTGTAGTAATTGCCCTTTTGCATTTTGAATAAACTTTTTTGATCTCACCATTACATGTTTTTCATATAAAGGGTGGGGCACCGAAAACGAAACAGAATATCTTCAAAATGCAAAAACACGTCGAATTTTAATCCAAGGGGGAGATCTGTTGAAGCAATGCTCAACTTTATATCTCAAATTTATAGGTTCAGTACAAGGTTTGGCAACGCTGTTTACTTTCCAGGTTAATATAGGTATTTTTTGAAATGTCAAAAAATTTCCTGTGAGACTTTTTACTTTTGCTTCTAAGAAAGTGATAATTTTTTGACATGTGTGTATAGACGGACACAATCGGGTTAAATCAAAAATTTTGTGCTTGAAAGAAAAAACTATTAAAGTGAATGTTTGGTGAAACCGTAAGACTAGAAGGTGATGCAACAAACAAACTGGTGACTGTTACGTATCCTATTTTTCCTATTATCCATGTTATATCAGTATATCAGTTGTTGCTGTGCTACAACTTTTGGGTTAGACTCGCTTTTTGAAGTTTATGTTAAGTTCAACTTCTTCCTCGACAGGTTCTTGGGGGTTGATACTTGGTCTTCTCCTTGGAATGAATCTGGCTAAGGTGCGTGAAGTCCTCCCGGTCCTTGGATGATCTGGTGGTGGGTGGTCATTGGATGAAGTTATGCCAATTCTTATTGATTTTCGACGTCGGCATTTGCAGAAGATGTAAAGAATAATCAAGGAGATGATCAGGGCGATGGTAAAGTATGTAAACCATGAAATGTGTTTACTGACGAACGGTTCATTGATGAGTTTGTCCAACTCATCTGAATATTGACTCAATTTGTGTTGAGCTATATTAAGATCGTCCACAATGATTTTGTTGAGCTTCAGTGGTTTCAACTCGGGTAGGTGTTGTTTTTCAGGAAGATCTTTACAGCATTGGTATGGTATTTGTACTGCAAAGTTTTTGTAGGTTATTATATTCTTGTACTTGTCGACGAGGTACTTGGAGTGGACTCTTGTGCTTCCAATGAAGGCATTACATTCAGGTTGGAGTCTGAATCAAGAATTGGTGGTGATTATTTCTGTCACTGGTTCCATATTAGAACATTTGACGGTAATCGGTAAATCATCCGAAATGGTTATAGGCCAAAAGTTGGGACTAAGTTCTTGAACATTATAGTCTTTGGCATAAATAGTGATGTTTGACAAGTTTTCGGAAGTGCAATCACTCTTCTGAGTAGTTGGGCTTTACAGATGGCTTCACTATCCATCGGATACGGCAACAAATCGGAGCAAATTCTCACACCATGATTTAAGAATTTACAATTTTCCAAATTTTGGAGTGGGATATACAACAAAGAATCATCATCTCTCGCAATATATTTTTGAAATGATAACAGAATATGATGAAGTCCTGTTCTATTATCCGGTATTGGTAGAAGTCGATACAAAGTATATGTTTCTGGTTCAACCAATGGTATTTTCAAAATGAATACAATTTCTGAATCAACTTGATATGCTTCAAGTTCAATAATTTCGATGTATCGAGCAATATTTGAAAACGTTGTTGGTAATGGTAAATTATTCTTTTGGAGAGATTGTGATATATCTGGGAGGTATTTAATCAAATCATTTGGAGTTATGATTGAACTGTGAAGAATATTCAATCTAGCGAATATTATAGAATTCAAAATATTATCAAGAGTGCCCTCCAGGAAACGATAACTTTCCATCAGTGTTTCGCAAATATCGAAGGTTCTCACTTGTGCTTCATAAAAGGCAAGATCGTCTGAAATTGAAAATATTGATGTTTCTATTTCTTTTATATCTTTATTGAAGGTTTCCTCATCTACTTGCAATTTTTGTATAGTTGAGTTGAAGTTTTTGATCACAGAGGTAGTAACAGATATCTGATTTTTCAAAAGATTTTCAATTTGGTGTTCGTCTTGTGAAATATTGTTTATACAATCTTTGTAATATTCACCGTCTGATGCATCCAAATTGCCGGTTATTGCTTTCCAGAAAAAACCTACTCCGTTAATTAGTCCGCTTTTCGGTCGTTTATTGAAATTTTCAGTATCGGCGAATATTTCTCAATACTTCAGGCTAAGTGAGTTTGATACCTGAGTTAGAAGGCTCATATGTGTCTGAACTTGGGCTTTGAATGATATCATTCGTGCACTTTGTTAATCAAACGTGTACAACATATTTTCTAGAATTTTGTCATTGTGTTCCAAAGCGGATTTTATGTGGTCTAAGTCCTTATAGACTAGCAGGGTCCATTTTTCATTTGAAATTTTCAGAGTACTTTCTTCATGAAGGAAGATGCCAACGGTATTGTTTATTGGTTGAATGGAATATTGTGAATGGGCTGCTGAAAACAGCAAAATGACCCTGAAAAGAAATTAATCTTCAATGTAAAGTTTCAGTCTATCAAAGTTTACTTTTGTTTTCTATCGCGTCTTTCAATTGACGAGCATTACTGAATTTTGAAAAATTTCTATTATCTCAAAGGGGCCATTAAATTTATTTTGAAGTTTGTATTTGATTTGAGATTCTTTAACGAATACTTCATCTCCTACTTTGTATTCTATAGATTGTCCTACATGTTTGTCAAATCTAATTATTGCTTTTTCTTTTTGTCTTTGAGTCTTTTCTCGGGCAACTTTTTAGTAATGCGAGACTCTATTATTGAGATCTCGTATTTATTTTGTATTTAATTTATCTTGGTTATAGAGAGTTTCTGGTGGTCGACTGGATGTGTGTCCGAATAAAAGTATACATGGCGTGAACCCATGTGTTTTATTTTTACTATTATTGTAGCAAATAATAGCATAGGGTAGACATGTGAGGGGATGGTCATTTGGATTTTCGGTTACACTTGATCTAATCATTTCCATGAGCGTTGCATGGAAACGTTCCAAAGAGCCATTTGATTACGGGTGGTGGACATAAAGTGTGCACAAGTCATTCAATAGTGTATTTTGGAATTCACGACCAGAGTCACAATGAATTCTTAATGGGGTACTATAGTGCTGAAACAATATCAATAAAGTATTGACAACTGATTTTGCGGATTTGTCATCTATCGGGTATGCCTGTGTGAATTTAGTTAATTCATCTCTGATGGTGAGAACTAAATTTTTTGTAGGGACTTCAAGAATATCGATGTTGATTCTTTCGAATTGTGTTTTAGGTGTCTCTGTTATTACTAGAGGGTTACTCAGATTTTTCATACAGATTTTAATTTTCTGACAAGTTTCACATTTTTTTACAAAATTTTCCACATCTTTAACTAGATTAGGCCAATTATATTTTTCTTTCACTCTTCTAACAGTTTCATTAATTCCTCGATGTAAATTACTCTTACCGAAATGATATTGATCCATAATAATAGGTATTTCGTGAAATGTGTTACTGGTTTCACGAATAAATTAATTTTTGCAATTGCAACTGGAAGTATTTTGGTGTAGCCATAACTGTCGGAAAGTTTGAGCTTTCGCTGAAATATATTTTTTTGAGGATTGAAATTTTGGAATTTGAATACCTACTGCAATTGCATAAAACTGGATATTTATGATTTTCTTAATAAATTGTAAAGTTATTTTTTTCGGGTGTTCTATTGTCTGACCTTTAATTGAATCTTTTGATTATTCTGAAAAATGGCTACGGCAGCGGAAAGCAAATTGAAGGTGCTCATTACAAAAAAGGAGTCTTTATATTTGATTTTGCAACGTCTTTTCGACAAGTCATGGTCACTTACAAACCCTTTAGAAAAACAATCCTTTCTTATTAGGTACAAATCGATAGAAGCAACTCGGGTTGACCTATTGAAGGTTATAGATTATATTATGGATCTCAGTTTAGAAATAAAAGCGGATTTCAAACCAGATTTTGCCATTCTGAACACTATTGATGAATTGTGCTTCCACATTCATTCGGCGGGGTTGTTAGTTGAAAGGGATATAGCGAGCCATTCAACTCCAACTATTTCAGATACCGTATCACGTACTCTCCCGTCTCTCCCGAGAATTGAATTGCCAGAATTTTTGGGAGAAATTAGGGAATGGAAAACCTTTAATTCAATTTTCAAGAGTGTAATTCATGAAAATAGGGCATTAACAGACGTTGATGAAGTGAATTATCTGATAGGGCGCTTAAAGGGTTCTGCGTTGAGCGTTTGCACCGGGTTGGCGCCAACTGGTTAGAACTATGGAATTATTTGGCAAGCCCTTATTGACAAATATCAGAGTAAGCTTTCTTTAGCATGCAGTTATTTGAATCAAATGATAGATTTCAAGACTTTACAAGGAGAATCATCAAAAAATTTGGATTTATTTTTAGAAAATTTTGATTGCGCCGTACAGGCTTTGAAAAAGATGGGGCTTGCGGATCTATTCGATTTCATTTTGATGCTCTTTCCAAACTGGATTTGAAAAAGGTCAGGGCCTTTGAAATGTCTAGGCGGAGTTCTGGGATTCCTACGTATGAAGATGTAATACAATTTGTTAAGGAACAAACTAAAATACTCAGTTTGAACAAAAAATTTGTTATCCAATCCAAATTACCAAAATCATCTGGCGTTTACGATTGTCAAAAATCACGTTTTCCAAAATCTCTCATGATAAGCCAGGAGAAAATGAAAGGGATCCATTCCTCAGATGGTTGTGTATTTTGTCATAAGGGTTGGCATTATTTATATAGATGTGATAAACTCAAAGCGCTTAACTCCTTCTAAAAGATATGAAACGGTAAGGGATAAGAATTGGTGTTATAACTGCCTTTCTCCTAACCATGGGGTTTGGATGTGTACTTCGCAACGTACTTGCCTTGATTGTGGCAAAAGGCATCACGGCTTACTCCACACGGGAAAAACGGACTCACAGTACACCTCACAAGTAGGTGATCAGGGAAGTTCTCGCGCAAATACTTTAGAAAGTATTCCAAACGGGGAAACTACACAAAATATTAAATTTCGGCAAATACTTTATGTGCAACGTCGGGTTCACATAAAACGGCTAATCATACGGTTTTGTTGTCAACGGTGGTAGTGCATATTGATAATGGTTCATCTAACAATAATAAAGCGCGATTTGTTCTTGGCAGTGGTAGTCAGGCTCATTTGATAACAGTTAGATGTTCAAAACGGTTAGGTTTCGATATAAATAAATTCTTTACTTCCATTCAAGGTTCAGGAAGCATTTCAAATTCGGTTAGAGGGTCCACACAAGTAATAATCACATCCAGGTACAATATTTTTTTGTTTTGTTTGTTGTTTTAAAATTGTTTTTTCTGTTAACCAGCTGTCATCCCCCTACGAACGACAGCCCTCAGAAGTCGAAACTTGTGCGAACTGAGGATTAACGAGGTCTTACCTTTTAACGTGCGATTCCTAGCATTCAAAAGAAATATTGTCTGAAAGCACTTGTGGCAGAAAAGACATCAGTTAAAATGACAAGAATGACAGTTGATACCAGTAAGTTTTGTAGCTTTAAAAATGTACAATTAGCGGATGAAACGTTTGATATACCAGGTGAAATTGACGGGATATTGGGTGCGGATTTATTTGCTCAAGTAGTAGAACAAGCTCGTATCTTTGGTTCAGAAGGTTCACCTGTAGCAATTGAAACAGCCCTTGGGTATGTGGTAATGGGCAAGGTGCCTGTTCTGGAGCAGGCATCATCAACAAACGTTTTTCTGATATTGAATGACGAGTCATCTCTCGAACAGTTAGTTGGAAAATTTTGGGAACTAGAACAAGTTCCTTCAAGCGTATTGCCAGATCCGGAAGAGGCTCTTTGTGAAAAAATCTTTGTTGAAACGTATAGTAGGGATGATAACGGACAATTCTCAGTTGCATTGCCCTTCAGAAATTCGGTAGAAAATTTAGATGAGTCTAAATTTGGTGCTCAAATTAGAGCAGAGGTTTTATTGACCAAGGTTATATGCACAAAGTGGGAAATGAAATTGTTGATTCGTTTCTTTACATTCCTCACCTCGCTGTATTCAAGCCCGAGAGTACCAGTACACCTATCAGAAAGGTTTTGGATGCTAGTGCTCCTTCTAACACAGGCATTTCGTTGAATGATATTTTGTACGGGGGCCCCAAGTTACAAACAGATATTTTTACTTTGTTGATAAAATTTATGCTTTTCAAAATAGCGGTAACGGCAGATGTTCGTAAAATGTTTCTTCAGATAAAGGTGATTGAAGGTCATTGGCAATTTCAACAGATACTTTGACGCTTCAACCCCCAAGATGAAGTGCAGGTCTATGAATTGAACAGAGTTTCATTTGGAGTCAAGTCATCGCCCTATCTGGCATTGAGAACGGTTAAACAGCTGATACGGGAGTTGATTTATTTGCAGAAAGAAAATTTGATTTGACAAAGTGGTCATCCAATTCTTCGAAACTGCTGCAGCTCATACCAACTGAAAAACATTCCGCTAAGACTGTGGCCTTTAAAACGGATACCAAGATCTTGGGAATGCAGTGGAATACCATTCAGGATAGTCTCTATTTCAAATTTAAGATACCTGGGAAAACCTGCACCAAACGGATGATACTGGCAGCAGTGGCACGGTGTTATGATCCCATTGGATTAGTTGCTCCGTTTATATTTTTTCTGAAATTATTGGTTAAAGGCTTATGGAGGCTCAAGCTAGGGTGGGATGACGAAGCGCCCTTCGAAACCAAACGGACTTGACAAAAATTGCGGAAAGAATGGTCCCAGTTAGGAGAACTGCAGCTTCCACGTCATATAGCAGCGGAAAATACGCTACCGGTTTCTCTATTAGGATTTGTGGATGTAAGTACTGATGGATATGGGGCTGTAGTATATGTTAGGTCTATAAGAGAAAATGGGGAGGTTTCAGCAAATTTTTTGTTTGTCAAGTCGAAGGTGTCACCCTTCAAGCTAGTAACTATTCCTCGGTTGGAGCTATGTGCTGCGGTGCTATTGGCAAAACTAATGAAACATGTAATTGAGGTTTACGAAGGCAGAATAGTCATTTCCAAAGTATGGGTTTTTTCAGATTCGACTGTAGTCATTAAATGGCTAAACACGCCTCAACCCAAATATATATTTGTTGCCAATCGGGTAGGACAAATTCGGGAGAAACTACCCACGGCTTGTTGGCGTCATATCGCTGGGGTTACCAACCCTGCAGATGACTTATCGCGCGGTCTCACCACTTCCAATTTAATAGAAAATACGTTGTGGGCTACAGGCCCGTCTTGGGCTAAATTGCCAGAAAGCGATTGGCCTGTGACTATAGCAAACTGTTCCAATAGCCAGAAAGAAGTTCTTGTTGCTACAACAATAGGGGAGACTCATCCCTTATATGATTTAATCGAAAGATGGTCTTCATGGCTTTCGATAAACGAAACAGTTTGGATTTTACGATGTCTGAAAATTATTCCTATCAGACAATGTTTCGGCATCAGATTTATGGCGAGCGGAGTCGGTTTTGATAAAAATAGTCCAGGCTAGACATTTTCAATTGGATATTGAGTGTTTTAATAAAAGGAGGAACCCCTCAAATAAATTACTCAGGCTACGCCCATTCATGCGGGATGGGCTTCTGAGGGTGGGGGTAGATTGGGCAATTCTTGTTTAAAGTTTTCGGAAAAACATCCTATCCTGTTAGCGGGAAAGGACCCTTTCACAGAGAGATTAGTTGACTACTATCATATAATAAATTTGCATACCGGACCACATCTGTTAGAAGCAATTCTAAGGCAGAAATATTAAATCCTTGGTGCTAGAAATTTAGTTCGTCGCAGAGTTCACGCTTGTAATAGGTGTTTTCGGTTGAAACCCTCCAACTTGGAACCTCTGATTTACCTTCACCACGCCTTCAGACATCCAAAGTATTTTTTCACACAGAACTGGACTACTTCGGACCATTTTCTATAACTCATGGTAGGAAAAGGGGAGCGCAAGTGTACAATGCTTGTTTGTGTGTATGAGTGTGAAATACTAAATACTTTTGTGAGCTCAAATGAGTATAAAAGCTCGTTTGAAACGAATTTAGCTATTCAGGGTATTGAATGGAAAATGAATAATCCCTCAGCTCCACATATTGGTGGGCTATAGGAAAGTAATGTGAAGGCAGCTAAAACCCACATTTATAGGGTTATAATTTGCTACTCTTCTCACCCAAGTGGAAGCTTTACTGAACTCGCGTCATTTGTGTTCTCTTCCATCTGACCATTCATCTCCAGAGGCATTGACGCCCTCCCATTTTCTAACGCTGACTCCATTGAGGAGTATTCCAGCAAATGATCTCACAGAGATCAAAATAAATCGTCTTGATCGTTTTCAATTAATAGACCGTATGGTACGGGATTATTGGAAAAGGTGGCAAAACACGACTGTGTCCGACCCTGAAAAAAAATCATAATTTCCGACCCTGAAAATCCCCACATACTAATTTTTATTCAAATCCGACCATAATTACAAATTTGGTCCGCCATCTGGAGTCACCATCTTGTTTTTTCGTATTGACAAACAATTCATAACTTCCGACCCTGAAAACCACTACTCATCGAATCACATCGGACCATAATTTTAAATCTTGTCCGCCAATTTGTTTTTCCCCTAAGAAAAATTCCATAATGCATTGTAACCAAATTCATGTTCAATTAGCTTGTGGATGAAGTATCAAAATTTGGAATAGGGAACAGTTGTTTTTCCCGCAAGAGGGCGCCAAAATAGAAAGTTAGGTAGCAAAAATTGACATGGCTGAATTCCTTATGAAATTACCTTTTCAATGATGTGTCACACCTACTACTTTCCCTATTCAAATTGTTTGGGTAATAGTGACCAAGGGGTGGGGAAGAGAGGTATGACAGTTGAGGTTATGATAGGAATATGTCCCTCATGGATTAAAAATCGACGTGTTTTTGCTTTTGTTCACAACACATGTGTTTTGGATATATTCGATCTGTTTCGTTTTCAGTGCCCCACCGTGTACAATTTCTTTATGTACCGTAATGAATTCATTATTGTACTTAGTCCCATAATGAATTCATTATGGTACCAAAATTGACTGACATACCGTTGTCATTATGACATGCCATCAGATAAAATGAAATATATAAACGTCTTTATGGTTTTTTTTACAAATAAGAAAGTTATAAGGCCGCGAATACTTGGCTGAATAACCCACTGTAGGTACTATTAACTTTTTAAATTTTGTATTTAGGATTGAAGATTTTGTCAATAAGATGTAACTGAATCATCAGATAATGAAGAATGTATTGATTGATTGAATTCAAAATTTATGTTGAAAATCAAAACAGCAAGAAAATGAAGGCCATACGTTCCGATAACGGATCTGAATCCAAAATTGCTGATTTAAAAAAAATATTTGTTCTTCTAACATACATAATCAACTAACTGTACGTTATAGTCCAGAACAGAATGGTTCAGTCGAACGGTGCAATAGATTCTAGATTGGAGAAGGAGTATTAGGGCTAAACAACGGCAACAGCTGTTTATTCATTGAATAGGAAGCACAAAATCAAATCTCCATACTTCAACATTCCTTCTAGATTAGATTTCTAGATGAAACCAATCCCATCTTCTGAATACTATTACGATATGTACTAAATAACAGGCCGAGCACACTACCAAACTGTTTACTTCTAACTTCACTATAAACATACAACTACTTCACTGGCTAATAAACCACTTGGATCTAAATATTCCAAACACTTATATACTTCTTCAAAAACTGCTTATCACACTTCTTCATAAAAACTTCTTCCGAGTGACATGTGTCGCCTTATATACTCCATTTGTCCAGACCAGATCTTTCGCGATATTTCCGAGAATACTCAGGACAGAAGGCCGTCCAAATAATCACTTTTTGGAACTGATCGATTACATAAATACCTGCGGCATCAACTCATTTGTATGCGATTTCTTTTTATGGTTCACTCAGCGGCGTAGATATGGGAATTTTATCAATCTCGTAACATTATTCCCCTCACAATTTTGATCGTCCCGATCAAACAATGTGTCGTTGTCTCCATTATATCGTTTCAGTCTTTCTAGGTGAACGGCCTTCATTTTCGCTCTCGGGCTGCGTCGAATCCTATAGACCACGTCGTTTATTCTCTTTACTATCGAATAGGATCCTTCCCAAGATAGTGTTAACTTGGAGACACTCCTTTCTTACGACGAGGGTTGTACAGCCATACTCGATCTCCTTCTTTAAATCCACCCGTATTGGCCTTAAGATCGTATCGAGCCTTCATTCTGTCACTGGTTATCTCCAATCGTTTTCTTGAAAATTCGTGGATCCCATTCAAACTATCTAGCAGTTCGTCTGCATAATCCTGTATCTCTTTTTCTTCAGCAATTGGTGATCCGAATACCAAGTCACAGGGAAAACGAAGTTCTTTCTCAAAGATAATGCTGGCTGGGGTGAGCTTTGTGGAATCGTGCACAGAGGCCCTATAAGCCATCAAGAATAGCGGAAGATGTCGATCACAATTCTTTTGGTGCTTCTCTACTACTTTGATAATATATTCTTCCATAGTCCTGTTGAACCTATCAACCATGCCATCAGTGGAGGGCAGTTGTTCTGATCTTGCTAATTCCCATCAATTCACAAACTTCCTTGAATAAATTTGATTCAAAATTCCTTCCTTGATCGGAATGTAGCTCCATTGGCACTTCAAACCTTGAAAACATATTATCGTCCAGAGCTCTTGCAACTGTGGATGCTTCTTGATTAGGCAAGGCATAAGCTTGAACCTATTTACTAAAGTAATCCATGGCAACGAGGATGAATTTTTTGCCATCATTCGTCATCGGAAACGGTCCGGCTACATCGATGGCGATTCTTTCGAAGGCAGCACCTACATTGTATTGTTTCATCTCTCCTCTCGATCTTGACAGGTTTGTCGGCACGGTTGGAATTCGGCTTGAATTGTTTTCTTATTTGTTTCCCAAATTGACAAGTTTCACATACTAAATTTTCGTTTTTTTTTCATCTGCATACCTTGAATCAAACCTTTATTAGCCATCTGCTTCAGGGAACGGAAGTTTACATGACCCAATCTCTCATGCCATAATTGAATAGTTTCAGCTGAGTTGCTCTGTTCAAATAGCATTCTATAGCAATTATTTACTTCTTTTACCCCAGAAACTACCAAGCCGCTGGCATTCCTCTATTCGATTCTGTTCGGAAATCAATTTGTAGTTTCTACTGGATACTGCTCCCACTGAGAATAGATTCTTTCCAAGTTTTGGAACGTATAAAGTATTTTCACAATAGCTGTAACATGAATCGTTCCAATTCCTTCGGCTTGTAAAAAGGAATTATCACCAATTTGTATGGAAATATTGGACTGAAGTGAACATTGAGAAGTACACCAATTTTTCTTGGAAGTCATGTATTTCGAAGCGTCACTGTCGGCAAGCCAAATTGTATCGCAATTAGGTACTTCAATATTTTTCTGTTCGGCGCTCATAGCTTGAATTCCCGAATTGGATTCAAAATGTTGGCTATTTTGAAATGACGTGCCATATTTTTTCAGTCTCTTTTTACACTCGAACTTTTTGTGTCCCTTTATATGACAGAAATAGCAGATAGGGATCTTCTTCGATTACAGTTCACCTTCAATATTTATTTCAGATTCTACGTTCATGGTTTGATTTCCCGAATTGAATTAAAAATTTTGGCTATTTTGCAATGCATGCACTTGTTTAGTCTTTTTTTACACTTGAACTTTTTGTGTCCCTTTTAATGACAGAAATAACAGATAGGGATCTTCTTCGATTTTTCCTTGGAGTCATGGGGTGAGTTTGAAGATTTGGCTCTCTTCTTATTGGTATTTTTCCAGTCCGGTCGGTGAACCTCTTGATATAAGGTAGAAAAGCTCTACTTCGTGGTGTTGTCGTGCTGTTGCCGTCATCTCGATGCAACTTTGGCTTACTAGCTCTAGCAATTTCTTGGCGAGTGTACCCATTGCCTTGCATGCGTCATTGAGATGCCGTAGCTGATTTCAGATAAACCGTTTCACAGATGCATTGCGCTCTGGTGATTAAAGTGTACCACACTCTTTGATCATAACGAAATGTATTCAAAAATACAAAAAAGGTACTTAGATTATTTTGTACTGATTAGCAGGTGAATTGACAAGTTCATTTTCCTCTGTTTGGCAAGGCGGCATAATTTCAAATTCCTTCAGCGTCAATAAAAAATGCTGCTATATGGCATCTGTAATCAAATAAAACCTAGGTACATTTAGAAATAGTTCATGAACTGAAAACTATATTGTGTATCTCTACTAAAATCATAGTAAGAAAAATCTCAATGAATTTTCATAAAGTTATCACCCTGAAAGAAAATAATTAATTCTGATTGTGAAATATCTGTACTGATCATTAGGAAGAATACCTCAAAATGATAGGCCTAGTACTTATATAGTAAAAACTGTCTGTACTCTGTAGCTTTACAAAGTTCAAGTTTGTCTAAAGATTGGCTTACGAGCAAATTCTAAAGGAATGAAGAAATACTAAGTTTAACTGTTCAACAAACGTTCAATATTTTCTTTGTGAATCCTTTGCAAAATGTTACCTTCAGTTAATGATAACAATATTTTTTTTATTACCCCGAAACAAACTGAATGAATTCCTACCTATGACAGATCAAAGGAAGTTGGTAACCATCCCAAAATATAAGTTCTTTTGAGTCTGAATTTCCTTTGTAATGATCTTCATCTTGTTCCAATTTCAAAGAAATATCTGTTCTTGAGTTTGCTAACAAATCATGATCATGGTATTCTCTATTGTAGATTTAGAACAAAAACAAATAGCTGAATGAGATTTCACACCAATTATAAGCTCTCACTTGAAAATGATAGATAAAAGTACCAATACCAATTTTGAAATTACCTACTTTTTTTGAAATGAATCCCCGAGTTTGGCAAGTCTTTCAATAATTCAATTCAGAATAATTTTAAAAATACAATTGGTTCAATAGGTTTTTTTATTGATTGCCTACATAAATACCTTTAACTAATGGTTCTGTTTAAAAGTCTACTGTAGGAATTGAAATTAGGATTGTCCAAAACTGATGGCTACTTCTGGAAATCGAAGGATAAAACAGTATACTTAATCTGAAAAAAAATCTGAATCTTTTGACATAGATAGGCACTGTTCTGATAACTAAAAGTTACAGAAGATCGTCAGCAAGAATTTTATAACAGCTAATATCATATTCGTTTACGTGAACTAAAATATTAAATTGATTGGTACCTACCTCGATTTCCTAAATTCTAGATAGTGACTCATTGTGAATTTTCAGGTTTTTACGGGGTTTTAAGAGGGCGGAGTATCCGGGGTCAGAGGTATCGTAAAGTAAGGTTAAGAATGTGTTTCAGTTTTTTTTTTTTTTTAAATACCTACATTACTGTATACTTCCTGAATACAGTACATAAATCATGTATTTTAAAATTTGATAATCGGTTTTATAAAGTATAGTAGGAAACCGTGCGAGCACATTCACAATGATATCTGCAATATTTTGCTTAATAACTTACCTTTTCACACGAAAATTATACATGAATACAGGATACAGCCAGCCCAGTAAAAAAGAACAATGGTTTCATATAATAAAAAGGCAATGAAGAAGACACATGACACAACACCATAACCAAGTCTTATATACTAACAACACAACTGTGACACACAGGGAACACCAATACAATATGGCGCTTCCGCTCTTCCGCAACTTCGTAAGCACAATGATGCCAAGTCTTTAAATTTTTAAATGTTAAAATGAACTGGAATTGTCATGTAATCATAATCATTTTGCTGACTTCATTTGGTTTTCAAATATTCACATTTGATTTTGTTACGTACGTGGTAGATAAATGGGTAGTTTCAGTATAAGTAACCATGAAATGTGGTGTAATGACAAATAATTTGCTGACTACAAAATGTACGTCAGGATACCTTTGGCAACACGGCCAACGCGTGCTATTTTGAAACAAATCACATTGTGTGTCCTCATGCAACATGTCGATGTGATAATCGCCAAGAGGTATTTAACCCAATCACTTTTTCAAAAAAGTTATATAAAAATGTGATGCTTAAAAAAGTATAATTCTGATTCACAAATGCCCATCTTTGTTTCGGTTAAGAGTTTCAAATCCAATTTATAATCAAGAAAACGATATCGCATATGTTTTTGTTAACTGAGAGGAACCGTCAAAGGGACCTCTGAGACGGCGAACCTAGGTACGGCGAACCTAGGTGCGGCGGCCAGAAGCCCGAAAAAGGAAACCTCGCAAGGGACCCCTGAAACCATTGCTAGAGCGAGGAGGGCCGATCAGAAGAAGAGCATGACCGTACAGAGATGACTGAGGAACCCAAACGGAGACCTCAGTTAGAGGAGTAGTAGTAGCATTAAAAAGTATAGAAAAGGGAGGTTTCCAAAACAAAAATAACATTTCGCAAGATATTGCATGAGAAAATAGGAAAATAAGACTGGAGTAATAGAATATCCTTGCAGACATTGAAAATAAGCAATCATTTTGAAAAGACTATTTTTTTCGTAAAAAAAAACAACTCAGACAGGAAGAAAGTAAAATTTAATTCCTTACTCAAGAATGTGAAGCATGAAATACTTGTTAAATTGAAAATTGTTATATCCGTTAACCGGTTGCACCCCTACGTGCAACCCTCAGAAGTCAGAGACTTGTGCGAGCTAGGGGAAGACGTAGCCCTTACCTTTCAATACGTGTTATGCCATGTTCCGAAAGGTTTCAAATAAAACAAAAAAGTATGTGTTCTGAACAGATCACTCTATAGATTTAAGCAGACACCAATGAAGTTAAATCAGTGATTCACGAAATTTTTGAAAATAGTAAAACTTATTCCATTGAAAGCAGACCATTGTTTGTTCAAAAACAAAGACTCTTCAATGTTATTGGTCATATATGTTGACGATGATATTTTATTGGGTCACCATGAGCATATGATGAAGGATCTACTTCGACAACTAGCACATGAATTTGACATGATTGCAGATCAGTGTCCTTCCACATTCCTTGTTCTTGAAATATAAGGAGTATCAGATTCCATAGCCCTGAGTCAAGAAGAATATTCCAGAGGTCTCCTTGAGAAGTTTCAAATAACTGAAGCCAATCCTGCAGCAACACCATTGTCAGGAAATCATACAGGCATCAATGATAATATGGAAACTGAAAGGAACTTTCCCTATAGAGAAGCAATTGAAAGTCTCTCATACTCATTTAATAAAAAAAGGCCAGATGTAGCTTTTTCTGCAAGTTTTGGAAGCAGAAAATTGGAAAACCCAACGATTCAAGATGTTTCTAACGTAAAACAAATTCTGAAATATTTAAAACATTCATCAGACATGTTCTTGCAAAGGATTTCCTGTATCTGTATTCCTCTCTTCTTTTTTTTAAATTCTGACAATTCCCATACAATTTGTAATATTATCTTAGTGGAAAAAAAGTATTATAATTATTAATATAATTTAAATATTCCATTCATCTCATCAATTATCCGAGCCAAAGATCTTCTTGGATAGTGAATAACCCTGTCATATATGTATATGACAGACTTTGGCTCGGATAATTAATGAGATGAATTGAATATTAAAATAATAATAATAATAATAATAATACTCATCTATTTCCACTAAGACAATATTACAAATTGTATGGGAATTGTCAGAATTTAAAAAGAAAAGAAGATAGAAATACAGATACAGGAAAACCTTTGCAAGAACATGTCTAATTTCTACCCTAAAAATTCTGTCAACGAATAAAAACATTTTTCAACTGAAAAGTTGTTCAACATCTTTTTAAAGAGAGCAAGATGTTCTGCATTCTTTATACGGTCAGGAAGTTTATTGAAAATTCACTCTACCAATGTACTCAGGTGAACAAGAAGTTACTCTCAATCTAGCAAATGGCACGTGGAATTGATCTCTGATGCGGGTGTTATAGTGATGAATGTTTTTATTCGTTTCAAAAGCGGACTTGTCTTTATATAAGACATACTTCAGACATGTAAATAGATACTGTAACGATTCCGAGACCGGCCCCGAGACCGGCCCCGAGACCGGCCCCGAGACCGGCCCTGATCTAATTAATTATGCACCCTCGTTCAACTACGACAGCATATCTGCTGGCCTACGAATCGCCAAGAACAAGCTGGAATAAACTCGATCGCCTCCATCCGCTTCTAAGATCCATCTAGATGAATCTTCCTATAGTCTAGATATATCGAGGGCTGTAAATAGAATCCGCTTGGAGTATATAAATGGGATAGCAGAGGGCGAGACAGTCAGAGATAGACACAGAGAGTAACCAATATAGTTCCAGAGTTCGCGGATAGAGAGTGTCAGTAAAGATAAATGAAAATAGTGACTTGTGATATAAATTAGTGTTTAAGGAGTGTGTAAATAAATTATAAAAATTAGTCAAGTGCAGTTTTACTACAATTTGTGTCAGAGTCGGATGTTTAAAATAAATAAATGTTCGTGGCGTTGAAAAACTGAGACATTTATCGCGCCTAATAGACTAGTTAGTGGCCCGTTGAACATTTGAGTGTTTGCAAAGTGAACAGTTTTGCGCGTCGCGGGACAATAAACTGAAAACTTTTTGTGTGAAATAAATAATAGACTGATATTTTGGTTAAAGGCAATAAAAGACAAAATGTTTCCAAGGAGAGTTGACTTGTTTGAGCTAAAAGTTAGTGAATTGAAGCAAGAGTTAGAGAAGCGGGAGTTAGAAACAACTGGAAAGAAGGCCGTACTCCAGAAAAGACTTGCAGATGGACTGATTGAAGAAGAAGATCCCGAAACGTTTTTATTCGAAGTCTCAGGAATCGACTTGAGTTCAATTATGAATAAACTCGAAGAAACTACTAAGTCTCTGAGAGACGAACTCCAACAAACTTCGATAAACTTGGAAGATAAATTTCAGGAAAATTCGAATAGTTTGAAGGACGAACTTCTGAAAGAACTTCAACAAAAATCGGTCTGGAAAATAAATTTTTTCAAAATTCGAAAAGTTCGGAAGATAAATTTCTAGAAAACTCAAATTCTCTGAAAGAACTTCTAGAGAATTCGAAAGGTCTAGAAGTGAAACTTCAAGAGAAGCTTCAAGAAAATTCGGAAAATCTAGAATTGAAGCTTCTAGAAAACTCTGAAGGCCTAAAAAGATATCTTTGTGGTATGGCAAATTGACTGGAAGGAAGAATAGGAGCCATTGAGACAGAGGTGGATAAAATCAAAGATGACATTGAGGACGACATGAAAAAAATTAAGGAAACGCTCCACGGTGAAATAAAAGATGAAATCGAGACAGAAATAGAAAAGCGAATAGATTCTGCGCACACCCCAGAACCTTACAACAAAAACTCAAGGCTGGACCTGAGTATGAACTTGGACGAAGTTCATAAGGACATCAAAAATCTCAAGGTCAGTGCTGAACCTGGAGAACTCTCATTAAAACCGCCTCAGTTCGACGGAAATACTCCATGGCAAACTACCACCGACAGTTTGAAGGTGCTCCCAAAGCGAATGGATGGACTGCTGCATTGACACTGGCATTGCGTGGCGAAGCAACAAACATTTTACAGACCCTTACCGCCCAACAACAGGAGGACTATGAACAGCTAGTGAATCATCTGGAACTTCGCTATGGCCAGGCCCACCTAGAACACGTTTACTATTCACGGCTGAAGAATCGATGCCAGAAATCAAGCGAATCCTTGCAAGAATTTGAAGCAGACATTGCACGCTTGGTTCGCCTGGCTTATCCAGCCACGCCAGAACGTGTTATGGAGCGACTAGCGGTTCAGGCATTTTTGGATGGGCTTCGCGACCAAGAAACCCGGCAAGCATTAAGATTAACTCGTCCTTTACATCTCGTAGACGAATTGGCGCGGGCTTTGGAATTTGAGGGTGCAAGAAGGAGCAATCGTCAGCCCGTAAACAACAAGCGCCAGTTAACAATGCATATGTCGCTGTCCTCCAAAGACAAGACAAAGGGGTCTTCGTAGACGGTCTCATTAACAACGAGCCTCGCACTATGCTCCTTGATACGGGTGCGACTAGGACGATTCTTGGACCTACATTTGCCAAAACACCGGTAAGAATTGAATTATCGAACTGGAAGCTACGCACAGCAACAGGAGAGCCGGCAACTGTGTATGGTGATCTTCCAATTGACCGGACTCTAGTAGCAGATATCGAGGACGAGGCAATAATTGGAATGGACATAAAGAATTCCAGAGGAGCTGAATTTTAAAGATGGCGTCCTTCGTGTGAACGGAGAACTGGTACTTCCTGGGAGAAGTGAAGAAATGGTTCGGGTTCTGCTGGCTGCAGATGTGAGCATACCGGAGAGGGCTGAAACCATTTTGGAGGCTCGCCTGGATGGTGGTGCGAGCAATGGAAACGTGGTGATGTTCGAGCCCAAGCTCCATGATGAGAAAATTGGACAAGGAATTGCACTAGGAAAAATCTTGTTGCGTGCTGATAAATTTGTGCCAGTAAGGGTAATGAATGTCAACTATTACCCGGTGACCTTGAAGAAGGGAACGATTTTGGGACACTGCTCGTCAATTTCCTGGGTGATAAGGAGTGTACGCGGCACTGTTAGTCAAGCCAGTAACATGCCAGCAGAATTGGAGAAGTTGGTTGCTATCTCGTCCAAGGATATGGGGCCAGCACAGAAGCCCAAACTGAGAGAACTAGTCAGGAAGTATCAGGACATGTTCGATACCGGAGTAGGCAGAGGTGGTAGAAAAAGTTAGTTCAGCACAAGATAGACACTGGATATGCCCGACCAATCAGGCAATCAGCCAGAAGACTTCCTCTCGCCAAAAAGGAAGCAGCTGACAAAATAGTCTGCGACATGGAGAAAGACGGAGTCATCGAGCTATCCGACAGTCCCTGGTCCTCTCCAGTCGTGTTGGTGAAGAAGAAAGATGGATCAACACGATTTTGCGTAGACTACCGTCAACTGAACAACGTAATGAAAAAGGACAGCTACCCTCTCCCAAGGATAGACGACACCCTAGACACGTTAGCCGGTTCAACGATTTTCTCAACCTAAGATCTGAAGAGTGGATACTGGCAGGTAGATCTGGCACAGGAAGATCGAGAAAAGACAGCTTTTACCGTCGGCTCCGGATTGTGGCAGTTTACAGTTATGCCATTCGGCCTCTGCAATGCTCCAGCCACGTTCGAAAGATTGATGGAGACGGTTCTGAAGGGAGTCTCATGGAAGACGACAACATTATTTTGTTGGCAGATCGTTCGAGGAATACGTGAAAAACTTGGAGTAGGTATTCCAACGACTAAGAACCTCCGGATTGAAGCCGAGTCCCAAGAAATGCCATTTGTTCCAGAAGGAAGTACGATATCTCGGCCACGTTGTCTCTGGAAAAGGAGTGGCAGTAGATGAGCAAAAGATCAAAGCTGTTAAGGAATGGCCCATTCCAAAAGACATACATCAGCTTCGAAGTTTTCTTGGCCTGTGCACTTACTATCGCATATGTACTGCGGTTCACCAAACCGCTGACCAGGCTTACAGAAGGGCAAACAAAGTTCCAGTGGTCTGAAGAATGTCAAGACTCATTCAGGAAGCTGAAAGGAGCATTGATCAACGCACCAATTCTGAGCTGTCCTCTTCCGGATGGAAAACTCATTCTGGACACGGATCCAGGAAGGACAGGAAAAAGTCATAGGTTATTTCAGCAAGACCCTCAGTAAACCGGAGCGGAATTACTGTGTCACCAGGCGGGAGCTGTTGGCCGTGGTTAAGGTAGTAGAGCACTTCTACAAGTACGTGTATGGACGAAGACTTCTGCTGAGAACTGACCATGCAGCTCTCAAATGGCTCCTACAGTTCAAGAATCCCGAGGGTCAAGTGGCACGATGGATTGAGAGGCTCCAGGAATTCGACTTTGAGATCGAACATCGAGCGGGGACCAGCCATAAGAATGCAGATGCCCTATCACGAAGACCATGCCCAGATGACTGCTCGGACTGCCGACGAGCAGAGAAGGAGTCGACACTCTGCAGAACCACGACGGTCGATGATAACTGGAATGACAACAAGATCCAGAAAGACCAAGAGAAATATACAGATCTTGGTTGGAAGAAGAGTGATCGAAGACCGTCGTGGCAGGAAATAGCCAGTTGTTCTCCAATCGTCAAGTCTTATTGGTCCCAATGGAACTCCTTACCTTGGACAATGGAGTCTTGAAGCGTGTGTTGGAGTCGGAGGATGGCGGGGAAGAAAGACGTCAGGTAGTAGTTCCCAGGAGCAGAAGACAGGAACAGCTCCGAGAAATCCATGATGACAAAGACCCTCCAGAAAGTGGGGCAACGGTTTTACTGGGCCAATTGTCAAGCCGACGTGAAGGACTGGTGCAGGAAATGAGCTGTATGTGCTGTGAGTAATGGGCCTCGAACAAGACCTAAGGCCCCGATGCGCCAGTACAAAGTGGGCAGCCCATTCGAAATGATCGCCATTGACATCGCTGGCCCGTTTCCACAATCTGATCACGGGAACAAGTACATCCTAGTGGCGATGGATTACTTCAGCCGAAGCCTATGCCCTGCCCAACCAAGAAGCCATCACCGTTGCCGACGTCTTGGTAAAGGAGTGGATTTGCCGATTTGGCGTTCCGTTCAAGGGAGAAATTTCGAGTCAAACCTGTTCCAGGAGATGTGTCAGATGCTGAACATCCGTAAAACGGGAACCATGGCTCTACATCCAGTCCGATTGAATGGTGGAGCGGATGAATAAGACGATTAACCGCCACCTGTCCAAGGTAGTCTCTGACCACCAGAAAGATTGGGATCAGTACCTTCATCTGTTCATGATGGTGTATCGTTCCGCAGTTCATGAGTCAACCGGCCAAACCCCTACTAGTGTTATTATGGGCCGAGAGCTGCGACTTCCATGTGACCTGAAGTTTGGGACGCCACCAGGATAAGACACTGCGGGAGATGATTACGTCAGCAAACTACGGCAGAGGATGGACAATATCCATGAACGAGTCCGTTTGAACATCCAGAGTGCCAGCGACAGACAAAGGAGACCTACGACATCAAGGCCGATGCTGGTGGATATCAGATGGGTGACCTTGTCTGACTTTACAACCCTAAACGTCGCCGTGGCCTATCACCAAAGCTTCGGAACTCGTGGGAAGGTCCATATATGATCATGAAAAGGATGAACGACCTCGTCTACCGCATATATAAGTCACCACGAGGAAAACCTAGGGAAGGTTGTCCCCTTATGCCAGAAACCACGACCAAGTCCGCACCGTCAGACCACCAGAAGATGAAATGACGTTTCAGAAGTTCATGTCCCTGTACTCAAACGGACAGAGAGTTCAACATGGAGTAACTCGATAGTTTAAAATTCCACAGAAGTAGTTGAAAGCTTCATTGAAATCACGGATATCATAAATATGTTTCCAGTCTTCAGTTATCAAACCATTTTTGAAATTATTAATGCAACATTCACTGAAGTTTCTTTTAACTTCTGTTTTCACACAACCTTTGTTATAACTCAATGAGTCCAATTCTAGAAAAATCGTTCTATGATCAGAAATATCATTATCCAGAACACAACATGTACCCTCATTATAAAAATGTATTAAAATTTGGTCAATTATAGTAGAGGTGGTATCTGTTACTCGGGTAACTTAAAACATGACAACACGGTACACAACGAATTAAAATTAATATATTTGTACAAATCGAAATTGAAATCTCCACAGATGATATTTACTTTAGGCTTATATAAATAATCAAGTACTTCAGAAACCTTATTCAAAAATATTTCAGTATTTCCACATGGAGATCTGTAACAGTTTTAAACAATATTCACATGATCGTGGGATTTAAAATAGGCAGCACATACTTCAAAGTGTTGCTCAATACAGAAATCAGATAAATCAATAGACTGCATCTGTAAGTCCTTACGTGCCCATATGCACACCCCTCCACATTGCATACTTGATTTACAATAAAAACTAGCTACTCTATAACCTTCAATATGCAAAGACTCTAACTGTGAAAGTTTAATACCAGTTCCTATTAAACAAGTCCTAGTACTATAAATGTTAAATTTCTGAAAGTTTAGCATGAATGAACTTCATAAGAAAAAATGCAGGTAAGTACTTGATATCAAACAATTTGATTCATAATACGAAACTTCACCCTCCAAAGCGAAAGGAAACTATCATCAGAATCACCCCTTTTCAAATATTTCATTACAAATCCAATTGACAGCAACGTTTTTGACAGTTAATAAATAATTTGCTATTGCAATATCAACTAAATGGAAAGGCACTGCTTGCTCACTATTTTTCATAATAAATAACTCAATGTATCTATAGTTTCAAAAATAATAAATTTGGAATTTATTGATGCCAGCAAATAAAATCTTGTATGTGATTCCGATCATAAACGATCATTATGGTGCACAGCTTAACGCCCCTCCCGATAATATTCACGGATACCTACTAGCATAATGATTTTCATTATAATCCTTATTATATAAATAAGTATATTTTAATATTCATTTATGTGGGGGTGAAGGAAATATGATATGTCCTTGTACGTTTGGCGTTAGGAGAAAATGCTTTGCTCTCGTGATTATTGTTTTCAGATAAGGGTTGTCGATATATATGAAAATTGTAATAATTTTCAAAAACACGTTAATTTGCAATTGCGTTTATCTCTAGAAAAACTCTATAACCACAGCTTGAAATGCCACGATCCCATTTACTAAATGGTGATTCAACTGATTTACGTTTTTCAGGTAATCTGGCAAACATGCAAGACTTTTTTGAATTTCCTTATGATGCAAATCCTTTCAAATTTTACTGATCCCTGCTGTTGCAAAATGTTTTGAAAATATGATATTTTTCCTGTCGACATGCCTATAGAATATAGAGAATATCTTTAATGAACATTGTTTAATAAAGGAGTACATCTGATAAGTTGAAGATTAATTACAGAAATATTTGCACAAACAATAATATTTTCCATACCAACAATATCAAGACATAAAAATTATATAAGACTATAACGTATTCATAGATTTCAGGTATTCTGTTTTACTATAAAATCAATTTTGATAAAAAAAAAAATTCAGCTTTATTGCGAAAAGCTTGATAAGAACTCAATTGCTCATTAGAATTCGGTAATTTATTGTAGAGAGTTATCGAATTGTACAATCCACCATTAAGAGTCTGATGGTACTTGAGTGAAGAGTTTATAGATTGCAAAGAATTCACATTATTCCTTACATGACAACACATTTCAGAATATAAATTGAGGTAGCAGATAAAATATTCTCTTTCACAAAAATTGCCCCGAATGGCAAACTAATAAATCAGCCTTATGATGCGTTTCTGAGCTATGAACCCAAGCCCCAAGACATGATTCTGGGGGATATATGAAAGAAAAACAATGCAAAATAAACATTCAACAAGCTAGACCTAGACACACACTTTGTTGTTTTATAGCGTAAAATGCCTTATTTAATTTTTATTTAATATCAGTACCATTACCTAAGCATGTCTTATATGCCAATTGATTTTTTCTATTGTGGAAAGTCATAAATACTGATTTATTTGTATTAGACTAAGCGATTATTTTCACACCAAGAAGAACATATATTTTTTACTGAATTTACTATTGAGATCACATTTAATTCATTATCTGATACTGTTATGGTGGTATCATCAGCAAACATTGTAATGAGGCCATTATTCATGTGTTCTGACAAGTCATTTGCAAATAAAAGAAATAATAACGGTCCATTACCGAACCCTGCAGAATTCCCAATCTTATATCATGAAATACTGATCGTACACCTGAACACTTAACTGCCATAGAATGCCCTTCCGTATCAGAATTGATACAGTTTAGTAGGTTATTTGGAAATTGAAGTCTCGCTAGTTTTTCAGTTAGAAACTCTAAAGAGTCTAAAGACACCAAATAAAAACTCTTCGATAGGTCGAAGAATAGCGATATTATAAATTTATTAGCATCTATTTCAGTATATACAGGGTGAGTCAGAATAAGACCGACAAACTCCGACTACAGATTCCTCACTGTCGCGTGACCTACCTTAGGTACTTGCAAACTGCCTATTTCCAGGTCCTGTTGTTTAGTGGCAACGTTGTCACGTTGGCTCACTGATACTACATCCCCCTTATATTGAAAGTTCGGTAAGGGTGCTAATAACACTAAACAATTATAACACTTAACTGCAGCTCCCATCCATTTCGAGACTTTACTGTTTCACCATTGTCGGCACCTTAAGAGAGTCATAGTTACGACCGCACCGGGGGGGTCTGGGGGGGCCGGTCACGCCCCACCAGCTTCACCCATGCTCCCATACAAGATAGGTGGGCTTACGCTGGTGTGCTCTAGCGAGCCAAAACTTTTCCCCCCATTATGACTATGTCCCAAAAATTTTAGTTTTGTTTCGCCAAATATACATTTATTTTTGTTCAATTTTATACCTTTGTCTTGGCAACGCTGTAATATTTTCTTTAACCGTTCTGTCCGTGTGCTACCAAAGATGAGTGTATCATCTGCTACATTTATTATACCATCAAGGCCTTCGAGGGCTTCTGCCATTTCCCGCTGAAATCTTTCAGGGGCTGAAGTAATACCCATTGGAAGTTCCTTGAAGGCATACCGACCAAAAGGAGTTATAAATGTTGTTAAAAGTTGTGATTCTGTGTCCAACGGAACGTGAAAGAATCCTGCTGTTGCATCAAGTTTTGAAAAACATTGGGCATTAGGATTTATTTGAGCTAAAGATTCTGATATACCCGGTAAAACAAGTTTTTCTGTCAAGAGGTTTTGATTTTTTTTCGTACTTTCCACACCCTGTATCTCAGAGGGGATGCATTTTAGGACATACCTACCTTGATAGGAACTTTTCACCTCGAAATGAGGTGAGGAATTTGTTCAGTTTCTGTTTTATTTCACTTTGTATTCAAACTAACAACGCCGTAAACACCCTTGCGATTTTGTCCTTTTACTATCTGAACGAATATTAGATATATAGCTGTCATCATGAAAAAATTTTCAAATAGTATGAAATAAATAACGTAAGCTTTCAGGAGATTTATTTCAAACGTAAGAAGAGATACAGTCCACTAGAAACCCAACATTTTGGTCCTTCGAGCCGGATAAAACATCGATTGATTGATCCAAACGTCACCAGTTCGAATACCTCATCGTAGCCCCGATTGCTGTATTTGAAAGTTGAAGGTGGGTGCCAAATCTATCCTTTTCATCCATTCCTACCCACCTATTACATTTTGCAGAATATAATCGAATAGTTTCGTTATTCACCTCAATTATCTTCCGTTTGATACCTTAGTTATTTGACGATATTCTAGAAATTGCAGCGTTCAACACTTTAGTTTATAAAAGAACTAGTGTCAAAGGGAAGTTGACCATTATCACGAAATATTTAAACAATTTAGAGATAACTCATCCCAATTTTATAGTAACAGACAAGGAAAGTTATTTCGAACTCTAATTGAGGCGTGATGCTAACATGACGGAATTAGGGAAGTTTGAGAAAATTCAAATAACTCAAAATTGTGATCAAGAATTGGACGAACGTGAAAGTTTCACAACTTCTTTTTACGCGGCTGCTAGAAAGGCTGAATTATTTACACTTTCCGATATGCTGGTAACGCCTAAGGTAGGTCGTCCAACAATGAACCAATGGTACACAATGAACCATTACGATATTAACGAAAGGCGACTTCGGCGACATTCGTATTGCTAACCGTTAGGCTTGGTTATGTATTATCCCTTAGCTCTCCAGTTGAGTCTATTTCATCACAAATATTGATAGAGCGATATAATCACAATTCAGTGGTATATCACACTCGACATTTTTATAACGTTTCATATAAAATAACTAGCATCATCAGTGACAACAATTTTTAATTACGGTACTGTCGTTAGTTTGTTTATGAATTCCACAGAATCTAACGCTTCGATATAAAAATTATCAGTGACGTTTTGAATGAATGTATCTATGAAAATTGTATTTATACTATAAAAATTCATTAAAAGATTTCTGCAGTTTCAGAGATCAACGATAGCAATTTACCCCAGAAATAAACTTACTTAAGAGGAGAAGAAATCAAGCAAACAGAAAAACAATTTTTTTTCATATTGAATTTGTGGAAGAAAATAAAACCAATACAGAAAAAGAATTCTACATTAAATGCTCGAATTGACGACCTCTTTGTTGAATGCACATAAGTTGTCTGTCCATACAATTTCTGTGGCAATTTTTCTAGCATGATGGTTGTAATTCTATTACATGCATCTCTTATTTTCTGTTTGAGATGGTCGATATCGGTACTAGTTGTCGAAAAAACTTTATCCTTTATGTATGGGGATCGAGCTGGCCAGGCAATTGGTCCATTGTTTCCAGTCCACTTTGTTGGGAATATTGCATCTAAATGTTCCCTTACTATTGCTGCATTATGGGGAGGGGCACCTTCTTATTGAAAATATTGTATTTCACGGCGGGTGCTTAATGGCAATTCATCTAAGTAGCCATAAAAAAAGATTTAAATACATTTCACCATTCAAATGCTCATCGTAAAAGAAAGGACCTAGTATGTTTGTTCCCAAAATTCCCAACCAAACATTTATTCCGAACCTCTCCTGGAAATTGGTTTCTCTAAGTAAATGTTCATTCGTATTATTCCACCTATAATGGATGTTTCTGTTAAATCAACCATTGTTGGTGAATTTTGATTCGTCTGTCCATATTATTTTTTTACAAATATTTCGAACTTCCCTATTTCTACGTCGTAACCATTTCGCAAATCGTACTCTCCTTCCGTAATCCCTTTCATTAAGGTGATGAACTTTGCCTACCCTGTAGCATTTGTATTTGTTCTTTTTCAAAATATTTCTGGTAGATTTTACTGATATCCCAAGTTCGTGGGCAATTTCTCGTAAAGAACAATCTTGATTAGAAATATTTTTGTAACTGACCAATCCTAGATTTAAAAAAAAAACGTTTATTTTTCACTTTTTAGTCTTTATAAGGTAATATTTGCTTACCCAAAACATTTATTTGGTTCCTTATACTTCCAGTAACAACACATTTTCTAGTTTTATTTCTGTCAAATGCACCACAGTCTCTCAAATTTCTTTCTAATCGTCTAAACATGTGAATGTTTGGAATGCGACGATTCGGGTATAGCTCACCATACATATTTCTTGCCAAAAGAGGATTTTTATTTGATTTTGCATAAGTAAATAGCATATCAGTCCTTTGGTCGTTCGAATACATCTTTCTGACAGTTCTTAACAAATATCAACAACTCATTTATTTTTCCTGTCATAGAAATCAAGCAAAGCCTACGTAAATATGGTAAAAGAAGTGAGATGCTATTTAATTGTACCAAATTAGACAACACTTGTATTTTGATCAAAAACTGATATTTTCATTACTTCCAGGATTGAGAATTATGAAAATAATCCGTGTAAAAATTGATACAGGAGAAATCAGCCTTGAATCAAGGATTACTGTAATACAAAAATACCCGAAAAAGAAAAATACGAATGTTCGTTGTGTTGGGGTATCTTCCTATCGAAAGTATTAGGTAATGACTGAAGTATCCTAATAGTTGAATAAGTTTTGAAGAAATCAAAACAACTAACAAAAGAACTAACGACAGGACCGTAATTAAAAATTGTTGTCACTGATGATGCCAGTTATTTTATATGAAATGCTATAAAAATGTCAAGTGTGATATACCACTGAATTGTGATTTCATCGCTTTATCAATATTTGTGATGAAATAAACAGGTCCGTATTTGAAAAAATAGTTGATGGTGGCCGTGTTGACACAAAACGTTTAATTAAAAATTTATCACTACTTGGTTCTAGTACATTTTAAATACAATAAAACTTTCCTCTTTAATTTTTTTATATTTTCTGAAATAACCATTCTATTCGTAATGAACCGAAAACAGCATTTTTAGTTTTCCCTGTATAAGTCGGGAAGGGCGAGAGTCCTCGTAGATTTCCTCTGACCAATGTACTGCTCACCACAATAGTTATATTTTTTCCCATTTAATCGTCTATTACGGTTTAGAACATAGCAATGTTACCACATGATAAAAGAAACGGCCTGTATATGATGTCGGCAATATATTGGAATGTATTGATGGGGCAAACGAATATTTTGTCTCTTATTTGAGGTTGAAGGACAAAGAAATTTTTCATTTTACTCTACCTTTTAACCCGGATATGGCACTTACACGTTTGGAAGACATCCAATATATTCTTCCGACTCCAAAAATGCATGGAACTAAAAATCGAAATATGACACATCGTTTTGATATCGATATGAGTTGTTTAAATTTGCATAGAGTTTTCAAGTGTTCAATTTTCGTATTACGTTCGATGTTCTAGTTACCAATTAGTTAAAGAAAGTCAACTCACGAGTAAAATATTTTTTTTTTCAATTTACACACCAGCGAGCTAAGTAATGATATACTGGGTCGTGGTTTACATCATCTGGTTCATTGTTGAATTTGACATGGTTCATTGTAAACCAACCGTTGTTCCACTCGCTACTTTTTCTATAACCTAATTTTTCTGCTAGGATATTGATACATAGAGTATATTTTCTTAATTATTCAATTACTTGATACATTGAGAGTGCTCGTGCGAAAAAGTTTTCCTCCATGTTGAGAAATAAAGAAAATATTTCGTTTTGAATTTTACATGGTTTATTGTTGGACGAGCCACCCTACTCCTCAATCTGTACATTCTACACTTAGCTCATCCAATGAGAACTTGTCACAAAATAATATAAAATTACCTACAATTCAGCTAAAAAAGTTTGGGCGTAATTACGAAAATTGGCTAGAATTTCACGATATGTTTGATTCTCTGATTCATAAAAATTCAACTACTAGTAAAATTCAAAAGTTTCATTATATTTGTGCATCTCTAGAAGGAGGTGCGGCGGAAATCATTATATTCGTGCATCTCTAGAAGGAGGTGCGGCGGAAATCATTCTTTCCTTAGAATTTTGTGAAGCAAACTATGAAACAGCCTGGTCACTCATTTGCAACCGCAATGACAGAATTTTCGTTAACAATCATGTTAATAGCTTATTCGACTTAGATACCATTAAGGAAGAATCTTCCTTATCTATTCGAACATTATTAGACAATGTAACGAAACATTTTCGCGCTTTAACCACGTTGAAGGAACCTACCTCCAACTGGGACACACTCATTATTCACCTTATCGTCACAAAATTAGATCCTACTACAACTAGAGAATATGAGGAGTCGAGAAGTAAAAGTTCTTCTAAGAAACCCAGGAAAATTTGAAAACTTTTTTGACAGACCGTGCAGATTTGCTCGAAACCATAGAACGCAGCAAAGCTGTCAAAAAATTAAACAAAGCCAAGTCTGACAAAACTGATTTCAAAACTCGATTTTTCGTAGTTGCACCTACACTTAGTTGCGGTTTTGGTAACAAAGACTATTACATATCAAATTGCGAGGAATTTCTCAAATTCTCAGTTAACGATCGTTACGAACATGCGAAGAAAAATAAGCTTTGTTTGAATTGCCTAAGACCTGGCCATAATATCAGCAAATGTCGCTCAAGCTCATGTAAAACTTGTACCTTACTGCACTTTGAACGAAAATTCGAACCATCTACCAGCATTGAGCCTAGTAAAGCACTGCCCTACCTATGTCAAACGAATCCTCTGAACAAAATGCATTATCGCACATGTCCAAACTCAATTCGCAAGTGATATTATGTACAGCAGTGATTAAAATCTATGATAAATTTAACAAAGTTCATCGCGCTAGGGCTTTGTTAGATCCCGGAAGTCATGCATACGTTGAATTTATCGTGCTTAGTCGTTCATCAAATCACAAACCCCCTGCCAAACTCAAAGTTTGATGCCACTGTATTGAATATTCCAGAAAATATTGTATTGGCCGATCCCGAATTCAATACACCAAATAAAATTGATATTTTGTTAGGCGCTGACCGTTTTTGGGACTTAATGTGCGTTGGGCAATTAAAGTTGGGAAAAAACGGACCCACTTTGCAGAAAACTAAATTGTTATTGTTTATTGGGGGGGTACACAAAATTACAAAATTACATGATTACAAGAGAGCTTGGTATAAAAAATTACAAAATGAAAACTTTAACAAATTGTGGTAACAACCTAAATAATAAATATATATACGCTTGTATACAGAGAGCACCTAAGTGACTTAACACTTGTATTGTGCTGTAAAGCAATAGTAGTTGATGTGGTTGAAAAAAAATACAGTTGTGTACAGGGGGTGAAAGACCAAAATGGTGGTATCACAGAGTTTTAATGAAATAAATGCTAATTTTCTAATATTTTGATGAATTCAAAGTAATTTTCGAAAATACATTTTTTTGTTTCTCTTGAGAAGGCTTTATGATTTCTTATATGTTTTATTCTTAAGGGTAGCAAGTTACAAATTTTTGGTAATGTGTATGTTAAAAAACGGTGACTAACATTTTTGTTGAATTTGGGAGTGGGGAGCAATTCGTTTGTTGCGCTTCTAGTAGCATAAACGGTGGGACTAGAATTGAGTAATATTTTATTTTTGAATGCATACATACATAGGCTATGAAAATATAATGATCGGATATTGCTAATATCTTCTGTGTATAGTAGGTTAGTATGAAAAGATCTTTGTTTCTTGGAAATTATTTTTAGAATATAGTTTTGTATTGTGTTAAGCTTTTGCAAAGAATTTTTATACATTGCTCCCCACACCAGAATACCATATCGAAAAAGTGATTCGGCTAGAGACTTGTAAATTAATATAAGTAGATTTCTTGATAAAAACTGTCGTAGTTGGTAAAATTTATATATTAGTTTTCTCACTTTTTTTGTTAGATAATCAACATGATTGCTCCATCTTAGGTTGTTGTCGATAATTATGCCCAAATATTTAACCTCGTTTGTTTCTTGAATCTCACCTTTCATGCCTGGAACTTTAATATTTAAAAAATGTGGTCTATTTGTTGCAGTTATAGAGAAAGCAAGATAGTGGGTTTTACTAGCATTTAATGAAAGACGATACATACTTAACCACTTGTTAATTACTTCCATGCTTGACTGCACATCATTTTTAGTTTTAGACCATGTATCTCCATTGAAAATTACAACAGTATCGTCAGCATATGATATAATTTTAGCTTCCACTTTCAAGCAAAGCAATGAATTTATATAGGCTTGAAAGAGTATTGGACCAAGGACGGTTCCTTGGGGAATTCCCATTTTTACAGTCACGCTTTCACTTACTATATCATTTATTTTAACACTCTGTTTCCGATCAGTCAAATAACTGCGAAAGACACTCAACGCTGCACCACGAATTCCATAGCGCTCCAACACATTAAGAAGAATTTCATGGTTAACAGTGTCGAATGCCTTTGCCAAATCCAAAAACACTGCAATGCATTTTTTGTTTTCGTCTAATCCCTGTGTAATACTTCTAATAACATTGTACATAGCATCAGTGGTAGATATACCAGTACGAAATCCATATTGACAATCATGTATAATCTTATTTTTATCAAAAAATTGTACTAAACGAGTTTTTAAACACTTTTCAAAGATCTTACCAAAGTTATTTAATACACTGATGGGTCTGTGATTACTAATTTTAGTTTTATCACCTGCTTTATGAATTGGTGTAATTATAGAAGATTTAAACTGAGTAGGGACATGTCCTTTTTCAATGATTAAATTATATAAATGTTTGAGGGGTTGTAAAATATATTGGTGGTTCTGTTTAATAATTTTAGTAGTTATTCCATCTACCCCTGGGGAAGTATTATTTTTCAATGTGGATATATGCTGTATTAATTCATTTTCTGTTAGGGGGCGTCCATAAATTACGTGAGGTGTTTTTTTTAATTTTCTGCCCCTCCCTCCCCCCCTGGTGAGATGTCGTGAGATTTTATTCAACCCCCTCCCCCATCTCCCAATCTCACGTGAGATTTTTCAAAATGTGAGTTTCTTACGTAAACGTGTTGGATTGTTATTGTAAAAAGAAAAAAACAAATTTGTACCGTGAATTCAGATTGAATTGAGCTATTTGGTATAAAACAAATATGGTGGTTTGACAGTAAGTAAATGTATAACGTCGAAGAATGAATGAAATTATTTTCTATTGAACGAATTAGTGAATGATCTTTATCGTATTACGATTACGCTTAAGATTAAATCTTATGCACGTACAATCTGGATTAAATGGACCAAAATAGTATAATTTTTTTTTTGTTTCAATCAGAAAAAAAATTGCGTGATATTTGCCGAGACCCCCCCTCTCTCCAACGTAAGATTAGATGAGATTTGACTCGACCCCCTCCCCCCCTTAAACACCTCACGTAATTTATGGACGCCCCCTTATTGGATTAAGAAATATGGAATTAAAATTTACTTCATTATTTTCCTTAGTTTTTAAAGAAGTATCAATATCTTCCAACATGTTTAAACCGACATTACTAAAATAACTGTTGCAATAGTTAGCCATCAATTTGTTATCATTGAATGCAGTACCATTATCGTCAACTATCTGGAATATGTTTTTATTATGTTTTTTTTCATTAGTAGCTTCTGATATTAGTTGGTACGTTTTCTTTAGATCATTTTTGTTATTTTCAATTTGTCTAAGATAGTAGTTATTTTTACTTATATTCAGTAGTTTATTCAGTTTATTTTTGTATGTTTTGTATTCTTGTTCTAAAGCATATGAAAAACTTTTGTTTAATTTATTTTTTAATTTGTCTCTATGTCTGATTGATAGAATTAACCCTTCGGTTATCCATGGTTTTATTTTCATGTGTTTTTTATTCCATAATTTTGTACTTTTGGCATTTTCGATAATATTGTTAAATTTGTTTAAAAAGAGGTCCGTCGCAATTTGAGGATCATTTTCATTAAATACCATGTCCCAAGTTTCTTCCTGTAATGAGTACTCTAACTTCTTAAAATCAATTGTTATTGACAAGTTTTTATCGAAATCTGGAATTAGTTTTTTTTTGGGATTTAACTCTATATTTAGTGATACTGGGTAATGATCTGTGATGTTATACTTGAGGATGTATGAGTTGAAAATCAAATTGTGGTTACCGTTTGGTTTTTTCAGAAAAATGTGGTCAATGCATGATTTAGTTTCAGGAGTGATTCTTGTGGGATTCAGTATGTAAGACACAAATCCATGTTTAGCTAGCACAGAAAGATATTTATTTACGTTAACGTCGTTTTCATTTAATAAATTAATGTTAATGTCACCAATAAATACATCCATTTTACTGTTGTGTGTTTTGTCCAGGTATGAATCAAGTTCATCGATAAACGAGACCAAATTAGATGGGTTAGGCCTATAAAGTGCAATGATTCTACATGATAAATTATTGATTGTTAAATGTATGATACATAATGAGACACCACATATTGTTAGTTTATAATTTGAGATATTGTAGTTGAGGCTAGGGCTAGGGCTAGGGTGGATAGTCGCTGGGCCTATTTCGATTAATAGTTTAAAAAAAATTGTTTTAAAATTGTTTTTTCCGTTAACCAGCTGTCATCTCCCTACGAACGACAGCCTTCAGAAGTCGAAACTTGTGCGAGCTAAGGATTAACGAGGTCTTACCTTTTAACGTGCGATTCCTAGCACGATTCAAATAGCTCTTCAATTCATTGTAATTTTAACTCGCTTCTGGGAAGTAGAAGAAATTCCAGGGAAAACTCAACTCTCAAAAAACGATAAGCTCGTCGAATCTCATTTTTTGAATACATTCACCCGAAATAGTGAGGGTCTTTTCATAGTTACTATTCCCATGAAAGGTGACCTTGACACATTGGGCGAGTCTTATAATATTGCAAAAAGCGATTTTTACAATTAGAGAACAAATTCGAGACTATTGAAAGTTTTAAACATAAATACTTTGATTTCATGAATGAATATCTCAACTTAAAGGAGAGCAGTCTCACAACAAAGCTACGTGTTGTTTTCGATGGAAGCGCTTCTAGTAGTACCGGAATATCTCTCAATAACTTGCAGTACGTTGGTCCTACTATACAACAGGATCTTTTATCTATCCTATTACGTTTCAGAAAACATACTTACGTCATTGCCAGTGACATCGAAAAAATGTATCGTATGGTACTAGTCAATCCCGATCAAACTCACAAAGAATATTATTTCGCTTCAGTCCTGATGAAATTTCGATACATATGAGTTGCTTACTGTTACATATGGAACCGCATCTGCATCCTAATTAGCTATTCGTTCATTGTATCAATTAGGTATAGAACACGACAATGTCAATCCTAAGGTCTCAGAAATAATTAAGGACGATTTTTATGTTGATGACATGTTGAATGGTTCGGATACCATTCAAGATGTTATATTCATTGCAAATGAAGTTTCAAACATTCTCAAAGGCGGTGGTTTTAACTTGAGAAAATGGGTCTCAAACAGTCCGGAAATATTGAAAGGTATCAAAACTACAACAGATACTACTAATTTCATTGATTTTGGTATTAATGAAAACACGAAAACTCTGCGACTAACTTGGAATAGCAATTCAAGACTCACTGTTATTGAAAATTAATCCCACCTTCAGTAGCCAATTCACAAAACGCTCTATTTTATCAGAAACTTCTCAAGTTTTTGATCCCTTAGGATTGCTGAGTCCTTGTATTATCGTGGCAAAAATCTTATTACAAGAGCTTTGGTCCGCTAAATTGTCCTGGGACGAATCTTCGCCGATACCATTACATACAAAGTGGTTAACATTTCGCGACGAACTTGTCATTCTTAATGAAATCAAACTAGATAGGGCAAATTACTAGTAATAGCCCGAAATATTGGGAAATTCATGGATTTTCGGATGCGTCCCAACTGGCGTATGCTGCAAGCGTACATGTCAAATCGATTGATAATA